>CM023485.1:130288928-130888928 GCA_013339685.2 Hyalomma asiaticum
ACATCTGACATTTTTATTGTCCAAGAAATGTTTATTTTACAATAAATAAAGCAATGTATTTCCAAATGACACAGAAAGTACAAGTGAAGAAAAAAAAACGTCACAGCAAGTCACTTTCATGCAAATAATTTTTGAACTTTAGATGATTATTTGCGCTTCACATTTGTTATTCACATTGTCATGCAGTCATGACCCAGTGAATTAAACACCAGTTAAAGGAGTACTGACACAAAATTTAAGGCGATCGAGATAACTTGCGGGATAGATTTGCCTCGACACACACGCATCATCTACAAAATATCAACGGCTGATATAGCTTATAGAACATATTTAATATCAATTTTAACGTGCGTGTCGCACCACTGCATGCGAAACGCGCTTTTGTGTTTCATGTAAACAACCAGTCGCCACCATCGTGACAAGTTCGTGTTGCTGCCATGATTGATGGGAGAGCGCTCACTAGCAGACGTTTCCGACGAAAGAGGGGCAGAATTGCACCGGAGTACAAACTGACGTCATCGCCTCGGCAGCGCATTTTTGAGGGATCACGCATGTTTGAAACTTCCCAGAGGGGATTACAGTAGCTACAAGGGAGCCTTCACTGAGTTGTCCGCGTGGTGCCCATGTGAACGCGGTTTTGTGGGCACATGTAGTCAGCTATGTTTACATGAATACCATATCCTGGGTGCCGCCTCACTCATCGCTCTTTGAAACGGAAAGTGCGTCTGGGCTCCACAAAACCGTATACAAAATATTAACAATCGCGCGCTCTAGCCCTCGAGGTTTGCAGCCGGGATAAGTGGGTCATTAGCTACTTATTGAAAAAGAAAGAAAACAAGGTGTAGAATTTTTGTGTCAATACTCATATAACGTATAAAACGTTATTGAAAAATGATTTACAAAACACCGGCTGCCAAAAGAAAGATTTCCCGGGCTAGTGTACGAGGTTCCGTGCGCCGATTACCACGCCACTTACATCGGCGAGACAAAAAACTTTCCGGAAAGGATACGGCAACACCAAAACGACGTACGTGGCTTCAACGCTACGCGGAACGCGCTCGCAGAACACAGCGAAAAGAAAGACCATCACATCAACTTCGACGACGCCCGGGTCCTAGACACGGAGGGTAACCGAACCAAAAGGCAGTTCTTAGAGTCGTGGCATGTCCAAACAATAGCTGCAAATATCAACGGCTCAACTGGGACCCTGCCGAGTGTATGATCTCCGGAACCAATGGAGGAGCCGGCCATGCAGTCACCCCCTGATGAAGAGAACGAATGGGTCTCGAAACGTTGGGTCAGTTTTTAATTTCAATATTAAAAACTTAGATTAAGAAAAGTGGCTGGAGAGTTTGTTTTTCGTATAGGCCAATTATTGAACTTCCGCCGCCGCCGCAGCGAACCGCTTTAACCCTTTCGGCCCTGGTGGTGTCATTTGACACCACAAGAAAATGTTCGTTAAGGGGCCTTGAAAACAGAACTACAACTGTCGATTTTAGTGACAAGATGACATTTAGGAATGCCTACTGCCATCCGCATGATTACCTGATGCGTGTTTTTATGTGGACAGCAAGGAAGAAGAAAATGCCGCCGCGAAACCCTTGCACGCGATGCGCCACGTGAGATCTGAATTTGAATTGTTCTTTCTCAATAAATATAGGGATCCACGCCCTCCAACTTTTATATGCTGTTTACTATAACTGCCTTAGTGCACAGCCGCCTGAAGTTTTGTTATGGTTAGCACCAATTTTTGGTAAAGCCTCGCTTTCCATATGTGCGATTTTGACACCGTCAGGGCTCAACAGTTGCGAATGAAACAGAGTTACACAGAGTTACGAGAAGCGCGCTGTTTTTTGTTCGCTGCGTCTGTTTCATCGCATGTATGTTCGTGCCAATAGTGTTGGTTCACAAAGAACATGAAAATGAAAATATGTCCAGATAAGCCAATGTAGCCGCTAGCGCACTGCTTCAGAAGGTCGGTAAGGGAAGTATGCTCGATGTAAAGGGTGAACGGGATAAAGATAAGGAGGCCACGCGCCTTTGTTTGACCATAATCGTGGAAGAAAGAGCGGGTCGTGATTATAGGCACGGTATAAGAATACAGTGGATGAAAAATATTTATTATACAGTGACAGTTTTCCTAGAGAATGTTTACGAAGTGTTCCATTAGATTGCGATGCGGTGACATGCGGCAAGGGCAACCACCGTTTCAAAGGCGCGCAAGAGGGAAGGATGAATCTTTTACAGCGTAAGCTGTTATGAGATCACAACAACGGCGCCGTAGTTGTCCGCCGCCACCCGTGTCCGTAACCACTATCGCTCCTCGTGAAGAACAGGACAACTGCTGCCATTTATGGGCGCTGATTTCCTCCGCGTAGCCTTCGAAATGTGTTTTTACGAAGCGCTGCCTCGTGAAGCAGTTTTGTCGTATCGTTCCATGCGTCACGCGACAGGCGACTTGCGCAGCCCAGACAGGAACCTGACTTGGCTCTTCGATATGCCTGATGTCGCCTCCTCGCACGATGCGGACCGCTGCTGAAGAAGTGAATCGCAGAGCTACGCGCGCGGCTGCAGTAGGGTGACGTCGGGCACAGCAGACCGCTGTGCAGAGAGAAGCCCAAACCGCAGAGCTATGGCGCAGGGGATACCCACCGCCTGTACTTGTACTAGTTTCCCCAAGCGTTTACAATGGCCTCTAGGAAGGTCGCTCCTTCAGCTTACGCTGTCACTGTCCTGCTATTCCGCTCAGGCCTGGCTCTTTTTTTGATGTTTCCTTGCATCCATCCATGTACACTCGGCTTTATGGAACGTGCACACATACACGCATGAATTCATATGCTCATACGCGCTGGTTACCGCCCCCACCCCTTACCTGACCCAGGGTCTGGAACCATGGCTGGGACCCATGGTCCATTTGTGTCTGTAATTACCAAGCAGACGCTTCACAGTGTTAAACGCGTGCATGTAGTAAATATATGGCTCAAATAGGCCCTCATGCCACTATGGTCATATAACACCAACGTGTGTCATTTTACAGCCATTGAGCCCTGATGTACGATTTTGACACCATAGTGCTAACTCGCTCAATATATTGCCCACAAGGTTCATATTTGCAAGGGATGTTATTTTGCCCTTAGACGCACGAAAAATCACATTGAATAAATTCTGCACTGAAAATAAAAAATCCAGGGCTGAAAGGCTTAATGGGAGGGCTTCCTTGGCACCGTCATTATCCCCTTAAAAGGCGTAACCCCCCCAAAAATCCGATGTCGAGGCTGTGCAGTCGGCCTTTGTACTCGCGTTGTACAGTCCCGGAAGGAGCTGTTTCTTCTTTCGTCGCCGGTCGTTGACACGCCAGGCACGTGGATCGGCGAGTGTGGACTCGCCGCAAGCTGTGGTTGCTAGCCGGACCTATGCGCAATTCACTTGGGGAGGAAAACAATGCATGCTTATCTAAACCCCTTCATCATCTTCGTGTGTATAGGCGCACCATTTATCAATATTATTAATGCTTTGCTGAGAGCGTTCAGCGCGTTACGATTATGCTTCTGAACTACACATAACGATCCTCCTCTCCGGGCTCCGGCGGGGGCTATGCCTCCCCACCCCCCACCCCCCGGAAAGTCCAGGGTGGGGGGGGGGGGTCTCGCCGTAGTCTCCGCCTATGGCTTAATCTGCACCGCGAAAACTGGTGCCGCGAACTGCTGCACCGGGTGTCGACACCACCTGCACCTTTTTGTGCGTGGTGTTACGACCGGGCTTTGTTCTGAGAACGGCGCACGTGGCTTGTTGCGTTTGGCGTGCCAAAACGAGCCCTATACTAGGAAGGTCGCCGGCTCGTTTGGCCTGAGCTCCGCGTCCTCGCAGATCGAAAACATCTGCGTCCAGCCGAGGCGCCACGGCGGTGCCGAGAAAGACGTCGGCCCCCGAGCCGAAAGGGTGATCCTTTCTTCGACACCCCACCCGTACATTTGGCCATCAAGCCGAAGAGTCGACCCCCGCCGTGCGGCAACTCCGGAAGTGGTTGAGTGCCTCCTTATCGGACCACACAAACTTTTACCAGGTGACCGCACGTGCACGTGATGACGTTGGTGCTGGCCGCGTGACGGCTTCGGCATCATCCCCCGGGGCCTTCGGTGTCTACAGCCATGGGCGGGTCAAGGACGTTTTTCCCCATCCTCTCCCCCCTTCCTCGCCCAGGAGCCAATGAGAGAAGATCCCCAGAGAATCCTCATCTTGCGCTGGAAAAATCCCTCTGGCTAGTGGAGCCTCGCGGAAGCGAGCTCCCTGTAAATATGTAGAATAAACATCTTCTTTTAAGTTCTCTCTGCCCCGTCGCCCTGAGACCCGGTACCTGCGGGTCGTTCTTCACCGCTCAACACCACGCTACCCGCTGGCCGGCTCTTGCAGCAGGCCAGTCGTAACAAACTGGTTGGCAGCGATGGGATTCGACCGAACATCGACATGTCATCGGTGAGATTCGACATCCGGAGGTCCCAACATCGACATGACAGCGCCTGGTGGTCCTGCTGACAACTGGTTAGCAGCGAAGAGGTCCTGAGCTCGTGGACATGTTCGCGATCGGCTGATCATGGTCGTGGCGTCAACACCGGAATGAGCGTGCCTGGCTTCATGACTGCATATCGTGAGTGCATGGCTTCTCTTCATTGAGATATCACCTGGCTTTGTGTAGATATGGGAGGTACAAAGCAGTGATTTGATGCAATTGTCGACGGAAGTTGGAGTACGTCAAGGTCGACTAGGTTGACGGAATGTTTGAGTACGTCGAAGTTGATTGGTTTGACGGAAATTGGAGTACGTCAATATCGTAGTAAAGTGGAGAGGTAGCAGCACTAAGGGCGGCCATGAATTTAAAGGCGCTAAGGAAACCGGAGTTGTTAAATTTGGCCAAAGAGTTGGGCATTGAAATTGATAAGACAAGGAGAAAGCCGGTAATCATTGAGGCGATCGAGGCAGATGACGAGGAACTTGAAGAATGTGTGGAGGCCATTGCGGAGAAAGAGGAGCAGCGCAACCGCTTAGAGGAACAGGAGCAGCGCAGACGCATACAGGAAGCAGAAAGAAAGGAAAAAGTTGAAAAAGAAAGAAGGAAAAAACACAGGGTTGAAATGCAAAATTTGGAAGGGAAATTGCAATCACTAAAAGAGGACCGAGTAAGAACATTGATACACAAATTTAAAGACGGCGAAAATATGGAATGTTTTTTTAAGACTTACGAGCAGGTTTGTGTAGAAGTGGGGCTTGATCGTGAACATTGGCCGTATCCCTTACTATTTCTAATTCCTTCTAAAGTCTCAGATGTGTTAGATCGTCTTCCCAAAGAACAGTTTGGGGATTACGATAGCGCAAAGAAGGCCTTGTTCGAGCGTTGCGGTATTACGGTTTGTAACAGGGAAAGGAGTGAAGCTCCAGTGGTTAATGGAACCAGAGAGAAACAGGAGACCCCTGTAGCGGGTCTAGTTGAAAGCACTCTAACTAAGGAAAAGTCGAGAAGTACGGAAAAGCCGGAAGTGTCTCGCAAAGTAGAGTGTGAGAAAAGGCAAGACGAAAGCCCAGCCGCTGTGATAGTTGGCACTCTTCCGACGCATCGAGGGCACGGCAGCATTGTTGGGAAAAGCCTGGCAGGGACAGTTGTGACTGTTAGCGCAGGGAAGGCCCAACAAGAGCTTGAGCACGTGAAAAGCGATGTGGTCGGGGGTGCAGTTGATCGCGGCGCTGTTCCGACGAATCGAAGGCACGGCAGCTTTGTTGGGAAGGGCCTGGCAGGTACAGTTGCGGCTGTTAGCGCAGGGAAGGCCCAACAACAGCTTCAGGACGTGATAAGCAATGTCGTCGGAGGGCTTAAGTCGGATGCCATTCCGCAAGGCGTTCCGTGGGAGGGCGAGGTTGGTTCCAGCAGCCCTGATGGGGTAGATGAGGAGCTGGAGACCGTCTTCGTGCCTCGGCACTCGAACGGCCTTCCGGAACCGCATAGTGCTGTAGGAGAAGATAGCGCACATTTGTTGCTTAGCGAAGTCGGGAAAGGCCCGCCTAAAAAGCTTTTGAGAAGTGGCGCAGGAAAGGCCCGGCAGCGCGAGCGCGCAGTGAGCAACATGGGAACAGGCCATATGAGTAGCAGGGCAGCTTGTAAGCCTGCGAATGATTTGGCACGCCTGTCGCATGAATGTGTCGAGGATCCAAGCACTGATGCATGTGAGGATAGCAGCGTTTTGGTAACGGAGGAAAAAGCGCTAGCATCTAAAGAGGCCGAAATGGCTGTAGAGGCGGCTGAAAGCCAGAGCGAGCGCGATGCGTCACTGTGCCGAACGAGTACCGGAGAGGTATGTAAGCAGGCTCCGAACGGGTTCGCACAGGTGTTGGTTGACCATGTCGCGACGGTGGACCTTGCACACGATGTGAAGGGTAATTTCGACACGTGTGGCACGGACACCGGAATAATTTCAGCGAAGTGCACTGAAGCGCAAGTGAGGGGTAGCTCTCATGACAAGCTTGTTGTGGAAAATGGGGCGCCAGCAATTTGCTCGGTAAAGAGCACAAAGAAGCGCGCCAGAAAGAAAAAGCGCCACAAAAAGAGGGCAAACGTCCCCACACACTTAAAGACAAGTTTGCTGAATGGTCCCAAACAGTGGAATGCAGGGATTAGACTAGAAACCCCAGTTGTACCTGTAGGTTGTTTGTCACGCCTGAGTAGCTGTCACCACAGACGTCATCTTCATAGAAGGAAAGGAAGCGGGAAAGTGTGTTTTGCTGGAACACGGTCCATAAGAAGGGGATCACTATCTTTCCGCAGTTCCTTTCACTGCCCTTTGGCAACGCCGCGGGAATGCACGGTCTTTGTGCGTCGTGAAGTCGCTGCGCGAGATGACAATTAGGGGAGGCGCCTGCAGGGAAGTCGGTTCGGCCGGAGAGCCACTAAAATTATGGAGGGACCTTAAGAGCCACTTCATGCTGGCGGCGTCTGGCGGCAAAAATGCGAAATGCCCCCGTTTTTGTTTCCGAAGGAACCGGTCGCGCGCGCGCGCTCCTGTTCCGCCGCAGTCACGGAGCGTGGAGGCGTGGACGCGGAACACGTTCGGCCGCACTAGTTTCTCGCTCCGTCATCGCCGGCTTGGCTGTTCCTACTGATAGCAGTTACGCCAACTTTTTTAGACGCGGAGGAAGAAGCTCCATGGCCCGCGAGAATTTAGTACGACGCTTTTAATATTTCAGCACCGTTGAAGAAGAAAAAAAAAGTAATCCGTCGCTTTGAATGATCGCTACAGTAACGTAATCTGTGGATTTTGTTTGTACGTGGTGCTGTTTGGTTTCACAGCCACGTGATGATATTTAATGACTAGTTATGCGCTGCTGACTTGCACCGAACGCATACATGCCTCACGAACGCTGCTCACAAACGATGCTAGCCGCGGAAAAGCGAGCATGTGTTTGGCATTTGGTGCTCTTTGCTCAACCAAGGCTTTCCGCGCGCGTCCACCACGTGTGCGGTTGAAAAATACGCGTCAGCCGCAAGTCTATTCTGAAGGGTATGGTTAAGAACTAATGGATAAGGCCTTTAATGGATAAGACCGTTATGTTCTTTTGTTGGTTATTTTTATTACCTTAGGGCAGAGTTTGTTGTTGTTGTGGTGTGTGTGTGTGTGTGTGTAAGTGTTTCTACACCGCCAAAATTTGTTTTAGAAAAATGTTTCTTGTTTTAGTTTGCTAGCTGTTGGATAGCTGCGTGATTTACTTCTCATGTAAATGTTGTATCTTGAGTTTCACGAAATATGTTTTCTTTAAAGAGTTGTACTTAAGCGGTGAAGCCGTTAAGGTCGGAATAAGTTGAGTGCTGGCGTCGGAGTATGTTGAGTGCTACAAATGTACGCTCCGTTGTAGTTGTGTAGGCGACGCAGTAGCGCTCAGGAAAAGTATGACCGTTATATTTTGAAATGAGTGTATGAGTAGCGTTTGTGTGTTGTGTGAGAACACAAATCGATGTTTGTACACAAACGACGCAATAACGGCCGTCTTTTGCGCTTTAACTGGGTTCGTTTATGAGTACATATTTGAATTTTGAAAAAGGAGAGTGAAGTCGTTGCCCTGACGTAGCGAAAGCCTCAAAATGGTTTTTCGATTTCTCTTTGTCAGTTTTCATATATACATCTCCTTTGTAGATTGGTTTCTTTAGCCTCGTGTTGAACCAAGTTATGATCAACACGGCGGTTGACTTTGGGCTCTGAGGTGGCTGCTCTTTAGTGTTGCGTGGTGCAAAATTGAAAAGAAGGGTAGCTTTAGTGGGGCAAAACTGCCCATGTTCGGGCAAGCAAGCCAGGTGCGTCTTAGAGAAGAGCTGCTGTGCGCTTGCTGCTTGTGGTTGTGGGTCCAGTGCAGGTTCATCGGGACCACCAGCTGACGAGGGCTGATCAACTTCACCGGGGCGGGCTGCCCGGCGATCCCTCTGCACAGTGGCTGCTGGCCACTGCACGTCGGAATCTTCTTCGCCGGCGGAGAAGCTGTTACGACCGGGCTTTGTTCTGAGAACGGCGCACGTGGCTTGTTGCGTTTGGCGTGCCAAAACGAGCCCTATACTAGGAAGGTCGCCGGCTCGTTTGGCCTGAGCTCCGCGTCCTCGCAGATCGAAAACATCTGCGTCCAGCCGAGGCGCCACGGCGGTGCCGAGAAAGACGTCGGCCCCCGAGCCGAAAGGGTGATCCTTTCTTCGACACCCCACCCGTACATTTGGCCATCAAGCCGAAGAGGCGACCCCCGCGTACCCCCGCCGTGCGGCAACTCCGGAAGTAGTTGAGTGCCTCCTTATCGGACCACACAAACTTTTACCAGGTGACCGCACGTGCACGTGATGACGTTGGTGCTGGTCGCGTGACGGCTTCGGCATCATCCCCCGGGGCCTTCGGTGTCTACAGCCATGGGCGGGTCAAGGACGTTTTTCCCATCCTCTCCTCCCTTCCTCGCCCAGGAGCCAATGAGAGAAGGGCCCCAGAGAATCCTCATCTTGCGCTGGAAAAATCCCTCTGGCTAGTGGAGCTTCGCGGAAGCGAGCTCCCTGTAAATATTTAGAATAAACATCTTCTTTTAAGTTCTCTCTGCCCCGTCTCCCGTCGCCCTGAGACCCGGTACCTGCGGGTCGTTCTTCACCGCTCAACACCACGCTACCCGCTGGCCGGCTCTTGCAGCAGGCCAGTCGTAACAGTGGTTCCGTGCGCCTTTTCTGAATCGAACGGACCTTTCATAACGTGGTAATGGGAAATGGATTCATTATGCGGTGTATTCCTCACGTTTATGTATTCTTCAGCAATTTGCTTGCAGAAATTGTAAATGTGTTATATCGAGTGGATAGAAGTCAAAGATGTTCTACTCCAGTTTTCTGTTATGACAGTCCTCCTCTTCACTGTTCATAATTTACGTGTTCTCGCTTTTGAGAAGTTCCCAGACAACACATGGACGTCCTAAGGACTACAAAACGACGTCCAACTTGGGAGGTAGGGACGTGCCATGGGATGTGCCATATACCGCAGAAAAACATCCAAGTGATACAAAAAGAGATGTTTTTGGGATGTCCCGAACGGCGAGGTTGTGGGAGGTCATTGGGATGTCTTTCTTTTTCATTTCCTTGTGAGATTTATTAATTTCTCACGTGCCGTCAGTCGTTCACTGACCAGAGAATTCTTTGGACATCCCGCCCCCCCCCCCCCAAAAAAAAAGGTGTCCAAAATAAGGTGAATACCACGATTATTTATTGCACAGCAGTAGTCCGGTGGAAGTATCATATGCATAGATTCTCCCACATGTACTCCCCTTTCCGCCACCAGTGGTCTTCATTGCTAGACTAATGCCAGTCCTGCAGCACAGGTAACGAGGACGCGGATGTCCGAGATTGTTTCTTCTGTGTTCTGCATTTCATTATCAAATAAGGCAGTCTGCGTAAAAAAAGAAAATATGACACGAGAGTGAGGAAAATGCGGTGCGGCAGTAATACAAGCGATGCAAATGTTAGCTTTGTAACAATATTCACAGCACACGACCTATCGTGGGCCACGCATGTAGCATCCATGTCCTATACCCGTTGCTTCCGTGAGCAGACACTACAGAAGGGGCAACAAACCAATGTGAGAAAGCTGCTAAGAATGCAATAACTGAAATGCACTACACTTCCCAGACAACGAAGAGGCATCCCGAGTACATCCTCAGTACGTCTCCTTGAGAACATTTGGACGTACTGGGTACGTCCTCAACTGGTCCTAAAGGGGTTCCAGAAAAATCCTCGTCTCCGGCCCGAGGACGTGCCCGGAACATACTAATATGGTCCACTAGGATACTTTGAGAACATTTTCAGGATTTGTCGGGGATTTTTTGGAACATACTCAGATGGTCTTCTGTGATATTTCTGGGACATACTGAGTACCAAATAGCGTATCTATTATTGCTTGACGCTTCTTATTAATATCAACAAAGTGATGCATATAAAGCAGTCATGGCATCTGCTAAATCACAGACAAATAGAACCAGTTTCTAGATAACAGTTTATTTTGATGCCAAAGTTGGCGCTCCTTGATAAGCCCCAACAATAATTCTTCAAATGATGTTCACTTTCTTGGAAGTTTGGTGAGGTTCTCAGGGAAGAACTGTTGTATGTGATCTCCAAAAAAGTCCGACTGCAGGTATTTCCAGTAAGCCTGAAAGAAAGCAAGATTGTGATCATGAATAATTCATGACAGCTGTTTTTTAGGGATAGTAAATGTGTTGCAAGTACAAAATGGCACTTCTGAGGTGCACTCTGTTCCATTCAATACAGCGAGAATATAAAGTTGTGCAAATGAGCATAAGTCCACCTATTCAAGCCACTTGACACTTTCAGTGCAAAATTTATAAGACCAGACAAATACATTTGAGTGATGACCCCATTTTTTTAATTTGCTCACTTTTGTGCACACACATGCCTGCAAAATTAGGACAAACATAGGAAGCACAGATCTCACTTCAACCTAAAGTAATAGTTATGTCACCTACTGTGTTAGCTAACTCTGTGGCAAGCTTCATTGATCTTATGCCTGGAAAGGGTCCAGTACCATCCTTTCGCTTGATTGCATGTTTGCCATGCATCACACATCAGTCTTGTAAGTCCACATGTTGGATGCAATACAAACACTGTAATTTAAAAAAAAAACCTCGTACAGGTTTATGCAGCAAGCTCGCAGGGCAATAAGGTGGAAATCTGGATCAGTTGCCATGAAATGCTGAAAGTTCATATGAAGCAGTAAAAAGAAAGTGGCATGCACAATTACTAGCAGTCGCCGTGTATGCCTTCTCAGTGTTTCGTCTCTTGAAAGGGTCATACTTTCAGCTCACATGAGTATGCTGAATGCCACACAGCGTATAAAATGTTTTGCAAGGATTAGGCCGTACGTTGTCTTAGCCACCTTCATGCAACAGGCCTCTGGCTAGTTTTGAGTGGTCCAGCAGGCACTGACTGACAATTTCACGATTCCACTTTATACCTTTTCATACAGATCTAATCTGCTCATTTTTACACCTTTTTCACTGTGCTCAAGGGCAAGCTTCTGAAATTAAATAATACAAATTACAATTATACAAATTAAATTATAAATTATGAGCAAAGATACAAGTAACAGTCCTCAGCAATATTTTGCCATAGTGTAAATATGAAACATACTTGCACTTTGAGATATAAAAGCCTTAAGCCTTGAGCCACCATTACTGTTTTTCTCCAGAGTGGTGCAGCCACAATTTCTACAATAGCCTCCACATTGCTGTTATCTGGGTCAGAAAAATTCAACACTGCAGCCTCTGAAAGAGAATCTGACAACATAGAAAGCATACTTAATATAGATAACCATGCCACAATTGCCATTACCTATTTAAATGACTTCCTCGGGTACATGGCTCCACAAGTTAAGAACCAAATTATTTAGTTCTTAAACCAGTATAGTAGCTTCCCATTCAGACGTTATGAGCAGAACATTTCCTTCAGGCTATTCCGGCCTCTGATCTACTCATTTAATCAAAAAAGTGCCTTACTTGTGTCAGCAACTTTCAGTGCAGCAGAACCTTTCTTGTGCTTGTGGATAAGCAAGCCAGCTGCACTGGTTCAGGAGAACATCCAGGATGTGCCATGTTGCCGCAGGTCTATGCTTCTGTCAACAAGACCCCGCAGTTGGTATATCTGTAAAATGTGCTCTGCGTCAAGTCCACTTCATAAATCAGATGTAAAAGTAAAGGGGAAAAGATGAAACAAGGCGTGTTCATGGTTTAACTTGCAGGAATCATGGCCTCAAAATTTAAAAATTCTGTTATGTTCTCAAATGGTTTCAGAACCACACCTTTTGTGGTGCCGACTGTTGAAAGGCCAGAAATTGGTGATGCTATTACACATCTGCTGCATCACAGCAGCAATGCCTTAATCTGCTGCATCACAGCATCACAGCTGCCTTAATGTTCAACTCGTAGTAATATTGTTCGCATGATCCCTAAAGCCTGCTGGTGAAATTTTGCAGCTTCACAGTAACTTCAAGATTACCTAATTTATACATATGGTCACATAACGTCGTTTTACTAGGGCGCTTTAAAAAAATGCGATCACTGTGTTCTGCTCGTACTAACACACAAAGCTAAACTTGAAAACAAGAAACTTTAAAAGGAAACTGATAATTACGTAATAGGCAATGAAACAAAAAAAAACGAAGTGCAAATAGAAAGGCACTGCAAGAGTTCAGATAAAATATTGGCAAGCAATCCCAGGTAACTAAGGGAAAACTCAGGCAGGTCTATCAGTCACCTGAACGTAAATGTACCACATAAATTACGCTCTATTTTTTCATAGTCGTTTCCCTTGATGCTACTTACGACCACTACTATCGTATTAAATGTAAGAACACCACTAAAGCAATGACGAACGAAGACGCAGCGCTGTGTGTGTTCATCGTTCGTCCTTGTTTTTCAGGCTGTTGGCGCCTAACTACGATCTTCCTGTGCGCTCAAATCTCCACCCGTCACTCTATAATCCACGCCTGACAGGGATCAGACATTTGTGAGTATTTCGTCGGACGCTGGGCACTACACGCCGGCTGTGCGATGTCATTGTACGCGCTGACACGCTTCACATACGCACCGCCGCAGCGTTTTCAATGCCGGCGAGACATTTGTTCGCCGCCTTCCGCCATAATGAAAACACAATGTGACACAAACGCTTTAAGAAGTTGACTAGCACTCACCAAAATTTCTGCCTGGCAGCCCTTCATCTTCACAGGTGCTTGGGCTCGCTTTGTTTGGCGCCATATTTTCCAGGCAAGTGTAGCATGGAGGCTCGCGCTTGGCTTGGTTTGACTTCTGTGCTTGACCCGCTTCACAGTCTTGGTCACAAGGTTGCCAGAGACGAGAAAACTGTGCACGATGGTCGTTACATATTTTGACATCCCATCTCTTTTTTATTATTTTGCTAGGCAGTCGAGCTGCACAGGACTGTTAATCAAACAATATTTGCCTACCAGAGTTCTATTTGGCAACTAATATGTGATGTAGCCTTTCTGAAAAAAAATGAAGACCGTGTATCATAACTTTTTGCCGATTGTTATAGTTACCAGGAGAACAGCCGTCATTTAAATGGCGTATTTACATAACCGATGCAGTTCTTATGATCATACAGTGCGCCAGCTGTTGTCCTCAACGCGTCCTTACGAGGACAATTTTGGGATGATCCTGTGAAGAACGCACTAAGAATGTTTTCAGGATCCCTCGCAGCGGGCGAGTACGTTCGTACTTTTGGAGGACGTACTCTGGACGTCGACTGTCGTCTGGGTTACCTCAAATGTCATGAACTCAAGCTGGATCACCGAATATTCCAAAGACGCTGGACACACCGATAAATAATCTGGTGACAATTTGACTACCACATACGTCAGACGACGTGTGGCAACAAACTACACAAACAGCTCACAGTGACAAAGGGTGTCGGCTGTGAAGGCTCTTGCCGATGAGCACGTATTTGAAAAAAAAATTAATTGTATATTTATTACCTCTGACAAATATCAGTGCATAGATTTTTTCGGCGGCATGTCTCTCTTACAGCAAAGCTTATTTACAAATTATTTTACCGTTTCAAATACAACTTTTCGGAAGGTGTGTTTGTATACGAAATCCAAAACGTTTAAGCCGTTTCCTGTTTTGTGTCCGTGTTACCGCGTATGAGCAAAGTCAAAAGGCGGTGATACGCTGGCTCTGCAGACTTCGGCGTACCCGTGTGGGAATCGAAAAATTACTTGACAAATCAGCACAACAGGCCTGTACTTCAGCATATTAACTCACTACTTTGGAAGAAATAACAAAATTATAACCGCGGCGCCCTCGATCACTGCTGACTTCAAACTCGCGCGCTCCAATAAGAAAACACCGGCATGCAAAATTAAATTAGCGGGTTATCTGACGTTGTACCGCAATAATCAAATAGTGACACTTGCTGAAAGGCACTAATTTGAAGTCCCAGTAAAGGCCAACCATGGGTGTATTTTGGATGATCCCTAAGTACATGTCCCTTGGACACATTTTGGACATCCCAACATGGATGTGGGATGTTGGTACATGTTTTGGACATCCCTCGGATGTTGTGTGTTGTCTGGGTTACCAATGTTGCCAGGCTACAAAGCCGGTAACATTGTGCAGAGTTCTTTAATCACGCCAAAGTAGAATTACAGTGCCCAGAAATATACTGGCTAGTGTGCGGCATAGGTGTGCGGAGCGCGGGCTGCTATGCGGGTGGGTGCCTTTGCAAAGTTATCCGAGAATAAGGTGGATTAACAGGATATTCCGACACCACGGGGACAACGCGACCATGTAGACCAAGAGTTCTTCAATCATACCAGTTTCCAAACTGCGCTCCGAAATCTGGACAAGCCGACGGCCAACTCGGCGGAGGTTAGCAGACTGTCGCCCCATCTGGGAGCCGTAACTGGAAACGCTATACTCCATAGTGAAAAGAAGAGGCGTGCAAGACACGGACACAAGGGGAGAAGTGAACAACACGAACGCCGACTAACAACCTTGTTAGTTGGTTGTTACTCGGCGTTCGTGTTGTTCACTTCTCCCCTTGTGTCCGTGTCTTGCACGCCTCTTCTTTTGACTATGGACCCTTACCAACTCGCTCAACTTTCTGTCCTTTTGACGCTATACTCACCGGATATCGGAGGCGATGTTTATAGCATGAACGTGGCGGCCACAAACGTTGGAGCACCGCAACAGTAAATTGCCAATGGCTCTCTTATCACTCGGCTAAAGAAGGGCAAAAAAGAGGAGCGAGAGATAGAGACGCCTTACACTAGCAATTCGCATGCACTTGGATCGTCGACTTGCACCATACGCTTTTAAATGCGAAGCATTTTTAGCAAACTTCGGCGAGTTTGAGCGTATCTATCTATCTATCTATCTATCTATCTATCTATCTATCTATCTATCTATCTATCTATCTATCTATCTATCTATCTATCTATCTATCTATCTATCTATCTATCGTGTTAGGGACATACTAATAGAAATTAAGAAGAAGAAATGGGCCTGGGCGGGCCATGTAATGCGAAGACAAGACAGCCGATGGTCATTAAAGGGACAGACAACCACCCAAAACTTGAATTGAAATGACCCCACTGGTGGAAAGATTGTGTGTTGCATTGGCTCAAACGACGCCACTTTTCATCAGTAAATACGGGTTTATGTTTTTATTTCTTCATGCAAAGTCGCGAAAACTGACGTTTGGTAACTCAAGCGGCAAACATACGAACTAGAGTTAGAGTGCGGTCACGTGACCTTCTACGAACTTACGCAATATTTTATCTGTTTATTAGTATCGGACCGCATGAAACTTTTGATATTATAAGCTTTTTGTTACTTACAATGTGCAGATAACCCTTCGTTTGTAGCGCGCGTTGCTACTGCACGCTTCTGCCGTCACGTGCGAAAGCGTGGTTTCAGATCTAGCTGGCCTGGCTTGGCTCGGCTATGGCCAGAGTGGCGGCGCCGGAGCCAGGCCATTCATGAAGTAGGCGCGGACATGCGAAAGAACGCCTTACAAATACAAGATCGGCCTGGCAAACAATGCCAGCTCGTCGCACCGTCTTTTTATTTCGAAAAGTAGTTGAACAGGTCAAAGTGTGGGTGGTTAATAACAGCTACGCTCACTCCTGCGAAAGCGGAACGATGTCCGGAAGCAAGGCGGATTATCGGCATCGCGATCACTTTTCAACGTTGCTAGAGTGCGCACTCTGCCTTTGTTAGAGGCTTCTCAGATCGAAAAATTCCGCGTGCGAAATATCCACGCGCTTTTGGAAGTAACCGCTGCAGGTGAAAACAGTACAGAGGGCGAGCTTTCCATTGCGCCATAAAAATAAGGGTCTTTAAAAATCGGTTGTCAGTCCCTTTAAGGCTAACAGAGTGGATTCCTAGAGAAGGCAAGCGTAGCAGGGGGCGGCAGAAGGTTAGGTGGGCAGATGAGATCAGGAAGTTTGCGGGGATAAATTGGGCCCAGTCAGCACAGGACAGGGATAATTGGAGATCCATTGGAGAGGCCTTTGCCCTGCAGTGGGCGTAGACAGGCCTGCAGCTGCTGCTGCTGTTGATGATGATGGCCGCTTCGCTAATGGGATGCTTACGAAAATTGGTATGCCACAACATGACTACATGACGAACGTAAACGACAGGTCATAACATGAAAAACATGAAATGCATGTCATGAACGGCATGATTTACATGCCACAGTCTTGGTGGCATGCTGCTGCTGATGATGATGATGGCAGTTTCGCTAATGGGATGTATGCGAAAATTGGTATGACACAACATGACAGCCGGAAGAACATATGGCAGGTCGTAACAAGAAAATCATGATATGCATGTCATGAGTGGCATGATTTACGTGCCACGGTCTTGGTGCTCTCCTGGCCGTTTCGTTAATGGGATGTATATGAAAATCGGTATGCCACAACATGGCTGCATGATGAACAGAAATGAGAGGTCATAACATGAAAATCATGACATGCATATCATGAGCGGCATCATTTACATGCCACTCATTTCGTTAATTGGATGTATACCAAAATTGCTATGGCACAACACGACTGCATGGCGAACGTAAATGACAGTCATAACATTAGAATCATGACATGCTTGTCATGAGCAACATGGTTTACATGCCACAGTCTTGGTGCTCTTGCGGCCGTTTCTTTAATGGGAGATATACGAAAATTGGTATGCCACAACATGACTACATGACGAACATAAACGACAGGTCATAACATGAAAAACATGAAATGCATGTCATGAACGGCATGATTTACATGCCACAGTCTTGGTGGCATGCTGCTGCTGATGATGATGATGGCCGTTTCGCTAATGGGATGTATGCGAAAATTGGTATGGCACAACATGACAGCCTGAAGAACATAAATGGCAGGTCGTAACAAGAAAATCATGATATGCATGTCATGAGCGGCATGATTTACATGCCACGGTCTTAGTGCTCTCCTGGCCGTTTCGTTAATGGGATGTATAGAAAAATTGGTATGCCACAACATAACTGCATGACGAACATACAGACAGATCATAACATGAAAAGTATGACTTGCATGTCACGATCGGCATGATTTACATGTCACGGTCTTGGTGCTCTCCTGGTCATTTCGTTAACGGGATGTATACAAAAATTGGTATGCCACAACATGACTGCATGGCGAACATTATAACATGAAAATCATGACATGCATGGCATGAGCCACATGATTTACATGCCACGCGTTTCATTAACGGGATGTATACGAAAATTGGCATGCCACAACATGACTGCATGCCAACGTAAATGATAAGTCATTACATGAAAAGCCCGATATGCATGTCATGAGTGGCATGATTTACATGCCACGGTCTTGGTGCTCTCCTGGCCGTTTCGTTAATGGGATGTATATGAAAATCCGTATGCCACAACATGGCTGCATGATGAGCAGAAATGAGAGGTCATAACATGAAATTCATGACATGCATATCATGAGCGGCATCATTTACATGCCACTCATTTCGTTAATTGGATGTATACCAAAATTGCTATGGCACAACACGACTGCATGACGAATGTAAATGACAGTCATAACATTAGAATCATGACATGCTTGTCATGAGCAGCATGGTTTACATGCCACAGTCTTGGTGCTCTTGCGGCCGTTTCTTTAATGGGAGGTATACGAAAATTGGTATGACACAACATGACTGCATGAAGATCATAAATGATAGGTCATAACATGAAAATCGCTACATGCATGTCATGAGAGATATGATTTACATGCCACGGTCTTGGTGCTCTCCTGGCCGTTTCGTTAATGGGATGTATATAAAAATTGGTACGCCACAATATGACTGCATGACGAATATAAATGAGAGGTAATAACATGAAAAGCATGACATGCATGTCATGAGCGCCATGATCTACATGCAACTAGTTTCGTTAACGAGATGTATACCAAAATCGCTATGGCACAACACGACTGCATGAAAAACGTAAATGAGAGGTCATAACGTTAGAATCATGACATGCGTGTATGAGCGGCATGGTTTACATGCCACAGTCATAGTGCTCTTGCGGCCGTTTCGTTAACTTCATAGGTGTAGCGAGACAACAATGCAAACTCGGTATAGCGAGACAACAATGCAAATCCATTTTACGTTCCTGATGCGTGCTTCGCATTTCCTTGATTTCTACTGCACGTGGGATCTGCCAATTTTTTTTTCGCTTGCAGACGACACGCTCTTTATGAAAGGCCTTCTGCTGCTGTGCTGACACATCGATGCTGTAGTGGCTGTAGTCATGTGAACTGAATGCCACTGGTGCGCGCTTTGTGCTGGATTCCCAATGACACATCGACGTTCAAAGACGAAAAGAAAATGAATAATTATTCACCGAAAATCATCCGCTGTTCGACTAGCTTTCTTGTTCTTTCACCAGCGGCCTCGGCAGCCGAAGAGACGATTCCCTGCTTCTTTCGTGAGAGCAGTTAGCACGGACGAAACGCTTCGTGAACCCTCAGTGTTGATGCAGAAGCAGAAGCGACGGCACAAGGTCAGTGAATTTCCTTGCTCTGCAGAAGACGCCAGGACCACCAGAACCACGGCGAAATTGACAGGTGTCCTGTGTGCGCAACATCGTTTCCATAAGATTCGCTTCATTGACGCGGCGGAGCTTTCAGTACCTCCATAACACAAAACACACTAACCTGCCATTTATTAGTTGGTTTCTGTGTCGACAGATGGCACGACAATCTGCTAACCTCCGGGTCGGTAGTCGGCAGTCACAGCGGAAGGACGTGCGTAGCGAGAGCTCCCGGAAGACGCCAGTCAATGAGTGTTTCTGCATGATTTTTCTTTCCATTTTTACATTGAATAGTAGGGTAAAGTAGTCTTCTCTTTCTTGCGCCTTTTTTTGTGTGCAGTATTTTACCCGCGTACGGATTTTCCTTTTTCTTCTCGATACCACGTGATAGGTATTTTCAATTGCTATCGTTTGAGTGTCAAGTTTTACTGGACAAGTGTTTTTTTGCTCGCGGTTTTTTTTATACCTTTTTAGACCAGGTAAGAGAGGAAAGTAGGCTTTTTCTTGTTGCGCCTTTCTTTGTGTCCGGCCTTTCCCTGAGCACGGGTCTGCATTTTTTTTGTCAAGGCCACTGTCGTCGGCCTTTACTGGCGCTGTTGTTTGTGTGAGTTGGAGAAGGTTGTATTGGGTGACAAGAGGATCGGTTGGGGGAAATAAACTGAAGAGATTTAATACTAACAATGTTGGGCCAGTTTATTTTTAATTTTATTTGTGCACGCTGTCGTTGCACAAGGCGGGAGAACTGTCTTTGTACATTGAGCATATAGACCTTTCCATCGGCACTCTCGTACCGGCGAGCAGGAACCTGTTTTTGTCGTCTTCTAGCGCGCGGGAGAGAGCTCTCCGCGCCACGCCCCCCTTCGTTGGGCTGTTTGTTGCGCCGAGCCGCCCATACGGTCTGCCGTGCTTGCACGGTGCGCGCGCTGTTTTTCGCTCACTAGAGCGATTTAAAATGTCCTTTAAGAACAGTCTATCGACAGGGCATCACTGCATTGTTTACGGTTGCACGTACAACCAGAAGAAAAGAAATGCTGCACGTAAGCAGCTGTGCAGCAAGCACAACGTTGCGCAGGAGGAGTGCGGCTGCGCACTCACTGACGTACTCGTGCCAAAACGCCGCACCGCTCATGTTTCCACGTAATCTAATGATGATGTCGCCAACACCACCTCAACCCTAGCCAGTGCCGTTCTTAGCATATGGTGCGAATGTCCGAGATTTCTTCTTTCATTCTCTCCCTACTCGATTAGCTTCAACCATGAGAGCTAAACGCTTTTCGCGGTACTACCAAAGCAAGGGGTTTTAGTACGGACATTCCTTTTTCTTTTGTTTTTTTTTGTTGCTCTTGTCCTTGCTGCTGTATGACTCCGGCCTGTGCAGTGCAAACCAGGTGGGCATGTTTTGTTGAACGGAAAACGTGCTTCAGCACCTTATGTGACGCGGACGCTTCCGTCAAAAGAAAAAAAGTGGAGAGCTCGACGGAAGTCGATAATGAAGGCCGCGAGAACGGAGCCGAATGATTGCTTCTTGAGCATGAGTGCGATAAATGGGAAACCCGATTAGAACGAAAAAAAAATCCAGGTCTCACGCACCGTGGGGGCTAATGTTATGCTAAGATGCCAGCGATGTAATTGTAAGTGTTACCCAGGTGAAAATGTGCAGCTGGGAATCCAACTGGTTTCAACAGGAAGTAACTGGAATCAACTGGTCCCAGTTCAAAGCCAACTGGTCCCATTTGGAAGCTAAATGGGAAGCAAGTGGTCCCAGTTACAGCTGAACTGGGGAGCAACTGGCGCCAGTTGGGACCACTTCAACTGGGGACAACTCCAAGTGGTCCCAGTTGCCGGCCATATGGTGCCAGTTAGAAACGAAGTGAGGGCCAACTGGTTTCCGCTGCGCCCAGCTGGACACCAACAGGAACCATAACCAGTTCTACTGGAACCGGTTGCCTTCACGGTCATTATTAGTTTCGTATCTGATTTGTTCGAAGAAAATAGAGTAAACAATTAACAAATGCATGCGCGAAAGATATTAAAAAAATAAAATTAATTTGCGTAACTACCGCAATATTTATTGACAAAAGAAGCTGCATAACAGAAAATTCAGTAGCGCCTGTGCGCAAGTTTCGTAGAGCACATGTGGGAGCCAAGGCGAGGCATAGGTGCGGGCCGCTGTGCTGTGGCACATGTGATGTTTTGCGCCTGTGGATGTTCGTTGCCTGTGTACTTAATTTGTGCTCAGTTATTGTTGGACGTGGCACCTGTGGAAGAGATGACACTTTGGACGAGCGCACGACAACTGTTTTCGCCCGTGACAACACGCTTGTGGATCGATTGTGTGCAAACGACTTGGCGCTGCTTTCCTTGGTGCCGATGCTAGCATTTGAAGGTAAGAGATGCCTCCGTGTATGAATTTTTACATTGAAAAGTGCTTCGAAGTTACTGCATTGAGTTGAACTCTTAGTATCAGCCAGTGGCTGTTTGACGTTTGGCCTTTTTGGTACGTAGGTTGCATGTTGATAGTGTAACGAAGAAACGCGCTGTGCACAGCCCCGCACCAGTGAATCGCAAGTGGGGCTTAGGCTGATGTTGTTACGATTACACCACCATAAAGAAGTCCGACGTAGTCGTGGACGCAGCGTATGGCGCTAACGTAAGACGACACAGCGTAGGCCTCGCGGCCAAGATCGTACCAACATCCAGCCCAAGCCCCACTTACGATTCACTGGTGCGGGGCTGTGCACAGCGCGCTTCTTCTTTATAATAGCAGTGATTATCTTTTAACTTTGCTAACAGCGTGGTAATATAATTGCTTTCAGGTGATAAAATACGTTCACGGCCCACGAAACATCCAAGAGTTTGCCGCGTCTCCAAGAAAGCATTCAAGAAGATTCACAAGCTGCAATATTTCTAATAAATGTCACGTTTCAGCACCGAGCTTCTTCTGCTCTATGACCTGATCTACAGATTTCGCGACCAGCAGTTACCAACTCCGTCACATGCGATGGTAACGAGCGATCTTTTCACTCATTAAATAATGATGTATTGTTCCAGCTGAGTACAGTTCACAATCTCTCTTGCGCATGTGTAACAGGGGCAAAAGTTTCACGCCGCTTCTACTGGCCTCACATAGGCTAGGTGAGTAGCATCGGGGCCAATTGGAGCCAGTAGCAATGGGGACCAGTTGGGACCAGTCCAAGTGGTTTATGGTCAAATTCCCAGTGGGGACCAGTATCAATGGGGACCAGTTGGGACCAGTTCAAGTGGTTTATGGTCAAATTCCCAGGGGGGACCAGTTGCCAGTGGGTCCCATCTGGGACCCATTGCAACTGGACCCCACTGGGAATTTTACCATAAACCACTTGAACTGGTCCCAGTTTTTCCAGTTGCAATATTTTCACCTGGGTAGCCAACGTTATTAATTAAAGAGAAAGTCAGCACACAATAGCCGACAGTTGAAGGAACTCTAGCCAAGAATAGCTATCTAGCGCTGGTTTTAATTGAGTAAATGCCGCACATATGCCATGGCTTATGCATCATGCCACAACATTTTTACGATGTTATGCACACAGATATACGTGTGGCATTTACTGGCTGAGCTGTCACACCTTGTTAAAGTTTACTTGCTTTATTATCAGTGTCCGAACGCCGTTGCACTACTTATTGAGTTTTGTCGTTATGTTGAGTAATGACCATATCGAGCCACGATCATGTAGTGTCATGAACATGATTCTGTCACATCCCTCGAGCTGTACCTTTAGTTTGACACCCATTTCAACCCTCTTAAAGCTTTCCTGTTGAGTCACAATCATCTCGTGCCATGACCATATCCTGTCATGAAAATGACTATAACTCATATCACATCTCCCCCTGTGGCTTTCGTTTTACCACAGGTATCGAACACCCTTTTGCATAATGATGCTCATGTCATTTCATGTAAACGATGTCATGAACATTATATCTTACATCACATCCCTCGAGGTTTACTTTTCTTTTGACATCCATCTTCACCCCCTTCCATTAATTTTCGCTCTGTCATGCTCATGCCATATTACGTATTTCGTGTCATGAACATGACTAACTCGTATCGCCTCTCTCGATCTATATTTTTCATTTTGCACCGATCTTGACCCCTTCCCGTTAATTTTTGCTTCGTCATGCTCATGCCATATCATGTACTTCATGTCATGTACGTGACTAACTCGCGTCTCTGGACCCGTATCTTCCATTTGACACCCATCTTGACCTCCTTCCTTTACATTTGTTTTTGCACAGTCATGCTCACGACATGAGCACATCATGTCATATCATGAGCGTGACTATGACTAATATTACATTCTTCGACATGCACCTTTTGTTTGACACCCATATCGATCCTCTTCCAGTGGTCTTATGTTTGCAGAGTCATGCTCATGTCATAGCATGACCTAAGAACATCATGTCATGTCATGAGCGTGACTGTGACCAATATCGCATCCTTCGGGATTCACCTTTCGTTTGACACCCATCTCGACCGCCTTCTTACAGTTTCAAGCTTTTCCTTGTATTATGTGTCATTAATAACATGCTTTACAAAATCAGGTCATTACTTAATCGTGATTTGGTAATTATCACGGTGCACTCTCATTATCGTAACCAGCCTAACCTACCTTGTGTGACTTACAAACATTATTTAGCGATTTTCAATCGTTGATTTCTGGACATACTCACTTTCATAGCTATAGTCATGAGCATGACTTAAAGGGGCCCTGAAACGCATTTTACGCACATTGATTTTATTGCAGGTTTGCTTTGTGTGGGACTTGACGATGACCGAAACACCAGTGAAAGCGGCGAAATTGAACCGTATTATATTTTAATTTGTACCTGAAATCGGTTTCCGCGCAGACTGCAGCGCCATACATCAACAGTTTCTCCGAGCGGATATGACATCACCATGCTGCTTTGCTGCAGGTTCTGATTGGCCGGGAACAGTAGGGAATAAAATATACATCGCACATATCGATAATGCACCGAATATAAGAAATTCCAAATTCAGAACGTGTTTTATGCTTGCTAAAGGTACAAATTTGGGCATTACAACTTCATTTTGCTTGTAACTGACACAAGGATCGCTGTGTGGCCCACGTGGTGGTTGTGGTAGGAAGGCCACAGAGGGCAGCACGGTTCCGGTTCTGCAAGATGTAAGCTGCGTTTTGATTGGAAGCAGCATGCACGCCTTGGGATGCCGATATCTGTCGTCTGCTTTTATTTTGAATTTGTAAGTTGAATAACTTGCGTTTGCCTGCATCGATCTCGAAAATTCTTTTTGCATTTACCTCAGAACAATACAACGAACCCGTTTCGATGCAAAACTCAGCGAGTAAAATATGGTTTCAGGGCCCCTTTAAAGGTCCCATGACACCAAAATTTCAAACGCGAGATGCTTGCGTTAATTGGTTTTCCTGCATACGAAGGAAATCTTGACCAAGTATTAGGACGAACGTCGCCTCTAAGTAATTTTAATATGGTTTCAAAGTAAGCGGGAATGCTCATCCCAGCTTGCAGAACCTCGCGACATCGCCACTAGTGTCACGTAGTTAGTGGGCCATCTGTGACGTTTCACTTTTCTAAGTTGATATCGTGACGTCACAGAGAGACACGGGCGCGCCGCGCTATGGCCTCCGAGCGTGGCCTCCAAGACCGGCTCTCGCAGCCGATCGCGGAGGCCACGCCAAAAGCCGTATTTTTCTTCTTCCTCTCCGTATTCGTCGCTCAAGCGTACATCGTACACACGCTATGATGCAAAGCGAGTGTGGCGAGCTGGTCTGGCACTCGCGCTCTCCGCAACGTCACCGAACATTGAGCTCAAGTGATCAGTGCATGCGCTCACTTCCGACAGCCGCCGCGCTAGCCCCGCGGCGCTAGTTCTTGCAGTTCTTGGCGCGCTTTGACACAGTAGCCCTTCTGCAGATGGAATTGAAAAAAAGGAATAGCTTGTAGAAATGATGTAATAGACGATGAAATGCTTTTCTAATTAAGCAAATATAGCTGTCAATACCTGCACCAAACATGATTATAAATTAAGCTAATGCTCAAATGCAAATGTAAATTTCAACCACACCTTCAAGCCAAGATGTTTTTCTAAGCATTATCTCATGTGCCCTTGACTAATCTGATCGTAGCCTTGTACTAACCGGCCTACACAGTACACACTCCATCAATAGGCATACCCTGCATATATACACAACTCTGTGCTCGCAGAAATCATTCGCGACACGATTTTAATGTCAGATCCCAACTGATGCTCAATCATGCTTCCAATTATGATAAAGTCCATACAGCAAACACTATCTGCAGAGTTCTTGCCATGACCTAAACTGATAAGGAAAGGAGGGAAAAACGCAGCACACTGCTTCTGTCAAGCTTTTTTTCTTTCTATTCTCAAGATCATATATGCCTGCAAAACTTGCATGTTCGAGAATACACAACTGGCCCCTGAATACAGACGCATTTTCTCACAGATAGCACAGATCTGAAGGTATAAGCATGAGTATATTCGCTTCATAAATATTTGTTATTCTGCATAAGTTTTTCAAAGCACTGCAACCGTGTGAGGGTCCGGAAGCAAGCAACATCGAGTAACACCGAGCGGAACGCACTGCTTTCAACTCAACATTCCATCGTAGCAAGCCTGAACCCATAAAACTATGCTGCAGTATTTTTACCTCCAGTTTCTCTAACTTGCAGAGAACTTATAATTTATAACATAAGTGAAATACCTCCGAATAGCCGCATCATGGCCTGGTCAGTGCCTCCTCTTCCACGCACACATCACGCCGCACACGATGGATCCACAAACACCATGGGCGAAAACAACTGTCACCGTTGGCGTGAAGTCGGAACGTCCTCCAGATATGAAATTAACTCTCGAACACTAGGTGAGCAATTATTATATTACGAAGTCAGTGACGTTCCAATTTCCTCTTCGAGACATGATCACCAACCGTGGAGGCCAGCAGCACAGCGCAGCAGCGTCGGTAGGGCCCTCCATGCCTCTCCACGTGCGATCTACGAAACTAGCGCGGTGTTTCCGGCCTCTACAGGAGCGTTGCTCTGCAGGAAACTTCTTGCTTCCAATAAATATTGCGGCATTTGCGCAAAGTACAATTTCAGTTCATTATATATAAATGTATTTTTGCTTTAGTTCACTGTTTCAATATCATATGTATACGCATCGATGACGGTCACGCTCCTATGCGGCCGAATCCGCCGAATCGCGAGTGCGCTGGTGCCGGCCACAGAACACTTATATGCCGGCGGTAGAGTTTGTGGTGCTACTACCGGCGTCCCGCCACAGCTCTGGCTGTTTCCTTCGACTGTTTAATTTTGTCGTACGGAATTAGAATCGCCGTGTTGGACAAGGGCGTCAGCGCAGCAAAGTTGGTCTAACACTGTGCTAACATCCCGACGTCGGTCAGGCACGCTTCTTGCCAGCGGCGTTTGTCGTCACTTCGTCGCCAAGATGGACGTAAAAAGATTGATGCTGCGGATACCGAAGTCAAAAAGTTGAGCGTAGAGTGTGTGAAACACACGCACATAAAAGAAGAGGCGAAGCGGACAAGGACAAGCATTTTTCACTGTAAACAGTGGCACTTTCGCCGTGTAGATGAAGCATCCTTGTCCGCTTCGTCTCGTGCGTATGTGTTTCGTTCGTGCAAGCGCCTCAACCCTTCAAGATGTAAGACCAACTTGCCAACAGTCTGTCACCGAAGCTTTTAAAAAGCCAGCGTACGCACATTTTTGCACCATGTAGCGCATTTACGCTACGGGATACTACACGATTCGGGTACGCGAAACGGTCGGTCACTGAGTGCGTACGCGAGATGTTGCCGAACCGCCGCACATACAATTAAGAAACGTTAACATACCGCGAACTCAATAACGAAGCGGTTCTTGTTAAGTAGCGTGGGTCGTACGGCGCGGCAACGTTGGCACGGAACGGAATTGGCAACGGTTCTTTATTGCCATCACGGGAACCAAAACAAGACTGAGCACAACGGAAACACATTGGTATAATATATACATCTGCTTCCGGCAGATGGCGCACTTCGATCCAGGGTTGCTTGAATACACAACACCCCTCCCCCCTTAGTTCGGACGACTCAACAGTCAGCCAACGCGAGCACAAAGTCCCGAAGGTGTTGGGGTAGTTTCCGGGAACGCTGCGAGCGGCGTTGGCCTGGCGGTTCTACACTCTCCTCTGGTGGTGCTGGCTGAGGTGTTACATCGTCTGAGGGCAGCATGGCTGTTGGTGGCTCCTCAGGCTCCTCACTGTGGTCTTCCGTCTCGCTCCTACTCATTTCGCCACGTGAAGGGCTTGACGTGGGCCGGACTTCAGGCTGTCCTGCAGGTACAGTCTCTGCTACGCTAATCGGAGAACTGCTACGACGACGAAGCTGGTCCACGTGCCGGCGATACACGCGGCCGTCCGGAAGAACAACTTCATACGAGATCGGGCCAGTTGATCTGGAGATCACGGCAGAGACCCATGGTGGGCCCTGGCTGTAGTTCCGTGCAAAGACAGGGTCCTCGGGCTGGAACGTGCGTGGGGCAGGCAGAGCTTCTGTGAATCTGGGAGACCTTTCAGGAGCCCGCTCTGGGTGCAGCCGGTCTAGCATGGTAGACAGTCGGCGGCCCATCAGTAACTCGGACGGGGAGCGTCCCGTGGCCGTGTGTGGAGTTACGTGCTGCTGAAGAGTGAAATCTGCCAGGCGCCGTGCCCAGCTCCCTTGGATTATTCGAGATAGTGCCTCCTTGGTAGTTCGTACCATCCTCTCAGCCTGCCCATTTGTAGATGGATGGAACGGTGCAGACGTTACATGGCGAATGAGGTTGGCGTCCGTGAACCCCCGAAATTCTGCGGATGCAAATTGGGGCCCGTTGTCCGATACCAGGGTATCTGGCAGGCCATGTGTTGCGAACAACTTCCGTAAGGCACTAATTACAGCACTTGATGTCATTGATGGCATTGGGATGACCTCGAGCCATTTGGAATAAGAATCCACCACAATTAGGAAGGTCTGTCCTTGGAAGGGGCCAGCAAAGTCCATGTGCAGGCGCGACCATGGAGTCCGGGTCGTCTCCCATGGGTGAACCGGTGCCCGGGGCATCTCCGGCCGTGTTTCCTGGCAGGGAAGGCACCGACGGACCCATTCTTCAATGGCCGCGTCCATTCCCGGCCACCATACATAGCTGCGGGCAAGCGCCTTCATTCTGACGATACCGGGATGACCAGCGTGCAAGGCTTCAAGGACACGGACACGCAACCTCTGCGGAATCACCACACGGTCGCCCCACAGTAAGCATCCCTTGTGGGCGGACAGTTCATGTTGCCTGGACACAAACGGTGTGAATTCAGAACTCGGAGCACACTTTGGCCACCCCCTCCACACCCAGTTGAGGACACGGGAGAGAACACCATCCTTGGTAGAGTATTGAGCCACATCATCTGCATGGACAGGAGATTCTGGAAGTTCATCCAGAAGCATGACTACCTCTGCTGGAGACGGGTCATCCTGGCGCTCGTGCACTAGGGGAAGTCTGCTGAGACCATCTGCGTGGCTCATTTGTTTCCCTGGCCGATGGAGGAGAGTATGCTGGTATCCGTTTAGAAATATGGACCATCGCAGCATTCGTGGCGACAGCATCTGTGGAGTTTGCCGGTCCGATGTGAACAGCCCAAGGAGCGGCTTATGGTCTGTGTAGATCTGGAATGGGCGGCCAAATACATAGTCATGGAACTTCTTAACTCCTGCAACCACAGCCAGTGCCTCCTTATCAATTTGGGCGTAATTCCGCTCGGCAGAAGATAAAGTCCTTGAATAGAAAGCGATGGGTGCTTCTCTGTCATCTGGCATTTTGTGGCTCAATACCGCTCCTATCCCGTATGGAGATGCATCACATGCAAGGATGATGGGCTTCTTCTCGTCAAAATGTGTTAACACCTGGTTTGACGCCAGCAGTTTCTTTACATGGTCGAACGCTATCTGTTGTGGGGTTTCCCACACCCAGGGCACCTTCTTATCCAACAACCGGTGCAGAGGTTCTGCGATAGTGGCCTTGTGTGGCAGGAATGCATGATAAAAATTCAGAAGACCCAGGAAGGCCTGCAGCTCGGCTTTGTTCGAAGGCGGCGGTGCGTTAAGGATGGCTTGCGTCTTCGCCTGTGTTGGATGGATACCATCAGCATCGACTCGGAAACCCAAAAATTCCACTTGAGTCACTCCCAGCTGGCACTTTTCTTTTTTGACCTTGAGCCCTGCATCTTGGAACCGTTGTAGTACCTCTCGAAGGCGACTGAGCACTTCCTGGTGTGAGGATCCCGAAATGAGGACATCATCAAAGTATGGAATGACACCTGGTAGTCCCCGCAGGAGGTTCTCCATTAAGCTCTGGAAAATGCCAGGTGCGACACTGACACCGAATTGTAGTCGGCGAACCCGGAAAGCACCCCGATGAGTCACAATGGTCTGTGCATCTGCAGATTCATCAGTCACAGGCAGCTGCTGGTAGGCCTGTGCCAAGTCTAGCTTTGCAAAAACAGCTCCACCAGAGAGGGATGCCAGCAGGTGGCTGACCGCTGGCACGGGATACGAGTGCTGCTGCAAGGCTTTGTTGATTGTGCACTTATAGTCTGCACAGATGCGGACGTCTCCATTTGCCTTCAGGGGCGTAACGATGGGGGTTTCCCAACGAGCGTGATCAACCGGCTCCAGGATTCCCTGTTGTACCAGTTTGTCCAGTTCGGCGTCGATTTTTGGTCGAAGTGCAAAAGGAACCCTCCTTGCTTTTAGGCGGATAGGCACAACATCGGGGTTAAGTGCAAATTGCACAGGCGGTCCCTTGTAACAGCCCAGTGTCCCATCAAACACAGAGGCAAAGTCTTTGAATATGCTATCAAGTGATGCTGGCAGTTGGTCAATGTGTTGCACTCCCGTAATATCAATTCCGAGTGCAGGAAACCAATCAAGTCCGAGAAGACTTGGGCGCTTCCCCTTGACAATGACGAGGCGCAGCTGGCCGTCAAAATCTTTGAACTGCACTCGCACGGTACCGATTCCCCGTACAGCGATGCGGTTGGCTTGATAGTCTCTCATGATGATGTCAAGTGGCTGTAGATTTGGGACACACCCCTTTGGAAAAATGCGGCTGGCAGTGGCGTCGGAAATTATCGAATAGGTTGATCCCGAGTCCACCTCCATCTGGCACTGTGTGCCTTCGATTCTGAGGTCCACATATACCTTCTTCTTGGCAGGCTGAGACACTGCGTTGATAGCAGTCACCGCCAAGTCGTCGCAGTACGCCATGTTTGTGCGAGGGGCGTTTTTGGAACGCTGCGTCCGGCCGTCGGCTTCGGAATGTCGACGTGGGCCAGACTGCCACCGGGACCGGCAGACCTTAGCAATGTGCCCGGTTTTCCCGCATTCCCTGCACTGGACAGCACGGAATCGACACAGGCGTCGTTCATGAGGGCCTCCGCAGCTGGCGCAGGAGCCACTTGACAGTCTCTCGACGCCCCGTTGCTGCTCGGGGCCTGCACGAAGCCGGAGAACGTCTTCACTGGCTCCTTGCTCCCCGTCATCACCTGCCGTCGTCCCGTGGTGCACTGGCTCGACGCGCGGCGCGCTTGTGCTTTGGGGCGAGGTAAAGCTTCCTTCTCGGGTAATGGCCTCAGCGGCGACTGCTTCCTCGACAGCACTGGTAAGAGACACCTCTTTTTTTGCCAGTAATCGCCGCTTCACCGTGTCATTCTGTAGCCCGAACACGAATCGGTCCCGTAGCGTGGTGTCGAGGTCATTGAAGTTGCAGTGTTGTGCCGTGGTTCGAAGGGCAGCGAGGTAGGCGGCGGCAGACTCACTCGGTGCCTGGTCGCGGCGATGGAATTCGTAACGCCGGGCCAGCTCTGGTGGTTTCGGCGCAAGGTGGTCCCGCAGCGCAGCGAAAATCGTTTCGAATGACGTATCCTTTAAGTGGCTCGGCGCCACTAGCGCCTTGGCTAGCTGAAAGGTGGCGGGACCGCATCGGCTGAGAAATGTCGCCCTCTTCTTGGCAGCGTCCGTGGTATTCTGTGCCTCCAAGAAGAATTCGAAGCGTTGCGCGTAGTCTTCCCATTCTTCCGGGTGGTTGATGTCGAAGGCCTCGATCCCGTCTGCAGTGGCGGCCGCCATCGTGACGAGTACGCACTGGAGCCGCCGGGGCTACCTTTCCTTTGCGGCGGTGTCCGTCGACTTTCCGTCGCGTCCCACCCTCGTCGCCAGTGTTAAGTAGCGTGGGTCGTACGGCGCGGCAACGTTGGCACGGAACGGAATTGGCAACGGTTCTTTATTGCCATCACGGGAACCAAAACAAGACTGAGCACAACGGAAACACATTGGTATAATATATACATCTGCTTCCGGCAGATGGCGCACTTCGATCCAGGGTTGCTTGAATACACAACATAAATTATCTTCGGAGCTGTGTTCGTCATTGAGATTTGGTAGATGAAATCTGTATGTCCACGAAAATCGATCTCGCAGGCTATCTTAGCAGCGAAATTTTGGTGTCAGTGCCCCTTTAAGGAGACTGAAAGATTAAGGTTACTCTAATTGAGACATTAAGGCTCTCGCCTTAATGAGTGGCACCATTGTTAGCAAAAGCAACAGTATTTTTATTATGAGACGAGTAATCTTACAACAGCAACTCAAACAAAGAAGAGGCGACAATTAATGTTCCCAGTTTCCCAGTTTTACTGCTACCGACTGGTCCCGCTGATCCCGCCTTTGCCCGCGCAATAACGCGCGAAACAATGCCGATGGCAATTGTCCTGCTAATCAGTCAGATCCCACATACTCACAAATGAAGCTACCTAACGATTCCTCGATGTTTACAAAGAGCGAAAGCAAGATCTTCCTGAAACACAGACAACGAATGCACGCGCCCGCACGGAGAGCCCGGCGAGCAAACAGCCCAAGATGGCGCCACCGCTAGACGTCGCTAGCGGCACTTCATGGCGGCGCCCAGGAGGGCTCTATTGGAAAGGTCCATATAAGGACATTTAGTTTGCGGTACGCTTGCAGCCTAGTGATTTATCGTATACGTGCCTTTTTCGTGTGGTGTACTGGATGAATTAGTAAAATATACGTTTGAAGACTAGGACAGTGTAGGGGTGCACCACTAATAACCGCATGAGGTGTGCATGGTAAATTTTTGGGAGGCCTAATGTTTGACATGTGTGTGACCGTTCATCGCGCTAATCATGGCCAAAAAACGGTGAAGTGTACAAAGTGTGGCGTGGGAGTATATGTTTGCGGAGATGACGGGGCATGCGAAGTAGAAGTGTCATGTAGCCAGTGTGCGTTTATGGCGAAATTCCAGCACATGGAGAGAACTCAGGCCGCCCTCTTAAAGCGAGTAGGCGAGCTGGAGGACGCTTTAGAGGCGGAACGCCAAATGAGAAAGGAAATGGGCGAAAGGCTTAGAGCAAACCAGGAGCAGCTGACAAAGGTTACTACGCAGAATAAGAAAGAGTCAGGTGACTGTCATAGAGAGGGAACGTCCTTGACCCCACAAGAAAACTCCACAAAAGGAGCGCAAAAGCAGGGCTTGACCTACAGCGAAGCTCTGGTGAAAGAGCGAGCGGACAAAAGACCACCCGAACCTCAACCTGAAAGTCATTCCAAATGTTCAGAGCACAAGGCAGCAGGGCAGCTGGAGAACGTAATAACAGCAGGGAACTCCAACCTGGCTCGATGCTCGCAAACGATTCAGGAGAGGCTAAAAGGAGACCGAAGAGTAGCTGTAGGGAAGTTTCCAGGAAAAATGTTGGGGACAGTAATACAACAAGCAAGGGAAGAGCTGTCTCGTAGAGATCAGGGGCGAAGTTTGGTTGTGATAGCTGGCGGGCTGAACAACGTGTTGAACGGAAGGACCCCAGAAATAGAGTAGAGGTTAACAAAGGGAGTAGATGAGTTGCGGGAAGTGTCCCCCAGGTGCAAATTGTGGTGTGCACAATCCACGAGGTACCCTTGCAAGACCGAAACCTGCAAAGAGCAGTTGTCACCGCCTACGAAACGATATGGCAGATTAGTCGAGATAAAGGCTTCGAGGTTGTCGACATAAACAGAGAGGTGCACAGATGGGGTCAGTAGCGCACCCAGAATCTCTGCCAGGGGGGGGGGGGGGGTTCAATTTTTCATGAAGGGCCAGGAATGCGATTCCACAGTTGTGGCGTGTGTAAAAAAGTAAATAAAATGGCAAATAATAGTAACATTAATGACGATCATTATTTTTATTATTTTTTCGGCGTTTTGCAGAGACATTAGCGCCACATCCTTCTAGGACATAGGAGCAGTTACGGAGTGGGAGGGGGGTTAGGGCGGCCTCAGGTGGGGATTACACCCCCAAACACCCCCCCCCCCCCTCGGTGCGCCACTTGATGGGGTGGTTTCCAGAGAGATGAAATCCACTTTGGCCGTAAACTTGGGTATGAGGTGGGACGGCGCATAGCAGGACACGTAGCTTTTTAAATGCGAAGCATTTCTTAGCGAACTTCGGCGAGTTTGAGCGTATCTATCTATCTATCTATCTATCTATCTATCTATCTATCTATCTATCTATCTATCTATCTATCTATCTGTCTAACCGCCTACGATTTTAAATGCGAAGCATTTCTTAGCGAACTTCGGCGAGTTTGAGCGTATCTATCTATCTATCTATCTATCTATCTATCTATCTATCTATCTATCTATCTATCTATCTATCTATCTTATCTAGCCGCCTACGATTTTCTGCTCTCCTGGCCGTTTCGCTAATCGGATGTTTCCGAAAATTGGTATGCGACATCATGACTACATGACGAACATAAATGACAGGTCATAACATGAAAATCACGATATGCATGTCATGAGCGGCATGATTTACATGCCTTGGTCTTGGTGCTCTCCTGGCCGTTTCGCTAATCGGATGTTTACGAATATTGGTATGCCACATCATTACTACATGACGAACACAAATGACAGGTCATAACATGAAAATCATGATATGCATGTCGTGAGCGGCATGATTTACATGCCACGGTCTTAGGGCTCCCCTGGCCGTTTCGCTAATGGGATGTATGCGAAAATTGGTATGGCACAACATGACTGCCTGACGAACGTAAATGGCAGGTCATAACATGAAAATCATGACATGCGTGTCATGAGTGGCATGATTTACATGTCACAGTCTTGGTGCTAACCTGGTCATCTCGTTAATGGGGTGTATACAAAAATTGGTATGGCACAATATGACTGCACGGCGAACATAAATGACAGGTGATAACATGAAAATTATGACATGCATGTCATGAATGACATGGTTTACGTGCCACGCGTTTCGTTAATGGGACGTATACGCAAATCCTTCATGCCACAACATGACTGCATCACAAACATAAATGACAGGTCATAACACGAAAATCATGACATGCATGTCATGAGTGACATGATTTACATGCGATGGTCTTTGTGCTCTCCTGGCCGTTTCGTTTATGGGATGTATGCGGAAATTGGTATGCCACGACATGACTGCATGGCGAGCATGACTGACAGGTCACAACATGACAATCATGATATGCATGTCATGGGCGACATGATTTACACGCCACGCGTTTCGTTAACGGCATGTATACGAAAATTGGCATACCACAAGATGACTGAATCATGAACGTAAACGACAGATCATAACATGAAAATCATGACATGCATGTCATGAGCGACATGATTTACATGCCACGGTCTTTGTGCTCTCTTTGCCGTTTCGTTAGTGGGATGTGTAGGAAAATTGGTATGCAACAATATGACTGCATGACGAACATAAATGACAGGTCATAACATGAAAAGCATAACATGCATGTCATGGGCGGCATGATTTACATGCCAGGCGTTTCGTTGACGGGATGTATACCAAAATTGCTATGGCACAACACGACAGCATGACGAACGTAAATGACAGGTCATAACATTAGAATCATGACACGCGTGTCATGACCGGCATGGTTTACATGCCATGGTCCTGGCGCTATACTGCCGTTTCGTTAATGGGGTGTATGGGCTCCGTCTACTGACCAGAGGGAGCTACGTAGCTCTCGTCGGACGGCTCGGTCGCGCACGGTGGAAACCGAGGCGACAGCGACGCGCGCGTTTCTTCGCGGCTTTCCGGGCGTGCTGCGAGGTTTGGAGCGCGCGTCTCAAAGGAAATAAAACGAAAGAAGGTGGGACGGGTGGTCGCTGCTGCTAGAGTTGGAGACGCGCATCGCGTTCGCGTATTTCTCTGTCACAGTCTGCCCAATTCTGCTGCTTCTCTCCGCCAGACAGTGCATTCTGGCGCTGATTTCGCACATGGAAAACTCGACTGCACGGAGCCTATACGAAAATTGGTTTGGTACAACATGACTGCATGACGATCATAAATGACAGGTCATAACATGATAATCGTGACATGCATGTCATTAGCGGCATGATCTACATGCCACTCGTTTCCTTAAAGGGATGTATACCAAAATTGCTGTGGCACAACGTGACTGCATGACGAACGTAAATGACAAGTCATAACGTTAGAATCATGACATGCGTGTATAAGCGGCATGGTTTACATGCCACAGTCTTGGTGCTCTTGTGGCCGTTTCGTTAATTTCATATGTACCAAACTCGGTATAGCGAGACGGCAGTGCAGATCCAGTTTTTTAGGGGGCACACGAGCCCTCCGGTGTCCACAGTAGAAAGGGAAGAAACATCTATGAGGGACCCTTTGGAACACAGAATTGGTAACAAAGGGAGAAGGGCAAAGGGGAAAGAGAGAAAGAAACTGCAGCGCGGTTTAATAAGCTACATAAATATGCAAGGTGGCAGAAAACCGACAAAATGGTTAGAAATAGAGGAACAGTTGAACAGAGAACAGATAGCGGTGTACGCCGTTACGGAAACGCACCTTCGGGACTCGGAAGGGCCACCAATTATTGTAAATTATGTGTGGGAAGGGTGCAACAGGACAAAATCAGAAAGAAAAGGTGGGGGAATCGGTATGCCAATTCATCGGGAAGCAAACTGGTGTAGGGTTATTTCGACATGTGAAGAGCGTCTCTGGGTATCTGGAACGGTAAGCGGGAAGGAAACTATGTTGGGTGTAGTTTACATGTGGACTGGAAATAACTGCAAAGAGTAAAATCAGGGGTTAGTGAATTGCATAAGCAAGGATATTCAAAAATTTGGTAACGGGGCCGAAATAATGCTCTTAGGAGATATGAATGCTCATGTGCATGACCTCGACGGATATACAGATTATAACGGGAAGTTGATGGTATACAGCTCTGCGAACAACATAGTCTCGATATAGTGAAACCGAGTCCTAAGTGCGATGGGCAGGTAACATGGGAGGTCGGAAGCAGGCAGTCAACAATCGATTACTGCCTCATGACAGAAGGAATTCACGACAAGTTGAGACAAATGAGCATAGATGAGGAAGGGAGTAGCAGCTTGGGAAGTGACCATAAACGCATAACTTTGCAAATGGGCTATGTAGATTGTAAAGAGAGCATCGAATTAAGGACGGGCAGCTCTTTTCTAAGTGAAAAACAAATTAGGAACGTAGTCGCAACGATCGAGGACATAGTGAGCAGAACAAAATGCAAAGTGTGGGATTATAATGAGCTTATTAATCTAATAAGGACTGAAATTACGAAAGAAAAACAAAAGAGTTCCTGGAGGGGAAAGCGTAAGCCAGAACGATGGTGGAACAGGGAAATTCAGGACGCAATTCAGAATCGACGGGAAGCATCTCGAATACATAGACGGGCAAAAAAGGAGCAGAGGACACAAGACGAGGTCAAACAAAAATGGGGAACATATCTTGAGAAAAAATCCCTGGTACAGAGTTTAGTTGAAGCCAAGATTAAAGGCCAAAGTGAACGTTGGATATCGGACATTCGCGAAAATAAGGACGCATCAAGGCTTTTCTGGAACCACCTGCAATCGCTGGGGAAGAAAACTATAACTATGAAACGGCATATTGTGGATGAAAAGGAAATAAATTGGAGAGGTACGACGCATTGACTTATATTCGAAACACAACAGCCGATTCCTTTAAGAAGCATGACGAGGCTCCCCTTACAACGTGTAACAGTAGCAAGGGAGACCAAGTGGAAGAACTAGTTCTGGAAAATTTCAATTGGAAGAAGGCGGAGGAAGTGATTCCCTAACGAACAGCCACAGGATTAGATGGGCTTAGCATTACTGTAATAAATGAGCTCGGAAGAAACAGCAAAGAAGCCCTATTAAAAGCGATTGAAAAAAGCTTAAAGGACAGGCGAATACAGGACAGTTGGCGTCAAAGTAGGATGAAGTTGATTTATAAGGGCAAGGGAGAGAAAAATAACATTCGCTCATATAGACCACTGACCATTACATCAGTACTCTACAGGTTGGCGATGCAGGCAAATAAATTGAAAATGCACATATGGACAGAGCTTAATGGCACTTTTGGCGAACTCCAAAATGGATTTCGAGTCGACAGGAGATTAGGCGATAACCTTTTTGCGCTTACGCAGTGTATCGAAATAGCCGGAAAAGAGAACAGACCTCTACATTTGGCATTTTTGGATATTAAAGGTGCGTACGACAATGTGAATCAGAATATTTTATGGGACATAACGAAAGAGGCTGGTATAGGCGATGACTGTATAGAGCGCTTAAAGGAAATATACAGTGGAAATACAGTATGTGTGGAATGGGAAGGTATGGCGAGTAATGGTAGAATGGAGGCCGTCGATATAGGTAAAGGGTTGAGGCAGGGATGCCCGTTGTCCCCACTATTATTCATACTTTACATGAGGAGAAAGGAGAAAGCATTGGAGATGAGCAATATTTGTTTTAAGCTGTCGCACAGGCAGGAAGGTATCGTGATAGAACAAAAGCTCCCCGGTTTGTTTTATGCAGACGATATTGTGCTATTCGCAGACAGTCGAACAGATTTGCAGGGTCTGGTTAATATATGTGGTCGGGAAAGTGAAGATTTAAGGCTAAAATTTAGTGTGACAAAATGCGGCTGGATGACATTCAATGACAGCAACGATCAGACCATACGATACAGGGCGAGGAGATCCCCAGAGTACGAGAGTACAAATACCTCGGGATGTAGATAAATGATGGGGATAGATACATGGAAGTACAAGAAAAAGCCGTGATAGTTAAAGGAAAGAGGAACTCCGCAATAATGAAGCATAGAGCGCTGTGGGGTTACAACAGGTACGAGGTAATTAGAGGTTTGTGGAAAGGTGTAATGGTGCCAGCACTTACATTCGGAAACTCAGTGGTGTGCATGAGGTCAGAGGTAAAATCAGGGCCGGACGTGAATCAGAGGATGGTCGGACGTCTCGCACTGGGCGCCCATGGGAAGACCACAAATGAGGCTGTTAAGGGGGATATGGGATGGTCTGACTTTGAGGGAAGGGAAGCTCAGAGTAAAATTAGGTACGAACAGAGATTAAGGAATATGAAAGAAAGTAGATGGGCAGCGAAAGTATTCAGGTATTTGTATAAGAAGAACGTTGATTCACAATGGAGGAAGAGAACTAGGAGGCTTACCAGTAAGTATACATCCAGTAACGAAACGGAGGGGACGAATAAGAGCGTTAAGAGCATGGTCAGAGTGGCGGAGAAGTCGGATTGGATAAGAAGAATGGAGAAGAAACCGGCATTGAACAACTACCGAAAAGGGAAAGACGAAATCAAGAGAGAAATATTTTACGATAATTCAAAGGGAAGCGCTTTACTGTTTGAGGCAAAGTCCGGTTGCCTGAGAACCCGAAGTTACAGAGCGAAATTCAATAAAGAAGGGGACACACGTACGTACTGTGGAAAAGCTAGGGAAACGACAGATCATATTTTGGTTGAATGTACAGATGTCCACCCAGGTGTAGCTGTGGACACTACCCTACAGGAGGCTATGGGTTTCAGGAGTAACAGGGGAAAGCTGAACATGTCGGCGATAGAGATAAGTAAAAGGCGCTTAGAGCATTGGTGGCGGAAAAGTATGGAGCAAACAAAAGCGCAAGGTAGTTCGGGTAAGATTGTTACATCACAGCGGAACGATAATAGATAAAATAAGTAAACGAGGAAAAAAATAAGTTGTGAAAATATGTGTGATTCGGGAAAAGAATTGTTTGTAGAGGAAACAGGAATAAAGCTAGAGCTTGGTGGCCCGGCTACCGCCCCGTTATAAAGGGGACGCTCCTAATATCCATCCATCCAACCATCCTCTCTCGCGGGTGAGGGCGCGTTCTCCTTCTTTGCGAGCTGGTAGAGCGTTCATCTAAGAAAGAGCATTTCCATAGTCAACGCGCGCCTTTCGCCCCTCTCTCTCTCTGTCTCTCTCTCCCTCTCACAAGACAGCAGATGGAAGAGTGAGAGAGCTCGCCAGGCACGCGCGTGAGCGAGGCACGCGCCGAGGGCGAGCGCGTGCCTTCCGGGAGATGCTGCCGGTTACGCCTGACACGGGACAAGGTTAGACTAAGAGGAGCTTCGCCCCTAAAAAGGGGAAAAGAAGAGAAAAACAAAGAAAAAGACCTTATATGCACTGCTGCTGTCTGGTGCCCTCCAGTCACCCCTGAAGAAGGGTCCAAGTGGGACCCGAAACGTCGGGATTTTAAGGGCGAAGCTCCTTAGGGTGTGGGTCGTTCCCTCCTCCGTACATAGTATGTAGCCATCTGTAGTTTTATGAAGTGCTCACTAGATGGCGTGATGGCGCCGCGGTGCTAGCTTCATTCAGATGTATTGCAACGCGTAGCATGGGAGTCTGTCTGTCTGTCTGTCTGTCTGTCTGTCTGTCCGTCCGTCCGTCCGTCTGTCTGTCTGTCTGAGCGCTGCGTTGCTGCTTAGCTAGTACGTGAATTGATCAATAGATGGCGCGGAGGCGCTCGCTGCGTGCTCTAGTGTGATAGGAGAGCGCTAGATGACGACACATAGTGTTTGTCACGTGTTTGATGATATACTGGGCAAGATTCACGGAAGATTCACGGTTTTTACCAATGAACCTTCGGAGCTTCGCCGCCTTCTACGGTGGTATAATGGTTATGGCATTCAGCTGCAGATCCGAAAGTCGCGGGATCGATTCCCGGCCGCGGCGGCTGCATTTCGATGGAGGCGAAATGTTGAGGCCCGTGTGCTGTGCGATGTAGTGCACGTTAAAGCACCCCAGGTGCACGAAACTTCCGGAGACCTCCACTACGGCGTCTCTCATAATTAGAACTCGTTTTGGGACGTTAAACCCCACAAATCAATCAATCGGAGCTTCGCCCACTCATCACCATTCACTCCGTGGATATGCGTTGTTTTTTTTTATCATCTTTCGAGTAAACAGCTTTTTACTTTTGATGATTATAATTTGGTTGGTGTCCCCCCTTTTTTCACCTTTCACACCGCATTTAACACGAACTGGAAATACCCCCCCCCCCTCTTCTTTATTCTCCCGGTCATAGATATACATTTGTGTATAGCGCGCACGCGCAAGGCACTGCCCTGACAGGGGTGGCATGACGAGAAGTTAACTACATAGCACAAGCACGATTATGTCACATCTTCCCTGTCAAGACAGATCACCTTTCTACAACAAAAAAGATAAACATAGTAACAGGAACCATCTCGCGTTACATTCACAAATATCGAACCGACATCAAACAGCCAAAACACAGTCAGAGGAAATATACTGCACTACATTCAGAAATACCGTAACGATCTGGTTTTCTTACGACCCTACCAAATCGTGTGATGTATTCGCCCGGAACCCGCGGCAATGAAACGTTACTCCGATCTTCTGTGCACTCACATTGGAGGGGATGAGAGTTAGGCTGGTCGCTAGTTTCTGGTTTTTCCACGCTAGGGGGAAACTCGTACGACTCGTCGTAGGAGTCTGGAACTCTCCTTGGCGTTTGCTTGACTATCATTTTCCTGTTGCGTTCTATGTGAACGCTGCTTTCCATACCAACGATACTACCGCGGCTGCTTAGCCCGCCGAAAGATGCGCCTGAAGTCCTTTACCCAGACGGTGCCTGTCACTAGACGCCAATGGGACGAGGTGGCGGGCAGCGTGGCGGTGATTAGAATTTTGCCTTTGCTGCTCCCGGACCACCGCATCCTTTTTCCGCACCTCTTTCAGGTTGGGCGTCTTTGGTATCTGCCTGTCTCGGTGGAGAGGCAGGGTAGTTCCAAGCCGTCGCCCCATGAGCAGCTCCGCTGGTGTCTTGCCTAGGGGTCCCGGGGTGTCCCTGTAGGCTAACAGAGCCAAACAGCGATCATGAGACTTTAGCAGTAGCCCGTTCACCGTTTCCGCCACTCGTTCAGCCTCGCCGTTTGCCTGCGGGTACCTAGGGCTACACGTCACACTCTTGAATCCATATGCCTTTGCGAATGCCTTAAATTCCTCGCTGACAAATTGAGCACCGTTGCCTGTCTCAAGCACTTCCGGTATACCGCGCCTAGCGAAGGCGTCTTTGATATGACTAACAGTGCTACTGCTGGTAAGGGATGTCAGCAAATACAACTCTGGAAACTGTGATAGATAGTCCACCAAAAGCAAGTAGTTACGGCCATTGAGATGGAAGATATCTGCTGCTACTCTTTGCCATGGCCGATTAGGTGTCTGTGTTGGGATCATTGGTTTAATCGGCTGGTCTCGGAATCGCGAACACGGCAGTTGACAACAAAAGAAGCAAGCTGAGAGCTTAAGCCCGGCCACCAAAAAGATTCCCGTGTTCTCGCCCTGCATCTCACGATACCCTGATGGGCCTCGTAAAGCAGACTCAACATTTTTTTCTGGAGCGAGTGCGGCACAACGAGGCGAGTGTCATGCATGAGCACCCCTTTACACACGCTCAATTTTGCACGATCCTGCCAATATTACGCTTGACAGCGAAGCGTCACGAAGGTTACCTTCACGAAGGTAACGGCACAACGTAAGGCAGGTCTCGTCCTTCGTCTGCTCTTCGGCTACCATTCGAAAGTGATCCGAATCACCCAACTCTGACAACACACCCGAGACAAACGAGTTGATTTCATCAACTGAAAGGAGGTCCTTGATTTTTTAGGGGCGAAGCTCCTCTTAGTCTTACCTTGTCACGCGTCAGGCAGGCGTCAGGCGTAACCCGCGTGTCTCCCGGCGCGTGCCAATGAACACGAGCCAATGACTGATGATGGTTTTTGCACAGGTGATGAAGATGAAGTCCGAATCAATGCCTACACTAATTCCCCCGTGGACGGAAGCGGCCAACCTGGCCGCGTGTTAGACAGTGGACCGCAGATGAAAGGGTTTAAGGCGGGATACATGCACGATTTCTGTTCCGCGGCAGCGTCGGTTAGTGGGAGCATCAAGAGGTGTAACGCGGTAGTTCTTATGCGAGGTCTGCTGGATATCTTTGTAGAGGCCGATATAACGAGACTCGAGCTTTTCACATAAACCCGGTGTTCGTGCAGGTGTCCATAGCAGTACATCGTCACCCGGACGGTAGACGACGACTCGGTGAGCGGCATCGTAACGGCGTTTGCGGTCTTCTTGGCTAGCTTCGGTGTTCATCCGGGCGCGGCGACGGCATTGGGCAAGGCGAGACACAAACTGGTCACAAATGAATGCTGAAGGGTTGACCGGGCCAGAGAAGAAAGAAACGTCGAGTGAGGAGGTTGGCTGACGCCCGTATACCAGGAAGAACGGAGAGTATCCTGTAGTACGTTGAACTGCGGTGTTATAAGCAAATGTTACAAATGGGAGAATTGCATCCCAGTTGCGATGGTCTGGTTGGATGTACATAGGCAACATGTCGCAGAGGGTGCGGTGAAAGTGCTCCGTTAGACCATTTGTTTGAGGGTGGTAGCTGGAGGTTGTTTTATGCACGGTGTTGGAGGCTTGAAGAACCTCGTGTAGTGTGCTTGAAAGGAATGCCTTGCCTCTGTCGCTCAGAAGTACGCGAGGAGCTCCATGACGCAGATAAATGGCTTTCAAGAAGAAGGTTGCGACCTCCGAAGCAGTGGCTGAAGGGACTGAGGCTGTTTCAGCGTACCGGGTCAGATGGTCTACGGCAGTGATTAACCATCGGTTTCCGTCAGTAGTAGTTGGGAGAGGTCCGAAGAGGTCAATTCCAACAACTGAAAAAGGTTCTGCTGGACAAGGAAGTGGTTGTAGATTCCCGACCGGGGCAGTAGTAGGCCGCTTGCGGTGTTGGCAAAGCGCGCACGAGGCAATATATTTAGCGACGCTTGTGGAAAGGCCAGGCCAGAAGAATCGGCTCCGTATGCGCTCATGGGTCTTTTGGTAACCCAAGTGACCCGACGTAGGGTCGTCGTGTGAAGCCTGGAGAACTTCAGCACGAAGAGAGCGCGGGAAAACAGGAATCCATAGATGTCCCTCCGGGTGAAAAATATAGCGGTAGAGTACGTCATCTTCGAGTTTGAATAGTTTGAGCTGGTTTCGTAGCCTGGAATTTGGCGGGAATGAAACACCTGTAAGGCGACTGATGATGCCATTGCAATAAGTCGGCACGCTGGTGAGTCGAAACCACTGAGTGGCGGTTTGATTGAGTAACGGAAGAAATAGTTGTAATGGACGATGTGTCCTCAGCGCGGCCAATTTGACAAGGCGAGGTGATGTGGTCCGTTGATGGCGGCAACGGGCAGCGGAGAGAGCATCGGCATCTTGGTGCTTCCTTCCAGTCTTGTAGATGACATCGAAGTCGTAGGCTTGTAATCGGAGGATCCAACGGCCAAGACGTCCAGACAAGTTTTTGAGTGTCGACAACCAGCACAGAGCATGATGGTCGGTCACAACAATGAAATGTCGACCGTGGTGGTAAGGACGAAATTTTTGTATAGACCAGACAACAGCCAAACACTCTTGTTCGGTTATGGAGTATTTCTTTTCCGCTGATGTCAAAACGCGGCTTGCATATGCAACAACCTTCTCGCAAGATTCGCGGTCGCGTTGCAACAGTACGGCACCAATTCCTTGACCACTGGCGTCAGTGTGCAACAATGTGGGCGCCTTGTCGTCGAAGTGACGAAGAACGGGTGGCGAGGTGACTGCGCGCTTGAGTTCTTCGAACGAGGCTGCGCATTCATTGTTCCAATCGAAGGAAGAGGTATTAGAAGTTTGTGGAGGGGCGAGGCAATGCTGGCAAAATCCCGGATGAAACGTCGAAAATATGACGCTAGGCCAAGGAAACTGCGCAGTTCTTTTGCACGAAGTGGGCGGGGAAAGTTGAGTACGGCAGAAATCTTGTCCGGGTCCGGTTGGATGCCGTCTTTGCTAACGAGGTGACCCAGAACTTTGATCGTCGTGCTAGCGAAGCGGCACTTCTTCGTGTTTATTTGAAGTCCGGCATTGGAAAGACACGTGAGCACTTCGTCCAGACGTTGCAGGTGGTCAGTGAAGGTCGAGGAAAACACCACAATGTTGTCGAGGTAGCATAGACAAGTGTTCCACTTGAGGCCTCGAAGAACTGTGTCTATCATCCGCTCAAATGTGGCGGGGGCATTACACAAGCTGAAAGGCGTTACGTTGAACTTGCAAAGACCGTCGGGAGTAGAAAAAGCGGTCTTCTCTTTGTCCGCTTCGTGCATTGGAATTTGCCAATACCCGGAGCGAAGGTCAAGGCTGGAGAAGTATTGCACGCCTTGCAAAGAGTCAAGTGCGTCATCGATACGGGGCATGGGATATACATCCTTGCGGGTGATCTTGTTGAGCCCGCGGTAATCGACACAAAATCGTACCGACCCGTCCTTCTTCTGTACCAATACAATGGGAGACGACCAAGAACTCGCGGAGGGGCGTATGATATTACGTTTGAGCATATCGGCGACGTTCTCCTCGATGAGTTTGCGTTCGGCCGGAGAGACTCGGTAGGGACGGCGACGCACAATAGCCTGGCCATCGGTGTCGATACGATGAGACGCAATGGAGGTCTGCCCGAGTGATGAAGTGTTGGTGTCCAAGGAAGCCTGATGCTTCGTGAGCAATTTCAGCAACGCTTCACGCTGGGGAGCGGTTAGGTCAGGGCTTATAGCGGAAGCAAAGACAGATGAATCAGTAGATTTGCCCTGTTGAGGCCGCGCTTGCGAGGTGTCAAGAGCAACCAGAGACACTGGTTGGGTATCGACATAACAGGTCACCGCTGATCCTTGAGGTAGGAGGATTGTCTCAGTGGTCGTGTTCAAGCCAATGATAGCTGCAGAGTTTTCCTGGAAGCGTACAAGGCTGGAAGCGAAGGCAATTCCACGGGCAAGACAGCGACCGTAAGGAGTAATAAGCACGTCGCCATTCAAAATGTTTGTAGAAGACAGTGTGATGAGCTGTTCTTGGCCGGGAGGAATTACCGAATCCGCAGCTGCGAAAAAACGGAATCGTTGCTCGCCGATGCCCCCGCTGCAATTATCAGTCTCTGTTATATGTAGTACACGCTGGCGGCAGGAGATTAGAGCGGACGCTGACGAGAGGAAGTCCCAACCCAAAATGAGTTCATGAGCGCACGGGAATAAAACTGCAAACGTTATGCGATGACGGATACCATCAATGAATGCACGCGCTGTGCATTGGGCTGAAGGTCGAATGCTTGCTCCGTTAGCTCCAATCAATGACGATCCCATATAAGGCGTCTTCACTTTTCGCAAACGAGTACACAGGTCTGCATGCATAACAGAAACAGAAGCACCCGTGCCTTCCAAAGCCAATAACTGCACACCTTCCACAGACACCAATAACATGTTTGACGGGCGCTCAGGAGGACTTGTAACATATTGCGGCGATGCAGCTTGATTTCCCTCCAAAAACTGCACTGGTTAGTTTTCCGAACGTTGTACAGAGGAGTTGAGACACAGGCCGGAGTGGAGAAACAGATCGCCGGAGTGGTGATGGGGAGCGTCCTCTCGAGGCACGTGTGTTGAAGTCTGCCGGAGATGGAGATTGGCGAGGGGCAGCATTGTCCGTAAAACGGTTGTAAAATCGAGAAGGCGGTGGCTCGTCGCATTCAAAGGGGGCATAACCACGACGTTCGTCTTGCTGGCGGCGACGGCAAAACCGGGAGATGTGGGCTCGAAAGCCGCAGTAATAACATATGGGCCGCGAGGAACGCCATGCAGAATAGTAAGGCGGGTTCGGTGCTCGGGAGGATAAGGGTGCCAGGTGGTCGTGAACAGGCAGAGGAGGTGGACTTGGAGATGGTGCGGGTGACATGGCAGTAACCTGTGCGTACGAAGCTGGTCGTGCGCAAGGCGAGGCGGTAGCATGATAGGGGCTCTGAAGGGATAACTCCTCTTTGATAATGCCGCGCGAGTCGCTATAGACGGGTTGGACATGAGCGCTGTTGCAAGGTGGCGAGCCGTAGGCTTGCAATTCCTCACGTATTATGGCTCGGATGATGGATCGGAGCTCCATGCTGTTTGCTAAGGGGTTGTCTGAAAAATCCGGCCGCAGGCGAACAGACTGCAGCGCGTCGAGGCGCTGACACACGGAGATGACTTCCGACACCGTCGACGGATTCTGCGCAGTGAGGGCGTTGAATGCCGTAGATCCTATGCCTTTAAGCAGATGTCGCACGCGGTCACTCTCGGGCATGGCATTGTCGACACGGCGGCAAAGCGCAAGAATGTCCTCAATGTACGAGGTATATGATGCGCAATAATGCTGGACGCGCTCAGACAGCTTTTTCTTCGCAACCTCTGAACGAACCATGGGCGTGCCAAAAATCCGCCGTAGCTGTTCCTTGAAAGAAGTCCAATCACGGAAGTCGCTCTCATGGTTGAGGAACCATGTCTTGGCTACTTGGGAGACGTAGAACGGCACGTTGGTTACTTTGGATGGCTCGTTCCAGTTGTAAGCGCTAACATGGTCATAGCTGTCTAGCCAGTCTTCAACGTCCTCACCAGGCAGGCCAGAGAAAATTTCCGGATCGCGGTGACGGTTGCTGGCAGGGCTGGGAGGAGGAGGGGCGGTTGGGGCTTGGGCGGAGCGGGAGGACGCTGCGGGCTTGTCTTGCAACATCGTGGGCTGCTGGAGTAAGCGGCGTCCTGAACGTAGCTCCAGGAGAGATCTTGAGAAGGCGAGAGGTCGAAGGGATCTTAACGCACCTCCACCACTTGAAATACCACGGTTCCAACAGCGCTTTATTTGGCCAAGCCAAGATGGCACCGACGAAGAAGGAACACGAGCCAATGACTGATGATGGTTTTTGTACAGGTGATGAAGATGAAGTCCGAATCAATGCCTACACTAAGTCTTCTTTCTTCGTGTTCGATGGTGGATGCTTCTTCGATATTGGAAGTCAAAGTTCGATAAAGGTACAAACTCGGTAGCGCGAAAAACACGGACCAATAAAAGAAGGGCATAACATGCAGTGGCCTGTTTTAGTCTACCTGCTCCATTTGTTGCTTATTTCCTTTCAGATTCTGTTGTTGTTTTGTGGGGTTTAACGTCCCAAAACCAGCTCTGATTATGAGAGACGCCGTAGTGGAGGTCTCCGGAAATTTGGACCACCTGGGGTTCTTTAACGTGCACTGACATCGCACAGCACACGGGCCTCAACATTTCGCCTCCATCGAAATGCAGCCGCCGCAGCCGGGATTCGATCCCGCGACCCTCGGATCAGCAGCCGAGTACCTTAGCCACTAGACCACCGTGGCGGGGCTTTCAGATTCTGCAGAATTCGTTCACACGAGCTTCTTATCACATTCGAAGGGTGTCCAGCTTTGTTTGCTGCATGTTATGCTCTACATTCACCGCCTCTCACACAATATGAAAAATGTTGCCCACCGTTTCGGTGTAAGAACGGTCGTTATGGCTCCGTGCAAGTTGGCGAAGGTTTGTGCTTTGATGCACAAAACAAGGGTCACAATCAAAAGAAGAGGCGTGCAGGACACGGACTCAAGGAGAGCAGTGAACACCACGAACGCCGACTAACAACTGATGCACAGCACAGAGGCGAAAAAGAAAGAAGGCACACAGCTTATCTGAGCATGCTCGGAATGGTAGCGCCACCTGTCACACGGTTACACGTGCCGGTCTTCGCGATAGACAACTCCTAAGGCATTCTGTCTCCTCTCTGTTTAAGCTAATCGACGGCTGACCCACGCATACACTTCCACTAATACTGATATGCCAGGCCTCAACCAATAAACGCGTATCTTCGTTCTTATGCCTGTACAGGATCTCGGTTTCGTCTAACTCGGGCATGCAGCTACAGACCTGGCAGTGCAAGGATAGATTGGACGGCGTCCCACCTGATAGCGACCTTCTGTGTTCAATAGACCCCTTTCCTAATTCAGTCTGGCGACACTGATTCAAGAGGCACTTCGGCTCTGCTACTCATCACTCTATACGCTGTCCGCCATCAGTTGGTCGGAGTGTGCGGCGTTGTTCGGTGCGTACGGGTGGCAGTGCTTTTTTTAGGTGTCCCGTTCTAGTGCGCGGTCGAAATTGGTTGGCGGCTTATGTTTTTTTCTGAGAGTTAGGGCGCAGCGGCATCATGTCGTGGACCAAGATCCTTACCATTATACCAAAAAGCCTTGATATAGGCAAAGTAGAGGACTATCGAACGTCAAAAAGCGCCGGAAACCGCAACGAACTGCGGAGCCACAAGTTCGTCGCAGAAAGCTACGTTCAATGCTCGACCATAGAAACACGTGCAGACACAACGAAGTAAGTACTCTCACAGTCGTTTTCTTTTCGCATGTTCACTGGTGGTGTGGTTAAACGTTACAACGGCAGTTCGCGGGACACGCGGTCTGGCTAGCTCGTGTGTACGAAGTGACCTGCCATGCATGAAATCTATCTCGATACATCTGTAATACCTGTTGCGCGTATGTGCTTTGCTGGCGACAGCAGAAGTTAACTTGTCCTTCTTACTCAGATGCAGTTATTCCACACTTGTGCACGTACGCGCGAAGTGCTTCAGGAGCCAGAAGAAGACGGCAACACCGTACACCGTGTCCGCCGCACTGACACATGATGGTTACGTGCGAGAATGCGTATGCGAATGCGCCGCCGGAGAAAATGGAGCATGTCACCATGTAATGGGACTGTTGAAAGTCCTTGTGCTCCTTATCACAAATGGGTATGAGGAGCCTCCGCCAGAACTGTCATGTACGGAACTTCCTCAAATGTGGAGGCGGCCCCGGGGGCAGAAAATACCGGCTTCCAGCGTTGATGACATTGATTGGAGAGCCGCAAGGCCAGAGGGTGTGTCTAACCCGCTCCAGTCGCGTCTTTATGAAGCCAGAAAAAGGCCGAGGTCCCTAGAAGACGTTCAAGAAGCTGCAAAACAGTTTGCAATCGAGATGGCTGCGCATACTAAGAGTTCACTTCTGGGGCACTGGAAGTCTACAGCACCGACAAAAGCAGACAGCTTGTTTGGCGACACATGTGTAGGCAGCCTCTTGTGGAGCCAGAAACCGCTTGTGCCACACGACTTCACGACTTATTTGTGCCCAGAAATTCAGCAGGGTTCAGCTACGCAGCTGACACCCCGTGCAGCTAGCACTTTTTTTTTCAAAAACTGTGCCCACTGTTGTGTCGTGTGTGGGCCTGCCACCAACGCAGCAAGCTGTAATCGAGGCAAGCACATGCATGTAAATACCTGTTGGCATGTGGAATGGCACAAAGCACAGAAAACAGGCTTAAACCAACCTCTTACCAGTAGGGGAAATGCATAGTATGCGTGTAGCATGAAATAAAGCACGGAAAAACAGGAATATTGTGCATAACTTCCAAGTAGAACCTGCTCTTCCATTTTGTGCTTTTGTCATGTCCTATAAACATAACTTGTACTAATCAACCTATTTCTACAACTACTTTTGTTCGTTTTAGCAACCAGGCATTGTAAAGTGCGATTACATTGGCATTTTTTGTGTTAACCCCAACATGCGCTGCACCTTTATATGCAGGCTCTCTTGATGTCTGTTGACGAAGCTCGCAAGCTTGAGCAGACCTCTCGCCAGCAGAGCCAAAGTGCAACATGGAGAGCTGCTCGCAAAGACCGCTTAACGGCATCTAACTTTGGTGTTGCCGTCTCTCGTGAAAAGTGGACGGAGAAAGGCCTGCAAAACCTCACCACTGACAGAGATCTGTCTCGAGTAAGGGCCATACAGTAAGTATGAGTTGAACATTTTATTGAAAAAGTTGGTTTGTAACAAAGCAAGAAGATATGGTACTTCCTATGCCCTGTTTACATCTGCTATACGTAGCACTGCTTCCAGTAAACACCAGTGGCTATAAGTGATTTGCACTAATGAATGCACAGGTGCAATGTTATCAGCAAATCACACTCATGTGTCTGCTATCACAGTATTCAAGAAACTTTGAAAAAAGGAAGTAGCTTTGCATGCCGTGTTTAACAAATGTATACACCTTGTATGCACTGCAAGATGTTGATTGTATCGTAGAATGCAAGCATGACTAAGCCTGCAAAATATTGCTGTTTCAGGTATGGAGTTTCAAGTGAAGCCGTGGCTGTTCAGAAATACGAAACAACGCTGCGCACCATCAGGCACAACATCCAGACATTTCACTGCGGCCTTGTCGTGGACCCAGGATGCCCGTGGCTTGGTGCCTCTCCTGATCGTGTGGTATGGGACCCCGAGGAACAGGAACCTCATGGCATCGTAGAAATCAAGTGCCCCTACTCAATGAAAGACCTTAAAGAACCATGTATTCAAGGCTCATGCCTTATAAAGGACAATAATGGCACATATAGGCTAAACCGCACCCACTGTTACTATTATCAGGTGCTTGGGCAGATGGAAATTGCAGGGGTGACTTGGGGCGACTTTGTTGTGTATGCTCCACAACTTCTGGTTGTCGAAAGAATTCGATTCAATGAATCTGAGTGGAAGAAATGCAGAATGAAGTTGGACAGCTTTTATTTCTCGACACTTCTGCCGTACTTGGCAAAAAAGTCATGCACTGCATAGGTCGGCAAAATTTTTTAACTCACTCAGACGCACTCATGCTGTGAAAGCTCACTCGAACTCGGATTCACCGAAATTTTCCTCTACCGGACTCACTCATACTCGCGGAATGATCAACAGACAGGACGGGCGCCCGTCCTGTCTGTTTCGTTTCTTCTCGTGTCCGTGTGTTTTCGCGCTAAGTTGATCATTCCGCGATGCATAACCAACTAGCCCCGCAGTCTGTCCTACTAAAGTACACTCATACTCACAGCTCGATCTGAGTCTGAATGAATCGACTCATGAGTGAGTTTGCTGACGTATGATGCAGTGCACAGGATGATTTTTGAACTGTTGATGTGTCAATAAAATTGATACTACAGAGACTTGTGTTCTTTTCTTGCAACTTGAGTAAAAGTCGTGGCTTTCACTGAGCCATCTTGGTTGTCCCTGCAATGTTACACTGAACTGACACGACACGTACATGACTGCAGCAAGACTGTTGCTACTGCAAACCCTACGTTGCTATTAAAGGACTTTGGAAATTGCTTAAGAATGCACACAATGCCCAAATTTCACTGATGATTGGTGAAATAGACAGTGGAATAGGCCTATCAAAAATGTGGAAGGCCTTAATTCGTTGAATGCGTCGCTCGACATGTATTCTGAGGCTTGCAATTTCTTCTGTTGCTCTAACTTCTTCTTCAGTCAGGCGCTGCCTCTGCAGGAAAGGGGGAATGTTCAAAGCAACTCCTTTTGCGCTGAGCAGGTCCTGTATCTTGAAGCCCTTGTCGGCCATTACCGAGTCGCCAGGCTGAAACTGTAGGTTTAAAAAACCACTTTTTTCGACAAGCTCTTTGTCTGACACTGACCCTGTAAATAGCTTTGACAAAAACGTGATCGCGCCGTCGGGTGCAACGACAACCAAACCCTTCATTGTATTATTTGATTTGTAGGTTGAGTATGTAGCTGACTGAAGAACCAGGGAGCTTGGTACTTCGCATCTCAGTTCTGTTGCGTCAATAATGGCCCTTGTTTTATTTCTTTTATTTTTTTATTTACAGGGTTTCTGCTGGCTTCAAAATGAAGCCATAAGCAGGAGTGGGTAACATATAAATATAGCACACTGAACATTTTCACAGTAAATTACGCACAAGAAAAATGCCGCGAACACAGTTTCGGATATACAGTGCATGGCATGCAATTGCACATAGCATAATACCTATATAAATGCGTACTAACAACACATGTGTGCTAACAACGTATGAAAGCAAGTAAAGAAAAAAAAAAGAAATCGTACCAACGTCACAAAACAAAGAGTACAAATGTGGTATAGATAGACATGCTATAGGCTCTTTAGCTCCGCTAAGAATGACGCCACTGTCGCCGCCTCCACAACCCCACCAGGGAGGCGATTCCACTGGCGTACAGTTCGAGGGAAAAAAAAGCCCATGTACGAGTTGGTTCTGCAAGAAAATTCCTGTAATTTTTTGGAATGATCCGCCCGCGTGGGTCGTCGCACTACTTTTTCAATGTACGCACTTGAATCAATGCCAAGTTTATCGTGATAGAGCTGGTACATATATTTTAATCTTTCGCGATATCGCCGCAGATGTAAGGCTTCCAAGTTCGCTGTCTGAAGCAAATTACTGACTGACGTAAGGCGATTGTACGAGCGAAAGATGAATCGAACAGATTTTCTTTGTAGGTTTTCTAGTGTATCAATATTTTTCTTTGTATATGGGTCCCAGACCACGCAGGCATATTCCAAAAGGGGACGAATGTAGGTTTTATATGCTAATATTTTTATTTCTTACGTTGACTGTCGTAACGATCTCTTAAGATATCCAAGCTTTTTCATGGCTTTCTTTTCTATAAAAGTGACATGTTCATTCCACCGGAGGTCTGAAGTAATTATTAAACCTAAGTATTTATAACGATTTACAGAACTAAGACAGCGACCATTTATTGAATACTGGAAGGTGAGTGGTGCCTTCTTTCTTGAAATTGTCATTGAAACGGTTTTTGTAGTATTGATGCACATCTGCCATCTTTCACACCAAATATGTAGTTTGTCCAGGGCACTATTTAATAATTCCTGGTCATCAGGTGTATTTACTTCCTGATAAAGGATGCAATCGTCCGCGAACAGTTTGATTTTGACAGGTATATCATTTACGATATCATTTATAAAAACTAAAAAGAATAGTGGCCCGAGAATAGTGGCCCGGGTATCGCTCTTTAAAAATGGCTGGCATAGTTCTGTCAACCTCCTCTCTGCTCACCCATAGGTCCATCTGGCCAACTTGCAAATAAATGAAGCTGATCCATGTGGTGCATATTCTTGAAACTGTAGCAACTGACACCTTGAACCTGTATGCTAGGTCCCTTTCGAAGAGACCGAGGCGCAGCTTCACAAGAACAAGAAAAAGCTGGTCCTCGGCTGTCAACATGTGTGGCCTTCCTGCATTACTTGGCCTACCTGAGTAGCTCCTGTTTCGTAGCTTTCGTACAAAGAATGCACTCGAACCATGTGTCAGTCAACAAAACAAGGTTGGTTTATTTGCGCCGCTATTTATACGTTTAGGTGGGTGAGCATCGTTGGTGAGCATGCGTCACAACGTTTCTTTATCAAGTACGATACCTTTATCAAGTACGATACATCTTCCTTTCTGTACAAACAACAAGGTGAAGAATATTAAGCGGCATTACAAGGGGTTACGAAAATTGTTTAAAACTGCTGCCATAATAGAGTCGCTGTGGCGGTATTCTTTGGCGTGTCGACCTCCTCAGGTGCGGACTTGCTTCATTGGATATTCCCGGTGCACGGTCGGTTGAAGACGCATGTTGGCTTACACTGCCGTCGTTGTCGCTTTCGTCGTCCGTGAAATCTTCGGTGGATGACTCCCTCCTGAAAGGTTCGGCCGTCGCAAGAAGGTGCTGCCGGTTTCGACGCAACACTTTGCCGTCCTCTGTCTCCACTCGGTAGGACCTTGGTCGCTCCGCCCGCATCACTCTACCTTTGGTATCCCATCGGTCTCCGCGAACTCGCACGACTTGTCCTTCCTGCAATGGAGCCAGGGGGCGTCTCGGTTGTTCCGTCTGTCGATGCTTCCGCACAGGCGTTCTGGGAACCTCCGTGAAATCCGGCAATGGTGTTCGCAGTCGTCGGCCAAACAGCAGTTCACCTGGCGATCGACCGTCTTCCAGTGGACACGATCTGTAACTGAGCAATCCAAGCCAGAAGTCGTCTCCCCCCTCGGTTGTTTTTTTAAGGATTCTTTTAACCACCTGAACCCCCTTTTCGGCCAAACCATTTGAGCGTGGAAACCGCAGGCTCGAAGTAACATGCTGAAAATCGTATTTTTTTTAAAAGAGCAGGAACTCGCGGCTGGAGAATTGCGGTCGATTGTCAGTGCAGACCTGCATAGGTATTCCGTACCTTGCAAATATTGCACTTAGTTTATCAATTACACCGGCCGCCGACGTGTCCTGTAATTGCTCTACCTCTGGAAAATTAGATAACGCATCGTATGCGCAAAGATACGACTTCCCAGCACACTGGAAGATGTCTACACCTATCCTACACCATGCATGCGCAGGCACTGGGCGGATGAGAAGGGGTTCGCTATGTTGCTAGTATGCGTACTTCTGGCCCACTGAGCATTTTTTTCACCAGATTTTCGATATCGGTGTTCATACCGGGCCAGAAAATCAAGCGACGCGCACGTTCCTTACACTTATTTAGTCCCATATGGCCATCATGGATTCTTCACAGCGTTTCTTGACGCATACTGGTTGGCACGACGACCTTGCAGCCTTTTAGTAGCACCCCGCTCACAGTCGACAATTCACTTCCAAAATGCTTAAACCGGCCCTGTACTGGTTGGTTATTCTGGAGGCAAGTAACCACACTTTGCGAGTAGCTGTCCTTTCGCGTTTCCTTTGATAGGCGCTCTAACGTGGCATCGCTTACAAGTGACGACACAACACTTGATGATGATGATGATGTTCCTGAAGAATTACGGCACTTACCCGCCAGGGGGGATTGGCCAAGAGCTGATTACGTTTTGATTTTAAATTATTGGAAGGAACCGATAGAGAGAGAGAAAAAAAAAGGATGTTTTAGAGGGAATTTAAGTAGTGGAATTGTGCATGTAACCATTCAAACCTGACAGATGAGTCACCAAGACATGTACCGAAGAATAACTTAAGTATGTTTTGCAGTACTCACGAGAAGAGTAGACTGTCTTTACAATTGACTTTTTTTTTAACCGGAATTGTCAAAATCGTATACGGTTTGTCATTTGTATGTAATTGCACACAGCATTGAATACATCCCTGTGGCAATATCCCAGAGCTGAGGCACCAAAAGAAAGAGCAACTTCAGTTGTTAAATTTAGTCCCAACGTACTGATCGGAATTTCTAGAAGTCTTTTTCGGAGGAACTTGTACCGGCGGCAAACTAACAAATAATGATCTATACTTTCAATTTCACGACAGAAATGGCAGAGGGGCGACAAAACCAAACCAGCCCTGTGTGCGTAAAGATTTAGCGGAGGGACACGACATCGAAACCTGCTGAGAATTACCTCAGATTGCCTTGATGGACACCATTTAGATTTCCATGGATAATTTAAATGTCTATATTCTGACGAAGCTGTGATAGTTTCCATTGAATCTCTATGTATAGAAAATTTTCTATATCTGATTGCTGTTATATACTGCTCTGCTGGAAAAACTGATATTATCGGTCCTTGAAGAGATGCTCCAGCTAATGAGTCGGCCATCTCATTTAAATACAATCCGCTATGGCCCGGTACCCACAGCAATTTTACAAGGCTAAGATGTGGCGGAACTAATGCTAAAAACATCTGCAGGGCTTGTGAATTGGATGAAGATGTAAGAGAAGTACAAACCGAATGGGAATCGGTTAAAACCACCACATTAGTCGCAGCCGCAGGGAGTTTCCTCAGCGCCAAAATGATTGCTAAAAGCTCTGCTGCAAAAATGGGGGTGTAGTCTGGTAATCTCAGTGAGAAGGACCAATCAAGCGTTGATGAAAAGATCCCCACACCTGCCTTTTCGCCCTTCACAGATGCGTCTGTAGCTATTATGTAATTTGTTTGTGCTTGCCCAAGGTAGTCTTGCAGCTGATTATTTAAGAACCTAGTAGACAGAAATTTAGCGTTTCCGGGAAAAATATCATCATATTCAATCGTGATCCCCTGATTTGAGCCTTTTGATGCAATTAACTCTCGAATGTTAACGTTTATGCTATCTAATTGTCTTTGCACAAATATAATCTGTGGTGTATGGAAGCGGGGCCAATGTGCTAGAAAAAACGAGTCTGGCTCTTTGATGAACACATATTCAGTTCGTCTGAGCGGAAAACTATACAATTTTAGGAATGTTTGTATAGTTAAGATTCGGAATCTGCAAGACAATGTAGGCAAGCGAGCTTCTTGATACAGAACAGTATTGGCTGTACATTTAGGTAGGCCTATGCAAAGTCGCAGTGCTTCACGTTCCAAGAGAACTAGCGGCTTAGTTTTGTAAGCTGGGGAACCTGAAAATAGAGCGCAACCAAATTCCATTACTGGGCGCATGTACATCTTGTAGATCCTCAGGAGAGCGTCCCTGCGTAACCCAAACCGTCTGTTGCTTGATCTGCGCAGCACACCTAAGGCACGCTGAGCCTTAGATTTTATATGCTCTATGTGAGAAATCCAAGTTAGCTTTGCATCGTAAATTATTCCCAAATATTTGAGAGAATCGACTTGGGGAATAAGGTCTTGATTGTAATATATATAGATAGAAATAGGATCACTTAAAGGGAACACTAAGATCGAGCTTTTATTAACATTTAAGGACATGCCAATTTTGCAAAGCCAATTACGAAGCGTATTCATGTAACGTTGCAAATTTTGATAGAGCATATGAATGTCGCTGTCGGCTGCAAAGAATGCAATATCATCAGCATAAACGTAAAGTTGTACACCCTCACAAGTAGGGATGGAGCTCATTAGGACGTTAAACAATAACGGAGAAAGAACTGCTCCTTGAGGAACACCACGAGTTTGTGTGAATCTAGGAGAGTAGCAGCCATCCTTAAAGCAAAAGCATTCCCTAGCTCTCAAAAATTCTGCTATCCATGCTATCAAATATTTTGGAAAATTATAGGTCTCTAGGGTTGTCAGGAGAATTGCGTGTTCCACGCTGTCATACGCTTTAGCTAAGTCCAGCGTTACCAATGCAGCATGTTGTCTTCGCTTACGAGCAAGTTGAATCCTGCTCTCTATATCCACGTGCGCACACCATATTGAGCAGTTCGATCTAAAGCCTACTTGAAAAGGCTTCAATATGAAGTTATCTTCCACAAAATTTGCTAATTTGGGGTAAAGTACACGTTCTATCACTTTAACCATATTAGAAGTAAGCGAAATGGGCCTGATATTATCGATGTTGAATCCTAATCCTTGCTTTTTAGGTATTGGAATCACTTTAGTTAATTTCCAATCATGGGGAATCCAGGCGTTTTTTAGTGAATAGTTTATAGTGTTTAGGAGGTCACATGGTGAGAGATCAAATAAAATTTTGATCATTGTGACCGTAATTCCATCAGGGCCTGGAGCAGATGGTGGTAAAGATCTGATCACCTCCGTCAATTCTGCAGATGTGACTTCTGTGAAATCAGTCGTATCCGGTGGTTTCTTGAAGACCTGAGACATAGTCGATGTGAATCTGCTTTCCAGTCCTTTAGCAAGTAGTTCTAATGACTTTGTCAGTTCCTCTGACGATGGAATTACACATTCTACATTAGCTGGAGATGGCAGGATTTTGCGAGCTCTCATATATCTAAATAATGCTTTCTTGTTTTCTGGTTTAGAAATGAAATCGTGTTGCCTTTTATCATAATCCTCTTTAGCTTTAGCGACTGTTCGTTTGAAGATAGCTGCAAGAAATTTGTAATCTGACCAATTCTTCGGGGATTGATTATAGAAAAGTTGTTTCCACGCAGCCTGCCGTCGTCTGTGATCACGAGCGCAATCTGCATTCCACCAAGGGCTACAAGAAACTCCCTTGGGAGATTGGACAATGAATTCTGCTTTTTTGTACGTCTTTTTCATTATGGCACTAAGCTTCATAGCCTTATTATCTTCGCCATCTTCTAAGCCGGAAACTAACGCTGCTTTGAGATCATTTTTGAATTTATTATAATTAACAAAAGCTCGGGTGCGAGAACATGCCAGCATTATCGGACAATTAACCTCAAACATTATCGGGAAGTGGTCGCTGTTTGTGCCGCTGTCCAAGGTCATCCAGGAGGAACTAGTTATCCCTGAACTTATAAAACTTAAATCCAATACTGAGCGGGACCGATGATTGATATATGTAGGAGTTCCAGAATTAAGGCAAGTCAAGTTGTTATCTACTGACCACTCCCAAAGGCGCTTGCCGCAGTTATCGGTTCTAAAACCCCAACTAACATGGTGAGAGTTGAAATCACCCACAAGGATCTTATATTTGCCTAAGGATGCCACAGCAGAGTCTAATAAATTAGTATTTTGCACCCCTGCAGGAAAATATAAATTAACTAAAGAAAATGGCGGACAACCTGGCAAGGATACTTCCAAGGCGAATATTTCGCTTTCAGGAGACATAAGCTTATATGAAATTTTGGCCTTAAGACTAATTCGGTTGTTAACAAAGAATGCTAATCCTCCGCCCTTCGATGGGCGGTCTAGCCGGAATGATCGATACTTATTTAATTGAAAAGACTGGTGACCTGAAAGCCAAGTTTCCTGTAATGCAATTATATCTGGAGTGAATTTGGCTGACAAATATAATAAGTCTGTTCTTGAAGAAAGAATAGAGTGTCAATTCCAATGAAGAATTTTTATGGATCCTATTGTTGAAATAGATTGGCCTCAGCCACTGCCTTGCTTAAAATACTCTCTTTTAAGAAATCTTTCCTAGAAAGGCTCTCCTTCAAATATTTTTTCGTCTTAGAATGAATGGCTGTCGTGCCTTTCTTAGACAGCGGTGACCTCAATCGTTTCAGTGTTCGAGGATCCATATCCATGTCCTCCAACTCCTGCGCGTCATCATTAATGTCTTCAGTATGATTCTTGATTGTATCAGCTGACAGGACCGCACTCTGGGCATCTTGTGAAGTGGCATCGGACGCTACTTCGTTTAATGGCTGTAGACACTGTGCCCCTTGGGAAACTGGAATAACAGCCGATGTTGACTTAATTATGTGGGCCACCTGATTAGTCATTATTTGCGACAACGTCTCACAAAGATTACCTGCAAGGCGCTCCATGGCTTTTTCCATAGCTCTTTCTACCGCATCGGCAATAGTCGCGGAAAGAGACGCTTCCATGGATCCAGCTAGGCGGGCTGTAACACCAGCGTAGCCTTGTGATCGAGCTTGAATTTCAGTTATAGCTTCACGACGTGAGCAGCGTCGTCGATCTACAATTTCTAAAATTGCCATTTCTTTTGCTTTTGCCGGACAGTTAGCATAATCAGCGGGGTGGGAGTCATTGCAGAGACAGCACTTTTCATCAGGACTTTTGCAATCACTAGTCACATGATCCTCGCCACAAATTCGGCACCTGGCAGAAGATCTGCATCCTTTCACCGTGTGGCCATAGCGCCAACACCTTACGCACTGGAGAGGACGAGAAGACAGCGCCTCTACTCTGTATATTAAGGGCCAAGCCTTAATTTCTGATGGCCGAGTAGTTCCTGCAAATGTAACTATGACCGACTCAGTTGGAATTTTACTGTTATCTACCACTCTACCACACCGCCGGTACACTGAAATAGCACCTGCTGGAGCAAACATTTCTAGTACCTCTTGAGGAGTCATGTTCACATCGACGCCTCGAACAAGACCTTTCACGCATGCCAGGTGGGTTGGAATGAACGCGCTTACCGCACTACCTGCAAACGTTGAGCACTTCAGAAGGTCTTGCACACAAGGTTGGTCAGGGGAGAAGCAGAGAATACCTCCTCTGCCAAACTGTCGCACCTCTGTGATGTTCTGATAATGAGATGATGCTGCGCGAAGTTCTGCCTGAATCACTTTAGGATTCTTCATTCTGATAATGCCATCGTTCGTCGGGACGAGTGCCACAGGGACGGACGAGACACCGTTGCGTAAAAACAGCTCCACTGGCAAGTCCTGCGGAGGGATAGAAGCGGACCAGAGGAAAGCCCCTGGTCCAACACAACACTTACGGCGTGAACTTCAACGTCTTCGTCTGCTTCGTCCTTTTGAGGTTTTCCGACAGAGGCACGCGACAGCAGGTCTGGCAACACGAACTGCTTTCCTGGAACGAAATGCAGTTCGAAATTGTATTTGAGCAAACGCAGAAAGAAGCGCTGCAGTCTCGGTGGCATGTCAGCGATTGCCTTTTTCGATATATTGATCAGGGGGCGGTGGTCTGTTTCGAGGATGACCCTGCGCCCGTACACAAAATGGTGAAATTTCTCGCAACCGTATACCACAGCCAGTGCCTCCTCCTCAATCTGAGAATAACGTTTTTGGGTATCAGAGAGTGCTCGCGAAGCGTACGCGACAGGTTTCTAAGCTTCCCGTAACGCTGTAGCAACGCTGACCCGACGCCGTTTTGCGATGCATCCGAAGAGATTTCGAAGATAGCCAGAACAGGCTGGCTACTTAAGGTGGCACAGATATAGTTCCACTCTGTGGCATGGTTAGCCGTCCATTCAAAAACACTGTTTTTCCTGATCAGGTCCCGGAGCAACTTAGTTTTTTCTGCAAGTGCCGGCACGAACTTTGCAAAATAGTTGACGACTCCTAGCATTGTGTGAACTCCTTTCTTGTCCTTCGGCTGCGGTAGATTTAAAACTGATTCGACTGAATCAGGGCTTGGCCATATGCCGTTTTCGGAAATGACGTCGCCAAGGAAAGAAATTTCCGTGGCCCCAATTTCGCATTTTGAAGCATTGAATGTTAACCCCGCATTACGTGCGGACTGAAGGACTGCTCTTAGCCTTTCGTCGTGCTCCTTTCTTGAGGAGCCCCACACTAGGATGTCGTCGACATACACACATACGCCAGGAATTCCGTCAAATATCTCATTCATGTACAGCTAGGTCCACTGTTAGAGGGAACACGCGCGCGCGTGTCCGCGCTCCGCGGAGTGCCAGTGTATCCGGCGCGGCCGCGCATCGAAGCGAAGCGGCGCAGGCGCAAAAGAACCCAGGGGAGGTGCTTCGTGTCATCTGCTACAGCGCTGTAGCCCGCAGCAAGATTGGCGCCCATGGCCTCCTATGGCACCGCTCTTGCTTCGCGCTCCAGAGCTGTAGCAGACGACACGAAGCACCTCCCCTGGGTTCTTTTGCGCCTGCGCCGCTTTGCTTCGATGCGCGGCCGCACCGGATACACTGGCACTCCGCGGAGCGCGGACACGCGCGCGCGTGTTCCCTCTAACAGTGGGCCGACCTGTACCTTTGAAACACTTCGGATGCCGAGGCGATGCCGAACGGAAGCCTGAGAAAGCGATAACGGCCAAAGGGAGTCGAAAACGTACAGATTCTGGACGTTTCTTCATGCAGTGGTATTTGATGAAAGCCGGATTTTGCGTCTAGTCGTGAAAAATAGCGCGCTCCCGCAAGCTCGGCTTCGATATCATCGCGACGGGGCATCTGTAAGTGCTCCCGCTTAAGACCTTCATTAATTCTTCTAGGATCCATACATACCCGTAGGTGACCGTCCTTCTTGACAATAACTAACGGACTTACCCAGTCCGTCGGGGCTTTAACTTCGGCTATGATGCCAGCCTTGAGCATCCGGTCGAGTTCAGCCCGCAGTGGTTTGAGCAGGGCCAGGGGTACTCGTCTAGCCATTTGAACAGTAGGTACGGCGTCTTGTCGCAAGACCATTTGTGCAGGCGCTGAAGGCATCCGATACCGGTGAAGACGTCTTTGTATTCCTGCATGAACTCTGGAGAACCCGTTATTATTGCATCGACTGACCTGACGAAGAGTCCCAGGCGTTCGCTTGCTTCGAGACCAATAATAGCGCGTCCCTTCTTTACAAGGAAGAAGTCGACTTCAATCGCCGTCTTGCAGACTGTGACCTTCAATCTGGCTACTCCAAAATGCTTGATGACTCCTCCCCCTTTTGAGCGTAGTACTGAGCTGCTTTCTCTTACTTGTGCCGCCGGCTGTAGTGTGCGGTACATACTATGTGGCAAAAGGTTGGCTTGGGCACCGGTGTCCACTTTCAGCTTCATGTACCTGCTGCCGACTTGTGCCTCCACTACCCAGTCACGATGGCTCTCGATGGTATCTACGGATGCGTCAAGAATCGTGAAGTCTTCATCAGCACTGACCTCGGCCACTTGTCTCTTGCATTTCACAGCAAAGTGGTTCTTTCTTCCGCATCGCCTACAGTTGCGTCCAAACGCCGGACAATTTCTGGAGCCGTGCTCCCGGCCACACCTACTGCATTTAAATGCTGCGGACGCACCAGTTTCCACTGGCCTGGTCTGGACACGGTCAACTTGGCGCTGCTGGCGTGCCCAAATTTGATTTTGTGCTTCTGACAATTCGGCAGCTTTGCACACCTGCTCAGCTTTAACCAGTGTCAACTCCTTGTCCCGTAGCAGCTTCTGGCGCACTTTGTCGTCACTGGTTCCAAATACAATTTGGTCGCGGATCATTGAATCTTCCATTACGCCAAAGTTGCATGATTTGGCCAGATGCCTAAGGTCCCTTGCGAATGGTTCAAAGGGCTCACCTTCTGCCTGCACTCGTCGTCGAAATAGGTACCGCTCATGTATTTCATTCACCTGCGCCGCGCAGTACTCATCAAACTTCTTAATAACGGTGGCATAGTCCCGTCTTTCGGCGTCTTCCGTGAAAGTAAAGTTGTTGTAGATTTCCAACACATCGTCGCCTCCCAAACTGAGCAGCAGGGCCGTCTTCGTGCTATCCTCCCGAGGCTTTTCCCTGGGATCCGAGGCTTCTAGGAAAAGCTCGAATTTTTGCTTAAAGAGCTTCCATTGTTTGGCAATGTCGCCACTCAGGCGTAATGGCTCGGGAGGCTTCAAGAATTCCATCACGGATGCATATGGTTGAGCTGCACTTCTGACACCATGTTTCGTAGCTTTCGTACAAAGAATGCACTCGAACCACGTGTCAGTCAACAAAGAACAAGGTTGGTTTATTTGCGCCGCTATTTATACGTTTAGGTGGGTGAGCATCGTTGGTGAGCATGCGTCACAACGTTTCTTTATCAAGTACGATACCTTTATCAAGTACGATACAGCTCCTAGACCATACTCTTATATTTTCTGCATTCTCACCGGGGTCTATCAAACGCAGAAAGCTCATGAATGATTCAAAGTTGGGAAACCCAGTGTAGAAGCTTATGTCCTCAGGGCTGTCCATGAAACATTCGATTGAAAATCGCCTGCTTTTCTGTTGATCAAGTTTTTTGTTTTCCATAGTGACTATTTCGCACTCTCTTTGAGCTTTATAAAGCGCATCTTTTGCTGACTTCACCTCCTTGGTTCTAGCTTCCAAGTCGCTCTTTAGCTGTTGAACGTGGACTTGAAGCAGAGATAGCTGCATTTCGAGCTCGGGCACTCTCGCTGCACTGGCACTCGCACACTTCACCTCTTCGGTCCTACCTTCTAAATCGCTTTCCAGTTGGCTTGGTGCTCAGACAGCTGCTCCTCCAGATTGACCACTGTGGCTGCACATGTGCGTCCACACACTTCCTGGCGCTCTTGAAAGTCCGTCGCACTGGTTGGCGCTGAAGCACTATTACTGCACTCGGTGGCGTCCAGAACCTCATCTGCTGTCGCGCAGTCCCGCGACACGGCGACATCACCACCGGGAGAAAGCGCTGTTTCCAACGCAAGCTCGGAGCTGCCAGCCTGACCGATGGCGGACAGCCGTTTCGCTCGCGAGACGCACTGCTGTCGGTCCCTCGGCTTTCTTCTAGCTGGACGCTGGGGTTTTCCAAACGCAAACACGCTCGCTCGGTACGGCGTCAACACGAAGATAACGCCGACCGCCGACTACATTCGGCAAGTAGTCGTCGTTGGCGAAATGTGTCGAGCACACTTTTGTGTGCTCCGTCACGGCAAACAACTTTCCTTCGTCGCGTTTGATTGCAACAAGCCAACTCTTTTTCAGAAGCGGGTCCTTTGGGAAGGCGAAGAACGACACCTGCAAGTCGACAAAAGCGACGTAAGACGCGCGCTAGGAAAAGTAACACATAGGAAGCTAACGAAATGTATAAACGCAGACTTGCCTTCGAGCCGTCATCGCCTAATACTCCTCGCTGTTTGCAAAGCGGCACGCAGCAATGCACAGGCATGTCACCGAATCCACAAGCGATAGGATTTTGCGGCGAGCTAGGGGTGCCCTTCGCCGGTTCTCTACGTGTAGCGCCCGCGAGTCCGACCAACTGATGGCGGCCGTCTCATAGTCCCCATCCTTCTCAATAGGTGGCGCTGTATTCTGAAAAGGGTCTATTAATCTTTGATTAATACAACGCGCAGTTTGCTGTACACAAAAACGTCCGCAGCTAAAAGGAATCTTATAAACCACACCCATATGCGGCAGTCGGTGAAATTGTTCTTGGCTAAGGTGCTTAACCGGACAGATATCCGTTCGCTTCTTACCTTCCATCAGCTCATTTCTTCTATGCACGGCAGCACAAACCCTTCCTAACTTATTGGGAGCCGTAAACACAACATTAACACCATATTTACTTCCCACTTTCTTAAGCCTGTGCGAAACTGCGTGGATATACGGAATACTCACGACGTTTTTCTTGTTAATGTTACTCTCTGCTAGAGCTTTCGTTCCGGTCGAAATCGACTTCTTAAGACGCTCAGCTACTGTGGTTATGGCTAGTCTAGGGTAACCTGCATCTAAGAGGCGCTCGACCTGCGCATTAAAGCTAATGGTCAAACGGTGCACGCACGACTTCGATAGGGCTGACTTTAAACAGGACAAGGCTATTCCGTTTTTTACTACTTTCGAATGCTTGGAGTCAAAGTTTAACAACGGCTTAGATGATCTAGGGTAATACTGCCAACACACGTGATTCTGCTCAAATGACAACGAGATATCTAAAAATTGTATTACGTTTCTCTCCGGTAGTTCTTTCGTAAACCTTAGACCATCTCCATTAAGTTTAAATTGATCGCTTACATAGGTGACGACGGATTCAAAATCATCCTTACTACAAAGTACCAAGTAATCGTCCGCATACCGAAATACCCTGATGATGCGGTCCCCTAAAGCCTCTTTAAACGGCAGTCAAACTTGCTCATGTATAGATCACTTAGAATAGGGGCTACCTTTGAACCTATACAAATCCCCGATTTCTGCACAAACACGCCTTCTCTGTATCCAACTAATGTTGACGTTAAGTACATGGAGAGAATTTCTAGAAAGGTACCTGTGGAAACTCCGCATCTATCTATGAAACCGGACTCTTGCCCTTGTTCTTGAATACATTCTTTCACGCAATTTAATAAACCTTCATGCGGCAACGAGTAATACAAATCTTCTACATCCATGCTAAACGCTGTGCAGTTGCCAGGATTTTCCTCTGTTAACAACTGAACTAGAGCCTGAGAATTACGTACACGGAAGGGGTCAGAAAAACTTAAGGATGTTAAGCACTTCTGCAAATAGCTAGCTACACAAACTTGCCAAATCCCTGACTCTGATACAATCGAGCGAAACGGAATTTCTGGATTATGGGTTTTCGCCGAGAAAAATAATTCTAAAGTGAGCAATTTTGCCTTTCTAGAAATTCTTTCCATGTACTTAACGTCAACATTAGTTGGATACAGAGTTGGATAAAGGAGACGACGATCCTAGGCAAGAGCAGTGACAAAATTGCACGTCTAAGTCTGGAAGCCTACCATATTAGAAAACTTGGCAGCAAGTGCATAAGCACCCCGTCTATCGCTCTGTTTGACGCGGAATTTAATCTTCTTGATGCGGCTATCGGGGGGTTACATTGCTAAGCAATATATTGGATTGGTTTCTCGTGCTTTCCTGGTTGTTTTTGCGCCTGCGTTGTTGACATGTCACCTCCCCCCCCCCCCTTTTATTCTTTTTGTCCCCCTCCATTTCCCATGCTTCTTTGAGGCACTTATAAAACCACGTCATTTTTTCCAAATAAAGCCAGTTGATAGTCCGCGCTCGTGTGTCCTTGTCTCTCCTTCTGTGTCGTCTGGTTGCGCCGGTGCCTTTAGGTTTCAAGAATGTACCAACTCGCCCAACAAGAGGTTTTGATGGATACAGAGAAGGCGTGTTTGTGCAGAAATCAGGGATTTGTATAGGTTCAAAGGTAGTCCCTATTCTAAGTGATCTATACATGAGCAAGTTTGACTGCCGTTTAAAAGAGGCTTTAGGGGACCGCATCATCAGGGTATTTCGGTATGCGGACGATTACTTGGTACTTTGTAGTAAGGATGATTTTGAATCCGTCGTCACCTATGTAAGCGATCAATTTAAACTTAATGGAGATGGTCTAAGGTTTACGAAAGAACTACCGGAGAGAAACGTAATACAATTTTTAGATATCTCGTTGTCATTTGAGCAGAGTCACGTGTGTTGGCAGTATTCCCCTAGATCATCTAAGCCGTTGTTAAACTTTGACTCCAAGCATTCGAAAGTAGTAAAAAACGGAATAGCCTTGTCCTGTTTAAAGTCAGCCCTATCGAAGTCGTGCGTGCACCGTTTGACCATTAGCTTTAATGCGCAGGTCGAGCGCCTCTTAGATGCAGGTTACTCTAGACTAGCCATAACCACAGTAGCTGAGCGTTTTAAGAAGTCGATTTCGACCGGAACGAAAGCTCTAGCAGTGAGTAACATTAACAAGAAAAACGTCGTGAGTATTCCGTATATCCACGCAGTTTCGCACAGGCTTAAGAAAGTGGGAAGTAAATATGGGGTTAATGTTGTGTTTACGGCTCCCAATAAGTTAGGAAGGGTTTGTGCTGCCGTGCATAGAAGAAATGAGCAGATGGAAGGTAAGAAGCGAACGGATATCTGTCCGGTTAAGCACTTAGCCGAGAACAATTTCACCGACTGTCGCATGGGTGTGGTTTATAAGATTCCTTTTAGCTGCGGACGTTTTTATGTAGGGCAAACTGCGCGTTGTATTAATCAAAGATTAATTGAACACAGAAGGTCGCTATCAGGTGGGACGCCGTCCAATCTATCCTTGCACTGCCAGGTCTGTAGCTGCATGCCCGAGTTAGACAAAACCGAGATCCTGTACAGGCATAAGAACGAAGATACGCGTTTATTGGTTGAGGCCTGGCATATCAGTATTAGTGGAAGTGCATGCGTGAGTCAGCCGTCGATTAGCTTAAACAGAGAGGAGATAGAATGCCTTAGGAGTTGTCTATCGCGAAGACCGGCACGTGTAACCGTGTGACAGGTGGCGCTACCATTCCGAGCATGCGCAGATAAGCTGTGTGTCTTCCTTCTTTTTCGCCTCTGTGCTGTGCATCAGTTGTTAGTCGGCGTTCGTGGTGTTCACTGCTCTCCTTGTGTCCGTGTCCTGCAAGCCTATTCTTTTGATTATGGACTGTTACCAACTCGCTCAACTTTCTGTCCTTTTGACAAGGGCCACGACTTGTCAGAAACACGTCGATCCCTCCACTGAGTGTATAAAGGGTGTGGTTCACAAAATACCCTGTCCTGTCGAAGGTTTTACATGGGCCAGACGGGGCGCTGTTTTAACGAAGGGGCACGGGAGCATAGTCTGGGTGCCCGTTCGAACACATTTCATTGTCGGCAATGTAACTGTATTCTGAAATTGAAAAAAAAAAAACGTCTTCCTGCACAGGTCAAAAGCAAACTGGAAAGGGAAGTAGTGGAAGCTTATTTTATTGCTAAGTGGGCTGACAAATGCGTAAGCATATATACCTTCCTTGACATTCCTTCCTAAGGAGCAGCAGTTTTTGAATGTTTTTTTGTAATCGCACCAAGTGGTACATTGTGTTAGCTCATTTTTCGGGTGTGCATTGCCCGTATGCCGGTTGCCGATAAATGCCTACTCATATTTTCTTTCATTCTGTTTTCATTTTTTTTCATTTATACTCTGTTGATTCGTCATCCTTTTTTCGCGCATGCTTCAGATTTAATCGGCAGACTCTCATGTACTTGGTTTTTACAGTGATATCATGAAAAACCTTCGATTATGTATCGTTCCTGGTGGTGTGTGTGCAAAGGGTATGCATTCATATAGACCCGCTTTGGCATTCCGAAATATAGTTGGAACTTTGCGCATGTCCTGCGTTCCTTCTTTTCTTCGTCCATGTTATTTGTAGTTTTTTTTTACGCTACCGAGTTTGTGTCAAGAATGTAGCAACTAGCCCAAACAAGAGTGTTACTTCGATAAAGGTACGAGTTTATTTACACTTATTTACAAAACTGTGCACAACTTTGCCTCAACAGCATCTGAAACACTTCTCGTAGGAGCGACCGTCCCGTCGTTTCGCCCGTCCACTCCTCGAGTCCGTCTGCTCATCTGACCCGTTACGGTGATGATCGTTCTCACGCCTCCGCCCCGCTGTGCTACTCTTTTGGTCTCCCCCTTCCAGCCGTGGCACCTCGGAGGTCAAGGAGGCCCCTACGACCTCCGGGCTGGTCGGGCCAAAGGCTTCGTCTTTCAAGGCGAAAGAGAGATTACGCCCACAACAATCGCGAGAGAGCCCGCCCGCTGCCTCGCAAGAGGCAATGGACACAACTCCAAGCGCAAAGGCGCAGAGAGCGCCAAAGGATCGGCGAGAACTCCTCGACCGACCCAAAAAAGACAAAACCCCAATTACAGGGCCCCATAAAGGCTCTGCAACCTAAGCCAACACTTTCTGTACACACAGCACTAAACCACATTAAAATGGAGACACAAATTCTACAGTGGAACGTCAGAGGACTGCTCAGAAACCTTGACGATGTCCAAGAACTTTTACACAAACATTCTCCAAAAGTGCTGTGTGTGCAAGAACCACATTTGAAACACAAACACACCAATTTTATTCGTCAATATGTCATTTTTCGAAAGGACCGGGATGATGCTGTCGCGTCATCCGGTGGTGTTGCCGTTATAGTTACTCAAGGAACAGCCTGCACACATTTACCACTCCAGACATCTCTTGAGGCAGTAGCCGTCCGAGCTGTTCTCTTCAACAAACTGGTCACAATTTGCTCTGTTTACATACCTCCACACCACCAACTGAGTAAACACGAATTCCAGTCATTAATAGATGAACTTCCAGAGCCTTATCTCGTCCTTGGAGACTTGAATGCACACAGCACTCTATGGGGTGACACTCGCTGCGATGCGCGTGGTCGTCTTATCGAACAATTTCTTTTCTATTCTGGCGCATGCCTCTTGAATGAAAAGAAGCCGACATATTACAGCATTGCTAATAACACATACTCGTCAATAGATCTCAGCATTGCCTCCCCATCACTTCTACCGCTACTCAAATGAAAGGTCATCAATAATCCCTATGGAAGTGACCACTTTCCAGTAATCCTGAGCACACCAATAGATAATGAAGGTCCTCCACATGTTCCCAGATGGCTGATAGACAAGGCCGACTGGGAGCAGTTTCGAAAGGCTACTCACCTAACCTGGTCTGATATGTGTGACTTAAGCATTGATGCAGCTGTAGACTACTTTACAGCTCTTATTATTGATGCTGCGACCAAGTATATCCCACTAACTGGACTGTCCGCCAAACGATGTGTCCCTTGGTGGAACAGTGAGTGTCGAAATGCACGCAAAAAGCAAAATAAAGCATAGAAGCTCCTTCGGGACTCACCGACAGCCGAGAATCTTGACAGCTCCAAGAACATTAAAGCTCAAGGCAGAAGAACGCGCCAGGCTAGAAGGGAGAGCTGGCAAAAGTTTTTATCCGGCATTAATTCATATACACAGGAGGCGAAAGTATGGAACAGGGTCAGCAGGGTAATAGGACGACAAGCACATTCACTTCTCTAATAAACACGCAAGGTGATAGCTTGGAAGACCAGGCGACCGCTCTCGGCGCACACTTCGAACAGGTCTCCAGCTCGTCTCATTATACCGCAGCATTCCCACGATATAAAACAACGATCGAAAAACAAAAGCTAGAGCGGAAATCCACAATGCACGAGGCATACAAGGAACCGTTCGTCTTAGCTGAGCTGCAGGCATCGCTAAACTGCTGTAATAAATCCGCCCCAGGCTCTGACCGAATAGTATACGAAATGTTGAAACACCTGCCCCCTGAAACTAAAAGAAGCCCTCCTTTCCTTGTATAATGCTGTCTGGTTTTCCGGTGAGATCCCTTCTGCCTGGAACGAAGCCATAATTATTCCGATTCTAAAACAGGGCAAGGACCCTTCCTCAGCTTCAAGCTACAGGCCCATAGCGCTAACCAGCTGTGTTTGCAAAGTTTTTGAAAAAATGATAAACAGGCGACTAATGCACTTCCTTGAGATAAACAGTCTACTTGACCCACACCAGTGCGGGTTTCGAGAGGCGAAATCCACCACTGACCACCTTCTACGTATCGAGGCGCAGATTCGTGACGCTTTCGCTCATAAGCAATTTTTTCTTTCTGTGTTCCTCGATATGGAGAAGGCTTATGACACTACATGGCGCTTTTGCATATTGCGAGACCTTTCAAACTTAGGTGTACGAGGTAGAATGTTCACAATAATCGAAAGCTACCTTTCCAATCGGACATTCCGTGTTCGAGTAGGCACTGTTCTCTCCCGAACATTTGTGCAAGAAACAGGAGTTCCACAAGGTGGTGTACTAAGCTGTACGCTTTTTATTGTCAAAATGAACTCCTTGCCCTTGTCCATCCCACGCAATATGTTCTATTGCGTATATGTCGATGACGTACAGCTAGGCTTCAAATCGTGCAACCTCCCGATGTGTGAACGGCAGGTTCAGTTAGGATTGAATAAGGTATCCAAATGGGCACACGAAAATGGATTTAAATTGAACCCACAAAAGAGCACCTGCGTCTTATTCTCCAGAAAGAGGGGCCTTCATCCCGATCCTGGCATCGACCTGAACGGTCAGCGTTTATCCTTAAACGCTGAGCATAAGTTCCTAGGACTAATATTAGACATCAAACTTACTTTCATACCGCACATAAACTATATCAAAAACAAGTGCTTAAAAACCATGAATATTCTGAAAGTGCTGTCGTGACAAGAAATGCCTTCTCAATCTTTATAAAAGTCTCATTCGCACTCGTCTAGACTACGGAGCCGTTGTTTACCAGTCTGCAGCACCAAGCGCCTTGAAGATGCTGGACCCTGTGCACCACTTGGGCATCCGCCTTTCTACGGGTGCTTAACGCACTAGCCCCGTAGAAAGCCTGTACGTAGAATCCAATGAGTGGTCGCTCCACCTGCAGAGATGCTACCATGTCTTTTGTATACTATCTTAAGGTGAACGCAGACAGGGAACACCCATTTCACGCCACAGTCAATGATTTGTCCAGTTCTGCCTTGTTCGACAACCGTCCTTCGTTGAGACAGCCCTATTCGCTCCGTGTGAGGGGCCTCGCTGAGGAAACGGACGTGTCACTTGTTGAACACTGTCTGATGGCTCCCGCTGCATACCTACCGCCGTGGCAGTGGCAGCTTATAGACTGCGATATATCTTTCGTGGAAGTTAGAAAGCACGCGCCTATTGCACACATCCGTACACACTTCCTCGAACTCCAACACAAATACAGTTGTCCAGAATTTTTCACTAATGCCTCAAAGACTTCTGTGTCCTATGCAGCGGTCGGTCCATCTTTTTCAGATGCCGGTACCCTGCACCCTAATACAAGCATCTTCACAGCAGAAACTTATGGGCTACTGGCGGCCGTGAAACACATCAAACAACTAAAACTACAAAAGGCAATAATATACACTGATTCTCTCAGCGTGGTAAAAGCGCTGAAAACTCTGAAAAGACACAAAAACCCCGTCCTTGTCTCGCTGTACTCACTTTTATGCACACTATACACGGTCAACCAGCATGTCGTAGTATGCTGGGTCCCAGGGCACCGTGAGATACAAGGAAATGTGTTGGCGGACCAGCTAGCTGCATCCGCCAACGAAAACACTGCCAATACATCAATAGCTATCCCTGCCCTTGACTTGAAACCTTTCCTCAAACGAAAGCTCGGGGCCTATTGGCAGAGCACATGGGATACACGCACAGAGAATAAACTGCACGTTATTAAGCCGCAACTTGGCCACTGGCCGCCAGTATCAAAGTCACGCTGCACAGAAGTTATACTTACCAGGCTCAGAACAGGACATACACACACTACACCCTCGTACCTTTTATCCGGTGGCGACCCACCTGTGTGTGAGAGATGTGGCGAAGCACTAACCGTGCTTCACATTTTAATAGAGTGTAAAGAGTTAGACACGCTCAGAAAACAACACTTCCCATTACCCTACCGACAGCAAATACCATTTCACCCATCAATGTTCGTCGGTAGGGATCCGCTTTTCAAACACCAAGCATTGTTTGCATTTTTAAAGACGTCCGTACCTTTCATGTCATATACCCAGGCAATCCGTAGCGCGACCTCTGAAGAGAGGTCGCTGCTGCGGTGGATACATCAAAGAATGCACCTGCCTCACGGCCCTTGGGCCCAAGGGCGTGGATAAGGCACTGGTGCTATTGCCATATATATTGTCACGAGCCTTCAGGGGCGTTGTAGAGCTGCTGGTAGCTGGGGGGCTAGCTTCGGCCAAAAGACGTCCGTCGGGGCTGGCTCTCAAGCGGGGAAGAAGCGCGCGGTCTTCTTTGTTCTCGTCGGCTAGCGCCATTCCAGTCTTCGACCCACTATACGCAGGTGGCATTATCCCCCTTCGCGAAAAAAAAAATAAATACAGTATTGCCTGGATGCCACAACACAGTCCGAAACACACGAACGGAAACTATTAAAGAAGCAAGAGCTACAAACGCGCAACGTAAGGTTTCATGCGCACAACATGAACAACATCAGAACTCGGTGGGCTTTGGTTCCTGGTCTGTGTCTGCGGCGTCCTATGCGGGACCACCTCGTAGTTCACGTCGCTGATGCGGCGTAGGACTGTATAAGGACCAAAGTACCGGCTTAGTAGCTTCTCACAGAGGCCGCGGCGACGCACGGGGGTCCACACCCATACTTGGTCTCCGGGGTTGTAGGATACTGCTCGGCGACCGATGTTGTAGCGCCGGGCGTCTGCTTGCTGCTGCTGACCGATGTGGAGCCGTGCGAGCTGCCTAGCTTCCTCGGCACGCTCTGCAAATTCCTCTGCGTCAGGCGTCAGCCGGTCAGCGTCTTGACATGGCAGCATAGCGTCCAGCATAGTCTGCACTTCCCGACCGTAAAGAAGGCGAAATGGTGTAAATCGCGTCGTCTCTTGCGCTGCGGTGTTATACGCGAAGGTCACGTGTAAGGCGTGTGAGGGGTTCAGCGATCCTCGAAAAGCCGTGGATGAACCTGCGATAGTAGGCGCACAAACCAAGGAAGCGACGGATGGCCTTCTTATCGGTAGGAGCAGGAAATGCGGCTACAGCGGCAAGCTTGTCTGGATCAGGCCGGACACCTTCGGCGCTTACCACATGCCCGAGAAACTTGAGCTCCTCATAGCCAAAGTGACACTTCTCTGGCTTAAGTGTAAGATCAGCCGACTGGATAGCTGCTAGCACAGTCCGCAGGCGGTGGAGATGCTGCTCGAACGTTTCAGAAAAAACTACGACATCGTCCAGATAGACAAGACAAGTCTGCCACTTCAATCCACTGAGTACAGTGTCCATCATGCGCTGGAATGTTGCTGGCGCTGAGCACAAACCAAAAGGAAGCACTCGAAATTCGTAGAGACCGTCTGGAGTTACGAAGGCTGTTTTCTCGCGGTCTCGCTCGTCTACCTCGATTTGCCAATACCCGCTTTTTAGATCGAGAGAAGAAAAATAGCGGGCATGCCGTAGTCTGTCCAACGAATCATCGATACGTGGCAGCGGGTACACGTCCTTTTTAGTCACGTTGTTAAGCTTTCGATAGTCGACGCAGAAACGTAGCTGGGGGGCTAGCTTCGGCCAAAAGACGTCCGTCGGGGCTGGCTCTCAAGCGGGGAAGAAGCGCGCGGTCTTCTTTGTTCTCGTCGGCTAGCGCCATTCCAGTCTTCGACCCACTATACGCAGGTGGCAATATTCACCATAGTTTTATTATCGCGAGCACTCGCAATTCTTTATCACTCTAGACACTTCAAGTCGCTGTCATAATTTTATTTCTTATGTATTTTACCCGCCTTAGGGCGCGGAATTTTAAGGCCCTTATACAGGCACTTATCATAATCATGGTCCACATCTCTTGACTCACTACCTGGCGCTCTTTGGCCATCAAATGGCCCTTGCGCCATTAAACACCACTCATACATCCGTCCACTACGGCCTTTCTCTCCTTCCCATCTCTTTCATTCCCTTTCCCCCACCCCCACGGACGCCTAGCCGTGCTCCCTACGTGGGCTGCAGAAATCGACCTTTCCTAAAATCGCAGCGCCGCGCCTTCCCCTGTTGGGCGCGCGCAAGGCACTATGGGACAAAAGAGCGCAGGCGGGGAGCGAGCCCCTCGCCCAGCCGTCTCCGTCGCATGCGTTGCCCGGTTTGTCGGCTTGCTGACCGATGTGAAAAAGCATACGCACATCTTCCATTACTTTCCCAAAATCGAGAATCCGAAGAGGGTATATACGGTCCGATTATGAGTCCATTGCCACGTCCGGCGATGTGATCCTGCAGTCGTATCGGGGGTGCTTTGGTAGAACCGCGTAGAAAATATTATGATTTGTTTCTGACACGAAATAAACCCCAGTCGAGTAATGGTATGCTTACAGCGGGTCAATCTTCAAAGTAGCCCCCGCTTCCAGAGCACTCGAGAGATCGTGATCGGCCGCGGTTCGACGGTAAACATCGGCGGGAGCCGTTTCACAGAAGCGGCTCGCTTCGTTTCTATTATTCAGTTTCACATTTAGGCTTCGCGAAAACTAATCGCATGTCTTAATGCACGACATATGAGCAGGGATGTTAATCGTGTTGCCAAAAATAAGCACTTTGTGGCGAGCGCGCGACTGATTGCAATCAGACGCATGCGAACGACGACGGCTACGACGTCAGCCTGCGGCTAGGCCTACCCTCGGAGTCGTCACTGATATTTAGCTATTGTGATGTGTTTGTCGCTCGCGAAGGCACTATTTCATGGACGATGTTATTCAGTGCTGTTACAGAACAAAACAGGATTGTGCAAAACTGTTTATTTTGTACTTAATGACGGGGACACGATGTCTTACGAGCGCGTAACCGAAGCGCTGGATGTGGGCTTTGCCTATAGGTTCAGATATCGCTCATCGCCCCGTGTGTGTGGAACCGGCGTGTGTCGCACGCCTGAGCGCACGGCACCGGGCGTCGTACTGGCCTCAAGATCGTACCGTACGTGCGTTTAGCGCTTAAACCGACAAGAACAAGAAAGGCTGTTTTCGCGTCGGCAGTCCGCTGCCCACTTCAGCCCAAGAGACCTCAAAGGCTACATCGACTGCTTACCAACAATATTATCACATCGGGTGTTCGAGGAACGAGCGTTTCCGAGATAATACGTGAGTTTACTCAATCCATACGAGCGCGGGTTCTTCCTAGGCGCCGAAAAACGGCAACCGGCAATGCGTGTTCAATGACATACTGCCGTTGCCATGCTTGATGTTTACTCCATAACCTACGACAAACCGCACAATGCAAGAAGAAATGATAACCGTGTGGTGCTTTCCAAAGGGAGCGCGTAAATCGACGAGCATCGTCTGCCCCAAAAAGCCTGCAAATACTATCCTGCGAGCGCGACCGGAGCAGACGACGGAGCTCGGCGCTCTTTTTTACCGTGATGCGCAGCGCCGACGCGCGGTGGCTTAGGGAATTTTTAGGAAAGGTCCATTAGCATCCCTTCCTTAACCGAATCACAATCATCACCATCATCATCTCTAGGACAAAAGAAGAAAAAAAAACGAAAGGGGCAGCAGCGCAGGCCGCGAACGAAATGTACGGAGCGCCTTCCACATGGCTATGCGTGTTGCAGGCTGGTATCCCACACAAGCGGCTCATTAAAAACAGCGCGAACCATTGCAAATCGACAACACATGTCGTCTGCTAGTAGAAGAGCGTTGCCGGAACGCGCACACCAACTCCCTCCCGTTGAAAACCCACCTTTCACGTACTCCACGTAGAATGCCGGGGGACATTGCAAACTAGCACCACACGTCGTCTGCGAAGTAGAGAGCGTCGACGGAATGCGCGCGCAAGTGACCGCGTTTCTCCTTCAGCAATGAGCTTTCTGGAGGCTATAAATATTTGTCCCTGGTGATCTAAGTATGGTTACGGCCGAGGACACAACAAATATTGTTGCTGAACACTGAGCCGTAGCACGACGACCTTTAGAAGAAAAAAAAAACGCAGGAAAACACGAAAAACTCGGTTCTAAAGCTACTGCCAGCCCTGCGACCGGAGCTTCTATCACCCCAAGCGCGAGCGTGCCGCCGCGATCGGCGCTCCCGTCGGCGGAGAGTTGTGAAAATGTGTGAATCGGGAAAAGAAATGTTTGTAGAGGAAATGAAGATAGAGCTTGGTGGTCCGGCTACCGCCCCGTTATAAAGGGGACGCTCCTAATATCCATGCATCCATCCATCCATCCATCCAACCATCCATCCAGTTACAAGTGCACCATCCCCACAGCCTTCTTCAAAGCGATTTTTACGCTGCGGACAAGGCGTTCGTAGAACCCACCCCACCATGGCGCATCTTCGGCTATGAATTTCCATTGTATGCTTGCATTAGCAAAAATGCTCAGTCTCAGGATGCGGAATGGCTTTTCAAAGAAACGCGAGTTCTTTTGAAGCGCGCTTAAACGTTTGTGTGTTGTCAGAGTACACTATCCGGCATAACCACCTGCACGACGTGAAACCCCCCCTTCCCGGAAAGGTTTTACAAAACTCTCAGCACTCATGTCTGTCACCAGTTCGAGATGCACGGCCCTCGTTACAGCACACGTAAAAAGTAAAAGGTACGATTTCACTTGCTCATTGTCTCTTTTTACGGACAGAGTTCCTGCAAAGTCAATGCCGATCACTTCGAGGGGTCAGCCTGGATAGTCCGATCGGGTGGAAGAAGTCCCGTCGATGCTTCGATAGCTGTACACTCTAGGTGTAGCATTGTAGCGCCTACGCACCACACACGCACGCACAACACTTTTCACCAGCTGATGTCCACGAACAATCCAATACCCTTCGCGGATTTGCACGAGAGTGTCTTTCACGCCTGCATGCAGTGCCGATAAGAAGTTCGGTGTATCTATGTTGCCTAGGCAGCGCAGCAGGATGTCGTTTGTCGTGGGTCATATTCACTGAACAGATACGCCCTAGTATGCGAAGAAGGCCGTCACTGTCTGTCATAAGCGTGAACTCTTTAAGTGGGGAGTTGTTCGGCATTTTAGCTCTATTCTCGGTGCTTCGAAGCTCGATAGGAAAGCCAGAAGTTTGCACATTCTTTAAACAAAGTGCGCGAGCACGCTCGATATCTTCCGTAGTCAATGGCCTAGACTTACGGGCTTTTGTGCATAGATTGCCCACGAACCGCGAAACCCGCACTGTTACGCGGTCCACTTTCGTGGCAGAGCTAAATCTGGCAAGGTCAAGCAATCCACCTCCACTGTCCACAGAAGTATTCACGACCTCTATCTCCATCTTTTGTAACGCGAAAGCGTTTTTTGGCTAGGTTGGCGCGCCCAGCTGCCATCCGCAAAAGGCGTCCACAAAAACCGTACCTAGAAGGCGCGTGACTTCTCCCACCAGAAGTGACGCTGGCGTCAACACTCGCCGCAGCAGCAGTCGGCTCGCGCTCTGCTCTGCTGCAACTAAATGCAGCGGCGTGCGACCGCGTCGCCGCGTTTCTTCGCTAGGTTGGCGAAAGCGTGCTCCCAGCTGCGTGGCCTCACCGTAGAAGCACTAGGCGCACGAACGAATCTCGAATTGAAGACACCCACTGAGGCCATCACGACGTCGAGATGTACAGTCGTGAGCAAAAGTTTGGAGACCAATGGGTGCCACAAACAGCTATTTTTCTTTGCTGTCCGAGTAAGTTGGCTTAAATCCGGTGGTTCAGCCTAGGCGCACTTGTTCGACCGATGTAATGCAGTGGTGCGATTCCATGTTGTAGAGCTGTGCTACTCGGAATTTAAAGTTTTTTCTGGTGCCATGGTATCCAAACTTTTGCTCGTGACTGTACGTCCATAGATCTCGCATTCACCACCGACCCATACACTCTAAAAACTGCAGCCGGTTTCGCAGGAGTGAAACGACCCAGCTACTCTTGAGGGCATCGTTCTACTCTAGCAAAACGACGGATGGAGTGAAATGCCCATACCTCTTGCGGCATGAGAGAGTAAAATGCAATTTCACTCCTCCTCCACCCACGTAATCCTCGCGTTCGCAGCCGAAAATATGGCGGCTTGGGTGGGAGCGGACAATTAAAGAAGACAACAGCCGCTTTGTGAAGTGTTTTTCGATAAAACTATAGCAGCGACCTTCCTACGAATTCCACGTACAAGCTTTCGCGTACAAACGCGTACACTGCGCGTTTAATGAACGGTGCCTTCCTCGACTACGAGCCTCAACCGACGGGAGTCATAGCGAGCTGCCTCTCCTGTGTTTTTCCCCGTTCGAACGGCCGTACCCATGCTATGTGAAACCCGCCAGCCTACACGCCTCGGATTCTTCGCTTACGTGTGCGAAACGAAGAGGAATACACTTTCAGCGACACAGTAAGCTGTTGTGATCGTCGACGGCTGGTCTCCGACGACTCACTGGATATAACTCATACATGTAAAGAAAAAGGCTTCGCTACGACTTCGGCATCGAGCCGTATGACGGCCATGAGCGCGTCGACGGTGAAAATACCGTGACTGCGATCCGTCCCGTTCGCAAGTCTGGTAAGTAGAGCATAATACCCTAAACACTTCTGATGGCAGAGACTATATTTCATCTGTGTGCAGAATAACGAACAACGAGGAGTGCATATTTTGTGATCGCCAGCGGTTGTTCGCCGTATAGACGTGCTCGACGGACTCGTAAGGGAACGCCGTCGGAATGAAGCGGGTGGTAGCGGAGGCCCCGGGTGCCGCTTTTCTTAGCTGGCGTTGATGAAATTCAGCCGCTATTATGTTCGTACTCGCTTCCTCAGGTGCATTTTACGTCGCGAACCAGCACTGCGAACTCGCGTTTGCCCGTAAAACGGAATGCCAGCTCATGATAGGAATGCGTTAATCTAAAAGACATTGTATATGTTCCGCGCGTTTAGATTAACAGGTCTGTGTGGCGAGCGGCTACCTATGAGCGAACGCTAAATATACACCTGTTCTGTGCATACTTTTTGTTTAATTACGCAGAACAGTACCTTACCACTGGCGCTACATAGCAGGTCAAGTATAGCGGTTATATATACGGGACTTCAGTGCAAGACGGTGTATCGCGAGTGTGTTGTGGTCTTTGCGTTTTGCTGTGGTTGTGTTATTGGCGTGTATGTGCGTTCGTGTCATGTTAGCCTGTATGTTCAGTGTGATGTAATTAAATGCCTGCTAATTGTAGCATGGTCGAAAAACGCATTGGTTGTTTTTTTGTCTCTGCTACTCCCTCTGGGAGTACTAGCACCCCGCGTGGTGGGGTAGTAGAGCTCTCTTCAAAAGAGTCTTCGAATCGCCTTCGGAGGCGTCCTACTACTCTCTCTTGGCGAGAGTACCCTGCAATGGGGTTGATCTACTCTGAAAAAAGGAGTTAAATTTGGGACACGAAAGTACTCCCCCAAAGTGAGTGCCCAGCACTCCCTTTGTTTTTAGAGTGTACATTGTGCGAGATGTTATGTATGTATCCACCTACTACTCGGATCACAAGCCCATGGTAGTGTCTTGTACACCGGCCCAAGTACGCCGTCACCGGAAAGATAAGAGGGTGACGACACCGATGACTGTCTAATGACACCACCCACGACGCCTTGGCGGTGGTACTACTTCGACACGCCGGAGACCTGTTACGGGCATATCTGCGTACACTGCCTGGACGACAAAATACAAGAGGGCATTTGAAGTGTCGACGACACTTAGATGGCATCAAATCACCTAATAAATACAATCCTCCCATATTGCCTCATTCTTTATAACATAACTCGGAAACACCAGTTTCCAGCACGCCTCCGCAACAACAATCTACCCAAAAGAAACGCTTTCGGCTTATCATCTCATAAGAATATGCTTAGGGATTGTCAAACTTTTTTTGTTCGAGCTCATCAGGTGTGAAGTTCCCAAATTGCTGCTCGATTGGGCATGTCTCCCATGACACAGGAGGATGTTGGGCCCGTGTGCTGTGCGATGTCAGTGCACGGTAAAGAACCCCAGGTGGTCTAAATTTCCGGAGATCTCCACTACGGCGTCTCTCATAATCAGAACTGGTTTTGGGACGTTAAACCCCACAAATCATCATCATCCTAGGGCAACATCCTCTCTCCAAGGAAGCCTGACCTGAACTTCCTTGATGCTTTCGTGAATTCCTCCATTATGTGCACGTTAGGGAACTTTTCCGGAGTGTCAGACACTTGAACACCCTCAGGCTCCCAGAAGAACCTGTGGGTGGACTCTGTTTGCTGGTCTGTTACGGAAGCTATGAGCACGACTACCTGTGCACAGTTAACCGCCTTGCATTTGCATTTTGATACGGTGGGCCCCTGCACTGCCCATCCGAAGACGGTTTCCACAGTTGTTAGTTTACTGTTCAGCTTCTTAATTCTTCGGGATAGGCATTCCCAAAATTGCTCGGAGCCTATGAGGACATCGATAGTGGTGTCTTGCTCAATAGAATTGTCTCCAAGTGGCAGCGGCAGTTCACTCAAAGTTTCCTTTACTTGCTCATCGCCGCAAGGAATGACCTGCTCGCATATAGATGGCACCTCGAAAGTGTCAAATGCATACTCTTCTTTGGAATCATTTTTTGCGAGAAGACGCACTTCGACTCCGTAGAAACTGTCCGGTTTCTGCTGTCCTCCAAAAACACCGACCGTCAGAATTTCTGTTCCAAGGAGCCTGCAGCTGATCTTTCGTGAGCACTCTTCGGTAATGAAAGTTCGCTGGCTGCCAGTGTCAAAAAAAAAAAAAAGAATCCAGGCATATCCACGGAGTGAATGATGATGAGTGGGCGAAGCTCTGGATGTTCATTGGTAAAAACCGTGAGTCTTCCGTGAATATTGCCCAGTACATCATCAAAGACGTGACACTGTGTGTATATATACAAGAAATTTTTTATACGTCAGCCGTGATTTTCCGTTTTCGTACTGGAGCCGTGTTTTCTTCGTTGGTCGTGAGACGTGGTGGTTGCCGTTTACATAAGTCGTGGCTTCCGTTGCCCCTTCATCTGGCCGCATCTGTCCGGACAGACAGATAGACAGAAAGACAGACAGACAGACAGACGGACGGACGGACGGAAACTTCGCCCCACTCATCAACATTCACTCCGTGGATATGCTGTGAATCCGCAGCTGCCATCTAGCGCTCTCCTATCACACTAGAGCACGCAGCGAGCGCCTCCGCGCCATCTATTGATCAATTCACGTACTAGCTAAGCAGCACCGCAGCGCCATCTCACGATCATTCTGAGACCTAGAGGTGGCTACGACGACGACGACGCCGGACTAGCCTATGCCCTAAGGAGCTTCGCCCCTAAAAGGATCTGCGAAAGCTTCTTTGTTTTCGTACCCTTATTCCATGCAGTGACAGTCGGTATCAATGCTGTCTGTTTTGTGCCACTAGTGCCAGCTCCCGAAGCATGCAAGCTCACTTGTTCTTTCGGTCGGGTTTTCGTGTCTTTCTCCTTTTGGGCGCTTGCGAAGGCCGGATTGCACATGCATGTGGTATGCCGGCGGTTGCCCCTCTTGCATGCAATTCTCACTTTGCACTCTCTGGCTATGTGTCTCTTCGTGCAGCGGAAACAAATTCCCTTGGCGGAAAGGATCGCTTTTTCCTCAGAGAAGTCCAAATTTGCGGTGCATTCCTTGCTCTCATGATCCGTGGACCCGCAGATCTCGCATGCAACATCACCAGCTGACCCATGCAGAGCCGTAGCAGATGCCGGTCGACAGTTCGATTGTTGTGGCTTTACCTTCTCTCTATCGTGATGAAATGGGGGATTACCGATTGAGTTGTCGGGTCGATGTTCAAGAGTCCTTTCTTGGCTCTCCAACTCCAGCCGGAAGTAGCGAGCAAGGTGGTGAGTGCTGTCTGATGTGTAGTCGCTGATCCGGCTGATGAACTGCCGTCCGGCGATGAGGTACCCAAATATGGCTGGGCTTCCGCCTGCGATCGATGGTAATTCAGGACCATCTCCCGTGGAAGCGCTCGCAGCAGCACAGGGTACAGCATGATGTTGTAGCTGTCCCCTCCACCGCCGAGTGCCTTGAGCCCACGCATATGCACCTACAGGTCGTCGAAGAGCCGTCGCAGCTCACGGACGTTCTTGGCGGATTTCACGGGCTTGAGGTCGATGAGCCTTTGCATGTGATCCTGAATCAGCGCTTTTGGGTTCCCGAAGCGCTGCGCCAATGTCTCGATGGCATCTGCGTAGTATTCCGCCGTCGCCTGCAAACCGGTTATGGCTCCTTCCACTTCTCCTGATAAAAGCGACTTGAGGTAATTAACCCGATCAATATCCGACAGCTCGTGGTTCTTGTGGGTCGCTACTTCGAATTGTTCCCAAAATGGCTGCCAATTTTTCCTCTTGCCGTCAAATTTCTTTAATTCCAATTTTGGAAGTCTGGTCGTCTGCGATTGGGTTTGAACTTGCGTCGTTGCTCTCGCTGGAGCAACATTTCTGATTTGAGCTCCATCCGCCAAACTGTCGCCGAAGCTTTTCATGGAGCCGAGACAGCTGGCAATCTTGTCGCCGTACTCCATAACCTGCACAAACTCAGCGTCTGCGTCCTCTTCCAAAATATGCGGTTCAATAACGGCATTCACATCACTCAACAGACCTGAACGAGAACCAAAAGCTCTGTAAGTGTGCTTGCCGCAACGATGTCAGGCGCTTGTTTTGCCTGTACCTCGTCGGATTCATTGATGCGGATCGCTTGAGCGCGGATCACACGTCGTTTTCTCTTCGCGATCTCCATGGTTCTTTATAGGTTCACTGGTCGGGTCCGGTCGATACTCCTGATAATCCGTTCCCGGGTTTCGGCACCAAAATGTGTTCGATATGTCTCCTTTCTTCGTGTTTGATGGTGGATGCTTCTTCGATATTGGAAGTGAAAGTTCGATAACGGCACAAGCTCATTTACACTTATTTACAAAAGTGTACAAAACTGCCTCAACAGCATCTGAAACACTTCTCGTAGGAGCGACCGTCGTTTCGTCGTTACTCGCCCGCTCCCCGAGTCCGTCTGCCGATCTGTCCCGTTAAGGTCATCGTTCCCGCGTCGCCGGCCCGCTGCTCTATTCTTTTGGTCCCCCCTTCTTGTTAGAGGCTCAGGCACGTGCGGAGCGTGTTGTCAAAAGTGCAACAAAACACAAAGAGAAGCAAACATGCATTCCTCAACTATAAGCATGGTGTCGTGGTCGGCACGTAGAAAATTTAGCTTGTGAGAACAGCGAGTTTTATCACCTGATGACGTTACAGTGCTGTCCGAGCAACCACTGCAGGTGTTTACGGCTAAAATAGCCACGGTACGACCACGACGGTACGCCGGCGCTGCTAAAACCCCGTAGCAACAACTCAGTTAGACCTGTGCGCCGCCGGGGCTGCCCACCCCCCACCATCTCCCCGATTTCTCTTTTTCTTTCTTTTTCTTTTTTCTTCCTCCTCCTTTCATTAGGAAGATTTGAACTGGGCATTTGACAAACCATTTTACCGAACGAGGAGATCTTCGAATGGAAGTCATCCAATTTGTCAGTGGCAAAATGTTGGCCATACAGCGCGTACTACAACTTAAAAATATATCACAGGCACATCTCCAAGTTTTTTCTTGGCTGAGACGCGATGTCGTGATATTAAGAGCACCACAATTCAGAAATTCAGCGTGAGGCAGTTAGTACACTACACACGCAGCATACGCCAGCAAAATCCTAGAAGTCATGCTGTACCTGTGATTTCGTTCGAACTAAGTCCATAGAGGCCACTGTTCGGATAGGCGAAGCCCCCCCCCCCCCCTCCCAAAATGCGGTGGAGGGACGCTACAGGCAGTAGCCGGCGGAGCCACTTTTCGGTGTAAAAAAACCGTGGGGAACGTTTGTGCTGTCTGTGTTCCCACGGATGAACATCGCTGCGCCGTGGTCTCAGAAGAGACAATCGCATTGTTTTGGATGCTGCCGCGACGGCCATGTTCGCCGCTTGCTTCGAACTTCAAAGCAGCCCGCACATGGAACACTGGTGCAGTGACGCATGCGTGAAGCTCCCGGAATCCGGGGACCGTCGGGGTGTCGTGCGCTGTGTGTGTGCGCGTTTGTGCCGCTTTTGTGACATGAACTTCTCGGCCGCCCCAACGCAGCGGCCGTGGCGCAGCAGCGCACAGAACACTGTGGCCAGCCGCCAGCAGGAGGATCTACGGCTGCCCCAGTATGAGAAAGCGCCAGCGTGTCGTCAAAAGGACGGGACCGGGAAGAGTGCATTTATTTGTGCTGCTGTTGTTTTCAGGAAGCCTCTTCGCCGGACCGCACCTTTTATTTTGTCTCCAGGAATCATCTGCTGCAACTCGAGTCCGGTCACCCCTCGCTGAAAAGAAGTAGCGAAGGCGGGGCGGTACCTCATCCATTCGAGGGCGGAGACGACATTTTGATTGGACACCATTGTAAATAATACTATATTAAATAAGAGCGCAAACGCGCTGAAGTTTCAGCTCCGATCTTCATCATGTAAAATAAATCATCTCTCTTTTCTTCTCACTCGTCATCGTCTCCGAGTCCGCTCAGTACTTCGGCAACCTCTCCTTCGAGTCAGGATGTGCAACGGCACCCCACCAGATTCCCAACCCCACTGAGGCTAGGAACATCGTCTGCTTCGGCAACTATATACGTTGCGCACTTCGCGGCCTAGTGCAGCGTCCGCGACGCTAGTAGGGAGTTTTCGAATAGGGGCCCCAAAAGTTTGTTTACGCTAAAAAATTTGGGGCAAGCTTTGGGGTTCTTTGGGGCTGACGCTAAATTCCAGAAATAGCGTGCCCAACCCAAAACCCAAAGGCAGTTTGGGTCTCGCGCATGCGCAGTGTCGACGCTATTTCTTTGGGGCCCCAAACCCTATTCGAAAACTCCCTAGTATCGCATGCTGCCGTCCTTTTCTCCGAGGCCTCGGAACCGGGGTGAGTTTTCTCAGATACGCGGGCAATCGGGCAGAAGGTAGAATGCATAAATGGGCTAGTCGGTACTGTATTTTTTTAGTATGTGTATCATTTTGTGTATATCTGTTTGTTTCCATGTGTGATTAAACAGTTTAGAGTGAGCGCTTGTGGTGTGCAGTTCTCTGCGTGTAAACGTCCTTTTTACGCTCGTGTTTTCTTAACTAGAATGGCAGAATGGCTGGGCCAGCCAGCGTCCCTCTTAGAATTTTAACTTCACATCCATTGGTCATTTAAACGTACGTATAATGCTTCAAGGCGTGGCTTAGAATGCAGTTCACAAACAGCGCAATCACGTAGGCTGTGGAGATCCAAACGTGTGGAGTTTCTCTGTCAAAGAAGCCTTGACTGTTCGTTATTCGGAGCCTTAAGGAGGAGGAGAAAGGAATAGAAAGGCAGGGAGGTTAACCTGGGCTGAGCCCGGTAGGCTAACCTGCAATGGGGATGGCGGAAGGGGAGCGAAAGCTTTAGAAAATGGAGAATAATAAAAAAAGCGAACAAAACATACTGCAGTGTCGCTGACGTTATAAAAGTTCTTTGTCCATTTTAAGAGGTCAGAACCCAGTAGCGTTAAGAACATGCAGCAACACCGTTAACTCCTGCGTTGTTCCTCGCCCGCTCATCCCGCAAGCAGTAAAACGGTTGATAGCTAGCTGCCAACCAGAGAACCGAAAGCGGGCTCTTTCACCAACGATGAAGGTGTCGTGGCTCTCCACCTTTCCAGGCGCCGCTTAGTACACTCTATCGCTCCCCTGTTTATCCTCCCCACCATCTCCCTCGAATCGACACGCAGGGCTGTGTCTCCTCTACAGTGGGGTTCGACTGCCTTGCACTGCATCACTATGTGCTGCATAGTTTCAACAGCACCGTGACAGGCACGGCACATCCCCGAGCTCACTGTTTATAGCCTTCTGGCGTTCCAGTGTGCACAGAGCACGCGCCTCGAAGAGTAGACTGCTCCCAGGGCTGTTGTCGTATATTGATACCGTGCCAATGGTCCGCTTGTGCTGTCCATAGAGGGTCAGTGAGCACTTGTCTCTTATCCCCTGTAGCCGCAGCTCTTCTTCCTTCTCTTGGACACGGTCTGTTTGACTTCTCTTGGACACGGACTGTACAGGTCGCGCCGCCAAGCGGCGCCGGTGGGAACCCACGAGTAGGCCGTCGGCCCCCCGCATCGATATTTCCCTTTGACTGGATTGCACTCCCGCACGCCTGTTTCTCAATTTTCTTAAAATAAATTCACCTAGCGGAGAGTGCTACAAAGAACAATCGCAGGTACTGCTCCATTAAGGGAATAAGTTGTCGGCATCAAAATGTACTGCTTCCCTCCACAGCCGTGGGAGAAAAGCCGGCCGATGGCTGAAGTTGGTCGTCGCTGTCCGACGCGGCAGCTTGTCGCTGCCCGCGTAACTAGGTATTTATACCCTAGTTGCACGGGCAACGTGAAACACGGTTAGCACAACCGCGGTTAACAGTTTCATGCATGGTCAATATTGTAGTCCGCCGGAGTTTCATGAGCAATCGTGTTCGCGGTTGACAGAGGCTCCGCCCACATGCAGCACATCGGCATGCACACTCTCAAGACTTCGTAATCTTCGTTAGTGTATGTACGAAAGAATCAACTGCATCGACCGATAAAACTACGCGTTCGCGAGCGATAAACACATCGCGACAATTAGTCCGCCGTCACCACTTCCTCGTCGGGGCTGACAGCTCCGAGAGCCAGGCCTGTCAAGGTGTACGGCGGTGCCGCCGCCGTTCGCGATCAAGGGCGATCTCGTCACATAGCGCTTGCTTTTGCCAGCATTAGTACTCATATGCCATGCCTTAAAGGAGTACTGATACGATTTTTCGGCGGCTCAAATACGATTTTTCGGCGGCTCAAAATGTACATTTTTCGTTTTCTAGCCATGTATTGTTAACGCCCTCCGCACACGGAAGCCAGGAAACACGTACAAAATATTTTAGTTTGGCTTTAAAGTTTTCGTCGCCCAGCACTGCACGCCAGCCCCAGTGTAATGGACACTACGATGACGTATGAGCACAGTTTATAAAAACCGCCGAAATCTCTGTCAGAGTCACTGGACGACCGTAAAATTGTCGTTGTTTGCGTGCCCCGCGTGTAATTGACCACAGACGACAGAGTTGCAGCGACGCTATCACGAATTTCTGTCCCTACGTGACTCGGACTTCGTCCGACTATGTTGATACGTCACTAGGAAACCGCCCCCTCGAAATCGAAACCGAAAGCGAGCTTTTAAGGAAGCCGTATTAAATATATATTTATCGTCTTGCGAGGCACCATCATACTGCTTTTGGGGTTCTCCACACCAGTGCTTTCATTTACAGCAATAATACGAGAAGTTCAAAAATTCGTGTCAGTACTCCTTTAACACATGCGATATTCTTTTCTCAGCACCTCGATGTGAAAGGAAGGTTAGCTAGCCTGTTCCGTGAGTGAAACAGCCGGTGCCACTGTTTACCTCTCGCATCGCGGCGTCCGGTCTGTCGAACGGTGCGGAAGCGTGAGCTTCTTTGCAGAAATGACCAACTTAATTTTATAACTAACTTTGCTCGTATATTAGTCGTTTTGAGTCATATAAACAAATCAGAGCCGATATTTGAAATTCTGTCGTGCCCTGGGATATAGCAAACGTTTCGGTCTTGGTACGAGCCGACCGAACGCGGGGAACTTACCGCGCCTCGGTGCAAAAGCACGCGTTTCGACTACTTGGGCGTACCGTGATCACATTACCGCTTCTCATGCCGCATCGACTAAAAATACCGCTTTTAGGATGATACCTAGAAATCGCCAGCGCACTCTGAATGGGTACCGCCACCGTTTTGCCCGTTTTGAACGTCGGCTTACGCTCAACCGAGCTTGGCAAGCTCGGCTGGCTGCTGTCGTGGTCGAGAACTGAGCACACGAACGAGCAGACGGATAACGACAACTGTTTAATGACTTAAGGAAGCACGCGGGCTCGCGCGGCTACATGTCAGCTCAACAGACCATCGCGCACACTGCAGTCTCCCGCCAGAGAACATCCTCCCGCGTGATCGTCCCGCTTGTCACGTGGTGCGGTACACGTAGCGCCATCTCCCGCCCGCGACACCTCCTCTTCTTTGAAGTGGCCCTCCTGCTCGTCACAGGTCAAGCCGACTCGGAGCTCTCACGATACGTCCGCTTCTTGTTGTCGCCGCAGGTTGTAGCGGCTGGAGATGTTTGCTGGTGCGTCTTGTGAGACCTCCAGGTGTGCTCACTACATACGAACGAGGCGTGTGAGCTGGCCCAATGACGGTCCCTGTTACTGGAGCACCAGACAGAATGCGGACGGCTGTCTGCGGTTGAATGGGATCTCTTGCCAAGGTCCTATGTCTCCGGTTATACTGTTGGCCCTGCTTGACCTTGTAGGCTTCGTTTCGTTTCGTAGATTCCACGGTGCTCCACCGTGGCCTCAGCACGTGTGGTGCTACGGGCACGTCAGTTCTTAGGCGCCTTCCCATGAGGAGTTCCGCTGGTGTGAATCCTTCTTTCCCTGGCGTGTCCCTATGCGCGAGCAGAGCCTTGTGGATGTCTGGCGATTTCTTGATCAGCTGTTTAGCAGTCTGAACTGTTCTTTCTGCTGCGCCGTTGCTCTGAGGGAAGTAGGGGCTGCTGGTTACGTGACTTGATCCCCATTGCTTGACAAACGCTTTGAACTGTGCCGAAGCAAACTGAGGGCCATTGTCTGATCGTATGATAGCCGGTGCCCCAAAGCGCGCGAAGATCTGACTCAGTGCTTGTGTTATGTTCTCTGTGGTGGTACGCTTCAGCTTCTTCAGTTCAAAGAAACGTGAGTAGTAGTCCACAACTACAATGTAGTTAACTCCATCCACGCTGAAGAGATCGATTCCTATCGCTTCCCATGGGTGTTTGGGAAGTGGGGAGAGTATCATAGGCTCAGCGTGTGGTTTACGGTGTTGTTGACAGACAGGGCATCTTGACACATAACTTTGGACGTGCTGGTTAATGCCTGGCCACCACACTGATTGAGTGGCTCGAGCCCTACATCTCCCAATGCCCTGATGACCGGCATGCAAGTGTTCTAGCACCTCACTTTGCATGCTTGGTGGAATTACAATGCGGCTGCCCTTGAGTAAAATTCCATCCACTTGTGTCAGTTCATGGGCAAATTCTGAATACCTCTGCACGTCCGGAGGTAGTGACGCCACTTTAGGCCACGACGTCGTGCAGTAGTCCCTAAATCTTGCTAGAACAGGATCGTTCTCTTGTGCTGCCTTTATATTTTCAAGCATATCGTGGGAAGCAGGCAGAAGTTCCATTGCCAGAATTTCATGTTCTGCGATGGCCTTGCTGAGGCTCCTTGGGCTGCTGTTGTGAGTTTCCTTCTGCGGTTTCCTTGAGAGCACATCGGCTGTATGCATTTCCTTGCCTGGAATGTGGGCAATGGTGTAATCGAACTCGAGGAGTCTCATACGGAACCGTTGCAGACGGGGACTAAGTTCATCCAGGCGGACAGCAAAGGCACAAGTGGCTTGTGATCAGTTTCCACGTGAAACTGCAGACCAAGCAGGTAGGAACGGAAATGCTCACAGGCCCATGTTACTGCCAGTGCTTCTTTCTCTATTTGTGCATATCGCGTCTCCGTGTCGGAGAGAAATCTTGAGGCATAGGCAACCGGAAGTCTCCAACCCGCTGTCTCTTGAAGGCGGACTGCTCCAAGACCGTATGACGATGCATCCGCTGACACAGTGTGATGACCATAAGGGTCGTAGTGAGTAAGCACTGGAGTCGTCGTCAATGCTTTCTTGACGGCGTTGAAGCTTTCTTGCTGTGGCTTGTCCCAGCACCATTCGGCGTCGCTGTGAAGCAAGTCACGTAATGGTTTTGTCAGCTGCGAAAGCCCCGGGAGAAACTTGGCCAAGTGGTTGGCCATTCCCAAGAAGGACCTCACTTCTGTTACATCTGTAGGCTCTGCTAGGTGACACAGTGCGTTGACCTTTTCAGGGTCAGCACTGATACCATTCGCCGACACAATGTGTCCCAGGAATCTCACTGACTGCTGGTGTAGTACACATTTTTCTGCGTTCAAGGTGATGCCAGCTTCTTGCAGGCGCTGTAGTACTTTGTGCAGTCGTGCGTCATGTTCTTCCCTTGAAGGGCCAAACACTATAATGTCGTCTTGTAGACACGCTTGGCCTTCAATGCCTTCTAGAACTCTTAGCATTTCTCTCTGGAAAAACTCAGGTGCTGTCGAAATTCCAAAGGGCAACCGGAGGAACTGAAACCGGCCGAATGGGGTCAGAAAAGTAGTGTACTTCTGGGACTCGGGTGCTAGCGGAGCTTGCCAATAACCAGCCCTTGCATCAAGCTTGCTGAACCATGTAGCTCCGGCAAGTCTGGCCAAACATTCGTCGACGGTGGGCATTACAACTCGTTCCCGAAGAATGTTCTTGTTTAACCCTCCGAAGTCGACGCAGATTCGAAGCTCGCCTCCTCTCTTTTTCGCGACTACCATAGGATACGCACCACTCTGTGGCCTCGTCGACCTTTCTGATGACGCCAAGGTTCTCCATTCTCTGCAACTCATGTTTGACACTGGGCGGCATGGGCAGGGGTACTCGCCGCGGGTATGTAATAGCACTCGGCTTGGCATCGGGGAGTAATATTATCCTGTATTCTGTCTTGAGAAGGCCCAGGCCTGTAGTCAAGTTGGGGTAGTGGCAGAGAATGTTGGCAGGGTCACTGACCATGCTTGTTGACGCTGTGACTTCGAGGAGGCTTGGAAGGATATCCAGTGATTTGATTGCCGGACGTCCGAGAAGTGCATCGTGTAACTTGTCGATCACGTAGACTTCTTCTTGACACACTCGACCATTCCAGCACAAGGTTGCGCTAAACAGACCTATTGTTGCAATTTTGGTCCGGCCGGGTCCCAGCAGTTGTTTCTTGACCTGCTTCAGGTTGCCCATGACTTGTTCGTTGTAGAGGCTAGTAGGTATAGCGGTAACATCTGCACCGGTGTCTACTTTGAACTTCATTGGCAAGCCATTTACTGTAACGTCAATCCTCCACGGCCCAGAGTCCCGTTGGTCTGTCAATTGACCCAAGTAGACCTCTTCCAAAACAGCTTGGTGGATGTTCTTTTTCTTCCTCTGTGAGGCAGATAAGCACACGGCGGCAAAGTGTCCCTTTTTGCCGCAGGCACTGCATATTTTCCTGTTCGCCGGGCACATAGTGCGTGATGGTGGGTGCGTTGTTGAGCCACACCACTTGCACGTCGGCGCAGTTTGGTCGCGCTGTGTTTCTTGAGAGCGCTGATTTGGCTTTCTTTTGCTCTTCGAACATCCACGCATGGCGTCTATAGCCGCAGGCTTCTGTTGCTGCGGCCTTAGATCTTTTTGCTGCTGCTTGATCGTTTCTGAGTTGCGTGCAGCGGTGACGGCGGCTTCGAGAGTAAGCTCGGCGTTAAGTTGCAGCTTCTCGCTTAGTTGCGTGTCTGCGAGGCCGACCACGAGCCTATCGCGGATCAATTCTTCTTTGAGATCTCCGTACTCGCAGGTTTCGGCTAGTCTGTAGAGTTCGGTTACGAACGCGTCGACTGAATCATGCGCTTCTTGCTTCCGGCTGTTGAACTTCGCCCGCTCATATATCACGTTCGTCCGCGGCATGAAATGTTTCGCGAACGCTCGTGTTACCGCGTCGTAGTTGAGTTTCTCAGCGTCGGAAAGTTTGAGCGACGCCAGGACATCTTCCGCTTCACGGCCCGTAGCGTCAATGAGTGTGTTCACTTGGGTTTCGTCGTCTTGTTTCTTCAAACCTGAGATGACGCGGTATCTTTCCCATCGTGTAAACCACCGCTTCCACTCCTCGGGTCGCCGAAAGTCGAGCTTTTCCGGCAGTTCGACGACAAAAGGGTTGAGCGGCGTTGCAGGCTGAGCTGTGGGCACTGTAGGAGTTGCCATGGGTGCTGCAAAGTTCCTTGTTGCGAAGCCGGCGTTTGTTAGGCCTACTCGTCCGGTGCCCTCTTCAGTGCGTTGTCGTGAGTTCCACGTATCCCGCCGCTGTCACCATGTCGTGGTCGAGAACTGAGCACACGAACGAGCAGGCGGATAACGACAACTGTTTAATGACTTAAGGAAGCACGCGGGCTCGCGCGGCTACATCTCAGCTCAACAGACCATCGCGCACACTGCAGTCTCCCGCCAGAGAACATCCTCCCGCGTGATCGTCCCGCTTGTCACGTGGTGCGGTACACGTAGCGCCATCTCCCGCCCGCGACAGCTGCCAACCGCGATTTGAACTGACGATGTCTTAACAAAAAGAAAACGTAGCCGGCAGCATCCGTAAAAATGCAGAATTAAGCGACAATTTCATGGAAGCGTATGAACCCACCGTTGCTGTCGTAGACATGCTTGCGGCAAGCATTTCGCCGAGATTTCGCCGTCGTCCACTTCTCTCCATAAACATGATTGGGTGTGGGGAAATAGGCCGTCGATGTCTTCTATCGCTTGAAAACTGCAGTAAAGCACCACCGCCATCGTTCCCACGTGCGCTGTCAACGCGTGCCTCCTAGCTTTAGTGCCTCCGTAGATGCCGCCTACTCGATGTTTCGCGGGACTGACACGCTGGCGCTGCCGGCGGCGCCGATCGCTGCGCCACCTGAGGATTTGCGGTTGCCCATTGCGGCTCGGCACCGGGCATTCCGACACTGTCCGGGACAGAGGGCGCCCATCGTTCAGCTGCTCGCACGTAGTGTTCGGAGAGCCCCCCCCCCCCCAGCAGAGTGTGGCGGCAGGCAAGCCAAGCCAGGCCAGGCAGCGCCACCCTCCGCTGCTCTCCGGAACCACCAGAGAAAACCCGAATAAAGTGAGTTTATGTTTGGGATTCACGCCGCGCGGTTGTGTCCGCTTCTACCGCGCGTACACGCGTCCCAACAGTGGTGACCCGGACGAGGCTTACCGCCTTTTTTTTCAAGCGATCGACGCCATGGAGACCACCCCTGACGCACTGGCCATCTTCGCCGTCGACATCAGGCTCCCGCCGTTTTGGACAGCGGACCCGCAGCTGTGGTTCCTGCAGGTGGAGTCCCAATAGACCTTTTTCAAGCACCGCAGCGCCACCCGTGGGCGCGCAAGTGCTTCTGGGAAATGTGTGTACATCCAGCCGCCCAGCAGAGCGAAGCCCAGCCTTTCCAAGCGCGTCTTTCGCTCCGAATAAGTGAGTGACATGGGAGCGAGGCTAAACGCATTTTTTGTGTTTTCTTTTGTAAGCAGGCGCACAGCTGCACGGGACAATGAAAAAGGAGGGGAGCAAGGGGGTCATTCGCGGGCGTCCGACTGGTCGTACGGGGTGTGCGCTGGCATGTCTCGTAGTTTCCCGGAGTCTCGGCAGTGTACGTGCGTTTGCGAGTGACCATGTGCTTGTATCTACACTCCGCGAGTGCGGAGAACACCGAGGTGTGGACGCTGTATTCCTGTGTACGTGTTTGTGTCGGCATTGCAGTGTGGTCCTATGCAGGCAACTGCAAAATTGCGATGTGTTTGCGACGACGAAGTAGACCAACGGGCAGTGTGTGCTAAACGAACGAACTGTGCGCAGTGCGTGAACGAAGTCTGTTGCGGGTATCTCTTTCTAGGTACTGTAATTCATTGTTTTCTAATTAAACAGGTATGGTTTTGCATTTACCGCGTGGGTTATTCCGGCTCATTTTGGTACCCCTTCGTGCTTGGTGCGTGTACTTTTCTTCTGTCCCGCTGGGCTCTGTTCCCGCTACTCGCTACGGTCGCTTGATTCCCTTTTCAATAAAACTTCACTTTAGTAAAACCACATTTTGTTGACAGTGGTCCTTGATGTATGCTAGCTCCGCCGACGTGCCATGTCCAGCTGTGTCGGTGAAATAGCGCACATGCGATCGCGTACACTTTCCTTCGATGCTCTGTAATCTTAACTGCTGCACGAAGAGAAGATTTGCGAGCGCCTAGATGTTCACACGGACTGCTGTGTGTGTGAACATGTGTGTGATCTCGTTTTTCTGAAATGCGTTAACTATCTTGTTGCATGAACATTTTTATTGCAGTACTGAGACTGAGTGTGTGAATTTTAGTTTTTGTGTTTATTTGTCGAGTTTTGTCATTGTTGACATTACGATCACAGCTGTCATGTAAGTGACAAATGTCATTGCTGCAGCTCACGCGATGCAGTTGATCACTTATTCTGAAGATCCTGCCCTGAAAATGTTCGAGAGCAAAGCAGAGTATAGCCACGTTGAGCGTGCGCCTGTTTTGTGTACGTACATCGTTTTCGGACGCGCAAATGTAAATGTTACGCACGTTTCACGATGCGGATGAACAGGCTACGTCGACAGACTGCATTCACCAAACTCGGATTCGATTCTTATCGCGTCGTAGCTTCGATCCCACAGCTGCCACTGCGTCGGGCGCTTGCTTAAACCGAGCTTGCCTCCGACGATGTACACACATTTCCCATACTGCACTACGCGCTCGCAGTGGCTTCCGGGATAGCTTGAAAAAGGTCTATTCACCGCTCGTCGTATTACCACTAACAAAGTACCACCACGTGGTCGCTAGCCTCCCACCGGCAATAGCGAGCGAAATACGCGATCTGCTAGTCGCTCCACCTGCCGTACACAACTCTCAAACAGCTGCTCATCAGCCGCCTCACGCCATCGGAGCCTCAGCGACTGCAGCAGCTACTGCACGACACCGAGCTCGGGGACCGGACGCCCAGCCAATTGTTGCGCCACATGAGGCAGCTGTTGCACACGGCCGGCGCAACCACCAGCGATGCCGACAGCAGACTGCTTCGCGAGCTGTTCCTACAGCGACTCCCGGTCAATGTGCGCATGATCCTCGCCTCGGCTGCCGACAAACGCCTGTCTGAACTCGCCGAGCTCGCGGACTCGGTGCTGGCGGTCGCTTCGCCGTCCGTCGCGGCGCTACAGCTAGACATGGCCTGCCGCGCGCCTACGACCGCACTGCACGACATCCGGGAGCAGATATCCCGCCTCGCCGATACCATCGCAGCGATGCAGGCCCGCAGTACTCCCGAGGAGCGCCAGCGTCCAGCAGCGCAACAGAAAACCTGCTGGTATCACAGGAAGTATGGCAACGCTGCTCGCAAATGCATCCCTCCTTGCGACCATGCGGGAAACGGGAGCGGCCGGCACTGAAGACGACCAGTGTCCCGGATGCCCCCGAACGTCGTCCATCAGTGTTTTTCCTCACCGACCGCGACAGTGGCCTTCGATTCCTCGTGGACACCGGCGCTGAGGTGAGCGTGTTGCCGGTTGGGTCAACCCATCGCCGTGTCCCCAGCGCGTCCCCCCTTCAGGCGGTCAACAACACAACCATCGCCACCTACGGACATCGCTCGCTGCAACTCAATTTAGGCTTGAACAGAACGTTCCGGTGGATTTTCATCGTGGCAGCAGTGAAGTTCGCCATCTTGGGTGCGGACTTTCTTCGGCATTTCGGCCTTCTCGTCGGTGTGCGCAACCGGCGCCTTCACGATCCCGTGTCGCAGGCAACTGTGCAAGGCAATCCCTCGAAACACCCTCCGCTGAGCCCCACTCTGCTCGGGCCGTCCGGTGCAGAACGTTTTACTCGCATTCTGCATGAGTTTCCCCAGTTGACGAGGCAGCCGCTAGCCAGCGCCGCGGCGAAGCACGAGGTACGCCACTACATCGCCACCAGCGGCCCACCCGTGCACGCGCGGCCTCGCCGTTTGTCTCCGGAGAAGTTGAAGGTCGCCCGGCAAGAATTTGAACACATGCTGGAACTAGGGATCACCAGACCCTCGTCGAGCGATTGGGCATCTCCACTCCATATGGTGCCCAAGTCAACACCGGGAGACTGGCGACCATACGGGGACTACAGGGCGCTGAACCGGGTAACGACTCCAGACAGGTACCCGGTACCGCACATACACGATGTCACGACGAGGCTTCACGGTGCCACTATCTTCTCGAAGATCGACCTGGTGCGGGCATACCATCAAATTCCCGTTGCCCCGGAGGACGTCCCGAAGACCGCCATCGCAACGCCTTTCGGACTTTTCGAGCTTCTCCGAATGCCATTCGGACTCCGAAACGCGGGTCAGACATTCCAGCGGTTCATGGACGGTGCTATACGCGGTCTCAACTTCTGCCACGCCTATCTTGACAACTTGCTAGTCGCCAGCAGCACTCCGGAAGAGCACGTGAATCATCTGCGCATCGTCTTCCAGCACTTAGTGGAGCATGGCGTGGTCGTGAACATGGCCAAATGCGAGCTCGGCGTGCGACAGCTCTCGTTTCTTGGACACGTCATCTCTGCCTCAGGAGTTCTTCCTCAGCCCAACAAGGTTGAAGCCGTGCAAGGATTTCCGCAGCCGACCGCCAAACGCCAGCTTCGGGAATTTCTGGGTTTGGTAAACTTCTACCGCCGTTTCATTCCCCGCTGCGCCCAGATCCTTCAACCTCTCCACGATCTGCTGGCCACTTCACCAAATGGCTCAGACACCCTCTCCTGGTCTCAAGAAGCAAAAGAAGCCTTCTGCGAGGTCAAGGACGCCTTGGCAAACGCCGCACTGCTTGAATACCCAGGTCCGGTGTCCCGCAGAGTGTGATGGTGGATGCCTCTGATACAGCCGTTGGGGCTGCATTACAGCAACTCGTTGGGGAAATCTGGCGCCCGATTTCCTTCTTTTCGAGGAAGCTAACGCCTACCGAGCGCCGCTACAGTACCTACGGGAGAGAACTGCTGGGCGTGTACGCTGCCATACCACATTTTCGCCATTTCCTGGAAGGTGTAGTTTTTCGTCCTCACCGACCACAAGCCGCTTACTTACGCATTGCGCTCGCTAAGCTCCGACGGGGCAACGCACACAGCACGTGAACGGCACCAAATGTCCTATATATCAGAGTTCACGACTGACATCCGCCACGTCAAAGGCGGCGACAATGAGGTAGCGGACGCCCTCTCTCGGAATCCTGTCAACGCCATCATGCCCACACTACAGGTTGATTTTCCCGCTTTGGCAGCCGCTCAACTTGAAGATGACGAACTGAAACGCCTGTTGACCGCGACCACTGCCCTGAATCTTGAGTGGATCCCAATTCCCGGATCCGAGGACAAGGTTTGCTGTGACACAAGCGTCAGTAGAACTCGCCCGTTCGTGCCTGCAAGCCTCCGTCGCCATGTGCTCGAGTCCTTGCACAGACCGTCTCATCCGGGAATTAGAGCCACCCAAAGACTGGTGACGGCAAGATTTGTCTGGCCAGGAGTAAATCGGGACGTCCGACGCTGGGCACGTGAATGTGTAGCTTGCCAGCGCTCTAAGATAGAACGTCATACCTCGACAGCACTGGGAACACTCTCCACTCCGGATTCTCGCTTCGATCATGTCCACCTGGACATCGTCGGTCCACTGCCACCCTGCCACGGAAAGGTTTACCTGCTGACCTGTGTCGACAGGTTCACCCGCTGGGCGGAGGCCATCCCTATCGCGGACATCACTGCCGAGACGGTTGCGAGTGATTTCCTGTACCACTGGGTAGCCCGTTTTGGGGTGCCCTCCACGATAACAACAGACCGCGGCCTACAGTTTGAATCAGCCCTTTTCGCTGCCATCAGTCAGCTCATAGGCACCTCGCGCATACGTACGACGGCGTACCACCCCATGAGCAATGGCATGGTGGAGTGCTTTCACCGCCAGCTGAAGGCTGCGCTCACGGCAACCGAGGAACACAACTGGGTGGAGGCCCTCCCACTCGTTCTTTTGGGTATAAGGTCCACCTTGAAAGAGGACATTGGCTGCAGCGCCGCTGAGTTGGTCTACGACACGACACTCAGGCTGCCGGGAGAGTTCTTTGCGCGCGGCTCAGAGGAGGCATCCATAGCTTGCAGTGACTGTGCACTTCGCCTACGCAACGTTATGAGCAAACTGCGCGCGGTACCTCCACGGCCCCCAGGGTCGCGTGTGGTGCACGTCGACCCGCAGCTCACATCGCGCCCATATGTGTTTGTACGACACGACGCGGTTCGGCGACCTCTTCAGCCACCCTACGATGGGCCGTTTAAAGTCCTCCGCCGTGGCAACAAACAATTCACCATCAAGAGAAGCGGTCGTGAGGAGGTTGTGTCGCTAGACCGCATCAAGCCAGCACACATGGACCGTAACGATGCCGTGTGGCCTCCGCTAAGGGAATCATCGCCAGGGCCCCCAGCTTCAATGCCAGCCCAAGCCCACGACGTGCCCTCACGGCTGACGCACAGCGGACGGCTATCCACTCGCCCACTCGCCCCCCTCACCCACTCGCCTGGACCTTTAACTCCGTTCGGCAACTCACTAAGGGGGGAGTGCTGTGGCGGCAGCCAAGCCAAGCCAAGCCGCCAGGCAGCGCCACCCTCCGCTGCTCTCCGGAACCACCAGAGAAAACCCGAATAAAGTGAGTTGATGTTTGGGATTCACGCCGCCCGGTTGTGTCCGCTTCTACCGCGTGTACACGCGTCCCAACAAGAGCTTGTCTCCTCACGGCTGCCTAGATTCTGTGCCCCGTGTGAGTGTTGTATGGATGCCGGTTGTTGTCGAGCGCGGCGATACGTTAGGCCTAAGGCTCCTTGGATCTGCCTGTCGCTCGAGGAACACAACCAGTCGGACCGTGGCGTTGAGGTGTCGCACTTTGCACGTCCCATTCTAGCTTGCCTCGCACGGAGTGAACTCAAGAAAGCCACCTTTGTACACGTGAACTTAGCGTCTCAGGAGCCGCCGAAATCCCGTGCTAACCGAACGAAGCTGTCGAACCACGTGGTCGATGTGTACATCTGCTCGCCTTTGCCCTACTTCAGTGTTCTGTCGAAAGCGTTATTATCAGTCGTACCACGTGGCCGATGCGTACAATCGCTCTCCTTTGCCCTAATGCAGTGCTCTGTCGAGAACGTTATTTTCACTGTACGCAGCTCGAGTGACGTCACCCGCAGCTTGTCGCCTTCTGAGCATCCACGCTGCTGCCCGGACTTCGGGGCCATGGAAATAACTACTACCGCCATGGCAGCGCCTGGAGTCAACGCCCGCCTCCATCCTGCTCACAACCCTCGGCTGCTAAGACGGGTGTTGTCAGATGCCACGAGCAGTTGCGGCTTTCTCGGCCGGAAGGTGCGTCGGTTCGAGTGACGCTTGCTCGTGTCGACCACGTCGCCTTTTCGGAGTCCTGGCGTAGAGCCCCGTCGTAAAGCCTTGGTCAAGCCTGCAGACTGGCCGCTGTGTGGCGGTGCGCACCAAGGTTCGTGAGCAGCGACGCCGGCTGTGCCGGCCAGTGGTAGTGCGCGTGAAAGACAAAAGTGCGTGGAAATACCCGAAGCACAGTGACGCTGAATGTGTTGCCTTCTATTTGCGTTGTATTTGTTGCTGTTTTTACGCAGGGACTCCGAATAATGAATACGTTTTTTAGGAACACAGGAATCGGAAATGGACGTGAAAAAGCCCAAACGGGGAAACAAAGAATGAAATTGACTTTCTAATGTGCGAACAACCAGGTACAATTCAAGACACAGAATTAGTGGGGAAGATAAAATGCAGCGATCACAGATTAGTAAGGGCAAAGATTGTACTAAACCTAAAGAAAACAAAAACTAAATTATTCACTAGTATAAATTCTAATTCAGAGGTAATCAGAACGAAGAATTTAAAGTCGCCCTACAAAACAAGTTCGAGGCCTCAGGCGAAAACGATGAAGATTTAGAAGAAATAAACAAACCATAACGAAAACAATCCTTGAAACAGCGATCGAAGTCGGGGGTAAAACAACAAAGCAAACAAGTAAGTTGTCCCAATCTACCAAGGACCTAATCAAAAAGAAAAAAGAACGCCGACAAATGAAAGTAACTTCGTCAAGAGATAATACGAGGTTCGCAGAACTATAAAAACTGATCCCTAAAGCCAGGCAAAGAGATGTAAGGCGCTTTAACATGATAGAAACAGAGAAAGCGGTAGAGAAAGGCACCAGCATTGAATCGGTCAAAAAGAAACTGCACTTAGTACAAAATAAGATGCATGCGCTAAAGATAAACAAAGTAACGTTATCAACAAAATAGTAAAGGTAGCAGAAGATTTCTACTCTGAACTGTACAGCTCTCAGAAAGACCATACAACCTTAATAGAAATAGAATTAGAGGACACTGACATTCCATGTATTCCACGCAGTCAAAAAAGCATTCAAAGGCATGTCCCGCGGTAAAGAATCTGGTGAAGATGGTATAACAGCCGACTTGATCAAAGACGGAAGAAAGTATACTTGAAAAACTTGCATCGCTCTTCACGAAGTGTATCGGACATGTAGTGTACTGCGCAGTTAGAAAAATGCTAATCTAATCCTAATCTACAAGAAAGGTGACATAAAGGAGTTAAAAAAATTCACAGCATATCCACGGAGTTAATTATGATGAGTGGGCGAAGCTCCGGATGTTCTTCGTAGGTCGTGCCGATTTCCGGAATAATTTAGTTAACGCGCACGCTACGAATCCTTATGGTTCAACTACGCACAAGTGAAATCTCCCACCGGCACTTCATTGCAAGTCAAAATCCAGTGCCTATATATATATGGGTGGCCGGTGAACGGTTCTCCAGCGCGAGCAGTCGGTATTTTTCAATCAAGAAACTCGCTAGAAGACGCTGCCTGCGTCAAGCTTCTCTCGCGAGTGAGGGCGCGTTCTCCTTCTTTGCGAGCTGGTGGAGCGTTCATCGAAGAAAGAGCGTTTCCATAGTCAACGCGCGCCTTTCGCTCCCTCTCTCTCTCTCTCTCTCTCTCACACACACAAGACAGCAGATGGAGAGAGAGAGGTAGCGCGAGCTCTCGAGCGCGAGCCTCCCGGCGGTTTTAAAAGCTCTACGTTGACAAGGGGTACCTGACGTATACGCGAAAACCATAAGCGACATATACAAAGACTGCAGAGCCACACTACTACATGAGAGAAGCATAGAAATCCCGATCGGGAGAGGTGTAAGAGAGGGAGAAACGATATCCCTAATGCTATTCACTGCACGTTTAGAGGAAGTCATTAAACGTCTAGACTGGGAAGAAAAGGGAATTCGAATAGACGGAGAATATCTAAGCAGTTTAAAATTTGCAGACGACATTGTGCTCTTTAGCAATGATGGAGACGAACTACAAAAGATGATTGATGACCTAAACCGGGAAAGTATTAAAATTGGATTTAAAAAATTTGGCAGATCCCACGTGCAGTGGGAATCAAGGAAATCCGAAGCACGCATCAGGAAGGTAAAATGGATTTGCATTGTTGTCTCGCTGTACTAAGTTTGGTACATATGAAGCTAACGAAACGGCCGCAAGAGCACCATGAATGTGCCATGTAAACCACGCCGCTTATATGTCACGATTCTAACGTTATGACCTATCATTTACGTTCGCCATGCAGTCGTGTTGTGCCATAGCAATTTCGGTATACACGCCATTAACGAAACGAGTGGCATGTAGACTATGCCTCTCATGACATGCATATGACGATTTTCATGTTACGACCTGTCATTTATGATCGTCATGAAGTCATGTTGTGCACAACCAATTTTCGTGTACATCCCATTAACGAAACGGCCACGAGAGCGCCAAGACCATGGCATGTAAATCGTGCCGCTCGTGACATGCATGTCATGATTTTCATGTTATGACCTGAATGAAAAACTTGATGGACTGTTGGGTCTGAAGGACACGGTGGAAAGCATTGAGGAATCGGTAAAAATGATGTCTGGTCAATATGATGAAATTCTGAAGCACATCCGACGCCAGGACAAAGAAATTGCGGATATAAAGAACAGAGTGCAGAAGCTGGAAAACCTCGAGGCAGTATCTGCATCAAAAAATGTCATGCAGGAAATCAATGAACTCGAATGGCACAGCAGAAAGCTAAATCTTGAATTCCACGGGATCCCGGTTTCAAAAAATGAAAATGCATTGCAGAAGGTCAATGATATAGCTCGAACAATGGGTCTGCCTCAGCTCACCGACAGCGACATCGTGTCGATACACCGACTACGTGCTGTTCGTGACAAAGCACCCGGAATTATAGTTCACTTCGCAAAGCAGTCAGTGAGGGAAGAATTTCTTAGCAAGCGACATGCATTGAAAGAATCCAAGCAACAGTGCTACATTCTGGAGAATCTGACGAAAGATAACAGAATTCTGCTAGGACAGACAAAGGCCTGGGCCAATGACCATGGCTATACAGGTATGCGTGGCACAAGAATGGCAAAATTTTTATCAGAAAGAAGGATGGAGACAGAGCAGTCATTGTGCGTGACGCTGCTGATTTAGAGAGAGTAGAATAAGACGCCTTGTATTCTAAGTTTTCGATCATGGCAGCTCCTGACTTTACGGAACCGGAAGAATTTCGACAGTTTTTAGACATGAGCAGGCTAGCTCTATCAAAATGTTTCATCTGAATGTACAGTCCGCTGTAAACAAGGGAACGCAATTGGAGGTGCTATTCAACCAGCTAGAAAACGCATTTGATATAATCATGTTTACGGAAACGTGGTATTTTCAGTATACCTGGGTATCAAAAATTTCTGCTAAATAGAACTGCTAGCAGAGGGGGTGGTGTATACATGATGGTGAAAAGCCATATTGTTTGCGATATGTTACCGGAGTTCCGTTGCATGAACACTGACTATGAATGTCTGTCTGTGATCTCCAACCGATCCTTAGTGGCTGTTGTTTGTCGACCCCCAAGTGGCAATTTTCAAAATTTTATGCGTTTCCTCGAATCCCTCCTCTCCTACGCAGGTGAATATAAATGTGATGTCATACTGGGAGGAGATTTCAATGTAAATATGTTTGAACAAACAATTTGTTAGAATGCTTGAACAAAAAATTTGTTCATTTGGCTGTAATAATATTATTACCGTGCCTACAAGACTCACCATTACCTCTTCTTCGTTACTTGATCTATTCATAACAAATATACATCCCTCTCGACGAAAGGCAGGAGTCATAAGTACAGACATTAGCGATCACAACAGTATATATTTATGTGTGTATACAAATACGCTTAAAATAACAAACGCACAAAAAAGGTCATTTCAAGAAATAACACCTCGAACATTGGAGACTTTCCGAGAGAAAGTAGGAAGTTTTGACTGGAGCGAAATATTCAAAGAAAGTGATCCCGACTGCGCGTATAGCAAATTTGTGAATAATTTTTTGTCTCTATATAAACAGTCATTTCCACACAAGATTTTACGAACATCGAAAAAAATTCGTAAGCCATGGATTACGCCAGAATTATTAAGCAAGATTCAGGTTAAGGACAGAATGTTTAAAAAATTTCTTAAAACTCGCGATGTTGAGCTACTCAAAACGTACAAAACATATCGGAATAGTCAAACGAAAGAAGTTAGAAAGGCTAAGGATAACTATTTCTGTGACCATTTTTCTATGTCTGCATCAAGATCAGACATAACGTGGAAAAATCTAAACGCCTTATTGAATCGATCGAGGCACTCAGGAATTTTAACACAAATAAGACAGAATGACGACGAATTTAGTGGAAAGCGATTAGCAGATTTATTCAACGATTATTTCGTCAATATTGATACCGGAGAAATTAATGACAATGCCCTGCATTACTTAGAACGTAGTTGTGTCAAAACTTTTTTTCTTAACCCTGTTACAACAACAGAGGTGATTTCTACTTTTGTAGGACTCAACAACAGTGCTAGTAGCGACGCTGACGGTATTAAAATAAAACCTGTCAAACACGTGATAGACCTTATAGCACCTTTCCTAACGCATGTTTTTAATCTTTGCTTAGCAGAAGGAGTTTTCCCAAAACGAATGCAAATAGCCAAAGTAATCGTTCTGCACAAAAAGGGAGACAAAAATAATATAGCTAACTACAGGCCAGTGTCCCTCTTGCCCATATTTTCTAAAGGCCTCGAAAAATTTGATTTGTATTTGATTTGTAGGGTTTAACGTCCCAAAACCAGTCCTGATTATGAGAGACGCCGTAGTGGAGGTCTCCGGAAATTTCGACTACCTGGGGTTCTTTAACGTGCACTGACATCGCACAGCACACGGGCCTCAACATTTCGCCTCCATCGAAATGCAGCCGCCACGGCCGGGATTCGATCCCGCGACCTTCGGATCAGCAGCCGAGTGCCATAACCACTAGACCACCGTGGCCGGGCAAAGGCCTCGAAAAAGTTTTTTTGTCAAGACTGATCAGCTTTTGTGATAAACATGAGATAATACATACGGCGCAATTCGGCTTCAGGAAAAAGCGCTCAACAGAACTCGCTCTGTTAGAACAGAAGGAGTTCATTTTGAATACTTTTGAACATCGACACTTGGCTCTGGGTATCTACGTAGATTTCACGAAGGCTTTTGATTATCTTAATCATAGCCTGTTATTAAAAAAACTCGAAAAGTATGGATTTCGCGGTAAGGTATTGGCCCTTCTCCGCTCTTATTTAGGTTGCAGGCAGCAATTTGTAAATATTAACGGCTATTCTTCCGATATCAAACCAATTTTGTCCGGTGTTCCACAAGGAAGTGTCCTGGGTCCATTTCTCTTTAACTTGTACATAAATGATATTGTCAGTATCGATAAAACCACAAAATTCGTAATTTACGCCGATGATACGACTTTGCTTTTCTCCGGTACAATACTATCGGACATAATGGATCGAGCAAACAATACATTAACGCAGCTAGGTAAGTGGACCGATTACAATGCATTAAAGACTAATACTACCAAAACAAAAGCTGTAGTTTTCCGGCCAAAAAACAGGGAGGTGATCACCGATGCAGTTTTAGTGTATAATGGCGCACTTATAGACAGGTTTAAAACATTTAAGATACTCGGTGTAATATTTTCGGAAACAATGTTTTGGGACGACCATGTTAGTTACGTAGCACAAATTATCTAGCATTGTAGGGATAACGTACCTAAACAGACGAACTCTCCCCACGTATGTTAAACTTCTTATTTATAACTCTCTATTTTGTTCACACGTAATCTACTGTCATCTTGTATGGGGATTAACGACATTCACGAATTTACGGATACTGTACTCACTTCAGAAAAAAATGTTAAGGTATATATATATATATAATGTGGCTTTCGATCATCCTTCAGCATTGCTTTTCCATAGGCATCATATTCTACGTATTCCCTCTCTCTATTCTTACCGCCTCTCCATAGCATACAAATCAGAAATTAAAAATAACGGCCATTTTCTAGCTCAATTAGCCTGTTTAGAAAGGAGGATGCAGACATATTCAGTGCGCCATCCAGAGAATTGGAAAGTACCGTTATGTAGAACAAATTACGGGACACAAATGCTAAAACACAAGCTTCCGGAGTTACTAAACTTGTTTAGCAACCAAAACATTGCACCGGAGAGATCATCTACAAAAAAACTGCGTACTTTTTTTTATAATGTTGACGGTAAATTGTATTCATAGTTTTGCAAATTGTTGTCCCCTGATATTTCTAATGCTTGTTTTGGCACAATTCTTTTTTATGTTCTTTAAGCACCATTGTCATTTCATAAATCTAACGCATAGGTTGTCTCGTTTGCCCCTGTTAAATTTCAACACTGGTTCCACTAGTTACAAATGTTTTCTTACGAATGTTTTCTAGTTACGAATGTTTTCTGATACCAAGTGTTGTAGTGTGGGATTACATGATATATCCAATGAAAATGCAATGTAATATTCCTAAATGTTTTCTTTCTTCCATCATTTTAATTTTATTTCCTTGGTGTTTCTTTGCCCTGTTCATCTACACCGCTTAATAGCCTGTCACTTTCTCATTGTCATTTTGGTTATTCATTATGTCCAGCCCAGTCTGCTGTAAACGCGTCGAAGTGTACATTTTGGCGGGCCGGAGCTAGTCAAGCTGCTCGTCAGCTTTCTCTCCCTGCCTCCCTCATCTTATGCTTGATGAAAAATAAAGGACCTATTATTATTATTTACGTTCATGATGCAGTCATGCTGTGGCATGCTAATTTTCGTATACATCCCCTTAAGGAAATGCGTGGCATGTAAATCATGTCACTCATGACATGCATATCATGATTTTCATGTTGTGACCTGTCATTTCTGTTCATCATGCAGTCATGTTGTGGCATGCCAGTTTCCGTATACATCCCGTTAACAAAACGGCCAGGAGAGCGCCAAGACCGTCGCATGTAAATCATGTCGCTCATGAGATGCATGTCCAGATTTTCATGTTATGACCTGTCATTTACGTTCGTGATGCAGTCATGTTGTGGCATACCAATTTTCGTATACATCCCATAAACAAAATGGGACAGAGAGCACCAAGGCCGTCGCATGTAAGTCACGTCGCTCATGACATGAATATCATTATTTTCATGTTATGACCTGTCCTTTACGTTCGCCATGCAGTCATGTTGTGGCATGCCAATTTTCGTATACATCCCGTTAACAAAACGCGTGGCTTGTAAATCATGTCGCTCATGACATGCATATCATGATTTTCATGTCATGACCTGTCATGTATGTTCGTCGTGCAGTCATGTTGTGGCATACCAAGTTTCGTATACATCTCGTTAACGAAACGACCAGCAGAGCACCGAGACCATCGCATGTAAATCATGCCACTCATGACATGCATGTCATGATTTTCATGTCATGACCTGTCATTTATATTCGTCATGTAGTCATGTTTTGGCATACCAATTTTCGTAGACATCCCATTAGCGAAACGGCCAGGAGCACAAAATCGTAGGCGGATAGATAGATAGATAGATAGATAGATAGATAGATAGATAGATAGATAGATAGATAGATAGATAGATAGATAGATAGATAGATAGATAGATAGATAGATAGATAGATAGATAGATACGCTCAAAGTCGCCGAAGTTCGCTAAGAAATGCTTCGCATTTAATAAATAGGCAAAAAACCAAACTTATGCTCAATAGCCTAGCCAGGAACAAATTTAATATTAACAGTGAACCCTTAGAATGTGTAAATGATTACGTATACCTGGGACAGTTAATAAAGGGCACTCCTACCCATAAAAAAGAAATTCTCCGTAGAATAAGAATGAGCTGCAGCGCATTCGGAAGGTGTCATGAGTAAAGGGGCCCAGAGTACGTGCCCCATGGCGAAGAAAGAGAGATGGCGTGCGAAGTAACGAAGAGGCGCCGAATGTACGCGCCGATGACACGTTCATGTTCGTGGTTGGTGAACGGCTGGCTCGTGGCACGCGACCCGCGCCGCGATCGGAAGTGGAAACGCGCCGAGCTAGTAATTGTCTGGGTGGGGACCGCCGAGGAAGGACGCATCGGCAGCTACGCTCTGTCGACGGGGCGAGGTGGTCGGTTCGGGAGCCCGTGACGCTGGCACTCCTTGGCGTGGCCGTGGACCTCGATTACGTTCGGGCGAGGCTCCTTGGAGGTTCTGCAGCCGCCGGTTCCGGACGCACCGTCAACAATCCCCCTTCAAAGGGTCGGCCAGCAGCAATTCACGGGGCCGTCACGTCGCTACGTCGAGCGAGGACCGTACTTGTACCTAGGCCTAACCCGGGGACACTTGCCAGGTCATCACCTGAGACCGGGCGTCGGCTACGGCAGCAAGCGGTACCCTCCCGCTCACGTAAGGCAGTCCGGCGACAATCTGGAGTAACAAGACTAGGTGCAGACAGGCAACGGACTTTGCCGTGAAGAAAGCAGCCCCGACCACGTCAGAACGCTTCATCTGTTATTTGCGACAGCGTCGCCGAAACGAACGTGGCCAGATCGAGGACTGAGAGTCGCTCCAAATTGAGATTTTGGAAAATATTGGTAGATTAACTAGTCGGGTGAAATAGTCAGTCTTATGTATTAGTCTCTGCCTGTAGATATTTTGTTCATTTTTGGGTTTGCCGTGTGCTGTGTTGTCATAAATTTGGTTTGCCGTGCTCACAACGCTATCGTTGCCAAACTAGTCTCTCCCGCTCCCACGCTCGGTATTTGCCCTCCCAGATCCGCGCGTGACAGAAGGCATTACGAAATCGTGACTGGAAGCTTACCGCTCTCACTAAAGCGAAAAGTATTCAATCACTGCATTCTCCCAGTACTATGCCGAAACGTGGAGGATAACGAAAAAAAACTAGAGATGAAACTAAGGGGCACGCAACGTGCAATGGAACGAAAAATGATAGCGGTAACGCTAAGCGATAAAAAACGAGTGGAATGGATCAGGCAACAGACAGGAGTAGCCGATATTATTATACCAATTAAAAGAAAGAAGTGGACCTGGGCAGGACATGTCATGAGGAGGACAGATAACAGATGGACAGTAAGAGCGACGGAATAGATACCAAGAGAGGGAAAACGCAACAGAGGCAGGCAAAAGATTAGATGGAGCGATGAAATTAAAAAGTTTGAGGGCACAATGTGGAACCAACTCGCTCAGGGAGAGGCCTTCGTCCTGCAGTGGACCTAAACAAGCTGACGATGATGATGATAATGTGGTTATTTAAGGATGGGGGATGTGGGAATGTTGACATCCCCTGATGAGTTTCTATCGCGTGGCGCTCGCGCTTCCTCAAAGCTCCTCAAAGGTGGCTTTCCCGCGGGGCACGAGGCGTGACGTTTCGGCATGCGCACCGCTGTGCTGAGGATGGCGCTGGTGTTCCCGCGGTGGCGCTACCTGGCGGCGAGGATTCGCTGTCCTGCGGACGGGGAACGATCCTCGCACTCTTGGCCTTGGGACGTCGTCGCGCGCGTTCGACGGTCGCTCGCGCGGTGGCGATGAGCTTCGCTGGGATGATTCCGCGGATGCTTCTCCCGATCTCCGATTGCGCCTCTGCGCGACTTATCTCGCGAGCAATATAGGCTTACTGTTCCAGCATGGGCGAACACTACTCGCTCGGTAACCTGCTGCGGTGGGTCGAATGTCATCGATTACGCGTGGGGTATTGCATTAGCATGCCTGGTTTGTATAGTTCCGCTAGCGTGCTTATCATGTGTAGAAGGTGCAAATAAATGCCCTATTGTTGGTTTACACGGCGGTGAACTGCGTCCTTTGCTCCTCGAGCGTGGGAGATCGCCGTGGCCCCCCACAAACGTGAAAGGTTCGTGCTTCCCATTGTTGATGAGACACTTAAGCTGCTTAACGGAGCAGCGGTGCTTTCGAAACTTGACGCGAACTCGGGATTCCATCAAGTGAAACTAAGCAAGGACTCGTAGCTACTGACAACGTTTATTACTCCTTTTGGCCGTTACTGCTTTGAGCATCTGCCGTTCGGCATAACCTCTGCCACAGAATATTTTCAAAGGCAAGTGTGTGATATCCTTGATGGAGTGCCAGGAGTTGTAAACCTACTGGACGATGTACTGGTCTTTGGTTTTCAGAAGGAGCATGACGAGCGGCTGTTTCAGGTTTTAAACCGCTTAGCAGAAGCCGGCGTAACCCTGAATCAAGAAAAGTGTCATTTCAGTGCAAAAGAGCTTTGTCTTTTGGGATTCTGAGTGAGCAAAGATGGCATAAGGCTGGACCCAGCAAAAGTTAGGGCGATCACTGACATGAACCGGAAAATGTCGGTGAGATGCGCAGATTTCTTCGTTTCGCAAATCATTGCTCGCGGTTTATTCCGGACTTAGCAGATAAGACCGCGCCGTTACGTCAGTTGCTGCAAGGGAAAAAGTAGTGGATTTGGGCTACGCCTCAGCAGATGGCTTGTGACAGCGTAAAACATGCTATCTCTTCTGATAGGTGTATGGCAACGTTCGATCCACGTAATCAAACTATTGTTTCTGCAGACATGTCGTCGTGCGGTTTGGGGGCACTTCTGCTTCAGGTACAACCAAACAGAGACTGCCAGTTGTGTTTGTTTCCAGATCGTTAAAGCCAACGGAAATGCGCTATGCGCAAATTGAAAAGGAGACTCTAGCTCTAACATGGGCGGCAGAACGTCTTGAAAGTTACGTGCGTGGGCTGCACATAACGCTAGAAACAGATCATAAACCGCTTGTGACATTACTAGAAAGACTCCGCTAGATTTGCTACCGCCGCACATTCAATGATTCCGAATGCGATTCAGCTTTGAGGTGGAATACGTTCCGGAGAAAATTTGGAAATTGCTGACGCACTTTCAAGAGCACCAGCGCGAATGAAAAAAATCAAGGACCTCCTTTCAGTTGATGAAATCAACTCGTTTGTCTCGGGTGTGTTGTCAGAGTGATTCGGATCACTTTCGACTGGTAGCCGAAGAGCAGACGAAGGACGAGACCTGCCGTACGTTGGGCCGTTACCTTCGTTAAGGATGGCCGGGCCGAGCTTCGCTGTCAAGCGTAATAAGGCCATATTGGCAGGATCGTGCAACATTGAGCGTGTGTAAAGGGGTGCTCATGCATGACACGCCTCGCCTCGTTGTGCCGCACTCGCTCCAGAAAAAAATGTTGAGTCTGCTTCACGAGGGCCATCAAGGTATCGTTGGATGCAGGGAGAGGGCACGGGAATCTGTTTGGTGGCCGGGCTTAAGCTCTCAGCTTGTTTCTTTGGTTGTCAACCGCCGTGTCTGTTCGCAGTTCCGAGACCAGCCGAGTGAACCAATGATCCAACAGACACCTAATCGGCCATGGCAAAGAGTCGCAGCAGATATCTTCCATCTCAATGGCCGTAACTACTTGATTTTGGTGGACTATCTATCACAGTTTCCAGAGTTGTATTTGCTGACATCTCTTACCAGCAGGAGCACTGTTAGTCATATCAAAGACGTCTTCGCTAGGCACGGTATACCAGATGTGCTTGTGACAGATAACGGTGCTCAATTTGTCAGCGAGGAGTTTAAGGCGTTGGCAAAGGCATATGGATTCAAGAGTGTGACGTGTAGCCCTAGGTACCCGCAGGCAAACCGCGAGGTTGAACGAATGGTGGAAACGGTGAAAGGGCTACTGCTAAAGCCTCATGATCCCTATTTGGCTCTGTTGGCCTACAGGGACACCCCAGGACCCCTAGGCAAGACACCAGCGGAGCTGCTCATGGGGCGACGGCTTCGAACTACCGTACCTCTCCACCAAAACAGGCTAATACCAAAGGCGCCCAACCTGAAAGAGGTGCGGAAAAAGGATGTGGTGGTCCGGGAGCAGCAAAGGCAAAATTATAATCGCCGCCACGCTGCCCGCCACCTTGTCCCATTGGCACCTGGTGACACCGTCTGGGTAATTCAAGCGGGAAGGCGTCATCTGTCGGAGGGCTAAGCGGCCGCGGTCGTAGGGAGGAAGGAGGAAGGAAGGGGAAAACAGAAAGGCAGGGAGGTTAACCAGAAAGGCGTCCGGTTGGCTACCCTACACAGGGGGAATGGGAAGGGGGAATAGAAAGACGGGAGAGAGGGAAAGAAGGGGAATAATGAAAAAGCTAGACGTCGTAGGACAAGTCTAACTGTCAAAGGCGTTCGTGCAAACCAGTCATCTTCAAAAAGCGCAAAAGTGCTTTTAGTGCCTTGTGGGCCGACGAGCGATGAGTGCGGTGTTCGAGTAGCATCTGTAAGGAAAGTGGCCGATCGTCAAGGTGGCGTAGTGTCTCAGCAAGTGTTTTTCTTTCCTCGACGAATCGCGGACAGTGGCACAGCAGATGGTCCAGGGTGCATATCTCGCAGGTTGCACTGTCGATCGCTCCAATTAATGCGGAGTATGCCTTTGTGAAGGCAACTCCCAGCCAAAGTCGACAAAGAAGCGAGGCCTCATGTCGAGGAAGTCCTGATGGAAGGCGGAGATGCAAGGAAGGGTTTAGCTGGTACAGTCGCGTTCGTCTGATATTTGGTGAGTTCCACTCAACCAGTGAGAGACGGCGTGCCAGGTGTCGAAGCTGCATTGCAGCATCTGTCCTTGAGAGTGGAATTGAAACAATGTTCGCTTCATGATGTGAAGTGCGAGCTGCGCCATCTGCGGAATCGTTGCCGCTGATTCCGCAGTGACTGGGCACCCACTGAAGGTCAATCTCGTGGCCATTTTTTCTGAGGTGGTGGTGAAGCACGATTACATCGTACGTCAGCTGCTCGTGGCATCCGTGCGTAAGAGCTGACCGTATGCACTGCAACGCCGCCTTCGAGTCCGAAAACACAGCCCATTTCCTCGGCCTCTCAGTACGGATGAATTCCAGTGCACAACGTAAAGCCGTGAGTTCTGACGCCGTGGACGTCGTGACATGAGACGTCTTTAGTCGAAGCATTATCGCCTGCGTTGGTACGACCACCGCTCCGCCAGAACTGGAGGACGTAGTCGATCCATCGGTGTATATGTGTACGTGGTTACCGTACCGTTCGTACAACAGGTGTAAGCTGAGTTGCTTTAGCGCAGATACTGGTAGATCTGTCTTCTGTATCCCAGGAATTGTGAGGTGTACTTGTGGGAGACTCAAACACCACGGGGGGAGCACTCGCTTAGCCGCAGACGCGTACCCTGGAATAAACGCCGCACTGTGTGCATTGACAATAGCGCTGAATGACGTGTGGGGCCTTGCAGCAACGAGGCTCGCCAGATGGCGTGAGGGAGTCCTAGCCACATGCCTGAGGTGAAGTCTCATGGTCTCAACGGCTATGTGCGTCGTGATAGAGAAGTCCTGCGCTATGGCAATGGTTTCAACCGTTGACGCACTGCGTGGTAAGCCAAGGCATATCTTAAGGGTTCGTGTTTGAATGCTCTGTATCGTGCGCAGGTTAGTCTTGCAGGTGTTGGCGATAGCAGGTAGGCTGTACCGTAGGAATCCGACGAACAGCACCCTGTACAGCTGTAGCATAGGGTGTATGGACAGGCCCCAGTTTTTCCCTGCGAGGAATCTGAACAAGTGGCAGATAGCAGTCAGCCGTTTCTTCCCGTAGTTCACGTGCGCAGTCCAAGACAGGTCTCTATCAATTACCACTTCCAGGAACCTATGACTTCGGCAGTATGGTAGTTGTCCGTTAATGGAGATGTGATATGCAAACATCGGTTTCCTGGTGAATGCCACCATTGCACACTTTTCGCATGAAATTTCTAGTCCTTGTTTCTGAAGGTAACGTGATGTCGTCGTGACTGCCTTCTGAAGCCAGAGTGATTGCGTGGTGGACTCCAGGGCGTCCTTTATCGCTTCCTCTATGTTGTTCGATGAACCGTCGCGACAAGAATCTTCCATGATCATTTTGTATTTAGACCAATCAGTGCTCACAATAGTTCTGCAGGATTCAGATCTCGTGAAACCGTCGATCCTCAGATAAGTTGGGATGTGGTCGCTGCCTCGCGCTTCCAAGTCCGAAAACCAATGTACTTAGTTCGCAAATGAACGTGATAAAAAAGTAAGGTCCAGGCAGCTACAGTACGCTGCTCCACGTAGATAAGTGGGGCTTCCGTCATTCGAGAGGCAAAGTTGACAGTCAGAGGCAAAGGAAACCAATTGTTTACCTCTGGAGTTGACTTTCGAGCTTCCCCATAGGTAATGATGAGCGTTAAAATCGCCTGTGATTACCCAAGGCTGTGGAGTCGATGCCAAAATTCTTCGTAGGCGCTCGCAATCTAGCCGGCTCGTAGGGGATAAGTAGGTTCCCAGAAGTGTGAAGGTTACCTTGTTCTTTTTCACGGTTAGGCAAACATATTGGTTTCCTTCGCCAGCTGGCACTAGGTGATGTACGTAAGTCACAGCGTATAAAGACAATGACTTTGCAGCACTCTCCGTGGCTTGAGGACATAAAGCAATCATACCAAGAAAGTCTGATGGGAGCTGACAGGTTGGGTTCGCAGATCACAATAATAGGGAACTGGTTCATGAAGACAAACTGCCTGAAATCCGACATGCATGACTTGAGCCCTCTGGCGTTCCACTGAAAAACAGACGCATCCCTGACTTCCACTTGAAACGACGGCATTTTGCAGGTCGTGGTTTTTATCCTAGAGCCGCAAGCACCGGACTCAGGGTGTCCAGCACTTTTAGCGCGCTCTGCGCCGACGGAGTTTTCATGTTGCACAGCAGAACACGCATGGCGTCCATAAGCGACTTCAACATCATGATGACTTGGCGATCTTCCGTCGTCGTCGCTTCAGTGGTTGTTGAAGTCGTCGAGGGCACCGGGATCTGATGTGGGTTCGAGGGAGGTTGTACTTGTGGGAGTGCTGGCCACTCTTGATGAGGTGCAAGCCTTGATCCTTCCTTCTTGTTCACATTGTCCGTCTTCGCGGAGTTCGCTGTTGGCAGAGCAGCCTCTCTAACGGAAGGTATGACATCTCTGTCGGTAGCAGCGACTTTATTTGACCCTCTTCGGCGACGACGCCGTCTTCGCCTGATAGAAGCCTCTCTGTGTGTGGAGTTGTCCCGCACTATACGTTTCAGCACAGCGCGCTCGTTCCGTACCCGTGTGCAATCCTTGGATGAGGCCTTATGAGCACCATGGCAGTTGGTGCATTTTAACACGGTAGCACGCCAGGATTCTTTGGGATGACATTCAGCACATCGCGGGCACATGACATTGTCGTCACAGGCACCCTTAACGTGTCCTAACTTGAAGCATTCGTAGTATTGCAGAGGCTTGGGTACGTATGGTCGTACTGGATGGCGTACGTGGCCAACCTTAACGTGTGAAGGAAGGCTGTCTCCCTCAAACACAAGCCTCACGCAACGCGTGTGGCCAAGTCTCGTGATGTGCGTGATAAGAGCCCCTTCTGTGGCTGGTTTTATCAATATGGGCAAGTCGTCGGCTTTGATGGCGATGTCTATATCATAAATGACACCAACATTTCCATTGCAGCCTGTAGGAATCGTTGATTTCACTTTGATACTGTCAATTTCCGTGACGTTGCGGAGGCTTTGCAGCGCGCTGCGGTGCAGAACGTCTACTGCCAGGACATTCCTTCTTGAATTTATTCTCACGTCTTTTATCTCGTTTGGCGCTACTTGTTCGAGATACACAGAGAGAACTGGCCTGTTCAGGAGACGTAGATTGCACGTAGTGTCCACGGGCGTAAAAAGCACAGTATGCGGCCATCGCTGCGGCGCGGTCTTCACGGTAGAGACACTCGCCGACGCGGACGCCCGCATCAGTCTTCTTTTCGCTGTTCGGCTCATGACAAGGGTGAAGTCATCGTCCGACGAGTCGTAGCTGTCCGAGTACAGCTCGGTGGCATCGCTGTCGTAGTTGCTTGACGTGTTTCCACGTTTTCTAGACGCGACCTGACGTGACGGTTGCGCGCCAGAGGGGTCCTCGAGTGCTTCATCATCCATTGCCGCAAGGAGGGAGCGGCAGTTCCCAGATTTTGCAGTAAAACAAGCGAGACTAGGGTACAAGCGTTCTATGAAAGAAACACTTCGTCGTCGTCTCTCCGCCGCGGTCGTATGTCGTTGATACCGAAAGCGACGTTAATTAACGTAGAACATTGCAACAGGAAAATGCTAGTCAAGCAAACGCTAAGCAGAGTTCCAGACTCCTACGAGTCTAACGAGTTTCTACTAGCCTGGAAAAACCAGAAACTAGCGACCAGCCTAACTTTCAAGCCCTCCAATTCGCAACTCCAGAAAAAGTGGTTCATCTGGCAACATTGCTCAGAAACAATGCTCCGCTTAGCGCTGTGCTAAAGTTTCTTGATTGCGGGTTCGAATCACGATGCGGCGAAACAGCGGAAATAATTGCGCTCTGCGTTCAAACGTCGCACTTGTTCGGAGACCCGCATCAGATTTTCTTAAGGATAAAGAGCCTTTCCAGCGAGTGCGAAGTTGAAGATGGCATGCGTAGCAGGCCTCTCCGAAAGATGCAAGCACTTGTGCGCGGCGTTGCTCCATTGAGTACAAATGCGTCACTTATAAACGTGTTAAAAGAGTGCAGTTCTATGCACGGTGCCGGAAGACACTTAGCGGCGCGGTGAACAGGTCGAGGGCTGAAAAGTGGAAACGAGCGCAATAAATCCTGAATTGCCACCAGATGAACTCGCAATGCAAACGCGCTACGTTAAACGATCACACATTACCTCCATAACCACCAAACAAATTACGAGGCGCAGCGCGGGCATAGGAAGGCGGCGAACGAAGGCAAGTGCTCGCTTTATATCTACTTACTACAATGCATGCGGGAAAAAGTACGTCAGCAATAATGTTACCGCGGTTCAAGTTGAGCATAGGCACGCTCAGAAAACGTCACCAGATATACACGTATAAACGATGTCGCTATTTTGTTCACGCGCTTGCCTAAACTAAACTACACTCCGGCTCTTCGAAAAGCGCACATGATAATGAACGCGCGCACACACAACCTGTGTACTCACCGGGGAGGAAGAAATCGTCGCGAGTGAAGTGCCTGGACCAAACTAGCGTAGTTCCCGTCACCTTCTTGCCGATGCGCAAGTCCTAATCCATGTTGCCCTACGCGAAGCGTCGTCTGCTTCTTTGGGGAACCGATGAAACGACGTGATGCTGTCTTTGCATCGCGATGACCCGCACTGAGGCACGCAACAAATCTTTTGATGAGGATTCTCTCTTTTTCTGGCTGCTTCGAGGCGGCATGGCGTCGATTAAGGAACTATAGAGCTGTTTTACAGCCCGCGGTAATGCGATACCATGCCGCGCTTCGAGGTCAACCTTGGATCGGCTGGTTCCAGGAGCGTCCGCTAGATGGCGAGCATCTAGATGGAGTCGCGAAATGTGAGTGCCCGGGAGATCATAGTAACGTTTCTTTGCCGCGAGTTCCGGGCGAATACGTCACACGATTTGGTAGGATCGTAAGGATACCAGACCGTTAGGGTATTTCTGAATGTAGTGCAGTATGTTTGATTTGACTGTGTTTTGGCTGTTTGAACTCGGTTATATTTGTGAATGTAACGCGAGATGGTTCCTGTTACTATGTTTATCTTTTTAGGGGCGAAGCTCCTTAGGGTGTGGGTCGTTCCCTCCTCTGTAGTAGTATGTATGCAGCCACCTGTAGTTTTATGAAGTGCTGACTAGATGGCGTGATGGCGCCGCGGTGCTTGCCTAATTCATATGTATGGGAACGCGTAGCATGGGAGTCTGTCTGTCTATCTGTCTGTCCGTCCGTCCGTCCGTCTGTCCGCCTGTCTGTCCGTCCGTCTGTCTGTCCGTCCGTCCGTCCGTCCGTCCGTCCGTCCGTCCGTCCGAGCGCAGCGGTGCTGCTTAGCTAGTACGTGAATTGATCAATAGATGGCGCGGAGGCGCTCGCTGCATGCTCTAGTGTGATAGGAGAGCGCTAGATGGCGACACACAGTGTTTGTCACGTCTTTGATGATGTACTGGGCAAGATTCACGGAAGATTCACGGTTTTTACCGATGAACCTTTGGAGCTTCGCCCACTCATCATCATTCACTCCGTGGATATGCGTGGATTTTTTTGTTGTTGAAAGTTGATCTATCTTGAAAGGGGAGATGTGACATAATCGTGCTTGTGCTATGTTGTTAAAGGGACTGACAACCGATTTTTAAGGACCCTTCTTTTTATGGCGCAATCGAAAGCTCGCCCTCTGTACTGTTTTCACCTGCAGCGGTTACTTCCAAAAGCGCGTGGATATTTCGCACGCGGAATTTTTCGGTGTGAGAAGCCTCTAAAAAAGGCAGAGTGCGCACTCTAGCAACGTTGAAAAGTGATCGCGATGCCCATGATCCGCCTCGCTTCCGGACATCGTTCCGCTTTCGCAGGAGTGAGCGTAGCTGTGATTAACTACTCACACTTTGACCTGTTCAACTACTATTTGACATAAAAAGACGGTGCGATGAGCTGGCATTGTTTGCCAGGCCGATCTTGTATACATAGTTTGCACGTGACGTCACGGCCGTCGTCTGCACTTTCCGTCCGCCATTGCTAGGTACCTCGTTTGGGTCGCCTGCTTGTTCTCCGTGCATTGTAACGCGTTTCTGACGACCGTGTACGGCGGTTTAAGCGTGGCGATGCCGAAGGACGTTTCGAGTTTTGCCCTGCGTACTACAATGACCTTGCCGGCACAGAGCAGGAACGGTACGAGACAACGACCACTAGCACTCGGCGCTGAAGTGACTGCAGATGTGAAGCTACAGCGGTGCCCGCTTCAGCGCAGGTCGACATAATCACTTAGCTGGTTTTGTCGACCGGCAACTTAGACCGAGAAACGCCTATAAATCGTTCGGCGCACCAGCAACTGAGTGCTTCTGGAGGCAGCTAACCGCTGCAGTGCTAATGCAACATGTGACTCCAGTCGAAGCCCGTCGTCGTACTCCGCGAGGTGAGGCAAAAACGTACAAAATCCATTATTTCGCACCAGTAAGTGTGAATGGCACCAAGATATCGCGTTTATATCTTGCGGTTCCCCTTTCAAGCACAGGAGGTTTGCCACTTTAGCAAATGCAGCTATTCATCTTTCCGCGATTGCATGTGCATATTAAATGTAAACGCACGCAACGTTTCTGGTTGTCGTATATTAAGTGAAGTTGCGGTTGCACATTAGTGCAGAAACCATTTTACACGGCAATATAGTCTCGCGAGGAAGTGACTGTCCAAACAACACTTTCCCAAGCCCATTCTTACCATCATGTTCGCGACAGCCACCGGCTCCTTGAGCGGCGCGAAAGTACGGTGCATACAGAGCCTACATAACCGGCTCAAAGAGCGGTCATGTAGGTCCCTTGGTGCATATGTAACACACGTTTAAGCTTCAGAAAAGCACTGCACCTGTCACGCAGGTGCAAGAAGCACGCTCGCACATTCGTACTATTCGTGAGAACATGCACACGAAGAAACAATGTGTGGCTCTCGGTCCAATAAGAATTCCTAGCGTTTTACGTGCCAAAAGCACGATGTGATACGACGCATGCCTTGTAGCAGGGGGTTCCGGAAAATTCAACTGCTTGGAGTCCTTTGACATGCACTAATAACACACAGTGCACGGGTCTCTAGGATTTCGGCTGCACCTAACTGAGATCCGCCGCAGCCGGGGGTATTAGGGATGGTAAAATCGATGAACGATTAATCGATTAATCGATTAAACGTACACCGTTAATCGATTAATCATAATCGATTTCTCCCTTTCGATTAATCGAATTAATCAATTAAAGCTCTTCGATTAATTGATTACGGCACCCACCCCCCGCTCCCACCCCAACAATGCCAAGTTGGCCGGAACGCATGATTGCTAGGTGCCCGACGACGAGACGCAGATGTCGAGCACATATTTCTACGCATGTAGACGAAGCCCGGAGCCGCAGGCGGCCATACCCCATAGAAATAGAAATGGACTCGATCCGATCTCCGTCGCCTACACTGTTTTATTTAACCCCCAGATTTTACTTGCTTCTTGTGTACACATGTGTCACATTGCAATATGCGCTGATTATTTCTTGACTGGTTCAGTTCTTATTGCCGTCGTATTTTACTCCTTACCGAATTAAAGATTATTTGTCAAAAGAAAGAAAGATAATCTATTGGAGGGTAGAGAGGGTGCCCTGATCTAGTACGCCCCGGCCTTCTGCTCTACTTTGGGGACAATGCAACAGGGGAAAAAGAGTGGTGAAGCATGATGATGGGGATAAGAATCCGTATATGCATAATAAGACATTACTGCTTGCGCAAAGGGGACATGAGGGGAAATGGACGCTAGTAATCACATTTCATTACGCTTGATACCAACTAGCCCAACTGTCTGCCTTAACGCCTATGTACCCCTTGATAAATGTAATGCTAGCTTTCCTGCAATGCAGTTAGCCCAATTTATGGCAGCTGTCCACTTCTGCAAAACAGCTTGCTATGACGCTGAAAATGTCAACTCAGTTCTCTTGACATAAACACTCGTAATAGTCAAACCCCAGCACGTGTAACTGGGACCTCGCCTCCACTTGAAACGTGACAGGGGCCGCCATTAGTTGGGCGAATATGCTGTGCAGGGAGACGCACTCGAGGATTATGAAAAAGGTCTAATAGTCGAATTATGGAAAGAAACCGCTTTAGCTGCATTAAGTCTAATAGTCGCTTTCCACAATCCGCAACTTTGCACAGTGGTATACCGAACGTCTAGCATCCAGTCCATTTCAATTGAAAAAAATAGGCCTTATTAGCATTTGAATCGATGAAAAGATCGCAAAATACGATTTAGAACAGGGAATGCCGAAGGAGCCAACGTTTCGACAAGCGGACTTGTCTACGTCAGGGCGGATACTGCCATCTCCAGCGTTCGTTTATGTACGCCTTGGCACACTCTCCCCCGTCCTCAGAAAGAGAGAAAGAGAGGAGAGTCCGCTTGTCGAAACGTTGGTTCCTTCGACATTCCCTGTTATAAGTCGTATTTTGCTATCTTTTCATCGATTCAAGCATCCATCTCCCCCTGAACTTTTCTTTTTAGCATTTGGTAATTCTGTATATTCGCCTAATTCGGGTGAAATACAGCTTTCATCTATTGCTTGAACTCCCATGTCAGCCAGCCTAGAGCCCGCCGTTTATTGCAGTGGCACGAACGGAAGACAGTCGCGAAATACTATGTTTTCTAATCTCTTATACATTCGACAGCGCTCACTGTTCGAGCTGTACGAGCGATTGGGGAGGCGCGCGTAGCACCGAGTTAAGTCGGCGACCAGATGCAACCTGCAGTATACTGGCACAACTGCCGTTTATTCTAGCCGGGAGGAAAAACTCTAGCTCTATTTCCCTCAGATTCCTGCACTGGTGGCCTGTTTGAGACCGGTGATTGCTGAGCAATCTTGGACGGGTGACCTCAAGGAAGAGATCATGTCAGTTCGTGGTTATAGTGTTATCGAGGGTTTCCAGAATATTTAACGGACGAACCGAGAAATGTTGCCGTCCCTACAAGAGCGAGTGTCTTTGACTTTCCTTTCCTCTACGTCTTTTCTTTTTTTTACTTTTCTCGGTATTTCCTCACCCTCAGCCACGCTGCATGTTTCCGGTGCGACTTTCCAAACAGTGTGGCCGCCGAAAGTGCCTCCGATTTCGGTTCGCTCTAGTAGGCAGACTTCGAAGAAATATGACCTGCTGCCGAATCGTCCGCAAATCATGGTCACCCACGGAATCTTGGACCCCTTACAACTTGCAAAGACGACGGGCTCCCTGTGTTCAGTGGGCGTAAGTGCCAACTTTCACGCAGCCGGTAATGCGCACATGTGATCTCCAGCGCGTCGGATAAATACTTGTGTCGATATCAAACACAAGAAACGCTTCTCAAACAATAAGGCATCATTTTTCAAGCACTTATAAAAAATTGTCGATTAATCGATTAATCGATTAAAACATCACAGCGAAAGCAATTAATCGATGAAAGGCTAAATCGACGAACGATTAACGATTAATCGATTAAAAAATTCAATCGACCATCCCTAGGGGGTATGCGTCGAACCCGCGCCTTTCGGGTCAGCAGTCAACCACAGCCAAATGCTTCCGCACGCAGTCCAAGCGTTTAAAGGACATCGAGTCGTCGGTGTAGTACCTTTGCTTGTTCATCGGCAACCAAATACTGGCCATATGCACATTATTGTGAACGAAACAAGGAACACAGAGAAGTGCGTAAACGGCCGTCCGTACGTCAACCGGACCGGCTTGTACCTAGCAATGGCGGACGGAGCCGTTGAAGCCGCCGGAAGTGACGCACGTGCAAACTATGTATTTGTAAGGCGGAGCCCGGCCACTCTGGCCATAGCCGAGCCAAGCCAGGCCAGCTAGACCCGAAACCACGCTTTCGCACGTGACGGCAGAAGCGTGCAGTAGCAACGCGCGCTACAAACGAAGGTTTATCTGCACATTGTAAGTGACAAAAGCTTATAATATCAAAATTTTCATGCGGTCCGATACTAATAAAGGGATAAAACATTGCGTAAATTTGTAGAAGGTCACGTGACCGCACTCCAACTCTAGTTCGTATGTTTGCCGCTTGAGTTACCAAACGTCAGTTTTCGCGACTTTGCATGAAGAAATAAAAACATAAACCCGTGTTTATTGATGAAAAGTGGCGTCGTTTGAACCAATGTAACACACAATCTTTCCGCCAGTGGGGTCATCTCAATTCAAGTTTTGGGTGGTTCTCTGTCCCTTTAGCTTCTTATCATGCCACCCCTGTAGGGGCAGTGCCTTGCGCATGCTCGCTATACAGACACATTGTTTTTTTAGTTGCAACACATTTTTTAAATTAGAAAAATATAAATCGCGGGAATGTCTTGTGTACCATTCGAGTGTACGGGTAGGCGGCCCCTAGATACAGAACAATTTGCGCACTTGTGCGCATAATTAGCGAAATTACGCTAATTAATTTTTGAATTATCGGTAATTGGTGGCTACAGCAAATGAGTACTTTGGAGCCCGTCCTCGACACTACCTATCCAAGCGATCAAATTTTGAATAGCGGAGTGCATGTCGGAGCTACACGAACAATTTTTTCCCCGTGGCAGGCTCCTTGAAACCGAAACTGGGCGGAAAAAGAGCGTCTGTGACGTCGATGTCGCCGCCTCTCCGGATTTCGTCACTCGCCCGCGGCGCCCAACGCCGCAAATAGCAAGGAGATAACGCAAGCTGCTTGCGCGGCCGGAGCGGCCGGAGCGGCGGTGACCACGGGCGAGTGGCGAGTGACGAAAGCCGTGGGGCGGTGACATCGACGTCACAGACGCTCTTTTTCCGGCCAATTTCGTTTTCATGGAGCCTGCCACGGGGAACTAATTGTTCGCGTAGCTCCGACATGCACTCCGCCATTTAAAGTTTGATCCTTGGGATAGGAAGTGTCGAGGACGGGCTCCAAAGTACTCATATGCTGTATCCACCAATTACTGATAATTAAAAAGTTAATTAGCGTAATTTCGCTAATTATGCTCACAAGTGCGGAGATTGTTCTGTATCTAGAGGCCGCCAACCCGTACACTCGAATGGTACACAAGGCATTCCCGCGATTTATGTTTTTCTAACTTAAAAAATGTGTTGCAACTAAAAAAAGAAACACCCTGTATATGACCGAGTAAATAAAGAAAGGGGGGGGGGGGGTGGATTTTTCAGTTCGTGTTCAATGCGGTGTCGTTCGTCACGGAAACACGACAAGCTAATAATGGAAACACAACAGGTAAATCAATTGAATGAAATATAAACAAAGGATAATAAAGATCAATACAACGCGGAACACACACACAGTTTACACGAAGACCATGCATGGGGAGAACCACCTAACCCTCCGCCAGCGCCCCAGAAAGGGAAAATAGAAGTAAAAGAACATGCAGAGATGGATTACACCTGGTGGGAATGAGCTTTTGAGGACGCGGACAAAGAATACGGCGAAACACACACAGCGCAACTTTCAAGTTTATTGTGAAATGAAGGCAGCATCACTTATATATGATGTTCATCGCACGTGGCATTTTGGCATGCGCTCTGCGTTACGTGGGTACCCAAAAATTGTATTTCCTTGTCTGACAATGCAAGGGAGGCTACGCTTACGCAAGTTTCTGGGCGTTCCCAGATTTAGTAGCATAGATAAATGGGCGAGCTGGTACGTATTCGTGATTAGGAAAACGGTGCAGCACACACAAACGAGACACTATAAGTAGAAAACGCGAAGACGAACGCCGGCGTTCGTCTTCGTGTTTTCTTCTATAGTATCTCGTTTGTGTGTGCTGCGCCGTTTTCTTAATCATGTTCCCAGATCATTTTCGCATCGACGATAGGCCTAGCAGATTGACTGCGGATAACGGTAGTGTTGCGCGTAAGACGTGGACAAGAAAGAAAGAACACGATGACACACACAGAGCGCAAACTAACAACAGTTTATTCATGGCAGCAACATGACCTTTTATACATCACAACAGCAACATTGCGCATGACAGAAGGGGAAAAAAGAGGAAAATTTACAGCAAAAGATTACCGTAAAAGTGACGCACTACTGAGATAGGATAGTTCCTTGCTGGACAGTGTGATGGGATCGATGCTGATACACTTTTCTCCTTGGCTGGTGATATTATAAGCCTCTATAATGAGGCGTGTCAATTCATCTTTGCTTCTTGGATTAAAACTCTGGTTTACAACCGCACCTGTCGCAGTGAAGTGCCAGCCAGCCTCCCTTCTTGTTTTTGACGTTACTGGCATGATCGCGCAACCGGTCGTTGATGCAACGACCGGTTTGGCTAACATAAAAGCAGTTACATGTTAGAGGTATTTGCTACACTACCGTAAAAGGTGTCGTGTTTCTTACACGCTTTTCTTGCTGTAGTGTTTGGGTTCGTCCTTTTGCACCCTTCAGCGAGCTTTTGAGGTGCTGAAAACGCCACGAGAACATATGCTCTCTGGGAGATCTTTTTTAAAGGGACCGACAACTGACCAGAACCTGCGATTAGACTCTGGCGGAAATGAAAACATCATGAATTATGGCGACAGATTCAAGCATACTTAATGAGGTTAGAGGAGAATTTGTATTTTTAAATTGCGTTTAAAAATCACAAAAGACGGCTATGTCGCGCAGCGTAGCCGTAGAGACTTCGTACTGCTACATGGAGTCCTTGGTTTGGTGTGCGTAGTCAGATGCTTTTATACGCACCATAATTAGTGCTCAAAGTTAGAGCACGCATATTATTAAGCATTCCCGCTCTGTTCTGTGCTGCCCACGAAGTGCGAAACAAATAAGTTGACACTGAGAAGCGGCGCTGCCTTCGCGGAGCAACCGTGGAATGGTCGCTGAGGGCTGCGACGCATGTGCGCGCCGTTTTTCTCTCGTGTCTGCGAAGCCGGTGTCGGAGTGTGCAGCGCGAATTCACGAGTGAGATCACAAGTCACAGCAATATATAGACTTGATAAACGCAAAATTAATTTCTTTCTATTTAGGGCTTCACTAGTTCCCTTTTTCCCATTGCCGGCTTATAATAGCTATCGCGCTCACCTCCCACTGTTTGCAACTGTGTGGCCTGCAAAGACTCCGTATTCGCCGCAGATAAAAAATTCGGATTTTATATGTTTCGCGGCGTTTTCGGCGTTACTACTGGGTGATTAGGCACTCTGACCGCATAAGTTGTCAGTTGCACTAATAAAAGCAGGTACCATAAGAATTGGTTGTCGGTCCTTTAAGTTGTGGAACAACTTCTGAATAGAAGGAATAACAAGAAATTTCTTTCTTGCTTGCTTGCCACCAACATGAGAGGCCGAGCGTAGAGTAGATCCGAGAGTTTTACCAGTAACTGGTAAAATCATGCCCTCACCAAATGAGCCATAGCTTTCGCGAACAAACTTCCCGCTTTTCGGACGCAGGTTTTCCTGAGCACTTGGTTGTGCCTGTGGCGGAAAACCTCCTTAGGAATGTCAGAACTCTCGGATAGATAGATAGATAGATAGATAGATAGATAGATAGATAGATAGATAGATAGATAGATAGATAGATAGATAGATAGATAGATACGCTCAAAGTCGCTAAGAAATGCTTCGCATTTAAAACCGACTACTCGCGCTGCACAACCGTTCACCAGCCACCCCGTGTGTGTGTGTGTATATATATATATATATATATATATATATATATATATATATATATATATATATATATATATATATTGCAACGAAGCACTACGATAGAAGACGATGGAGACAGCGCCGAGGAAGACGACGTTCGCTGATGTTCACACGGACGGGGCTCCATCTTGTATGCCTGCGTTCTGCCCGTTGTACAAAGCTTGTAAATATATATTAACTACAGTCTTTCCTCCCCGTAACGTTTTGGTGGAGGTATATATATATATATATATATATATATATATATATATATATATATATATATATATATATATATAAGAAAAGAAGCGGGTACACGCACGAAAAAGCAATGCTTTTATGCCCAACGTTTCGGCCATGGCACGGCCTTCGTCAGAGATTCTCTGATGAAGGCCGTGCCACGGCCGAAACGTTGGGCGTAAATCATGATATGCGTGTCGTGAGCGGCATGATTTACATTCCACGGTATTAGTGCTCTCCTCGCCGTTTCGCTAATGGGATTTTTACGAAAATTGCTATGCCACAACGTGACTGCATGACGAACATAAATGATAGGTCACAACATGACAATCATGACATGCTTGTCATGAGTGGCATGATTTACATGCCACGGTTTTAGTGCTCTCCTTGCCGTTTCGCTAATGGGATGTATGCGAAAATTGGTATGCCACAACATGACTGCATGGCGAACATAAGTGACAGATCATAACATGAAAATCATGACATGCATGTCATGAGCGACATGATTTACATGCCACGCGTTTCGTTAATTGCACGTATATGGAAATTGGCATGCCACAACATGACTGAATGACAAACATAAATGACAGGTCACAACATGAAAATCACGACATGCATGTCATGAAGCGACATGATTTACATGCCATGGTCTTGGATGCTCTGCTGGCCGTTTCGCTATGGGATGTATGCTAAAGTTGTTGTGACACAACATGACTGGATGACGAATATGATTGACAGGTCACAACATGAAAATCATGATATGCATGACATGATCGACATGATTTACATGTCACACCTTTCATTAGCGGGATGTATACCAAAATTGCTATGGCTCAACACGACAGCATGACGAACGTAAATGACAGATCATAACATTAGAATCATGACACGCGTGTCATGAGCAGCATGGTTTACATGCCACAGTCTTGGCGCTCTTGCGGCCGTTTCGTTAATGGGATATATACGAAAATTGCTATGGCATAACACGACTGCATGACTATCATAAATGACAGGTCATAACATGAAAATCATGACATGCGTGTCATCATTTTCATGTTATATGACATGACCGGCATGATTTACATGCCATGGTCTTGGCGCTATACTGCCGTTTCGTTATTGGGATGTTACGAAAATTGGTTTGGCACAACATGACTGCACGACGATCATAAAGACAGGTCATAACATGAAAATCGTGACACGCACGTCGTGAGCGGCGTGATCTACATGCCACCCGTTTCGTAAATAGGATGTGTACCAAAATTACTAAGGCACAACACGACTGCATGACGAACGTAAATGACAGGTACGTACATAACGTTAGAATCACGACATGCGTGTATGAGCGGCATGGTTTGCATGCCACCGTCATGGTGCTCTTGCGGCCGTTTCGTTAACTTCATATGTACCAAACTCGGTACAGCGAGACAACAAAGCAAGTCCATTTTGCGTTCCTGATGCGTGCTTCGCATTTCCTTGATTCCCACGGCACGTGGGATCTGGCAATATTTTTTTTTTTCAATCAAGAAACTCGCTAGCAGCTACGCTGCCTGCGTCGGCGTTGTCTCTCGTGGGCGAGGGCGCGTTCTCTTTCCTTGCGAGCTGGTACAGCGTTCATCACAGAAAGAGCGTTTCCAGAGTCAACGCGCAGCGTTCGTTCTCTCTAACGACAGAAGACGATGCTGTGCCGCGAGCACGGATAGACAACGTGGATGGACAAGCCTCCACCCTAAGGTGCTTCGTCCCTAAAATGGAGATAGGCAGGTCACGCGATGTGAAGGCAACCGATCGACAGTTAGAACGACGGAATGTGGATAGAGGGTAAGCGCAGCCGTGGACGACAGGGTAAGACGGAGTGATGAAATTCAGAAATTCGCAGGCATCAAATAGAGGAGGAGAAAAACTTTATTTATCCCAGGAGGGAAAGGGACAGTGGCGGAGGCAGCGGAGAAACCTACCCTGCGTAGGTACCCGCTATCCTCTTGGAATCAGCTCGCACAGAACAGGACAGGATGGAGAGCATTGGGAGAGGCCTTCGCCATGCAGTGAACATAAGATGGGCTGATGATGATATGATGAAAATAGGCAAACGAGTTAGTTTAACATACGAAACGCAGTACAGGTGCAGATTGTATAAGCGGGGGCGAAATACAAATGCAATACGCGTGTAATGAACAAAGTGTTACGTGGGTATAAATACATAGCGCACAATGCAAAATCTCGGACTTCCGGTTTGCGCTAGATATCTGCACATACTAAAACCCATATAACAGCGGCCTCTAGAGAGAAAACAGGGGGGAAATGAAGAAAACAAAGAAAAAGAGAACGCAAGTATGAAGGGTTTAGACGATATTGAAGTGCTTGAACAGGTATTAGCGAAAGATATCGGGATTGCGCTGCTGTTCGAAAGATCGTTCCATAGGCGGATGGCACGCGAGAGTGTACGCGTATTGTACTAAAAAGGTGTGCTTAAAAGTACGCGCATCGTCACATGTACACGCATCTATCCGGTGCGTCTGAGGCATACATAAAAAACGAACAGATCGACCACGTAAAATGTCATAATTGCTTTTATTGCAGACACACACCGCCTATCAACCTCTCGATAGTGGATATCCCTACTTGACCCCGACGCTCTTTCAGAGTTTCACGGAAGGGCCACTGTTCATGTGAAGCCCCAGAATATTTTATGATAATTCAAGAGGAAGCGCTTTATTGTTTGAAGCGAGATCGGGCTGCCTTAGAACGCGTATTTATAAAGCGAAATTCAGTAAGAAGAAGAAAAATGCACATGCTGTGAGGAAGATAGGGAAACGACGGAGCATGCTCTGATTGAATGCGGAAATATCCACCCAGGTGTACGTTTGGGCACCACCCTGCAGGAAGCCCCTTGGGTTTTAGGGCGAACAACGGGAAACTGAACATAGCCGTGATTGAAATAAGTAAGAGACGGTTGGAATACTGGTGGCAGAAAACTAGAGAGAACGGACAAAAATAATTACAGGGAAATATATGGACTTTCTGCCATGAGGGGCAGGGAACTGGGCTACGAATTTCCGTTTTTGCTATGGTATGATCGATTTGATTGAAGTAAATCTAAAAGGCATGAGGAAAATTTAAAGAGAGAAAAAAAAAAGTTCTTAAATCTTCTTACGAGCCTGGTGGCGCACATGTCACCGCCCCGTTACAAAGGGGAAGCTCATAGCATCCATCCATCCATCCATAGTTTGCCTTGATTCGTGAAGAACTGCCTCTGGAGCGACGTATTTTTGACGCGTCTCGTTGTGCTGTCTAACCAAAGAGAAACTTAAGAGACACTTTAGATACTAGATTAGTCTAACACCGGATTTTGTGCGGCACGGGCTCCTGCTTGACTCCATCGCGTTAACAGAGAGAATGTTATCGCCCACTTGTTGGGAATACACTGAGCCCAGAAGTCAACCGAGACCGACCTTAGCCGGAAATCGCCAGAGAAACACGCCATATGCCACTCTCAAATTCACCACTTTGGCGAAAAGTAGCCACCAGTGACAACCCTGACACTGTCTCGTGTCGTTGACGCTACTGTAGTTGACGCTCAGAAAAGAGCAGTTGAAAAGCGAGGCCAGAACATGATATTCAGAAAGTTGAAGCTAGCCAGTTAACATGAACCGTGATTAAATGAGCGGTTAATGTAAACCACGTTATTATAATACACTATATACATTAGGGGTAAATAATCGCATAATGAGGTAAAATTAAACGAGAATAAGACGCCGACGATAAACAAAAGAGAGACAAGGCTATGTACATACACGATGAATTTTCATAAAACCGCAATAATGGTGCCAAATGAAGTTGTCAAATGAAGTAAAGGGCTGAGATTAAGAATAGTTCAGATAAGCCAGATTAGTATAATAATAAAATAAGGTAAGCACTACATGTAATAATCACGAAAATAGATCAAATTAATCGAAAACAATTCGACAACGGTGACACCGAACACAAGCTAAACGTAAGCTTGCATAGTCCGTTGAATTTCCATAAAACAGACTGATGATACTAATGATGCCAAATAAACTAAATTGATCCAGATTAATATAATAAAATAAGATAATCATTATAGGCACAATTAATCGATGAGATAAAATTAAGCGAAAGTAATTCGAAAATGTCGACGATAAGCACAAGAGAAACACGTCCCCCTCGTAGGTATATGTCAAATATAGGCGCCACAACAACAACAACAAAAGTAATGAGCTTAGATACGTCGACGAATTCCCCGATCAATGGTGGTGCCAAATGAGCCATTAGAATAACAAAATAAAATATGCGCATTCAAGGTGTTTGTTTGCATAATGAGATCAAGATAAGCGCAAATATTCGGAAACGCTAACGATAAACGGATAAGAAACACAGGCTTACGTCATCGTAAAGCAACTATTGCGCACGCAACACGGACAACACAGAAAGAGTACACAGGACTAGCGCAGACTATCAACTGACCTTTATTCATTGAGGAAAAACATATATATAGTCACGACACGCACCTCACAATCACTGCACATGAGCACAACGGCATTTTGTAATCTATTACATAAAAAATACAAACTTCAACAAAAACAATGCGCTATCACATCTTATTCATCAAGTCAATTTCTTTGTCATTTAGTGCTGTTGAAGGATGACTGACACATGTGTCAGTCATTTAGTGCTATTGAAGGATGACTTAAGCCAGCAGCACCGAAAAAAGGTGTCGATGGCACTGATGGTGTCAATTTCAAAGCGATTTGGTCACCCGAGCAGCAATGATAGCGGGGCTAGCAAGAAGGTGCGCCCCCCCCCCCCCCCGCCCAGATGCTCTTTCTAAGAGAGGCACAGTCAGAGCTCCTTTTCGCCTCCTCCGACCAAAAGTGTTCCAAACACTTCTTGGGTAACTTCAACGCCTGTGCACTGGAGATTCGCTATCCATTCTGCCTTTTGTTCGCACCGCACTTAGGCGTTGATAACAAGGCAGAGATAGAGGCAAGATCAAAACACTATCAGGTAGCTATGAGCGCTTGCTTCACGCACGCGGTTGACAGCCGCTGTTGCCAGAGAAACTGTGCACCGACACTTGCACTCAGAACGCATGAAAGTGGCACTCCAGTAGCAAAGCAAGGTATAGAACGCCAAAGGAAACAAAAGCAAAACAATTGGTTAACGGATGCGCGCACCTATCTCAGATTAGATTCTACACCTTGCGACCGCTCCGGGTAAAATGTTATCTCCAGCATGATGTGTGCGTTTGTGCCATTTGCGCCAACTATAAGCTTTGCCTTGCCGCTTTTGAGAACATTACTGGCCATAAAATCGATGCTGATGAGCTTCAATCAGCGTTCGTTTGCATTCCGTCATCATCGGAGTGCCTTTTAGGTGAATGCAATCAGTGTCCAAAAAGCAGGTCCCTGACACTGGAGGAACTTAATATCCCAGAAGACGAAGAAATATTACTAGCAATGCGGGAGGCAGGCGACCTTGTGAAAAAAGTTTTGGGTGCTGACACTTTTTTTAATCATCTTCGAGTATTGGTGGAAAGGTGGACCATGCACAACCACTGACACAAAGTAGATCTATATACGAGGAAAAGCAATGCACGCAGGGTCGGAGCATTGTATTCCACTTTGATTTTGCCGAAAACAGGACTGTCGTGCTTCCTGATGAAGTTCAGGCATACCACTTGCACAAGCAGCAAGTATCCGTCTTTACATATACGTGGTCACAAGGAGAAAATCTACGAGGAGTTTCGCTGTTGTTAGTGAGACTTGAGCCACGACTCCGGCCTGCTTGGCTATAGCGAAAGAATGGGTCAGTGGCGCACCAACGGGGGGGGGGGGTTCGGGGGTTGTAACCCCCCCCCCCCCCCCTGAGGCCGACCTAACCCCCCTCCCACTCCGTAACTGCTCCTATGTCCTAGAAGAATGTTGCGCTAATGTCTCTGCAAAACGCCGAAAAAATAATAAATGCAATCATTATCATTGATGTTACTATTATTTGACATTTTATTTACTTTTTTTTACACACCCAACAACTGTGTAATCGAATGCCCGGCCCTTCGTGAAAAACTGAACCCCCCCCCCCCCCCCCCCCATGGCAGAGATCCTGGGTGCGCTACTGGAATGGGTGGTTTACTCCAACGTGACATGTGAGTGATGGAGCCGCCAGTCATTTCAAAAATAGATATCAGCTTTTCGAGTTCCGAAAGAGCTGTTGTCCCAGTACCCAATCGGTATTCTCAGCAACTGAACACGGGAAAAACGCATGCGAAAAACGCATGAGTCGGAGGTCTCGTGAAGCATCAGGCAATGCTCAACAACCCCGAAAGTGCAATTCGGACAGCCAGAGACGTTGTAACCGTTTTATCAGAGAAACTGAAAGGTGTGCCTCTAATACACCTTGAATAAAAAGAAGTTGTTGCCTTCCGCGAGTTAAAGAAGAAAGAGTGGATGAGAGTACCCGCGTTCCATGGTCTTGGCATGCCTGGCAGCTATCCACGTCAACGAAAGCATCTCCTGGCTTGTACGTGGCACGAATAGCCGGGTCTGCTTGAAAGGAGTTATGTGTACATGAATGAAGAAGTCTGAACAGTCTAATCAATGGAATAAATAATTTCAGCCCAGATCGAAGCATGTTTTAATGAAGTGGTTCTTCTTGACCTTCACAAATTTTCCATTTTGCTAAAGATTATTTGGAAAGCGCTCTTTGCATATTGCATTTTTAGCCTTCTTTTCTTTCTTTCTTATTTTTTTTTTTGGAGGGGGGGGGGGGGACATAAGCTGCACATCGAGTTCTTACTGCCTTTTTGCTGAGGTAAAGGCGGAAAATACCTGTCTGCGCTCCGATACCGCAGCGCATCAAAGAACCTCACGCCAGTGGCGCACCGACGGGGGGGGGGGGGGGTTTACAACCCCCCCCCCCCACCCCTGAGGCCGCCCTAACCCCCCTCCCACTCCGTAACTGCTCCTATTTCCTAGAAGAATGTGGCGCTAATGTCTCTGCAAAACGCTGAAAAAAATAATAAAATAATCATCATCATTGATGTTACTATTATTTGGCATTTTATTTACTTTTTTACACACGCAACAACTCTGTGATCGCATGCCCGGCCCTTCGTGAAAAATTGAACCCCCCCCTGGCAGAGATTCTAGGTGCGCTACTGCCTCACGCGCACAAAACTGACCCCTAATCATTCATTATTGTGTCCCTCACAGCTAATATGGAGCGTTCACACATAAATGACCAGGCACATTACCATGCCAAAACTGAAAAGCCGTACGCGATCACAAATGTCAGAATAATCAGACGTGCATGCCTTCCGTAAGAATCTAATTCGACAGCCTGTAACTCCTAGTGGAACAAAATTATGCAATATGTTTTTGGTGATTGTGGAAGCCAATGTGCAGGAGAATAAGTGTACAAAGTTTACAAATATCAAAAATGGGGTTTTTTTAATTGTCGTCAGAAATTTTCATTATTCGGTATTTTTTTTAGGTTAGCACGCCCGTATCTCTTTATTGAAAAATCATATAAATACAATATTTTGCAGGTTGACAAACGAGTATGCTTAGAACGTAACGCGGAATTTTCGCCGCTCTGCCAGAAGTTTATTTATTATTATTTTTTTTTTTTGAGATATAAGCCCGCAAAGGAGACAGAAAAGTGCTTCCTGGGCTGATTTTGAGGATTTTTATAAAAATATCTACGCTCCCCATAAAAAGCAAAAATATTTGAACACAAGCAAAAGCGTGCATATAATTACTGAAATAAATTTCAGCCTCCTAACCTTAGTATAGCTTGTGTAATTAATAACCAAAGTTGGCCAAAGCAGAAGAGCAGGTAAGCGCGGCACTCCACTTCCTCGTCATTATTCACTCCCGGCGCTTCGAAAAAACTTTTGCTAGCAAAACCAACTGTGGATCTCTTCTTTCTACTCATCGGGCAGCAATATATAAAATTTTGAAACAAATTTAAGAGGGTGACCAGCCATGCGTTGTTCGATCTTACGTGGAATCACCCTAATATTATATTTCGCGTACTTCTCAATTACTAGGTTGATAGCGTGGCTGTGGTCCATTGTTGAGTAACCTTTCCTAAAACCAGCTTGTTCTCTTGGTTGGTTGAAGTCGAGTGTTTCTCTTATCCTCGTAGAAATCACTTTTGTAAATAGCTCATATATTACTGGGAGTAGGCTAATTCCATGGTTTGTAATTATTTAACTCCTTTATGTCACCTTTCTTGTAGATTAGGATTTTAGCATTTTTCCAACTGCGCGGTACACTACATGGTTTGATACATTTCGTGAAGAGCGATGCAAGTTTTTCAAGTATAATTTCTTCCGTCTTCGATCAAGTCGGCTGTTATACCACCTTCACCAACTGCTTTACTGCGGTACAGCTTCATACACCGACGATTTCCGTAAAACCGATCAACCTAGCTAGGTGCAAAATAAACTGAACGGATCGAGATTAAGAATGGTTAAGATAAGCCAGATTATTATAACAAAATAAAAAGATACTCATTAGGGCTAATTAATTGCATGTGATCAAATTAAACGAAGATAACCGGAAAACGCCGACGGTAAACAGGTGAATCACTGCATATGCCGCGCACTGCAGTGGGACTGGCTTAGATTTTCTTTTTCTCATTCAATGCCATTACGATGCCTTGCGAAAAGGACGTCTTCCTGGACTATTCCGCATAAAGTGCAAACTTTTAAACCATATGGAGAATCTCTTAGTTTCGATACGCCGGCGGCTTCGATAAAGCCATTCCCGCCGTGATAGGCTGATGATCCATTCACACAATTGCTCGTCCACCATCGGCAGCAGACTTGTTTCAGGAACCTTCGGTGGGGGTGGTGCCGCGTCGTTGTCGGGAGTTGAAATGTAGCAGAAATAGGATGCTACCTTCTCGCGGCACCGGAATCGAACCCTGTTCCGCACTTCGCCGCCGCGGTCGCGCAGTGGGCAACAAGTGGAGCGCGACCGGATCTGTCTTGCCCTCCCCTTTGAAAACTTCTCTGGCTTCCCATTGGCCAAGGCGGCAACGGCCACGCAGTGCGCCGCTCGGCGAGGCTGGACCCGGCGTCTGGCACCGCGTGTCTGTGCGTCCGAGTGTGTGTGAATTCCCTATGAAGACGCTCTGTTTCGGATTTCTCGCCATGGACAAGAACAGCCCTCTCGAACAGGTCGGTGTTGTGCATTCAGCTTCCAGGTGGCCGCAGTGTTGAACGTCGCGAGCTTCTTTTGTTTCCGCATCCTGGCCGCCGTCACATTGTTGGTCCCACCTGCTACATGTGTACCGGCAGCTTCACTCGCGGACAGGTGTTTTGAAGCCGGGCGATTTGAATTCTCGAAAGCGTCTGAGACAAGCGAAATCACGTTCGCAACTAGGCTATCCGATGGCTAGCATAAACGACGGGTCTATCGTACGTTTGCTTTCGAAGAGTGCCTTGATGTTACGTGGGTCGGAGGCGCAAGTTTCTAACGTCACGGCTGATACTAGCCATGTAGTGTACCGAATATTGAAATGGAGGAATTTCAGCTATCGCGGCGGTGGTTCAGTTTTTCCGAGTGTAATATGCTTCGCACATGTAGTCGACGCCACCTTTCGGTGCCCCAGCTAAGCGGAGAGGAATGCGGTCTTGCGCGTTTTATGTTTGTAAAGTGCCACAAACCATAGCTGCGCGCTCCCCCGAATTCGCCGATTTTAAGACTAGTTTCTTTCTTTTTTCCTTTGTGTCTAATTTGTAATGATTAATGAATTCTGGAGAAAGCGTATTTCTGAGACCTCAATAAGGCCGACTTGCTTGCTGTGGCAAGATGCGTCAGAAATGTAATGCGTTACGGTTACCTATTGCGGCTCTATGAATGTAATTAAACATGATCGATTGCTTAGTCGTTAGTTTCCCCCGACGATTTATGAACTAGCATTGCAGAGGTATTTAAACCGCGTGCTCTCGGCTTCCTGTTAATGGTTATTCGCAAATGAAAAACTTTAGTACAGTGGGTATTTATGAGGCATTTGCAAATATTCTCAGCATGATTGCTCTGATAAAATAGATTACATTCATGTTCTGTATTCCTGCTTACCTGATATAGGAACCACTATAGAATGCCTCTTGGGTGGAAGCTTACCCTTTGCGTTCTTTATACTAAGCACTCTGCGTGAATTGTGGTGTGAATGATTTACTAAGGGCATAACTTTAAGATTCAATGATTCTTTAAAGAAGTAAACAGGTCTGACCTTGATACCTGTGGAACAGTTATATTTGATACACCTCTTGCCACATGTATCTTAACGCAGTTCAGTTCAGCAAGTGATTCCCTGATAATGTTGTGGAGCTTTCCCAAGTGTACAAATGCATCCCCGTCTAGCGAGGTTTCTTCATCCTGAATTTCCTCTACCAAGATATTGCTCGGGAAGTTGGTGTCTTAATTCAAGATACTTGAACGCAACTTTTTTTTTTTTTGCATCATGCTTTATTTCTTCTGAAGTTCTCTATTTCATATCAGTGTGGGCCCTGCAATGACCATGCCTGCAAAATGCAACTTTTGTCTTTTATTTATGAATACTGCAATACCTTATGCAAGATCTTAACAGTGTGGTGCGAGCCTAAATACACAAGACAGTAAATGGCCTCTTTTAGACAAAGGCCAACACTGTGGCTACATCATTTTTGCTGCTGCAAGGGCGTTAGATAAGGCATCTTGTGATTTACTGCTTCTAGCCAAGCTTTTCCCGCTCTCTCTGCCCTGTGCTCATGTTTCTCATGGTACTTTTTTAGATTCAAATGGACAGAAAGCTGAGCGATTTATTTATTTATTCTTATTTATTTATTTCACAATACTGTCAACTCTCTGCGAGAGTCCTTACAGAGGGGGTAATGTAATAAAAACAAAAAGATCATCATTCGCAAATACACAAATACAGGTTACATTAAGGTCAAGCAGTACACTCACACAGATAGTCTTCCAAGTCTGTTCAGATTTCGACAAATCAATCTGTTTGACAACACACATCGGCAATTCATTCCATAATTCAATTACGTCCGGAAAGAAGGAATATCTAAACATATCGGTATGAGTGATGTCCACTTGGATTGTCCTGTTGTGGTTAGTTCTTGAGCTCTGTTTACCTGGTGGCAGTAAGTATACTTTCTTGTTAATATTTAATTGACCATTTATTATTTGAAATAATAGCTTCAGATGATTTTTCCACCTGCGCGTTTCTAGACAGATGCAGGTTTAGAGAACGAAGCATTTCTGTGACTGACTCTGTCCGTCGATACTGGGAGCATGTAAATCGCACGGCGTACCTTTAGATTTTTTCTAATTGTTTCTTTAGATAATTTTGATGAGGGCTCCATACCACCGACGCGTACTCAAGAACTGGCCTTACAAAGGTTTTGTACGCAGCAAGTTTCACATCGGGTGTTGCACCCTCTAGTTTTAGTAAGGGTCCATAGTGAAAAGATGTGCAAAACGTGGACACAAGGGAAGAGAAGTGGACAACACGAATGCCGACTACCAACTGAAGCAGAGCACTGAGGTTTTGAAAAAAGAAGAAAGACACACAACTTATCTGTGCATGCTCAAGAATGGTGGTGCCACCTTGAAACACGTACACGTGCCAGTCTATGTGCTGGACAACTATTAAGACACTATCTCATCCCTATTCTTCCTCTTATATGTATGTATGGTGAACGAGCTCTTCAGAAACCCACAAGGTGGAGTAACGATTATGAATGGGAAAATTAGCATCCATCATATATATATATATATATATATATATATATATATATATATATATATATATATATATATATAGACAACCTTTGGAGACCAGCCTGGTGAAGGCCAGTCTCCGGCTGAAACGCTTTCCCCATTTTTGTTGCCAATTCCGAGGGTCTACTGCTCATATATATATATATACATATATATATATATATCTGTGTGTGTGTGTGTGTGTATTAAAGAAGATACACATTTTTTAAAAACAGCTATTTTATTATGTGAACGTTCCGGCCCGGGGACCGTCCTCTTTCTTGGAAAAGGCCAGTTGCATCTTTAATTCTATATATATATTGTAATGTGTAACAGCAAGAAGCTTACCGTGCCTAGGGTGTTTACGCTAGGAGCGCAGGAAGAAAGGCGAAGTGGAAGATGAAGTCGGAGAGAATAGATCAGCCAGTCAGCAGACAAGGCACTGTGGCGCAGTCAATGAAAACAAACGTTGAGGGCGTCTTCGAGGGTCATCGGTGCTGTGGGTGCCGCACTCAAGGAGTGCCGTCCACGCTTCGCCTGCCATGGAGCCCGCAACCCTTCTGGCACCGGAAGTACCTTTGGGACCCTCTGGGGACAGCATCCAGGCCTCCTCCACTTCCCAGGGTCAGCACTACACCGATGTCACGCCACTGCATCGACCCACGACAGTGCAGGGGTGCGTGTTTCCTGGGAATGCTGTGCACGCTTCCCATGGCAGCAAATCCTCACCCAGGACCATGTCGGCTCCTAAGCCGCACGGGGAGGCTGTCCAAGGTTCCTTGGGCATCCATCCTGCCGCTAAGAGGAGCGCCCGCCAGCCTTGGCCCCTCCAGTGGTTCGGTCAACAACCATACCGACGTCATGTTGGACATATCTTTCCTGCCTAAGCAACTGGACATAACTGTAAATCTAGGATTATCCTGTGCAGCATTACTAGTGGTGAATCCCTGTGCACTTCCAGAGTTCCGTGCATTCCAGGATGACGCCATCATCTGGAGCAATGAAATCAACTCTCTTGGAACTCGCTGTGCCTGTTCGTACCAACAAAAATGGCAGATGCCCAAGCCACATTGGAGACGTCGCTGAGGCCTGGCATAGGTATGAAGGCATATGGCAGCAGTCCTGGCCTGAATGGAGGGCCAAGTTCCTAGTGGCTTTTGGCCCGCTTCCCAATGCTGGCGACCACTTGGACCATTTATCTAACATGGACGACATTCACAAAGAACACCGCGATGATGCTGGAGGTACACCCACCAGCCCCTCGACAGAATGCATCGTGGACTACACGCCTGCTGAATACGCCAAGCACGGGTTCTCTACTCAGCTGCAGGTCTTGAACTCTTCGTTGATAGGTGACGCCAGAACATCACCACTATAGACCGAGAGTACATCGCCACAACAGCAGACGGAGACAAGGTCCTCGTGCTCGTCATCATGCGCACATATGGATTTAATCTCTCCTGTCATACAAGACTCTTGATTGCTTCATGAGCTGTCGCCTTCTGCAGATACCGGTAACAAGACTGACCCTCTCTCAGACTCCACAAGCAAGGCATGTTCGTGGACACTGGCATCAGTATTCCTACTGAGCAGTTGCAGTTAGATTCATGCACTTCATGACATTCATTTGTCTCTGCAGACTCTTGCCTTTTGCACAGCAACACCTCACTGGAAGGAGCAGAGTCTATCGAGTTTGTTGCCTTCACTGAAATGGACTTGCAAACCAAGTCGCCCATTGCTGCCACAGTTTTTGATCGAGAAGAGTCTGCTGCACGTTGGACTTCCAAGGTCTGTTAGTTAGGGCGGCAGAGGGAGCCCTGCCAGCAATCGGACTATCAAACCTCAGGTTTCGTCTTCCACAAACACACAAATGTGATAATTCATCTTTGATGGCAAGGAGACGAACACGGTGCGCCACAGCTCATAGTGTACTGCAAAACAGCGGACTGAGCCAATGCAGTCAATGCTGTTTGCCAGTAACAATTCTGGCAGCCTACCACGACAAGTCGCAATGTGGCCCAGACAATCGGCCTCCATGTCGATGCCAATGCTACCCACCGGAGGGTCCTCGGGGGGTTTCGAAAGTCGAGTCGCGGCATGACGAAGTCCTACGATGACCACTCTGACACAGCTAGAGCAGGCCTTTGGAAGACTTGTTTGCAGTTCTGCAAGTCAGGCCAAAGCGAGGCCAGGACCGCCCAGAGCAGCACAGCCAGTGCTGCCCACCAGGGACATTTTTTCCAGATCCCTAAGCTCACAGCGTCTCCAAATGTAAGGTGTAACAGCAAGGAGCCGAGGGTGTTTGCGCTAGGAGCTCAAGAAGAAAGGCAAAGAGGAAGATTAAGTCGGGGAGAATAGAACTGCCGGTCAGCAGACAAGGCAGTGTGTTTGTCTCTACATTACAACACACACACACACAGTAGAAGAAGCAGACTTGCATATGAAGCGATTGATTGATGTTTCAGTCGGTGACCGACCTTCACCAGAATCAGAAACGTCAATAAATCTCTTTATACGCATGTCTGCTTCTTCTGCCCATGCCAAAAAGTGCCTTTTTCCTGTGTGTGTGCTTGTGTGTGTGTGCGTGCGTGTCTAAAGACAAACTTCAGTGGGTCGGGCACGTATAAGAAGCGAGTACACGCACGAAAAAGCAATACTTTGCACAGCTGAAATGAGCATAAATTGCTTTTTTTTTAATGTACCCGCACAAAATATACACACACACACACACACACACACACCACACACACACACACCACACACACACACACACACACACACACACACACACATATATATAATATATATATATATATATATATATATATATATATATGTAATGTAGGGAAAGAGAGAGAGAGAGACACAGCGCCTTTTCTGCAGGCTGGCTGTTCTATTCTCACTCGTCTTTCTCCTCTTCTTTGCTGTCCTTCGCTCCTAGCGCGAGTGTGCAAGCCATGGCGGAGCTCTACCATTACACTTGGCCACACTGCGAGCTTAGGTACATGTTATGTAAAAAGTTTCTCCGGCGGCGGGCACTGACTGTTCCGCACTGGGTGGTCCCGGTTTCGCCACAATATAGCTTGGACAACTGCGAGCAAACCCCCTGGGGGCCTGCTCTGGCTGTGTTGTGGTGGTCGTCCTAAGGTTTGGTCATGGTGCGACATGATTTGCGAAACCTCCTCCCATGGGTAGCGTTGGCACTGACATGGTGGTCGACGGTCTGGGCCATGTCGTGGCTCGTCCTTACGAGCTGCCAGAATTGTTGCTTGCAAACAGCATTGACTGAATTGGCTCAGTCTCTGTTTTCCCCACATACTTCGAGCTTCGGTACGTCGTGTCCGTCCCCTGGCCATCCAGGATGCATGAACGTGCTTGGGTGCTTGTGGACGATTCAACTTGCGCTTTGATGGCGTGGTTGCTGGCGGGCTCCCTCTGTAGTTCAAAGCAGAGGAAGTTGGGGATGTTCTGCGTGCAATGGAGCTTTCCCGATCAGAAACTATGGCAGCAGTGGTAGACTTGGACTGCACGACTGTTTGTTCGAGGACAATAAATTCGTTAGGCACCGCTTCTTTCAGTTAGGAGTTCCTGTGCAAGAGGCAAACGTCTCCAGAGACTTTCAGAAGGCCTCTTGAAACCAGTATCCTCGGGCATGCCTTGCTCGTGAAGTTTCAGAGCGCCTTTTTGTTATCGGCGTCCATGGACCGTGGTGGTTCCTGGAGCAGTGACGAGCCCACTATGACAGGATATGGCGACTCGATATGTACAGCTGATGACAAGCATGAGGAACCTGTCTCCATCTGATGTATGTGAAAAATGCTCTCAGCAAGGGGCAGTGTTTTTCCAGGTACAGCCACTGCCGCAGAACTCGAGGCGTGCACAGGAGTACAAGACTGGCTGTTGGCGTCTGTAACATGGCAGTCCACGATAGTCACTGTCCAGGGGCTGCCGGATGCACCAGCAGAGTCGTCCTGTGTTGCCTGGACGTCCATGGTCGAGAGATCCTTGGCATGGTCACACAGATGGGGAAGCAGGCCAAAGGCAGCAATAAACTTAGCGCTCCACTCCTTCCAAGACCTCTGCCATATGCCTTGGTATCGATCCCAGGTCAGGGCAGCTTCTCCAATATGGCTTAGGACCACCTGCCATTTTTGTTGGTCCGACCACGCATAAAAAGTTCCGAGACAGTAATTTCATTGATCCAGTGGATGGCGTCATCCTTGAATGCACGGAACTCCGGAATTGCACATGGATTCGGCGATGGTGATGCCGCTCCTGACAGTCTGGATGTTACCGTGGCGAAGAAGTTGAGTTCCTCTGGCAGCAGCGACATGGCCCGCGTGACATCGTTGAGGTGGCTGACCGAGGCGCTCGTGGAGCCAAGGTCGGTGGCCGCGGAGAATACGGTGCCAGTAAACCTCACGGCGGCAGAATCCATGTCCGAGGACGCTTTGTCAGCGTCCCTTCGCAGCTCGTGTGCCAACGTAGTCCTGGGCGAGGAGTTGTCACCATGGGAAGCTTAACTGGCATCCCGTGGAAACAGGAGCCCCTGCGTGGTCGTGGGTCGATGCGATGGCATGGCGCCGGTGGAGTACTGACCTTGGGACGCCAAGGAGGCCTGGACGCCGTCCCCGAGTTGTCCCATAGGTGCTTCCGGCTGTCGAATAATTGCAAGCTTCATCATCACAGAAGCGTGGACAGTGTTCCTTGAATGGTATGCCCACAGTGCTGATTGACCCTCAAGGCTGGCCTTACTATTCGTCGTTCGTTGGCTGTACCATTGTAATGTAGAGAGAGAGAGAGATAGACACAGTGCCTTTGCCGCAGGCCGGCTGTTCTATTCTGACTCGTCTTCCTCCTCTTCTTTGCTGTCCTTCGCTCCTAGCGCGAGCGTGCAGGCCACGGCGGAGCTCTGCCATTACAATATATATATATATATAACCACTTGCGATCTTTTGCTGATAATTTCGTTTCTCAGTCCTATCATAATGACATTTCAAAGTGATGCATGGTTTGAAATGCCATGAAATGTAAAGTGTTGTGTCTTTCACATTGTTCAAGCTCACTTATGCCTTAGGGCTACACTATTTCTTTAGCCCTAAGTGAGCATATATAGGCACACATCACACATGGCACAAATATCGCTGAAGAATTCACGTGCTGGTCACATTGAAGCTTGATAATAAACTATAATTGCCATAAACTCATTAAGCCTTTGTCATCCTGAAACATAACACTTGCAGCAGATGAAAATCATGGCACAGCATAAAGCTGGATCCTACTACAGTGGTAGAAAAAGCTTAGAACATATCCTAATCTGAAATAAATTTGAGCACAAGAAAGTACAACACACAAGAACACAAGACAACAGAATGAGTTCATTACCAGCTGGTTTTATATTGGAAAAAAACATTGAAACATTGAAGCCCAGTACACGTTAGAATGCCTGTGCAAACATCAACATAAAAGTATTGCTTTTCCGTGCGTGTACCTGCTTCTTATATATATATATATATAGTAAAACCTCGTTATAACGAAGTTGAAGGGGGAGCAGTAATTACTTCGTTATAACCAATAGTTTGTTATAACCAATATCAATTTCATCTATAGGAATTTCAAGGGGGATTGTGATTGTTTCGTTATATCCGATAATTCGTTATATCCGGGTTCGTTATAACGAGGTATTACTGTGTATATATATATATGTATATATATATATGAAGGCCGGTCTCTGGCTGACATGTTGTATTTTGTTGCCCATTCCGAGGGTCTACTACTCACCTATATATATATATATATATATATATATATATATATATATATATATATATATATATATATATATATATATATATGGAATAAAACGATTCTTGGTCCAGGCAAATATACAAGAACTGAGTACGTCATGCGATATGCATGTCAGTAGATATAAAAAGGTGGACACGTGTGTGTACAGAATGCGAACATATACACTGGAAGCGCAAGTAGAACAAACAAACTCGAAATGATATGCACAACTGTACAAGAGGACGTTATCAAACAAGTGCAATATCAACAAGTAATAGATGCTATGTGGATAGCTAGTAAAAAGAAAGGGAACAAAGAAAGTGGTATCGTGTGGTTGCATCGAGTTGCATATGGTAAGAGTCAGATACATGCTCATAAGGGTGATTATATCACAATACAGAATGCAAGTTAGTTTTTGCTAAGGAAATAGCAGCGTACGATGCTACGTACAGAATCTGTGCAATATTTCGAAGACCAAGTTCAAGAGGTATGAGAACGACCGATCAGCAATCAACCCATAAAACTGAAAATGTCTGTTGAATACGAACGAAAGCTTTGATCAGCTGGTAAAGAAAAAAAACGTAGAAAGTTGCGTGGGCTTGGTGCAGCTGTACTAGCCCACCAAGCGCGCCGGCTTGAAAAAGAGAAAAAAAGGAAAAAAAAAGCATTTTTTTTTTTTCAATGTGCTAGCAGCGCCACTCTTTGGTTACTGCGCAACTCTCTGCACTTTACTAACATGACACTAGGTGACATCGCTTGTTAGGCCTAGCTTGCAGGGTTGCGGGCGGCTGTGCCTCATGGGAAGCTTGCCCTTGACAACGCGGGGATGGGATGCACAGGAAATTGTGCTCGCGGGGTGACTCAAGGGCAGCGTGTGTGAAATAATTATAAAAAAAGAACTGGAGACCAACAGCGATAAAGTCGGAGCAACAGTGCGGAGTCTTTATTAAATAACGGACTCTTTATTAAATAAAAGCGCGTTGGATTGGCTCCAAGGTAAAACATGTTTTTCTGCCGTCTGCCACCTGCGAACGAGGGTAGTCCTTTACAGCCTCAAGGGACAAACGCAGACTCCCTCAGCTCGAAGGTCCTTTCAACTGATGTTCCCTCCGCGCGCGCCCGTGTGACAGCACGCCCGCTCCTTTCAAGAAGCTTTAGTTCAAAGGACCTTGAAAGTGCCCATGTGACAGGGGTATTCAATTGTGTTGAAGAGGCGCTGGAGACTTACCGTAGCAAGTTTCATCAAGTTTCATTGAGCCAATGTGGCCAGAATAAGTAGGCAATGCTTTGAAAGCTCTGCCATCACACTTTCGTTTGGGTGCCCAGGTTTGGGCGTAGTATTCAAAAACGAAATTTTAGAGGGACACTAAAGTGAGATAGTATATCAATTTATACTGATAGATAGTTCTTTAAGAATTCTAGTGCTGTTTGTATTGCCATCACGGTTGTAATATTAGAAGATAAAATGAAGGTCAAAGTTAGATTTCTTGAATGTCGTGTGTAAACATCAGCACCTCAGTGGAAGCACGATGTCATGGATTTCAAACTCATTTTTCATATTTTTACCACATAGGCCCAATGGAATTTCATGAAATTTGCTACGTCAATTTTCAGGCCACCTAAGAACACAATCAAATCTATTTTTACTGGTTAATAATTATGTAGGTTTTAGCGGGTGACTTCAAAATCTGTTATGACGTCACAGTGAGTTGATGCGGGAACTTCAAGGCAGTGCTGCGACCTGTATTTCTTTTTTGTGCATTTGTTCTTTTACCAAGCTCTTTCTCATGGCATTAGCGGCGCCTTTGGTATCGTGAAACAGTGATTTACTCGTTTGAGAAAAACCGCTTTGCTCTTTAGTGTCCCTTTAACCTTTGTTTTCTCTTCTAATACTGAAACCCTGATGGAGAAATCAACGACAATAGAGTTCTCAAATGATCATCTGGTGGCCTGGACTGATTCTTTGTTTCTCTTTAGAGTCCCCCTAAGCACTTTGCCGTGATCAAAAACATGAGCTAAGCACATGTTTATAGCCGCGGAAAAAAAAAATATTCCAGCGTATTGGTGCTATGCGTGAACTGATGTACATTGCACATTTCTGCATGTAAAGTTTGCTGTGAAAGGAAACAACTGTAGCGCCTAAATAAAATGCCACTCCTTTGGTGTACTGAGCTTTATATTTTAATGTTCTTTTTTGAATAAAACCAGTTGGTAGTGAGCGCTCATCCTGTTATCTTGTCTTCTCGTGTCTCGTCCTTTTTACGCTCAAATATATTTCAGACTATGAACCAACTCGCCCAGCAAAGCATTTCGTTAGCATATCCTAAATTTTCACTGCTGGTCGAAACGGCCTGAAGCACACCATGCAGTCAACATTTTACATCACCATCTAAAAACCTAGGTTCCTTATTCATTAACGACATCGATGGCATGATTACACATTTTCTCGCGCTTCTGGCTATGCAGTGTTGCCTCATATGCCTCCCTTTCCAGCTTATCTGCCAATTTTTTCAAGAAATGTGTCCTCTTGAGCTTTGGTTGACACCCGCAGTCTGTGCAGTGAAAATCTAAGTGTGCCCTTTTATTACTGTGCACCACCAAACTGTGTTCTTTGGATCTCTGTGTGGCCGGTCTGTCCATGTCTACAGCCCCACAAGGTAATGATACTTCATATACAAACACCCTTTGCACACTCAGCGTAGATGGTAGCACGCTGCTTTTTACAAGCATCTTTTCTTTCTTTACATATCATTTCGAAGTCTAGGGTTTGACGAAAACTCGTCTGGCGAGGAAAAACCATGGTTGAAGAAAACGTACACTCGCCAAGTAAAATAAAACAACACAATTGACGTTTCGGCGCCCAGCACGGGTGCCTTGTTCACAATGAACGAATGCATGGCGGTCTTTATTATATATGCGGCGAAAGGCGCAACGCGCTTGCGTATACCTCAGGGAGTGGACCCCGTGTCCGATTTATCGTGTTAGTAGTGGATTGTATGCAAAAAGATTCGATGAGCAGGCGGGATAACTTCTTCTCTTTTTTCGATAATGGAAGCCGATTGCCAATCAGACAGTGTCCAGTTTTTTCACTATGCTCTGCCAGGGCGTTCGAAATCGTGTGCCTTTTGGCTACATCATTACGATGCTGCTGCAGTCTTCTTTTAAAATTTCCCGTCTCGCCTATGTAGCTCGCCTGGCAGTCTTGGCACGGTATTTTGTAGACGACGCCAGGGTATCTTTCCTTTTCAAGGCGGCCTTTGACTCGAACGAGTTGTTGTTTCAGCTTGCTTGAGGGGATGTGGCAGACTTTCACTTCGTAATCTTGGAATATTCTTGAAAGGGACTCGCTCACACCTGTGTGCCACGTGTGATGAATGCGCCTATATATTCGCTTTTACTGGCGTTCTGGAATAAAGTTGGAAGCCGCGACTATTCCTTCCTTGTTCTTGTCCTCGTCCCTTTGCACAGTTTGCTAATGTTTTTTACAGAATGAACCGACTGGCCCAAATCAAAGTTTTATGGCATAATGTGACTGTGAAACATGCTATTGATCAGAAGGATCATTGTCATCTATAGAAATGAGTTGGGCAAGTATTACTTGCTGGGAAACTAACTGCCCCGTGCAGCCGGGAGCAGCATAAATGCCCTGTCGTTTCCAGTTGTATGTGGGACGTTAACATTGTGTGTCAGCCTCACATAAAAGTGATGATGTAAGGCATCAAAAATGAGGCAAGTCAATGATATACATGACAGCTTGCAGTGATGAGGCATTTCCCTATGAAAGAGGAACGGGGGATCTGAAAAGAATATCCGAGGCCAAGTATCGGATCATGCAGGTAGCAAAAAAGGTGTCGCAATGAGCGTGGGTTATTTATTTATTTGCATCATACTGCAGACCAAGAATTGGTCCAAGCAGGATAGGTACAAGGGGCAAAAATATAGCCCGAGAACAAAGGTCATCATGTCAGAAGGAAAACATTACACTGCTTAAAGGTACTTATAAAGACTAACGTAAAAAATGAATGCAAAAAGGATACAAACACCAATGAGGCAGTATATATCAATGTTCTAATTTACATGTAATTCGCTAATATAGTTGGTTCCATTCCAATACCGTACGGGGAAAAAAAGAAAACTGAAAAGCATTAGTTTTAGCAAAATACAGGGTTAAAGAATGGCCTTGATGTCGTGCATGTCTCATGGACTGAGGAGATAAATAGGCATCCGGGTCAAGTGCCCACTTATGATTAAGAAGCAGATAAGGAAAGTTAAGGCGATTCTTCTTTAACCTTAATTCGACTTTTCCAATGTTGTTAGCAGCCATTAGTTCTGTCGGTGAATCAGTGAGTTTGAATTTCGAATAAACAAACCTAACAGCCTTTCGTTGTACAGCTTCCAGTTTTTTAATGTTGGCTTTAGTAAAGGGATCCCATACAATAGAAAAGTATTCTAGTTTTGGTCTTATGTATGTAAAATAATTGAGTTGTTTAATGTTAGCAGGAGAATTTCTAAGCTTATGTTTTAAAGAGCACAGCTTACGGAAGGCGGCAGAGCATATGTTCTTGATGTCAAGGTTCCAGGGCAGGTCATTAGTTATTGTGATGCCGAGATTTGTAGTTGGTTACTTGCTGTACTGATGATGAACCAAGGCTATATGTAAAATTAAGAGGTGTTTCTTTTGCGAGTAATGCAAAGATAAATGGTTTTTTGTGCGTTCAAAGCCATACCATTTTCAATACATCAGAGCAATATGTTATCCAGACTCGAATTTAAGTTTTATTGATCGTTGGTGCAAGTAACTTGTCCAGAAAATACACAATCATCCGCAAAGAGTCTGATTTGCGTTCCCAGTAGTACAACATTAACAATCTCATTAACATAAAGTAAGAACAACAATGGCCCCAGAACGCTGCCCTGGGACACGCCTGATAATTATCTGTATAATTATCTTGTGTAATATTTTATGTTTGTAATAATATTTGAAATAAACTTGAAACTTGATGTCACAGGAAGAAAGCTCGAATTGTTCCCATTTACCAAACAAATTGAGCACGTTCTGTCAAGTAGTCTTTGATCCGTGCAATAAGTATGTCTGCTGGATCAATTCCTTTAAGTTTCGTGATTAGTCTTTAATAAACAACTTTATCAAATGCCTTACTGAAATATAGGCATATAAGATCCACTTGACCATTTTTATCTAGAGTTTCTGCAAATGAGTGAGCCACTAACTAACATCATTACGGTTGAATAACCCTTCCTAAAGCCATGCTGAAAATGTTCTCATTACTAATGTAAATGTTCTCATTAATTCAATAGTAATGTCATCATCAGCACATATGACCAGCACATATTACCATCTTCTTTAGGTGAAATAGCTCATTTCAACCACATCCACGATAGAGCCAGGCCCTCAGTGAAGCATCTTTCTAGCATTAAGACTTGCCGCCTGCTTCCTTTGTGTCGAATCTGTTCCCTTGGGCAGGTTTGTCAGAGAACATTATGCAATACAAACTGTTACATTAGTTTTGTAAAATTTAATATTGTACGCACACATTTAGTTTTATGTGTGCTTTCTTCTGCATGGTTCCAAGTTACTTCGTTTGCACTGTTTATTTTGCCAGTGCTTGGTGTGCAAGCTTGTTTCTAGGTGGGTGGACTCCATCTTACGTTAATGCCTTTTGTCCTCTCTTTCCTAAGTGTATTTGAACACGTAAATAAAAATAAATTTCAATTCAATTCGACCTGCTGTTTTGGCACGTTGTTTACTGAATCATAGCCATCACCTGTGAGATTGTTCCAGTCTTTCCAGCTACACTCGCCTGTCTGGTGGTAACATTTGCATCAGCTGGCTCAAAGTCCTATTTCTGTTACAATAAGATGGTGCTTCATCTGGGGGCAATGCAGAATGTAGGACTACAGTAGCTGTCACCCATGTTCAGGTTTTCCTTCTCTGCCTTTTAAAGGCAGTGTCACGCAGTAATGCAAAAAGGCTATGAAAGTGTGAAATGAAGGTCATGCTGATGGGGCACATTGGGTACCCTTGCCATCTCATTGTAAAGAAACCTTGCAAATAGTTGTGTCCATAGGCGGAGAGTTTTTCATTTTCCGGAGGGGGCGGGGGCGCCGGGATCTTCGCTGCGGTCTTCTCTCCTCATTCTCCAACTACCCTTTCTCGTCCTTCTTTCTCTAATTTTCCTCCTCACCCTCTTCCATATTTTTCAAAAACGCGGGGGAGCCCAGGCAATTTTAATTTTTTTTTCTGATGATGTAAACAGGCAAACTGCCACACGGCCGGACTGGAGGAGCGATGCGCGCGCATTTGCGCGCGTCGCTTCCCCAGTCCGGCCGCGAACGCATCAACATCGCTGTAAATTCACATCTGACATTATTTTTTCCAAGAAATATTTATTTTACAATAAATAGGGAGTTTTCGAATAGAGGCCCCAAAGAAATAGCGTCGACACCACTGCGCATGCACGAGACCCAAACTGCCTTTGGGGTTTGGGTTGGGCATGCTATTCCTGGAATTTAGCGTGAGCCCCAAAGCTTGCCCTAAACTTTTTAGCGTAAACAAACATGGCGGCGCCCATCGAAGCGGCGGCTCTCACCTAGGACAAAACTGAGCTCATTTCTGGTTAAGTGACGACTTAATCAATAAATGGTGGCGTAGGTCATCGATTTATTCCATCTCACGCATGCAACAAAAACTGGCCGTGAAATAGCCCGCGTTTTTAAGAGCGGTTGTCGAATTGAGAGCTCGTAGGCTTAACGCGACCGGTGGCTCGAAGCTGGATTACCTTGGCTCATGATACCAAATTCTTAATACTCGCAGAACGCTGGGGATCACAAGTAAATTCATTGCCACTGCACGCTTTAAATAGCAGTTTTAGAGGGTACGCTTATGAAAGGCAAATGCGTTTATTAATTTTCAATTTTTACTTGTCGTAGCCTGCCTTCTTGGCCACTTTGGCGCTGCAAGCGCAAGACGCAAGGAGCGAGCGAAAAACCCAATTCGAAAACTCCTACTTCCTACGTGGTCCCAAGTTAGCGCACGCTAAGCACCTTGGGGCCCCAAACATTTGGGGCCCCTATTCGAAAACTCCCTAATGTATTCCCAAATGACACAGAAAGCACAAGAGAAGAAAAAAACGTCACAGCAAGTCACTTTCGTGCAAATAATTTTGAACTTTACATGATTATTTGCACTTGACATTTGTTACCCACATTGTCATGCAATCATGACCCAGTGAATTAAACACCAGTTAAAGGAGTACTGACACAAAATTTAAGGCGATCGTGATAACTTGCGGGATATATTTGTGTCGACACACACGCATCATCTACAAGATATCAACGGCTGATATAGCTTAGAACATATTTAATATCAATTTTAACGTGCGTGTTGCGCCACTGCGTGCGAAACGCGCTTTTCTGTTTCATGTAAACAACCAGTCACCAGCTGCATGAGGAGTTTGTGTTGCTGTCATGATTCTGGGAGAGCGCTCATCCTAGCAGACATTTCCGATGGAAAGAGGGGGCAGAATTGCACCGGAGTACAAACAGACGTCCTCGCCTCGGCAGCGCATTGTTGAGGGATCACGCATGTTTGAAAGTTCCCAGAGGGGATTACAGCAGCACCCAGGGAGCCTTCACTCGAAAGAGTTGTCCGCGCGGTGCTCATGTGAACGCGGTTTTGTGTGCACATGTAGTCAGCTATGTTTACATGAATACCATCCTGGGTGCCGCCTCACTCATCGCTCATTGAAACGGAAAGTGCGTCTTGGCTCCACAAAACCGTACACAAAATATTGATAATCGCGCGCTCGAGCCCTCGAGGTTTACAGCCGGAGTAAGTGGGTCATTAGCTACTTATTGCAAAAGAAAAAAAAAAAAAACAAGATGCAGAATATTTGTGTCAGTACTCATACAACGTATCAACGTAACTGAAAAATGATTTCCAAAACACCGGCTGCCAAAAGAAAGATTCCCCGGGCTAGTGTACGAGGTTCCGTGCGCCGATTGCCACGCCACTTACATCGGCGAGACAAAAAAAATTGGCCGCGTATCTCCGTGCTTCGCTGCAAATATGACCTCGAAGCCGTACTACATGAGTCCCGGTTCATATGCGTTTCGGCACGAGCTTCGGGCGTTTCCTGGGCACGCTTGAGACGACGGGCATCGCCACGCCGGCGCTTCTCCGCTGCAATCTTCTCATCGGTCTTTTCCCTGCGTTGTCTGGACATGTCTTGTAGAGTGTGTTCTATATCATCAAACGGGCATTTATGTTTTGCCTTGCCTCAGACAGCGCCCCGTCTATGTTGAATCGGCCGCATGTGGCAGGCATTGATGAAATGGAGGCAGCGCCATAGAGAAAGAATTCTTTCTCTATGGCAGCGCTGCGTGAGATATGGACGCCATCTGGCCATGATATCGGAAAACGCAAGAAGCTTGCGTAGTACGTACGCAGAGCTACTGGTAGGTGGCAGCATCGTGTCGTTTTACCGAAGCGTAGGAAACGTCCGCGTTTTCGTCCTAAGATCGTCCTAGCGCATTCTAACAGGCACTAGGATCTTTAGAATTACGCATCTATGTATTTTCTACTAAAGGAACACACCATCTAATACTTACGTAATGATGTTGCGCCTCAGATATGCGTAATATTTGCTTTTTGGTAGACTGTGTTCACAAGTATGAACGCAGCTACCAGTTCAAGATGGGTGGTCGTTGAGGAAGGGGTTAAACTTTCGCCATTCTAATGAATCGAAAAGCAGACAGACAGACAGACAGACAGACCAAAATTTCTGCGTCGAAGTATCTCAAGAAAGACTATCGTCATTAAAACTTTCCGGAAAGGATACACAACACCAAAATGGCGTACGCAGCTTCAGCGGAACGCGCTCGCAGAACACAGCGAAAAGAAAGACCATCATATGAACTTCGACGACGCCCGGGTCTTCGACACGGACGGTAACCGCACCAAAAGGCAGTTCTTAGAGTTGTGGCACGTCCAAACAACACCTGGAAATATCAACGGCTCAAATGGGACCCTGCCGGAACCAATGGAGAAAACAACACCGACACAAGAAAGGCGGAGGAACGACGGTGGAAAGAGGGACAATCACTAAGAAAAGTCGCTAGCTTCGGAGCCGGCCGGACAGTCAGCCCATTATGAAGAGAACGAATGGGCCTCGAAACGTTGGGCCAGTTTTTAATTTCAATATTAAAAAAATTCACAGCATATCCACGGGGTGAATGATGAGTGGGCGAAGCTCCGGAGTGAATCACCGGTAAACCGTTAATCTTCCGTGTAATTCGCCCAGTCGATCATCATGTAAAGACGTGAGAAACACTCTATTCGAACGCTGGGATCTCGCGTTTAAGGGGACGCTAGCACAAACGCGTTAGAAACATGCAGCACACTCTAGTAAGGGGGGAGAGGCCACAGCGTCTTACGCAGCCCCTTACACAGGCCGGAACGCGCACCGCGTTTGCCGACGCCATCACATGACTGCTGAAAGAGTATAAGGCGGAGAGGTCACAGCGTCTTACACCAGCTTCTTACACGCGCCGTAACGCGCTAGCACAAACCCATCATCATCGTTAGAAACGGACAGTCTTTCGCTCTCTCTCTTTCTGTCTCTCTCACACAAGACAGCAGATGGAAGAGTGAGAGAGCTCGCGCGCCGGGAGGAACGCGCCGAGGGCGAGCGCGAGCCTCCCGGCGCGCGAGCTATCGAGCGCAATCCTAGAACGAGGTGGTTACGACTACAAGGGACGAACGACCCACGCCTTAAGGAGCTTCGCCCCTAAAACTTAGATTAAGAAAAGTGGCTATAGAGTTTGCTTTTTCGTATAGGCCAATTATTGGACTTCCGCCGCCGCTGTGGCGAACTGCTTTAACAAGAGGCCTCCCTTGGCGCCACCATTATCCCCTTAAAAGGCGTAACCCCCAGAAATCTGCTGTCGAGGCTGTGCAGTTGGCCTTTGTACTCCCGTGGTACAGCCCCGAAAGGAGGTGTAACTTCCTTCATCGCCGGTCGTTCACACGCCAGGCACCTGGATCGGCGAGTGTGGCCTCACCACAAGCTGTGGTTGCTAGCCGGACCTATGCGCAACTCACATGGGGAGGAATGCAATGCATGCTTTCCTACCCATGTGAGTTCATCATCGCGTGCATTGGCGTATCATTATCAATAACGCTTTGCCGAGAGCGTTCAGCCCGTTACGATTATACTTCTGCACTACACATAACGATCCTCCTCTCCGGGCTCCGGCGGGGGCTATGCCACCCCTTGGAAAGTTCGGGGGGGGGGGGCTCGAGCCCCCGAGCCCCCCCGTACTCTCCGCCTATGGTTGTGTCGTTCCTTACTTTGCAATACCAATGCAAATGAAATCGTTATATTGCTGCTTGGACATAATGAATACACTTTAAGGCAAACAATGTGCTCCATCTCTCATTCGTGCTGAGGTGTCACTACATGTCACTTCATGGTTTCGTCTGAAAGCTTTGCAAGCAGGGTTGTTTACCAAAGCGTGTTCCAGGTAAGCAGCTTTTGATGCCAGCATCATTGAAGTCCACACAGACATAGTCAACATTTTGGCATTTTACTTGTGAATGCCGAAAGTTGCATTGATGTGCATCTGTACCTTGCTGTCATTTGTAAGGTGCACCAGTTCGCTTCTTCTGTGTAATTGATAAGTTGCTCGGAGCTGGGATTAAGTAAAGCATCAATTGAATGAAAAGTGTAACATCAAGCTTGGTGTGGTCGTCAAATTATTTGCGGATGAAATGGAAAGCAACAAATAATGAGGTTTCCTGAATGGTGGTTACGTGCGTGAATATTACATGATCTGACTTTTTATGCTAGGAATGCTTGTGGTGTTGTACACCGGCAGCATCTCAGTGGTGGTTTTGTCAAACATTCCATTTCCCCATTTACCGGTGGTTTGTGCAGCTCACCTTGAAGATGAATTCAACCAGGTTGTAATGGGGATAAGTAACTTCTAGGCTACGGAGACAACTAGTTCATCAGGGTAACCTGCCTGTGATATCGTGTTGCTTGCTCACAAAAGCTCTGGTTCATTTGGTTTGGGCAGGATTTTTCCAGGGCATTCTTTAAGCACAGATTAGCAATTCCCCTTTTCACTAACTTCGAGTGTGCTGAGTTAGCAGATGCACCATTCAGAGTAATCGTATCGGAGCGTCGCTCTTGGCAAAAAGCATTTGGTCTATTTTTACAAGAAAAACTAAAACTATTGCCAGTCAACGACCCGTTTCTCATTCGGAACTCACAGGAGGTATTCATGAACTTCATTGGTTCAGTCTCAGGCAAGAATCTGAAAGGTTTTTCCGTAGACATCACTGATCTGTTGACTCCACAGTAGTTTGCTAAGCTGCTTCGAACAAGCTATCGAAGAGTTCAGGAGATAGAGAGAGAGAAGTAACTTTATTGGCACCCGTCAAATAGATGACAGGGTAGAGGCGTCAGCCTAAACCCACACTCATCCTCCCTAACCGTCGACCGGGATCCCTTGGGACGCGGCGGCGGTCAGGGCAAGACTGATGACTTGCCGTTGTGCATTTTCCTCTTCGTTGAGTAGCAAGGACTCCCAAGATTCTCTGCATCTGTCTGGCTCATCAAAGTTAGGACAGCTCCAAACCATGTGGACTAAGTCCGCTATACCATCGCAATGCCTACACCAAGGGCTATACACCAAGGGCTATACACTTAGGGATGCCACTTGCTCAACAATTGTGGGTTCGGAAATACCCCTATTTGTAACTTTCTCCACATAACTTCCTTGCTTTTGGAAAGGTTCTTATTCACTCTCGGGTAAGTCTTACGCCCCAGCTTATAATGGTTAAGAATTTCGTTAAAAGTGCTCAGTTCGTCAGCGGTCTGTTGGGGTTCCTCGCTTGGGGGTGTTGTCGAGACAGCGCTGGAATCCCGGAAAGTGAGACCTCGGGCCAGCGCATGCGCCTTCTCCTTCCCTCGCAAACCCTGATGAGCCGGCGCCCAGATTAGCGAAACCTGCTCCACCGGGGGCTGTCCGGTGGCTAATATGCGTACAGCTGCGGCGGAGATCCTGCCCGCATCAAAATTTCTGATTGCAGATTTTGAATCACTAACATTCTTTTAACTCAAAGCCAGCGCAATGGCGAGTTCTTCCGCCTCCGTTGCTCCTAAATGTCTGATGCTGCAGCACGAGGCAGGGCCTCCGTTTTCGCGTGTAATTACGGCTGCGTATACTTTGCCTTGCTTATATTTGGCCGCGTCCGTGTAAATCACGTCCTGCCTGCCTTCCAGGCTTTTCTGCAACGCCTCAGCTCTGTCCTTTCGCCTGCCCTCGTGATGCACCGGGTGCATATTCCTGGGCAACGGGAGTATTCTTAGCCTGTCCCTGACTCGCGGTGGGACTTTGCCTGTCTACTTGGAACACGCCTGGGGCTCGAACCCCAGCTGCACCAGGATCCTTCTACCAGTCTGAGTGCGCAGCAGTCTCTGATATTGCGATACTGTCGCCGCTTCAATGAGCTCGTCTAAGGTGTTGGACACCCCTAAACTTAAAGGGACTGACAACCGATTTTTAAGGACCCTTATTTTTATGGTGCAATGGAAAGCTCGCCCTCTGCACTGTTTTCACCTGCAGCGGTTACTTCCAAAAGCGCGTGGGTATTTCGCACGCGGAATTTTTCGATCTGAGAAGCCTCTAAAAAAGGCAGAGTGCGCACTCTAGCAACGTTGAAAAGTGATCGCGGTGCCGATAATCCGTCTCGCTTGCGGACATCGTTCTGCTTTCGCAGGAGGGAGCGTAGCTGTGATTAACCATCCACACTTTGACCTGTTCAACTACTTTTCGAAATAAAAAGACGGTGCGACGAGCTGGCATTGTTTGGCAGGCCGATCTTGTATTTGTAAGGCGTTCTCTCGCATGTCTGCGCCTACTTCATGAATGGCCGGGCTCCGGCGCTGCCACTCTGGCCATAGCCGTGCCAAGCCAGGCCAGCTAGATCCGAAACCACGCTTTTGCACGTGACGGCAGAAGCGTGCAGTAGCAACCCGCGCTACAAACGAAGGGTTATCTGCACATTGTAAGTGACAAAAAGCTTATAATATCAAAAGTTTCATGCGGTCCGATACTAATAAATAGATAAAATATTGCGTAAATTTGTAGAAGGCCACGTGACCGCACTTTAACTCTAGTTCGTATGTTTGCCGCTTGAGTTACCAAACCTAAGTTTTCGTGACTTTGCATGAAGAAATATAAACCCGTGTTTATTGAGGAAAAGTGGCGTCGTTTGAGCCAATACAACACACAATGTTTCCGCCATTGGGGTCATCTCAATTAAAGTTTTGGGCAGGTTGTCTGTCCCTTTAAGATTTTGTTCGTTGATGTGTTTGGGGGAAGTCCGAGAGCCGTCTTGACCCCCTTCCTAATAGTGATCTCGACCTTGTCTTTCTCTGCTTTGGTGAATTTCAGGTAAGGAGCTACATATACAATCCTGCTAATTACGAAAGATTGCGCTAACCTTAGGAGGTTCGCTTCCTTCATACCCGCATGTTTGTTTGCTATTCGCTTGTGCAATTGGCACGTCTGGCTGGTACTCGCTTCCAGTCGTTGGATCGTCTCGGCGTTTTAGCCGTTTGCTTGAATCCGCAAACCCAAGACCCTGATACTGTCGACAGTGCGAATAATGTTACCGTTTGCCCTCAGCACGAATACAGCAGAACGGCCTGACTCTTTTGACGGATCCCTTGAGGCCCACTAGACAGGGTAACAGTGTCTTACAAGACACCACGCTGGACCTCACTCTGGTTGGAGGCAGGCTCACGGCTACATCGTGCAACACGGGTGAAGATCTGGGTAGCGACCACAGAATAATTGAAATAGCGACAGAGGATGGTCCTTCAGTAGTTCGCACGAAGAAGCTAGAAACTGTGAATTGGCATGCTTTCAGGAATAGTCGGTCCGGCCAGGATGGCATAGAAGACATAGATTAATGGAGCAGGGGAGTTATTCAATCGGTACACAATGCTACTGATGAAATCGACGTGGATGAGAACCAGGAACGGGTTGACAGACACATCATAAACCAATGGCGCAAAAAGCAAGTGCTCAATTTGAGGCTCGCGCACACAAGAGGCGATAGAAATATCCGCAGGCAGTTGGCTGCGTTGAATAAGGAGATAGAAGAATATGCTTTAACCCTCACCAAGCAGAACTGGAACAGCATTTGTGACCAAATGGACCACCAAATTGGTAGTGCAAGGACCTGGCATCTGCTGCGACACTTGCTAGACCCGGACAAATCCAAGCTAGAAGCTAGGCAGCAGCTACATAAGCTCGTTTACGAATACGACTGAGACTTGCCGTTGTCACTAAAGCAAAAGGTATTTAAACATTGCATTCTCCCAGTACTAACGGATGGTGGGGAAACATGGAGGATAAGGAAAAAGCTCAAGATGAAACTAAGGAGCGCGCAGCGTGCAATGGAAGGATACATGATAGGTGTAATGCTAAGAGATAAAAAAACGAGTGGAATGGATCGGGGAACAGACAGGTGTGGCTGATATTATTATATTAGTTAAAAGGAAGAGGTGGACCTGGGCAGGACATTTCATGCAGAGGACAGATAACAGATGGTCAGTAAGAGTGATGGAATGGATACCAAGGGAAGGAAAACGCAACAGAGACAGGCAAAATGTTAGATGGAGCGATGAAAGTAAGAAGTTCACGGGCATAAAGTGTAGTGAACTCGCTCAGGATACGGCAAATTGGAAATTGTTGGGAGGGGCCCTTGTGTTGCAGTGGATTTAAAATGGGTTGATGATGATGTTAATTACAGCATATGCTAGCTGTAAAATCTGTCTTTTTCAGGAACCCTGTGGGGTGGTTCAGGACCCCTTTTATTCCCATGGGTAAGCTGGTGTCCAAACGTGATGACTACAAATCAGATATTGGTGTAGCACGATAATAAAGATGTGCAAGAATTGTCTCATGCCGGAAGTAATTGAAGCCCATGCAATTGTTTACAGTGATGGATGCATTAGCGTAGCTTCCGTTGGGCCAGCAGAAAAGGAGCTTAACTACCTTGGATAACAGATTGACTATACTTTGTGTCGATTGGCTACTCCATGTCCAGTATTCAGAGTTGTTCTTTAAATAGGCCTACTGGTGATAGCCTGCGCTCTGTATTAGTTTCCCCCTTTCTCCTGTCTGTGCGGTTCGCTGATTTGTTAGAATGTACAGAAAAGCCCACCAGTTCCACTGCAGTGAAAGCTGTATGAACAATGGCGCAGTAATTTGCCTGTGTTTTCCTTGTGTTTATCATCAGTGTTGTCAAATTATTTTTGCATAATTTGACTTCATTATGCAGCTAATTACCTTTATCTGTATCTTATTTCTCTAATAGAGAAGCTCAGGGGGAGATGGAGGCTTGAATCGATGAACAGATTGCTAAAAGCGATGTAGAACAGGGAATGTCGCAGGAGCCAATGTTTCGTTTCGACAAGTGGACTTGTCTTCGTCAGGACGGCGACTGCCTTCTCGAGCGTTCGTTTCTGTACGCCATTGCACTCTGTCCCCACAGAAGGAGAGTAGAAGAGCGGCATGTGCTAACAACAACAAAAAAAAAAGGGTGGGGGGAGGGTGCGGGGTAAGTAGGGTGACAGGTGTTAGCGTGACTAATATAAATGGAAAGAACGAAAGCTTCCAGAGAATCTGCTTGTGGAACATATCTTGGAAATATACACTGTGTGTGTAGCACTAGAAAGCAGGATGAAGAAAGAAAATTGTGTCTCATATAAGAGTTCAACACCCTCCAGCCTACAGGCATAAACCTTTCAAAGGGAGCCTTTGAGTCCATTAGATACGGTGGGGTGTTAAAGATGACAAAGGTTAAGGTATTGTACCGAAAGTCTATTTTCAGGTGTGGATCCCCCATCCAGTTCAAGGAGAACAATGGCATTAAACAGTGTAGTCACTTTTTTAGCAACAGGCTTTCGGTGAAATGCACTGCAGGTGAGGTGAGGGTGGTACAGGACGGGAGGGGGGATGCAGGCAATAGATGCAACGCCTGTACCTAGCACATGGGTTTCCTTCTTCATCCAGCTTTCTAGCGCTGCACACACACAGTCCCTACTTACCCCACCCTTTTTTTTTTTCTTTTTGTTGCTGTAAACTGCAACACTTTCAGTGAAGTGCAGTGCAGTGAGAGTCCCGCTCGCCACGAGCTTTTCCGTCGCTGTCGTGGCGTACCAGTGTATCATCGTTGAAAGAATCCTTCCGATTAAAAAGGGGGCCCGGAAGCCAAATTTTACTTGCCCAATGTTTCATTGAAACAACTTCCGGCCGTGCATTGCACTCAGATAAATTTTAAAAATGAAATTTAAGATTGATGTAGGCAAACAAAAGTTACTGAAACTCACAAACTCAAAATTAAAGCAGGCGACAAATATTGGCATCCCCCTTTGCATGTTCACTCCTTCCAGCTTACGCCTTGCGGTACCAGAACCATGCTGTCGATTGTGGCCTTCCTACCACGACGGTTACTGCTCTTTTTGACAGCCATGGGCTGCAGCATGGGATGCACAGTACTCCTTGTGCCAGTTGCACACAAAATGAAATTGTAATGCATGAATTTATGTCTTTTAGTAGCTGTAGCAAGCATGAGACGTGTTTTCATATTAAAATTTAATATAGTCAGTGCATTGTAAGCATGTACGACGAGTATTTTTATGCTCGACTGTTCCCAGCCATTCACAATCGGCAGCGCAACTAGCATAGCAATGTCATATCCGCTCGCAGAAACTATTGATGTACAACACTCCACTTGGCTTGGAAGCTGATTTCAGGTACAAATTAAAATATAATAGTCTCCAACTTCGCCATTGTCAAGTCCCTCAAACGCCAACCCACATTTTAGACGGTCAGTAGGCCTTGCCCATTAGTAGACACATATTCAGCACTTGCCAGTGTCGCCTTCCCAGATTTAAAGAAATATTTTCAAAGCTATAAGGGAATGGCCATCTGGACTGTACATAGTACAAATTTCAGTTAGCAGTGAAAAAAATCTATATTTTTTAACTCCTCTCCTGCAGGCCTAATGTTTTTCAACTTCCAGATCTAGTTTAGAATAGAATGAAAGAAACGTGTGAGTACAAAATGTTTGATACAAATAAACATTTAAATGACAGCAGAAAGAAAGGCCAGTGCACATTTCAGCAATGATGCAATGCTGGCAGATTGCAGCATCTTAATATTTGAACTGTTTTGTTCTGAACAATAACCAACGTATTTTCGGGTTTGGTTCGGGTTGAGGCATGTTCCAAGAATTGGAGCTCAGTTCTGGCCATAATTGTGGTTCAGATGCAGTTTATGGTTTGGGTTCACTTCGACACTCAGCGTATAGTCTGGTCTGCAATGCCTGTTCATTTGTCGGCACAAGTAGCAATCAATTAACACGTGAGTTTAACAAAGTGAAATTGATTGACAGGTTAGATGACACCTGTGTGAAAAACTGTCAGTCGCCCTTTCCACAATGGAGCTATATTTCCTGCATCAGGTTAGAAATTTTGTGAGGCCAGTGTGCACGTGATGTGTCACAGGTGTTTGGCTTTATATATGTGGTTGCATGTTTCTGAATAAAACATTGTCGCAAGTCAGGGCTCATGAATCTCAAGTCTTCTGTGCATTTATGATTACCACATGCCCAAACAGTTACCCTATTTGCTTGAGGGCCTCTCGATTTTGGACCAGTCCTCCTTGCATCTTTACATCGCTGTAATGCCAAATCAAACACCGAGCTCGGGTGCATCTCGTTTTAGCTGGCAAGTCAACATACACAATCTCATGCGATCAAACGGGCTGCATGTATTGCCAAACTCGATGGGACATTCTTTGGTTTCCCTCGTGCAAGCTCTGGTACTTTTTTCCTCCTTACAGTGAATAATGCCAGTCGTGCTTCTGTCGCTAATGGCTTAATGCACTGGTGTTGCAGGGTGGAGAGCGGGCTCGCTGGGAGCACCACCACGTGACGCTGGGGCGGGTAAGAAGGGCCTGTGCCAGTGATGGCAGGACGACCACACAACCGCTTTATGCAGGTGCCTGGCTACGGGTTTGGCATCGCTGTTAGTGGTGGCCGTGACAACCCGCACTTCACCAGTGGCGAGCCATCCATTGTAATATCGGACGTGCTTCGAGCCGGACCTGCTGAAGGGAAGCTCCAGTACGTGTTTCCATTCACACCTTGCTTCACTTGGACACACACATGACGCAGGATGGCCAATTTGAACCCATCTTATGATCTTGCAAACGTTGTCTTAGCTTTTACAAAAAGCTTGTTTTTATTTGAGAAAAAAATGTGAAATTTCTAATTGGCAACATTGTTGCTTTTGTGGTGTGCACATGTTATGAACTGATTTTACTAAGTGTGGGCTATAAGATGTGCTGGCTTTCAAAAAACCCAGCACATCTTATCCCCTAGTTATGTGTGCATGAATGTGGACTGTAATTATGAGCTAGCACTGATTTGGGACCAAAGCTAGCAAGAGCACCACGCTAAGGGACTCCCATTGTTGTGTTCGCTCTTCTTTAAGCAGCACCAGCTGTGCACTAAACGTGCACTACTAACACATCTCCTATGTATGATTTGCACTTTCGCATAAGACACACTACTATTTAACTTGGTTGGCGCTATGAAATGCAAATACGCATGCTTGAATATTCATTGCGAAATGTCATAGCCATGCACGGTACTTATGCATCAACATTAGAAGCTGCAAATTGTAGTTGTGCAGTATTTGGAACTAACGCACTTGGTTCGAAGGCATGGCAAACAGCTGTTAACCTAATGCACGCCACTCGAAGCTTTTGAAGGCCACATCCTCTCGTGAACTGTCTTAAAGTTCTACCACTTTGGTCGGCAGCATTGCTGGACTGCGTTGTCAACGTCTGCATAACTCCTGTGTGATGTAAGCAATGAAATAGGTTGTCATTGTTGCATTTTTGGCATCATGTGCTCATAATGAACACATGTAAGATGCTCACATCGCATCAAAACAAACATGCACATGCAAAATGTGAATGGCAACTGTGGTGGCAACTTCATGGTGTGTTTGCCTTTCTCATTTCCCGTCGTTTAGTGCACTACTATCCGTATCATGCTTTACCAACATGCCCAGTCTTCAACTTTAGCAGGCAACCAGAAGCAGTGACTTGCTTCTCCACTACTGCGACTTCTCACAGAGGTAGTGATGATGATAACAACGTGGTGCTCTAATTTTCGCTACTAGGGGATGGTGGGCGCTTCGACGTGGCCCCTTTTACAGTATAAGCTGTTATGAGATCACAACAAGGGCCGTTCTTGCGCTGTAGTTGTCCGCCGCCGCCGCCAGTGTCCATAACCGCTATCGCGCAAATTTCAGAAAAAAATAACTAGGGCCGAGGAGGATTCAAACCACGTCCTCTGCCTGGATTCGAACCCACGTCCTCCATGTGGCAGTCGAGCATTCTACCACTGAGCCACGCCTGTGCATAAAAACCTTCGCTAAAAGGCCTAAACAGCTATAATGTCTGCTGAGGAATCGCATTAACAAATGTAATGTTACGTGGCAGGATAATAATACGCCACTACACTTCGGGGAAAGTGGATTGCGTAACGAGTTCGAGGAATCATTTGAAAGAACACAGGCCTGCATGGTTTGTAGCTCTGAATCCATTACAGAGGCATCATCATCATCAATATGAAACAATCTTCTTCAACATTTCCGTCATCATTATTACGAATCGCTGCCTTTTGAAGCAGTTTTGTTGTATAATGCCATGCATCACGCGGCAGGCGACGTACGTAGCCCCGCCAGCAACCTGACTTGGCTCTTCGATATACCTGACGGTGCGGACCGCTGCTGAAGAAGCGAATCGCTGAGCTACGCGCTATGGGGATCGCCGCCAGAGGGCCATTGGAAAGAGATTCCAGCAGACGACGATGATGTGACAGAGCGGCGTGCGGTACGCACTAGGGCTAGCCTGTGCCGGAGCTCGGCTGGACGCGGCTGGGCGCGACAGCCCTGAACTGGCTAGCCGGCCGGGACTGGGTGCTGCGGGCCGAGACGCGGTGATCTCCCACATTGGCGCCACAACGTGGGGCCCCGGCTGCGTTCCAGGAAGGACCATGTGTTTGTGGGAGACGCCGCATCGCCCGTTCCGTCGCACATAAACGACCACTACCGCATCTGCCTGGTGACCTCTGCGAGCAATTGTGGAGCGCAGCAGACGAGCGAAGGCGACTACTGACTGCGTCCGCTCTTCCGAGGTTTGTACAGCAAAAACCATGGATGACCCAATCAGCTAATTATGACATCGCGACAGAGAAGGCCGAAGAAGACATCTCGACGAAGGTGAATGGCTTCTGGGCACCAAGACGGAGAAGGGTCCGCAGGAGCGGACTGGACTTGGCAGAACTGTCCGAAACCAATGATGGCAGCGAGGTACGGAAGGCGGACCACAAAGACGAGACAGGAGAGTCGATGAAGAGGGCGCCCACTATGACGAAGGCGGTGATAGTGACGAGGAGGACGCCATTCCTGATGGTGAGGGCTACGTCAAGGAGAGGGACGACCCCAAGAAAGACGACGAGGATGCCAAGCTATTGGCTTTATTTGGGGCTTTGCGGTTCTGTTTCCTGACGTGGGTGTGTATGGAATGAGGAGCACAAGGAAGGCTCCCATGCACAGGGCGCCGAAAGAATTCCGGCGGTATTTCAGAAGAGGAACGGGCGGTGGTGGTGAGGAGGAATAGGAAGGAACGAGTGCGATGGGGCTGATGCCGTTGCAAAGGCACCATGTGATGGCTTCTGGCGACGGCCCACCCTCCCTTGGGCCGCGCAAGTGAGGCAGTTGGCAGGTCTTACTGGAGTTGCTTGCCTGCGACTGGGCGGCTGCACCCACCAGCCAACTGCTGGTGCACTCTTCGGTTTAGGACCCGCGGATGCTGCAAAACCTTGAAAGGTTGAGGACTGCCGTGTTCTACAAGACCTTATGCCCGGAGCTGCGCGACCTGCTCTCCTTCGCTATACCACGTTCCGTGCACCAGCTTCCCAGTTTTCTCCGCCGGCAGGGGTGCACGTTGTCCCATCGTCGCAGTACACCGCGGGCCAGTGCCACCGCCTCCGCAGAGGGAGGGGCAGTATGGGGATCGCCGCCAGAGGGTCGTTGGAAAGAGATTCCAGGAGACGACGATGATGTGAGAGAGCGGCGCGGCACGCGCTAAGGCTAGCCTGGGCCGGAGCTCGGCTGGACGCGGCTGGGCGCGACGGCCCTGAACTGGCAGCCGGCCGGGACTGGGCGCTGCGGGCCGAGACGCGGTGATCTCCCACAGCGCGCGGCTGCAGCAAAGCAACATCGGGCACAACAGACAGCTGTGCAGAGAGAAGCCCAAACCGCAGCTCACTGTCGACACCGAACCAAGAGTTTGATTCGTTCTCAAAAAAACGGCGCCAAGAGACTCTCTGAGATGTGCAGTTATACAGAGTTTCACGTTACAATACCGGAGTGATTATTGCGTAGTGGGTACTTCCCTACTTGGCGAAATGATAATAGTTATGGCACAGGGGATACCTATCACCTCTACTTGCACTAGTTTCCTCAAGCGTTTAAAATGACCCCTAAGGTCGCTCCTCCAGTTTACGCTGTCACTGTCCTGCGGTTCCGCGCAGGCCTAGCTCTTTTTTATCAGTTACTGCATCAGTTCTATGGGTTTAATGCTTTTCAGAAAAAAAGCTGTAGCTGTAGAATAGTATGCATGACAATAGTGGCTAATGGCGATATTGGCGAGTTGCATGCATTTTTTGCAAACACACCTCTAAAATTGTGTGTGGTGCGTTGTAAGGGGAATGGTGCACTTGTAACTCTCCGCTGATGGTAGCGCCTCTCGCGGCGGCGCGCTCTTCCTTGGGGCTATAGAAGCTCCAGTCCCAGGGCTGGTGGTAGCTTTAGAGCCAAGTTAGCCGTGTTTTTCCCCCGCAGTTTTTTTTCTTCCAAACGTCATCGTACCACTGCTCAGGGTTCAGCAACAAGATTTTTTGTATTCTCGGCGGCAAGAATACTTATATAAGATCACCAGGGCCAACATAGGTGGAGAGTACGGGGGGGCTCGGGGGCTCGAGCCCCCCCCCCCCGAACTTTCCAAGGGGGGCATAGCCCCCGCCGGAGCCCGGAGAGGAGGATCATTATGTGTAGTGCAGAAGTATAATCGTAACGGGCGGAATGCTCTCGGCAAAGCGTTATGGATAAATGATACGCCAATGCACGCGATGATGAACTCACATGGGTAGGCCTCACCGCAAGCTGTGGTTGCTAGCCGGACCTATGCGCAACTCACATGGGTAGGAAAGCATGCATTGCTTTCCTCCCCATGTGAGTTGCGCATAGGTCTGGCTAGCAACGACAGCTTGTGGTGAGGCCACACTCGCCGATCCACGTGCCTGGCGTGTAAACGACCGGCGATGAAAGAAGTTACACCTCCTTTCGGGATTGTACCACGGGAGTACAAAGGCCAACTGCACAGCCTCGACAGCGGACTTTTGGGGCGTTACACCTTTTAAGGGGATAATGGCGGCGCCAAGGGAGGCCTCTTGTTAAAGCGGTTCGCTACAGCAGCGGCGGAAGTCCAATAATTGGCCTATAGGGAAAAACAAACTCTAAAGCCACTTTTCTTAATCTAAGTTTTTAATATTGAAATTAAAAACTGGCCCAACGTTTCGAGGCCCATTCGGTCTCTTCATCATGGGGTGACTGTCCGGCCGGCTCTGAAGCTAGCGACTTTTCTTAGTGATTGTCCCTCTCTCCACCGTCATTCCTCCGCCTTTCTTGTGTCGGTGTTGTTTTCTCCATTGGTTCCGGCAGGGTCCCAGTTGAGCCGTTGATATTTCCACGTGTTGTTTGGACGTGCCACGGCTCTAAGAACTGCCTTTTGGTGCGGTTACCTTCCGTGTCGAGGACCCGGGCGTCGTCGAAGTTGATGTGATGGTCTTTCTTTTCGCTGTGTTCTGCGAGCGCGTTCCGCGTAGCGCTGAAGCTGTGTACGTCATTTTTGTGTTGCGTATCCTTTCCGGAAAGCTTTTTGTCTCGCCAATGTAAGTGGCGTGGCAATCGGCGCACGGAACCTCGTACACTAGCCCGGGGAATCTTTCTTTGGCAGCCGGTGTTTTGTAAATCATTTTTCAATTACGTTGATACGTTGTATGAGAACTGACACAAAAATTCTGCATCTTGTCTTTTTCTTTTGCAATAAGTAGCTAATGACCCTCTTACTCCGGCTGTAAACCTCGAGGGCTCGAGCGCGCCATTATCAATATTTTGTGTACGGTTTTGTGGAGCCCAGACGCATTTTCCGTTTGAAAGAGCGATGAGTATTCCATCGGATGGTATTCCATCCGATGGAATACTCATCGCTCATCCGATGGAATACCATCTCCCAGGATGGTATTCATGTAAACACAGCTGACTACATGTGCACACAAAACAGCGTTCACATGAGTACCGCGCGGACAACTCTTTTGAGTGAAGGCTCCCTGGGTGCTGCTGTAATGCCCTCAGACATGCGTGATCCCTCAACAATGCGCTGCCGAGGCGAGGATGTCAGTTTGTACTCCGGTGCAATTCTGCCCCCTCTTTCCGTCTGCTAGGATGAGCGCTCTCCCAAGAATCACGACAGCAACCCAAACTCGTCACGCAGCTGGTTGTTTACATGAAACAGAAAAGCGCGTTTCGCATGCAGTGGCACAACACGCACGTTCAAATTGATATTAAATATGTTCTAAGCTATATCAGCCGTTGATATTTTGTAGATGATGCGTGTGTGTCGACACAAATCTATCCCGCCAGTTATCTCGATCGCCTTAAATTTTGTGTCAGTACTCCTTTAACTGGTGTTTAATTCTGGGTTACGATTGCATGACAATGTTACAAACGTGAAGTGCAAATAATCGTGTAAAGTTCAAAATTATTTGCACGAAAGTGACTTGCTGTGACGTTTTTTTCTTCTGTTGTGCTTTCTGTGTCATTTGGGAATACATTGCTCCATTTATTGTAAAATAAATATTTCTTCGAAAAAATAATGTCAGATGTGAATTTACAGCGATGTTGATGCGTTTGCGGCCGGACTGGGAAAGCGACGCGCGCAAATGTGCGCGCATCTCTCCTCCAGTACGGTGTGTGGCAGTTTGCCAGTTTTCATCATCAGAAAAAAAAAAAAAATTAAATTTGCCTGAGCTCCCCCGCGTTTTTGAAAAATATGGGAGAGGGTGAGGAGGAAAATTAGAGAAAGAAGGATGAGAAAGGGTAGTTAGAGAATGAGGACAGAAGACCGCACCGGAAAATGAAAAAGTCTCCGCCTATGAGGGCCAATATTTATAGCCGTCCAGAATGTGCAGTGTGAAAGGAGAAGTGCGGTCACTTGAGCGCGCATTTCGTCGACGCTCTCTCCTTAGTAGACGACATGTGGTGCTAGTTTGCAATGTGACGGGCTTTTTCCAGAAAATAAAAGAAAAAATAAACGCTATCAGTGTAGTAACAACCCTATGGTTCCGGTCAGGGGGATCCCAAGGCATTCTGTGTGGAGTACGTGAAAGGTGGGTTGTCAATGAGAGGGAGTTGGTGCGCGCTTTCCAGCAACGCTATTGTGCGGGCAGACATGTGTTGTCAATTTGTAAAGGTTCGCACTGTTTTTAACGAGCCGCTTGTGTGGGACTCGGAGATGGATACCAGGCTGCGACATGCATATCTGTCTGGAGTAAGGCGCTCCGTTCTTATTGTTCGCGGCCCGCGCTGCTGCTGCTTTTTTCCTCCTTTTTTTTTCCCTACAGGCCTACTAAGCAACTTAATAGTTCGGTCTTTCCTTTCGTTGGTACTCCGACCAGAACAAGGACCGCAGCCAATCTACTCGAATGTCTCTTACCAAAAAAAAAAAAAAAAGAAGCTCGTTAAAAACGGACTATGTGCCTCTTGCATCTGCCTGCCAGCCTAGACGATGCACGATGGAGTCGAGGCACTGGATAACAAAAGCCACTCAAAGGCGTCCTGCTGTTTTCTTTCCAGTCGTGTTTATTTTTCTTTCTATCTTACTGGTTTTTAGCAGAACCTTTAACATAGAGTTAAAACCGTATTGCTTAGTCCAGCCTTCATTGTTTAGAAATAAATAAATGGACGTATTTTGTTGATGCTTCCTGGCACCGGCGCCGCATTTTCTCACTTAGTATAAGTACCGATTAACGGAAATAAACAGATGAGGTCTTGCAGTCCATGGCTTCACAGCTTCTCTTTCCAACACGCGCACCCAAGCACTGTGCTCACACATGACGGATACAGCTACAGACTTTCACTGCTATATTGTGGAGACTAATATGTCAAGTTTCAGTTTCTTTATTTCTAAATATTACAGTACAACATACAAATATATACAAACAAGGGTACCAAAGTAATAAAACTGTAGTGGGAGCCTCGGTAATTAATGAATGGTTTGTGGTAACATTTACATTCAGCACATCAATAATACATATAACACTAATTCATTGAATACATTCAACATTTCATTTCGAAACAATAAATAGTGAGAAGCAAGGCAAGAATAAATGCATGATCGAGCAAATATAATAATAAAAAACGAAAATAGCAAGAATGAAACACATCAAGTCAGCTGCAATGGCGAAAGTATGTGATACATCACAGATATCGTGTTATGGTTATTGCAGTATATGTTTACAAAGCTGATTTTTGAATATTTCTAATGGACAACAAGACTTTATGGCAGATGGTAAATCATTCCAAAGGGAGATAGCGGTGAATGAAGATGTCTTTTTTGCCATAAATGGTGTGCACTATTGGTAACAGATTTTTGTTAGCTGCAAATCTGGTTGTATTCGTGTTGTGCAAAAGCTCAGCCACAATGGACGGATATGTAAGGTTATTATGTAGCAGTTAACGGAATAAGATGACAGATCGATAACAGTGCATCATAGGTCGGCAGTGTAGGGGAACACTCACTCACACTCACTCACCCAAATTTTTCCAGCATCCGCACTCACTCGCACTCGCACTCACCTCCACTCACACTCACTGGCACTCACTCGCACTCGCACTCACTTCCACTCACACTCACAAGCACTCACTCGCACTCGCACTCACCTCCACTCACACTCACTGGCACTCACTCGCACTCACTTCCACTCACACTCACTGGCACTCACTCGCACTCGCACTCACTTGCACTCACACTCACAAGCACTCACTCGCACTCGCACTCACCTCCACTCACACTCACTTGCACTCACTCGCACTCGCACTCACTTGCACTCACACTCACAAGCACTCACTCGCACTCGCACTCACCTCCACTCACACTCACTGCACTCACTCGCACTCGCACTCACTTCCACTCACACTCATTGGCACTCACTCGCACTCGCAATCACCTCCACTCACACTCACTTGCACTCACTCGCACTCGCACTCACTTCCACTCACACTCATTGGCACTCACTCGCACTCGCACTCACTTCCACTCACACTCACTGGCACTCACTCGCACTCGCACTCACCTCCACTCACACTCACTTGCACTCACTCGCACTCGCACTCACTTCCACTCACACTCATTGGCACTCACTCGCACTCGCACTCACGTCTATGAAATGAGTGCGAGTGAGTGCGAGTGAGTGCACTCATGAGTGAGTGCGCCGACCTATCAGGCATCTGCGGCAAATAGAGTGACACGAGTTTTTCCTCGTGGCTAGAATAAACGGCAGCGGTGCCAGTACACTGTGCAGGTTTCACCTGGTCGCCGACCTAACTCGACCTAGTTCGAGATGTACGCGCGCCTCTTCAGTCGCGCGTACATCTCGAACTGTGAGCGCTGTCTAATGTATCAGAGAATAGAACACATAGTATTTCGCGACTGTCCCCCATTCGTGCCACAGCAGCAGACGGCGGCCACTAGGCTGGCTGATATGCGAGTACAAGCAATAGATGAAAGCTGTATTTCACCCGAAATAGGGGACCATACCGAATTACCTAATGCTACAAGGTCATTTTTTCAATAGAAATGGACTGGATGCTAGACGTTCGGTACCACTGCGCAAGGTTGCGGATTATGAAAAGCGACTATTAAACTTAGATGCAACTAAAGTGGCTTCTTTTCATTATGCGACTATTAGACCTTTATCATAATCTTCGAGTGCATTTCCCTGCACAGCATATTCGTCCGACTAATGGCGGCCCCTGTCACGTTTCAAGTAGAGGCGAGGTCCCAGTTACCCGTGCTGGGGTTTGACTATTGCCAGTGTTTATGTCAAGAGAGCCGGGTCGACATTTTCCGCGTCACAGCACATTGTTTTGCAGAAGTGATTAGCTGCCATAAGTTGGGCTAGTTCGTATCAAGCGTAATGAAATATGATTACTGGCATCCATGTCCCCTTTGCGCAAGCAGTCATGTCTTATGTATGTACGGATCACTCATTCTTATCCCCATCCTCATGCTTCATCACTCTTCCCCTGTTGCGTTGTCCCCGAAGTAGAGTAGAAGGCCGGGGCGTACTAGATCAGGCCACCCTCTCTACCTGTCTCTAGTGTATTGGACTTCAAGTACGCGAGTATGTAGCTTCATTATGAAACTGAGGTTGCTTCGATGTAACGTTGCTCGCTGTGACAGATTATGCACTGAATTGTGATGTCGTTCATTATAACGATTATGTTAATATTTCATGCGACATTTTCTTTGAAGGTCACTTTGGTCAGTATTCATTGTCACTTGATTGATGCTTTTGGTAGTCTTTTCAAGCTTGCCTCTTTACATCAGCTGATGTCCTAGGCAAATTTTCACTTTGATACCTGGGTCATATTTGAGTTCCTCTGTTCATACTCATTGATTTTATGTGGCGAAGATACTGCATAACATGACTGAAAGCGGCTATCACACATTCATCCACTATGCTGTCTGTGCTCATACAACAGGATGCGCTACTCTCATGCTGAGAAATGCATTGTCGTTTGGCTATTGTTACTAGTGCGCTTTCTGTAAGCCTCTAGTCGTTAATAAATTCCAGATATATTTAAATTATTTCTTCTGCAGTTCCTTATGAATATTGGTGGTTTTATTTTTTTCACATTTCTCTTTTTTTTAAACTACCATAAGTTAGTTTCTCAATGAAATGTTGAATAAAATGTTGACGTCAACAACAACAACAACAACAATGATCATTGGCAGTGGGGCCTCCTTGTTCGGCCGCTTGCCAAGAAACTTTCTATCCTTAACTGTAGAAAGATATGTCGCTACTGTTTTTGGTAGATTTGCTTCATACTATACAAAGTACAAGCTATATTGATTTTTGTATGCATGACAACTAATTGTGACCTAAATGCTAAGACTGATGAAGCCTTTGCAGACAACTGTGTGCCTACCTTACTGCACTATTGCTCTGTTGCACTCAATGCTAGTGCTTTGACCCACCAGAAAAAAAAAATACGTTCCACGCAAGTGCGACTTCAGCACTTCTTCCTAGGACGAAAGTATTCAGGTGGGCTGGCACTAACCCCCACTCTGCAGCACCTTAAACCTTATGGTGGAGCTGGTAACATAGCGGGTCGAAGCTACTACCATAAGGCAGGGACGACGTCCGTGGATCGTGGGTGCCCCCCAAAATTATTATCCCGTTGACACCTTCAGAACCACAGAGTTAATGCCTTAGGGGTGCAAAAAATGCCTTGGCGTCATTTGAACCCCTAAGACGTTAGCTCTGAGGTCAGATTATCATTTATATATTCTGAGGGTGGCAACCAGACCAAAATATTGGTGGGCGCGCCCAGTTCCCGAGCACGATTCCTGCTTCTTTTTCAGATTACGGCTAACATTTCAGGAACAGCTTTTTGATGACGCACGTGCAAGTCTTTGAACGGATTCAGAAATCCTGGAAAATGGGATTATTGGAGTCTCCTCGAAGCCGTCGAAAAGACCAGCTTTTTGAAGACGCATGTGCAACGAGCCGGACATCAGGCGATATACGACGCATCCAGGACTAAGGCTTCTTATGCGTGCCGTCTGCAACGTTAACGTCTCGGATATCCGTTTCGAAGTCGTCATAAATCCTTTGTATGCTAGCTGGGCAGGAGAGTACCAAGACCGTGGCATGTAAATCAAGCCGCTCATGCCATACATGTCATGATTTTCATATTATGACCTGTCATTTATGTTCGTCATGCAGTCATGTTGTGCCATACTGATTTTCGTATACATCCCATTAACGAAACGGCCCAGGAGAGCACCAAGACCGTTTCATGTAAATCATGCATGTCATGATTTTCATATAATGATCTGTCATTTTATTCGTCATGCAGTCATATGGCATAGCGATTTTCGTATACAATCCATTAACGAGATGGCCACGGATACATACATACATACATACATACATACATACATACATACATACATACCGCTCAGACTCATTGGCACTCACACTCACTGGCACTCACTCGCACTCACACTCACTTACACTCACTCGCACTCGCACTCATTTCCACTCACACACACTGGCACTCACTTGCACTCTCTCGCACTCGCACTCACTTCCACTCACACTCACTTGCACTCACTCGCACTCGCACTCACCTCCACTCACACTCACTGGCGCTCACTCGCACTCGCACTCACTTCCACTCACACTCACTGGCACTCACTCGCACTCACACTCACCTCCACTCACACTCACTTGCACTCACTCGCACTCGCACTCACTTCCACTCACACTCACTGGCACTCACTCGCACTCGCACTCACTTCCACTCACACTCACAAGCACTCACTCGCACTCGCACTCACCTCCACTCACACTCACTTGCACTCACTCGCACTCGCACTCACTTCCACTCACACTCATTGACACTCACTCGCACTCGGACTCACCTCCACTCACACTCACTTGCACTCACTCGCACTCACACTCATTGGCACTCACTCGCACTCGCACTCACTTCCACTCACACTCACTGGCACTCACTCGCACTCGCACTCACCTCCACTCACACTCACTTGCACTCACTCGCACTCGCACTCACTTCCACTCACACTCATTGGCACTCACTCGCACTCGCACTCACGTCTATGAAATGAGTGCGAGTGAGTGCGAGTGAGTGCACTCATGAGTGAGTGCGCCGACCTATGCAGTGCATACATGCCAATAACAAATAATTATAAATTAACAAGGTTTACACTTTAGTCAGAAATAAAAACAAAAAGGACACGAGTAGCAATCACGTAATCCACAAAGGTTATTTAGAACCCGAAAATCTGCAGTTGGTATAGTTTCGGCAGTGTACACTTGGTGGATATCAACACAAGCTTTCACATATTTATCAAGTAGTTTTACAAGAATGCACAATAATATATCTGGGCAATTTGTTTTTTTGTTTTTATATTTCCGCATATCTTTATTTTGGGTGTCAAGCTATGTAATATTTTGCTTTAGATTGGAGTGGAGATGTCATATAAGAAAATATCTATTTAAAAATTTCTTTTTTTACTTCACGTCTGTTTGCTGCAGTTAATTTAAATGTGTAAAGGTTATGTACACAACCCGCTCATGTGGGCATCATATAGCAAGTTGAAAAAGTTTTCCTTTGTGCTTATTTTACATCAGGTATAACTTTTGTAGGTTTGTATTAGGTTGTACAGCCCCATACCGTAAAACAATGGGTAAAGTGCAAATAAAAGGTTCTCTATATGTATGCCAGGCCTCAACCATCAAATGCGTTTCTTCATTCTTAAGCAGTTACACTCCCGGCAGTGCAATGATAGAGTAGAATCGTCCATAGCTAAATAGAATCTTGTAAACCACATCCATGCGAGAGATGGTAAAATTATTGTTGGCTGTGTGCTTAACCTGACAAATATCTGTTTGCTTTTTTTCTGACACTTGCTCACTTTTCCTACACACGGCAGCACAAATCCTACCTAACTTATTGGGAGCCGTAACAACAAGCTTAATCCCATACCTACATCGCACTTGAGCCTGTGCGAAACGGAGTGAATATATGGGATACTCGGGACTCTTCTTGTTGTTGCTGCTGTCTGCTACGGCGAGTGTTCTGGTCGAAATCAACTTCTTTGGGCGTTCAGCTACAGTGGCTGTAGCTAAGCTAGGCTAACCTGCTTCTAATAGGCGCCTGAAATGCTTGCTTTTAATTGATGCATGCATGATTTGGTTAGGGATGACTTCAGACACGATATGGTTATTTTGTTTTTTATACTTCTATTGAAAGTTTAATTTTATACTTCTATTGAAAGTTTAACAACGGCTTAGAAGCTCTAGGGGAGTACTGTCAACACATCTGATCTTGCTCAGTTGTCAAAGAGATATCTAGGAATTGTATTATGCTTCTTTGAGGCAGTTCCTTTGTATATATTAAACCATTTCCATTAACTTTAAATTGTTTGCTTGCAAAAGTGACGATGGGTTTAATATCATCCCAACTACAGAACATCAAGTAATCTTCAGCATAACTAAATACCCTAACAGCGTGGTCACGTAAGGCCTTCTTTAAGCGGCTATCAAACTTGCTCAAGTAAAAATCACTAAAAATATTGGCAACCTTTGAACCTACAAATTGCTGATTTCGGCGGAAAGACGCCTTCTCTATACCCAACCAACGTTGACTGGGGAATCTCTAGAAATGCACCCGTGGAAACTCCGCACCTATCTATAAAAACTGACTCTTGCCCTTGTTCCTCAATGCGCTCTTTTATGCAACTTAGCAAACTGTGATACGGCAAGGAGTAATACAGGTCTTTAACATCCCTAAAAGCTGCGCACTCACCAGGATTACTTTCTGTTAAAAACTGAACTAGAGCCTGTGAATTACGTACACGAAAGGTGTCGGAAAGGGTTCGGCTGCCATTGCTGAGCACGCGCATATAATGTGTGTCTTCTTTCTTTTTTCGTCTCAGTGCTCTTCTTCATTTGATAGTGTGTGTTGGTATTGTTTACTCCCCTTCCTTTGCGTCTCTCTTGAGTAAAGGGGCCCAAGGCACGGGCCACATCACGAAAAGGAGCAATCAGCAAAGAAGCGCGAGAAAGCACGCGCCGCAGACATGTCCATGCACGTAGTTGGTAGACAGTGGGCTCGTGGCGCGCGACCCGAGCTGCATTCTCTGCGTGGTACCGATCGACGAAGGTTGTTCTGCCAGCTATGGACTGGTGACGAGGAGCCGAAGGCGCTGGGCTCCGGAGTGGCCGTCAACCAGGCTTACGGTCAAGCGAGATCCCTTGGAGTGGCAGTTCTCGGTGCACCTGCAACACTCCGCCTTCACCGGAAGAACAAGACGACCCGCAGAGTGATCACAGCAGAGGGTCAGGTCACTTTGGTTACCGGACATAACTTCAAAGGAGAGGCTGCGGCTAGGCCTAACGAGGAACCAGCGAGTGCCACGTCAGCTGGGAGGGCAGGCGGCGGAGACTGACGGACCCTACGTGTGCAGCGGCTACCACAGGTCCCGTTCATCAACAACCGCAACTTGGACGCGACACGACCAAGGGGACTCAGTCTGCGAACCCGCATTTCAACCAAAGTAAGGGTGTTCAACTTGAAAAGAGTTAAATGCTGGGCTAGTTGGTGTTCAGACTTGACATTCATCGTATTTAGCGCAAATGCAACACAGACAGCAAAGAGGGTCGACAAAGAACACAGGCACTACTAACAACTGATTTATTGAAGGTGGAAACACAGCTTTTATACAACCAGAGATCTGCAGAGGCGTACCACAACAAGAAAATTTGAATAAAGGCAAGCAGAAAGTTATCACACCAGGCACGATAGGAATTTCATTTCAGCATTGTATAATACAGTAGAGGTATCACTAACACATTTATGACCTGCTTTTCCGATAGAGAATGTCTCCAAGGTTTCACAGGCTGTTTTATGTTTACCTAATAAGTGATTTATTTCTTCTGCCGAACTCTTCTGCCGAACTCCCTAGTATTCTCACACCACGGAAACGTGGTTCACAATCTGTGCAAGTAATGCAATGAACGACAAGATTTGTTCTCTCCTTATTGGCTAAGTCATTTGTGTGCTCCCTGAGTCAGTAGTTAGTGCAACGCCCCGTCTGGCCAATGTACACTTTGCCGCAGGACAGGGGAATCTCGTAGACGACATTTTTGGTGCACTGTACAAAGCGTATTTCGTGGTTCTTCTCACCCTTATTGTCCACACAAGTGAGCCAGCTTCCTGGGTCCCGAAAGAACCACTGGTACGCTAAACCTATCAGCGACCTTCTTTAGCCTGTGGGAGACCCGATGCATGTATGGCACCACCTCCAAAGTCCTCGTGGCATTTTTGCCAGTCCCTTATTTTATTGAGAAGCGTTTGTGCCACTGTCACTACTACCGACGCCGGGAAGCCAGCTGAAAAAAGTCGGCCTAATTGATGGTCAAAACTTGCCTGCATCTCATGAACACACAATCTCCTCAGCGCGGATTCCAGGCAGAGGGTAGCAATGCTTCTCTTTACAATCTTAGAGTGAGCAGAGTTGTAAGGCAAGAGCTCTTTGTGTGCCCGCGGTGAATATGCCCAGCATAGGTGGTTTTTCTTGAATCTCAACTGCAAATCCAAGAACTGTAGCATTCCATCATCTGGCAGCTCATAAGCAAAAGCGAAAACTTTGCCTGGATTATTAAAATTATCTAATATACTCATCACCACATGTTCAGATGAACTGGAGCACTGCTTGTTTAAAATAACTAGAAAGTCATCCATGAAAGGAAAATCTTTAGGACTTTTTCATTGGTAAAATCATTAAAACAATCGTGTAAAGAGCGATCGATGAATGATAAAAAGATGTTGCAAAGGACCGGAGCGATGCATGATCCAATGCAGATACCTTTCTTTTGCAGATAAAACTGGTCGTCAAATTTAATAAAGGTGCTCTTAAGATAAAATTCTAAAACTACTAAATAGTTATCTACCGTTACACGAGCTGCATTTTGAATGGCAACACGTCTATTTTCATCTATGCTGTCTTTTACTGCAGCAAACAGTTGGGGATGAGGCACTGCATAAAAGAGCTTTTCCACATCTGTCGAAAAGGTATAATCACTCTTATTATTATCTTCAAGGAAACAACTTCTGCCGAACTCTTTGATAGGAAAGGGTCATTTATTTCGAGGACATTCAACACTTTAAGCAGGAACTTACCAATACAGTGCTGCCTCGTGCCACCTTCGTTCACAATACAGTTAAACCTGCTTATAACGAAGCTCCATATAACGAATTCCTGGATATATTGAAGCTTTTATATTCCCTGCCGTTACTCCATAGAAGCACATGTACTCCATAGAAGCACATGTATTTGAGACCTCTACTTAACGAAGTGGCAGTGGGAGACCCCCTCAAAATAATGAATTTTCTCCGCCGACAGCCTAGAGATATTGCCCCAAATTTTGTCACTTTTGCAAAGCAACAACTGGAAGCACCTTCTCTGTCATGACGGAATGCGAAATGGTGGCATCGCGCTTGGCTCGCTCGAAGGCACGGCAACTGCGAGGTGAGAGCAAGCGCACGTGTGCGAGCGTGCGCAAGGCGGCCTGCATTCCTCGACCCGGCAATCTTGCCGCCGTGTCCTTTCCCCCTCACTTCGTACCTGATCCTGCCGCTTGCTGCAGCTGGCTCAGCCTCCACCCTCCTTTTCCAGTTGATGTTGCCCAGCCGCATCAGCTAAAGAGAGAAAATGAGTTTTTGCTTTAAACGTGCCGGCAGCGCCACTCTTTGGTTGCTGCGTGTCTCTGCACCCAGGGATTGGGTGCACAGGAAATCGTGCTCATGGGGTGATTCAAGGGTAGCGTGTATGAACTGATTAAAAAAAAAAAGCACTGGAGACAAACAGTGGTAAACTGGAGGACACGGGCACGCATTCCTTGCGGAGTTCGCAGCTGACAAGCGGCTGTAGTAGCATTCTCCGTCGCCTTGGAAATCCTGTCCTCAGAAAGCATGCACGCGAGATCTTGCTGCTGCGGCCTTTTTTTTTTTTTCTTCCCTCTGCTCATTGTTCATTCGTTCCGCACTCCTTCCTCCTCCATGACGATTCGCTGTGCTCTGTTCGGGCGGTGCACTTCCTTTGTGAAGCCTGCTCCCTACATGGGTTGTTCATAGGATTTCCTGGCAGCTTCACTATAAGCAGTCCTTCACATCAGGAGGGGGGGGGGGGGGGCTGCGCAATAAACGGTATGCATATGCATTAGCTTCTATGGGAGGGTAAACGGGGGTCAGAAAAAATCGCATTATAGCCGGTCCTGCACTATAAGCGGTCACATTATAAGTGTTCTCAGCTGTAAATGTCTTCTCACGCAAAATAAATGTTTTGGGTGAGCTTTGCCATCTGCTACCTTTTTGCTTACTTAAGCGTTTATTTTTTTAATTTTAGTGCCGAACCTGCTTATAACGCAATCCTCTTTATAACAGAGCTTTCCGGGAATTAGTCAATTTCGTTATATCCAGGTTTAACTGTAGTTCTAAACGGAGCGTCAGGTTTATGCGTCTTAACGCTGAAGAAAACGTGCAAGGCTGTACTTTCGCAATTTGTTATGTCCCTTGCGAGCCTCCGTAGATCTAAGCGCTTACAAATATCGATGGCTTTACATTTAATTCTTGTTTGGCTTTCTTTCAAACGAATAAAATTTTTGTCGATGGCAGAGCGGCTTTACGAATGTACATCTTTCTAGGCATGGCAACAAAACCCGCCTACCTTGTCAGCCTGCATAAGACAAAGGTCATTGTCCTTAAAAAATTTCACCACACTTTGCAAACTGTCCTTAGTACGCTTCGGACCAGTCAATTTCACGCTCTTCTCTAGACAGTCGATTCCTTCTAAAAGGCACCTTTCCCGATCTTCCAGCGGAGCCTTTCGAGCAATCCGTCGGTTTAAAGCGGCGAGTTCGTGAGCAGGAACAGAGGCTTCCAATCCGAACTTGGGGCCCTTTTCGAGAAGGTGAGAAATGTTCGATGGTAGGGAAGCACTACCCATGACAACTACGATGTACCGGCTTCTTCAGCTTCGCCATTGCTCTAAGTATACATCTTAAGTTGTAGCTCCACCAGAGTTCTGTGAGTCGCGTGGCCTTGCGTTTCAAAGAGAAGAACTGTCTTTCGGCAAGCCATTCTGGGCTCTGAGCAAACGTGGTAGCCCGCAGCCAGTCAAAGTACAACCGTACTTGTCGCCAGAGTTCGGATCTTAAAATCTTCAGAACTCGTTTCACGTGTCCCCACGAAGGAGCAACAGGACCAAACAGGAGACTTACATCTGGCGGTGTGAACCCCTTCCTGATGCAAAATCCAGCAAGCGCTGCACACCCGCCAGTATGCACCTACGCTCACCTGCTGTGCCCACCGAGGTGGACCCAGTTTCTGTGACGACAGGCATTCCGTGCCGCACGTATGCAGAAACAGTGAGATACTCTATGCCCGTTTCTCGCCCGGCGGTCCCATTCCAGGTGATTCCAGCAGTTACCATTCAATCAGCGCACGCTGGTTTTGACATCGACGGTCGCCGTACACCCATGCGGAAGTGTGACTTCTGGCGTACACCGGACAGACGACCCCCCTGCTGCGACTGCGGTGATGCTGGTCACATTTACCGCGAGTGTCGGTATCGACAACTTGGATTGCACAGTTTCCCGATCAGTTCGCCTCATCCCCAAGTAGGCCAGAGGCCAAGGGAAATTGAAGATTACCTGGCCCACCAACACGTGCCTTTCTCGCCACGTCAATCCCAATCACCATCTCCGAGGCAACGCTCACCTATTTGGCCAAGATTCGAAACGAAGGCACAGGGGCGCTGAAGGAAGTGATCTTGAGAGGCGAGGTCGCTGGGACTCATAGTGCGGAAGACCTCCCATCGGTGCTCGGGCAAAATGTCGCAGATTCAGTGAAGGCAGCAAGTTCTACTTATAATGAAGACCCCTCACCTGTTAAATCCCCGTTCGAGTGCAGTGACAAGGAATCTTCGGAGACCACGTCCGAACTCCATGACCGAGTCTCACCTGACATACCTGTGCTGCTAGACGGTCATTATGTCAGTGCACTAGTAGACACCGGCGCAGATTGTTCAATTATTTGCAGACAGCTGGCAAAGACTCTTAAGAAAGTTAGAACGCCGTCGAATGGAATGCGTGTTCGTACAGCTGGAGGTCATGTTGTTACCCCGCTGGGCCGCTGCACTGTGAGAGTCAAGATCCCGGCATCAACGTTTGTGCTCACCTGCATAGTCCTTCGTGATTGCTCGCTCCAGCTCATTCTTGGTATGGACTTTCTACGAGAGTACGGCGCAATTTAAACCTGCGCGAGCGGGTTCTGACCTTCTCGACACAGCACGCCTCAGAACAAGACACTGAGAGCTGTCCTAAACCTGTGCTGTGCGTTGTTGCAGACAGCATGACATTACCACCATGAGCGACTGTTCCTGTAGAAGTTATGTGCGAAGGCCTCCGAGATGGCGATGCGGTTGCCAAAAGCAACATTTCGCTCTTGCTACTCCTACGTGTGTGCACAGCTTGAAGTCTTATACGTGTTTGTAACGGACGGTCATAAATACTCATGAATTTCAAGTAGTACGAACATCAGCATCTTTTTCGTGGTAACGCTGTGGCCTATGGAGATCCTCTCACTACGTCACAGAGTGTTTTGCATTCGAGGAAACGTATGCTGGTGAAGGTTTTTTTCTTCACTGCATCGACGTCAATTTGAAGCTTTCCAACGGCAAGAAGGCTGCGCTTCAGGACCTATTAAAAGAATTCAAGTCTTGCTTCGCCTCTTCGTCTAAAGTCCGTCAAACACCACTCACCAAGTACCGAATTCTTACCGATGACGATGCTCGCCCAATCCAACAACAGCCCTACCGTATGTCTGCTAAAGAACGTGAGGCCATTCAAACGTAAATAAAGGAGATGCTCGACGATGGCATCATTCAACCATCCAGAAGCCTGTGGTCTTCACCAGTCATCCTGGTAAAGAAGAAGGACAGAACACTGCGCTTCTGTGTTGAGAAGGGGCATTCTATACAAGAAAAATGCCCGTGGCAGTGACAAAGCCTTTGTCCTCATTGCGCCTACTGACATGTGTTCGTCAGCAGTACTGCTGGCCGCGACTATCATCTAGCGTGCACCGCTACGTCATGAGTGTCAAAGTCGCAAGATACCGCCTGTGAAACCTGTGGGACTACTGCAACCAATTTCACCACCCGAGACAACCTTGTGGGAATGGATCTTCTCGCACCCTTCCCTTTATCGTCCACTAGCAACAAGTGAATCATAGTTGAAACGGACTACTTAACTCGTTGTGCCGAGACAAAAGCCCTGCCCCACGGCATGGCCTCTGAAGCCGTAAAGTTCTTCCTACACCAGATCGTGCTTTGGCACGGTGACCCATCATGCGTAATCACAGACAGAGGGACGTTATTTACAGCGCAAATGATGCAGGACATCTTCAGACCGAGCTGCAGGCGTCGCCGTTAAACAACAGCATACCATCCTCAAAGAAATGGGCTAACAGAGCGTTTGAACAAAACCGTAGCAGATATGCTGGCAATGTACGTGGACCTCCAGCAAAAAACTTGGGACGAGATTCTCCCGTACATCACGCTTGCCTACAACACCGCAACGCAGGAAACAACCTGATTTTCGCCTTTCCATCTTGTTTGTGGGTGAAATGTCCAAATGATGCTTGATGCCATGCTTCCGTGCGACCAAAGCGATGAACTTTCTCCAGCACAGAGGAATACACTCAATACACTCAGAAGAAGCCCGTCAACTGGCTCGCGTAAACATCCGCCACCAGCAAGGCGACGATGCACAACGTTACAACCTCCGCCATCGATATGTTGCTTATCACCCGGCGACCAAGTCTGGGTGTGGACCCCTATCTGACGGCCGGGGTTGTCTGAAAAACTCCTAAGCCCCTATTTCGGGCTGTACGAGGTCCCGAGACGTGTTAGTGATGTAACTGTAACTTACGAGGTGCTTTTGGATGGTGTGATGCCTTCTCGTTGTTGTTTTTTGTTGCGCTGTTTATTCTTAGATCATGAACGAACTTGCCCAAGCTTCTGCTTTAGTGTTTTTGCCGTTGTTCATGTGTTCCTGTGTGAAATTTTCTTTTTCTCTTCGGTGACCTTGGGTACTTTCATACACACGTATTTCTATTTTTCCAAGCGTAACTTTACTCATTTACTTTTTCATATGGACATTGACTCTCGCTGGCTGACCCGTCTAGCCATGTGTTACTGTTATTTTTATCGTTTCCCAAGCATCGCGTCGATGCTTTCGAAAGGGGGACATATGCCGCCTGGTGTTGGCGCATGGGGATCGGCACAGAGAAGTCGGACAAAGAAGTTCGAACTTCCCCGTGTCTGAGCTGTACGAGCTGACCTTCTATTTATTAAACTTCACTTTCTCGTCTTACGGCGTGACAATACCATGGTCCCTACCGCATTCTCACTCAGACATCTCCCGTCAACTACAAAGTTGAGCCCTTGACGCCATGCCGGGACTTTCATTGTCGTGGAAGGGAAATCGTCCACGTCAGCCGCCTCAAGCCCTATTATGACCCCGCCATACTATCAATCAGCATGTCAGAGTTAAGCGTGGAACTTATTAGACGCGGACTGGACGGGAGAGTAACACACGCACGAGCGCTACTCTCCTGTCCAGTCCGCGTCTAATAAGTTCCGCACTTAACTCTGACATGTTGCACCAACAAGGCCAGAAATCTACCTTAGCTAGGAGGAGGAGCATAGCCAGGATGGCTATGCTCGTTGCCAAGGGTCATTGTAATGAAGAAGAAGACAGGGAAGGCAGGCAAGCAAGCTGCAGTGTTGGCAGTGGTCTCGTGCCTCGAACGAGCACTTGCCCGGATTCTGGCTGCTTGACGCTTGCCATTTGTTGGAGCTCGCCTTTGATGTTCTTCGATGTCTAGACGTCAATAAACCACGTTGCATTCTGAAAGATGGTGTGCTACCGGAGCCAGAGAAGCTTCGCAGTGTCGCCGAATTCCCAAAACCCATGTCTATCAAAGCGTTCAGAAGTTCAGAGGCCTGTGCTCCTATTTCCGGCTTTTAATACACAATTTCGCATCCAGCTTTGCGCCATTGACGAGCTTACATACTGCCGCAATCGGTATATCACCGTGGTCACTGGAATGTGATGAAGCATTCAGCAAGTTGTGCCACCTGTTGACCTTACCGCCGGATATTCATAATGCATTGTGATCTGGCAATGCTAGGTGCGCCCATCATGTTCTTCGGGGCGCCGTCACGGAATTGTCCGCTCTCACTGGCATTGGGAGAGGCTGGGAGGTTGTCACTGATGCTGCTTTCGGGCTAACAAAACTCAGCAATTCCCTGCAGCATTCAGCTACGAAAGGTCAGGAGAGCTCACTGTTCTACCATAGGTCGACGAGAACACAATAACAAAGTGCTGCGCTCTTAAGTACCCACCTGGAAGGCAGCTGCTATACGTGCTTTGCAATGAAAATAGTAGGCCAAAATTTCTCTTTTTGCGACACGTACTTCTGATTAGAGGTAATCTTTCGAGGATATTCTTGGTTGTTGAGAAGGTCCGAGTGTAAAATGTCAAAGATAAGCTCATATAAGGAAATGCGATTAGAAATGTGCACCATATATCGAAATTACGTTGTTTCTGAGTGTTGCTGTGCCGCTTCCCGCCTGTCATTTCTCCAACCGTAGGCACCTGTATTGTTCGCTGTTGCGTGGTTGACATTTTCTAGAAATAAGAAATGCGTGAACACGTAGGCGGTGCGCCAAGAATGTCCCGGAAAAGCTAGACTATCATGTTTTGGAGTTTGCATGTTCGGCCGGTGTTATTTGACTGTTGATATGCTAGCCTACTTTAGCCACGCTACGTCCGTTGATGTGAGCAGACAGTCTGCTGAGAGGATTAGTGTATGTAGCAAATACGCGTGTCAGAGGACGAAAAATTATTGCCAGTGTCGCCAGGTCCCTGCCTTATTTTCCTTAGTAAAGGGTGGAAGGATGCGTGGTAAAAGTACTCATTTGGTTCTTTTGAAAATGCCAAAAATGAGGCTTGAAAGGGTTGTCTTAGCCGCTACCTCTCTCTGCAGCTTTCTTTTTCGAGGAAGGGCAGTATACGTAGAGAGGAAAATATGGGACCTAGGAGGAGCAACATGACCACTGTGTTGCCTTACGTGCAGGTGCACCGTATAACAGTTTTCCAAGCACTTTTAAATTTGTTTGCTTCAGTCTTATGACCGCGAAGCAGCTGATGAGGAGCACCAGAGATCGGGTTGACAGATGCAATGCGATGCTCTGAATTGGTGCTGAATACCTGCTTCAATTGCAATGAGCGCACTGATGGATGGCTGAAGCTGCTTGGCCATAGATATTTAGAGCTACCGATCACATATATGCACATCAAAAACAACAAATAGAAATGGAGTGCACAATTTTTTAGTTGTCTGATCATTCACACGTGCAATGCATACGTGATGTTTTTGATGGCATATACAGAATCTAACTTTCATGAATGTTGATTCATGGTGCAGCGTCAAAAACTTGCGTTGCATGTTTCATCATCATCATCATCATCATCATCATCCATCTTATGTCCACTGCAGGACGAAGGCCTCTCCCAATGCTCTCCATCCTTTCCTGTCCTGTGCGAGCTGATTCCATTTGATGCCTGCGAATTTCTTAATTTTATCACTCCATCTTACTCTCTGTCGTCCACGGCTGTGCTTACCCTCTCTTGGTATCTATTCTGTCGTTCTAACTGCCCATCGGTTGTCTAGCCTTTTCATCACGTGACCTGCCCATGTCCATTTTTTCTTCTGTACTTCGACTATTATCTTGGCTACCCCTGTCTGTTTCCTAACCCACTCAGCTCTCTTCCTATCTCTTAGAGTAACGCCTATCATTTTTCATTCCATAGCCCACTGCGTGGTTCTTAACTGCCTTTCTAGCTTCTTTGTAATTCTCCGAGTTTCTGCCCAGTATGTCAGTACTGGAAAACTACAGTAATTATATAACTTCAGCTTGAGTGATTATGGGAAGTTTCCGTTCATGAGTTGGGAATGTCTCCCATATGCGCGCCATCCCATGCTTATTCTTCGGTGCATTTCTTTTATATGAGTGGGTTCTCCTGTCAGTAGCTGTCCTAGATATGTGTGTTCTTGTACGACTTCTGATGTCTGGTTTTCAATTATGAAGGCATGTTTTTTTTGCTGTGCCACCTATCATTACTTCTATTTTCTGCATGTTCATCTTTAATCCTACCTTAGCGCTTTCCCGTCACTGCACCACTGCAGACGAGGTTAGAAAAGCAATTCAAGGCATGTTTCGCAGGAAAGCAGCTGGAGAAGACGGCATAACCGCCGACTTAATCAAAGATGGAGGAGACTTCCTAACTAGAAACCTCGCGACACTACAGTAAAATCTCGTTACTACGAACATCAGATTAACGAAATTTTCAAATTAACAAATTTTTTTGAAATCCCCGCCAAAATTCCTATATTTCCAACGTAAAAGACTTTCAGTACTATGAATTTCAGAATACCGAATATTTCAGATTAACGTACGTAATTTAACCCCGATATCAACAAGATGCTTCGTTATTACGAAGTACCGTGAATGTTTCGGTACGGAAATCACTGAGGCCTATCATCATCTGCAGCAGATATGCGCCGGGAAACCCGCTTAAACAGGTGCAGCCCCATCAGCGTCGACATCAACGTGAGCGCCACCAACCGGTCAAACTGGTCAAACCAAATCAAACAACATCGTAGGCTTAGTCCCGCTGTTGCCGCTGTTCTCACCACGTTTCTAGTTGGTGTCGTTTGGAGCTGCGAAGTTGAGATCGTGTTGTGCGGTCGCTTTTCTTGCAATGAGTTCTCCTGGCCCCAGCGTTAAAAAGAAGCGACGCCAGTTTTCGCTCAAGGAAAAAGTGGACATTCTGACGGAGCTGAATGCTGGAAAAAAAGCAAGTGGACATATGCAGGGAGCGTGATATCGCGCCGTCAACAGTGGCAACGATACTGAAGGATCAGGAGAAGATTGTGAAATTACATCGAGAATCACAGCTGGCTCCCTCAAGAAAACGCTTGCGGCTGGGCAACTAGCAAACCGTCGACGACACCGTCCTCACATGGTTTAGGGATGCCAGACAACACGGTGTGCCCTTGTCAGGCCCTATTATTCAAGGAAAGGCGCGACAGTTCGCAATCACTTTGGGCACCTCCGGCTTCGATGCAAGTGCCGGATGGCTCTATCGGTTCCGGCAAAGGAATGGCATCATGTGGCAAGTTGCGTGCTGGGAAGAAAAGGCGGCCAATGACGAAAGTGCGATTGCCTGGCAGAACGAGTGCTTTCAGGAAATTGTCGAGTCGTTCAGTCTAGACGACATTTTCAACGCCGATGAAACAGCTTGCTTTTATCAGCTGTTACCTAAGACAATGAACTTTAAAGGTGAAAAATGCAAGGGCGGAAAAAAATCGCGTCTTCGCGTGTCAGTGCTCTTCTGCTGCAACGCCACAGGCACGGAAAAACTCAAGCCTCTTGTTATTGGCAAGTCCGCCAAGCCTCGCTGCTTCAAAAACGTTGTCTCGTTGCCTTGCGACTATCGGGTAAATAAGAAAGCGTGGATGACACGGGAACTGTTCACACAGTGGCTGCTGCAGTTCAACAACACAATGAAGAAGAAACAAAAGAAGGTTCTTCTAATCGTTGATAACTGCTCGGCACATATGGTGAACGTGCGTTTGAGCAATGTGCAGCTTGAATTTCTGCCCCCGAATTGAACGTCTTTGCTCCAACCTTTAGAACAGGGCATAATAAGATACGTGAAGGCCGAATTTCAGAAGCGACTTGTGCAGCACCTTCTCATTAACATACGACTGAAGCTTCCCACGGAGGTCAACATCCGTCAAGCCGCAGAAATGCTGACAACGTCGTGGTGGAACGTCAAGGCAAGCATCATTAGCAACTGCTGGCGAAAGGCAGGTCTTCTCGAGACTTCGCTTACGCCGCAAGACTGCGAGCCTACGCCACGAGACTGCAATGACGAAGCAGAGCTCGACCCAGAGCTTTGGAATGAGCTTACCGAGAAGCTCCCGGTAGACACTGCGGTAACCTTCGAGGATTACGTAGACAGTGACTGCGCAGCGGCTACGTCCGCAGAGCTCACCTGCAAAGAAATCGTGAGTCAAGTGCGTGAGCAAGATTACTGTAGCAGTGACAAAGACAACGCTGGAGATGCGGAGTCTGGGACAACGGAAGAGACTAGTATTTCCAGCTCGGATGTTGTGGTGTTCCTTGAGAAGACCCGATCGTACCTCGGCTGCTGCAAGAAGGATGTACCCGAAGACATCCTTAGGAAGGTTGCGGACGTGGACTTTTTTAAGCAGTAAATTGTTCCCACTCGGTGCCCAGTGTTTTCGTTCATTGTTTACGCCCCAACACGTGCACCTCCTGCAAAGGTACGTTATTTTCGCTGTTGTGTTACATTACCGACATCATTTTTCAGTACTACGATATTTCAGAATAACGAATTAAATTCGGCGGTCCCGCGAAGTTCGTTGTAACGAGATTCTACTGTATACACAGAATGCCTCAAAGCTTCAAATGTACGAGTAAGTTGGAAAAATGCCAACATTCTATTATTACACAAGAAGGGAGATGTAAAAGACCTGAAGAACTATAGGCTGATCAGTCTACTCTCAGCACTATACAAAACATTCACAAAGGTTATCTCAAATACAATAAGAGCAAGACTTGAATTTAATCAACCAAGAGAGCAAGCAAGGTTCAGACAAGGATACTCCACAATAGACCATCTTCATGTGATCAATCAAGTAATCGAGAAATCCGATGAATACAACAGACCCTCTATACTGCTTTCATAGACTACGAAAAGGCTTTTGACTTGGTAGCGATAACAGCAGTTCTGGGGGCATTGCGTCGTCAAGGAATATGTGATAGCTACGTAAATATAATAGCTAACATCTGTGAAGACCCTACAGCCACCCTACTGCGTAAGAAAACCAGGAAAATCCCGATACAGAAAGGTGTCAGACAAGTTGATACAATCTCTCCAATGCTATTCACTGCGTGCTTGGAAGAAATCTTCAAAAGACTTGACTGGGACGAAACAGGACTCAGGATTAACGGCGAATATTTGAGTAACTTACGCTTCACCGAAGACATAGCACTCTTCAGCAATGATGGCAATGAACTACAGAGGATGATTGTAGACTTAAGCGTTGCATGTTTATTATGCTAATAACTTTATGTTATTAGAATTGCATGTTGCAAAACTTTCCAGAGGGGCACACTGCTCTGAAAAAAAAATAATAATGTGTGCGCTAAAACCACACCACCGACCTGCGAACATTTATTCTCACGAACACTCGCTTTCATCTATGAAAATACGACAAGGAAAAAAACGTACCTTGCTGCTCTCTCGACCGTGCATGCGTGATGTACCAGTCCACTGAATATCTTAAAAGTGCATGTGGCTTAAATCTGTCAGTGCTTGTCACTGGGAAAGCAACTCATATTCACGGGAAATTAAAAACGAGGCTAAACGATGATTTTACTCGCGTTGACCACAGTTCCGAACATACGCAATGCTAATATCCTCGATGAGGTTACCTGCGCGGTGGTGACAGTATGTACTATTTTTTTTTGTTGTCCTTGAAATAATCAAGGTATTTGCATACCGTGTTACTTTGTTCCCAGCGCGTCACGGATACATGTTGCATGCACAGCGGCAGGTAGCAGTAGGAGAACATTGCGGAGCGACTGCAAAAGAGCAGCAGGTAACAGCCGATACAGGCTGAGATACCACAAGTTTTGGTTTCCAGAGCCCTGAAGAACATGGTGGATGATGTTGAAAGATGGCGCTCTACATTTTGAATATCCCCTATTCTGTGGTACTACGATCGGACTGCACCCACGGGTATTCACGCCAATACGAGTAGCATAGGACTTGGAGTGGTCTTGGCGCAGCGAAAAGACAACTATGGTGGGTATGTCATCGCTTATGCGAGCCGTACACTAAAGAAGGCTGAGTTAAATTACTCCGTAACAGAGAAGGAGTGCTTAGCGATTATTTGCGCACTTAGCATCTTTTGGCCTTACTTATAGTGCCGGCTATACGATGTTATTGCTGACCATCATGCTTTTTGTTGGCTTTCTTCCTTGAAAGACCCATCAGGACGCTTGGGCCATTGGGCGCTTCACTTGCAGAAATATGATATCCATGTCCTACACCGCTATGGTCGCAAACACTCCAATGCCGATGCCCTCTCCTGATTACCCATGACACCTGGTGTTGCTTCCCTGTCAGCCTCTTCAACCATCCAGTCGCTGCTGACCGTTGCAAACATGCTGTTAGAGCAGCGCAAGGACCCATCACTTGTCTTGTTGCTTGACTACCTCACTGTCCCATCTGTTGTTCCATCGACACGAGCGTTACATCGCCAAGCAACCCACTTTTCCATATGTCATAGCATCCTGTATCGCCGTAACTATCTGCCTGATGGTAGAAACTGGCTGCTTGCAATTCTTCGCCACATGCCCTCTGACATCTGTGCATATTTCCATGCAGACCCACAGAGCGCCCAAGCTGCATCAGCAATATTGCTGGCGAGGAATGTACCACTTTGTCCGGAAATATGTCCAGATACCTCCACAGCGCATCACTGGAGAAATGCTGCTGTCCTGCTCGACCATTCGACTGCGTTGACCTCTACAGCCTGCTTCCATGCACCGGGTCCAGCAATCGCTGGATTATTGTTTACGTGGCTCACCTTGCACACTACGGGGAAACTGCCGCTCTTCCAGCAGCTACGGCCCGTGAAGTTGCTTTCTTTGTTCTTCGTAACTTTTTCCTTCGCCACGGTGCTCCCCGTGAACTCCTGAGTGATAGGGGTTGTGTGTCCATGTGTGAGGTGATGCAAACACTCCTCACTGAATGTAATGTCATTTACCGCAAAACCACCACCTACCACCCGCAAACTATTTCTCTGACAGAGCGATTTCACTGCAATCTTGACGACATGTTGCGGATGTACATTTCGTCTGACCACACGAACTGGGACACTGTGCTTCCCTTTGTTACATTCGCTTACGACACCGCGACGCAAGCCACAAGCGGATTTTCCCCCACTTTTCTCTTTTATGGCTGCGAGCCCTCATGTCCACTGGGCAGCCTGTTGCCGTACCGAACAGATGTGTCCAAGTGCACTACACTCTCCGAAGTCGCCCGCTGCACTGAAGATTGCCGTCAGCTGACTTGTTCCCTAACTCATGAGGTTCAAGGTTGTCAGAAGACACGCTATTGTGACGATCGTCCACCTGCGCCCACGTTTGCCACGGATTCCCTTGTACGGCTCTGTGTACCGCCTCATGCCCCCGTCGCTTTTCGAAATTTCTTGCACAATGTCACAGTCCATACCATGTCATTGATGCTACCTCGCCTGTCAGTTACATCATTGAGCTGGTTACACCACCAGACTTGCGCCGTCGTGGCCACGAGACACTGCACGTAAACTGGCTAAAGCCTTACTACGACCCCCTTGTTCTCTCAGCTCCCCGAGTCGCCAGGATGGCCATGCTTCCTGCCCGGGGCGTTGTAATAAAGCAGACACGTTTGTGGGTATGTGCTCATCAAAGAGGATGAATACATATAGACCGCCATTGCCAGTGAGCCCGTGCTACTGACAGCCATTGAAGTACCTTACCAGACTTTGCCTTGTGCTTTGTTATTAATTACAACGAACGTCGTCACACCGGCAGTATCGTTGTGGATAAGGAATTTCACACCATATTCGCGCTTCCGTGACAGTCCTCGGTAGGAGAGCACATGCCTATTATTAACCAATAAGTAACCTTCTTGTGGTTTCCTAAGCTTGCGAAGGCCAATGATATCCCAATGATGCTTTGCTGGGGGAGTTGGTTCAGTCAGAAAGTAATTTTTGAGTGTGAAAAACATGATGCAAAGAAGACAGGACGAGTGCTCGTCCTGTCTTCTTTTGTGTCGTGTTTTCGCACTCGAAAATTCCTTTCAGACTAGATCCCAATGAAAACCCTTTATTTCTTCTAGTAGTTCAGCTAGTCTGGCTTCACATGAAAGAGTGTGCATGTTAAGAGTTGCTGCGTTTAATTTCCAATGGTGGCCCGTCTGATGTAGAGTTCTTTTAGCCGTCTATTTCCATGCCGGTCTGGTTGCATCCAAAGCTAGAAGTTTTAGTGTTGCTGCTGTCAGAGGTCCAGGGTTTGGTTGATTGGCTTGGTATACGGCAACACAAACCAACAACACGGCCATGCAAGAAGGGACGCAGATACTGCTGTTCAAGTTGGTCTACAGAAGGAGTCCGGCAATGACGCTTGACATCATGCTACCAGAGATCACCGACGAAAACAGCTCCAGCATTGCCGCCCACTTGCAGGATGCTGAAGAAGCCCGACAGCTCGCCCACCTGCATATCAAGAACCATGGGTGGGTCAACAGCCATGGTTACAATCTTCGGCGATGCCACATGGAATAACAACCGAGCGACCGTATGTGGGTCTGGACACCAATTCGGTGACACGGTCTATGTGAAGAGCTCCTGCAGTGACACTTTGGACTCTACAAAATAATTTAACATTAAGGTGCACTGGTCCTTGGGGCGCAGTGCGCTTGCTGACATCATCACAGCGGTGCCACATTGAACTCAAGTCATCCATGTGGCATGCCTTAAACCATATTATGCACACTATTGAATTTTGGAATGTAAATTAACTTGCTGAATTAAGTTGTTTGGCATGTAGTTTTACTTTTGTGTTTGCAGCATCAGGATGATGCTTTAAAATGTGAAGCGTTTCCAAAAGTGTGGGGCCTATCACAAAACCCAAGAGTACTTGTGCACTTCTGTGCAATGCCCAATGTGCACACGTGTGCTTCTTTCTTCTCTTGCACATACGACCTCAGCCAACTACTATACTGGTAAAACTGCGGCAGGAAAATGAGAAGACAGTGTGCATCGATTTTTCTGGGCCACGGCGTCTCGAAAAGCTATGCATTTGTGCATGAGTGCAGATAGCAAAGGGGTGGGACAGCATCAAGCCAAGGCCAAGCGTGCCCAATCTGCCACAGTTCGCGGTTCGACGGGAACTTTTTTATACTCAGCTTGGTGCGAAAGTTTGAGAAGCACTTCGTTAGAATGGATAGTTGGGCGTGTTGTTTAAGAATAATCTGAAGTGAAGGCGCGAAAGCGACCACGGAGCGCAATACGTGGCAGAAGTTTTTGCTGCTTTTCTGTTAGCTCAAGCTTTTTACAGTAGATGACCCTGATCTCGTAGAGGATTCTGCTCAAGTAGTTGACTACTTGTTTAGGCAGCCAGTAATTGAATTAGGCCTTTTCTGTAGATCTGAAGGATATAGCATGCCTAAAGCAGAATTGCTTCAGTGCATCCAGGAAGTTATGGCTTTGGCAGTTATGGCTCCCTGGCATTTAAGAATCAAGCGAGTATTCTGAAAGACAAATTCATGGCTTTACCTGGCTTCCACCTATACTGAATGGGACAGTCGTTTGTACCTGCAAAAGAGCAGTGTTTGCATAGGTTCATGTTTAGCTCCAATCTTGAGCGACTTATTCTTAGCTCGTGCTGGCACAACCATGTCTAGCAGTCTAGCAGGTAGCGGTGTAGTCAAAGTTTTAGATTCTTTGACGACGTCCTAATTTTCACAGATAAGGAATCCATTGACGCCGACTGGGTCGTTAGGCAAACATTGACAGCCTTCAGGCAGATTTTATCTCCCATAGAAGTGACCCACGAACTTTTGTAGATTCCTCCATCAGGTTTTTAGATCTTAGATTGTTTTTAGCAAGTAACCATGTCTATTGACAGTATGAAACTCGGGCCAGTAAGCCTCTGCTACCTTTTAGTTCCTCTCACTCCAAGCTAGTTAAACGAAGCATTGCTAACATGAGCCTGCTGATTGTTTTTAAGAAGTCCTGTTGACATAGAGCTGTGACGAGTTTTCTCAAGCAGATCGAGTGGCTGGAAGGGACAGGCTACCCGGAACCTGTTCTAGTTTCCGTAGCGTAAACAATCCTGAAGAAGTCGAGAACTCGCCATCTGGGCCAGGAGCCACCTCGCGAAAAAGACAAGGTAGCTGTTGTACCTTACATACACCACATGTTGCATAATTTGAAAAAGATTGCCAAGCGAACTAACGTAAATGTCGTGTTTTCTGCCCCGTGAAAGCTTTCCAAGCTCTGCGGAATGACCAGCCCTTTTTTCCATAAGGCACCGGCCTGTGTCACAAAACATGATAACCAATATGTGGATTGTCAGGCAGGAGTAGTTTATGAGATTCCTTTAGATTGCGGTAGAAAGTACGTGGGCCAAACAGAGCAGTGCCTAGGCTGAGGCAACACAACAACAAAGTCGCCAATGGGAGAGAGGGCCACCTGGCAATTCATTGTAGGGACTGCCGATGTAAGCGAGACTTCTACGCCTGCTCTGTGGTTGCCAGAAGCCGCGACAAATGGGTCCGTTTAATAATTGAGGCCAAAAGGATCATTGAGGCAGGTGATAAGTGCATAAGTGTTGCATCAGTATCGCTATCATGCAAGGAACTTCTTTACCTGGACGCGAATGCGCACTGAGAAACTGTGATTGCGCTCCCTATATAAAATAGTGGCGTCTTTTTTTTTTCAGATTAAACATTGCTGGAAGTGGCGCCCTTTGTGTGCGTGTTCCCTCTTTGCCTATTGTCGTTTTCGCGCCTTCACTTCAGATTTGAGAAGCAATCGCTCGGCCTCGCTGTGCTTTGCGAGCCGTTTCCCAAAGTCCTCGACCACGACAAACGGGGTTGTGCCAGAGACAAACTCAGACCAGCCAAGTGCCCATCAGCTCTGTTGCTTCTTTAGCCTTGTGCCACTAGTGCAAGCTTCACTAAATTTTTTCAGGGGGAGCAACTGGCATGTGCACTTGCTTTTGTTCAGGTTTCTCTCTTTTAAAAGTAGAGAAAGCCGAGTGAACTGGTGAGGCTTCATTATGCAAAGAAAAGGCATTACGAACACAAGGTGACTGTTCTGCATGCCTTTTCTTTTACATAATATTGTCACAGCTACGACGACGACGAAGACGTTGGTGTGGGGCACAGGCTAGAGGTGCCCTTACAGCTGGTGCGCTCTGAGCAGTTTTGTCCGGACGACTGTAGGCTGTCCCTCACCTAATAAATACTCCCCGTAACATCTTTTTGGTGGAGGTTGCGGGCTTTACTACACCCCGGCCCTGGAACTTCGCAGCGGACGCCACGTATGCCCTGCCACAATGCCTGAAGACGGCGCGCAGTCCTCGCAGCCTCAACCAGCGGCTCCGGCAACGGTGGTCGTCTCTCATCCTCTCGACCCCGGCACGTTCTGCGGCACCGACGACAATGACGTCGAAGATTGGCTTGTCCTGTACGAGCGCGTTAGCAAGCATCACAGGTGGGACGCGACACTCATGCTCGCAAACATCATCTTTTACCTCAGGGGTACAGCACGCGTGTGGTTCAACACACACGAGGAAGAGCTAACGAGCTGGGACGTATGCAAAGAGAAGATGCGTGACCTGTTTGGCCGAACGGTGGGGCGCCAAATGGCAGCCCGCAATGAGCTCGTATCTAGAGCTCAGACGCCAACGGAATCCTACGTAGCGTACATCCAAGACGTGCTAGCTCTGTGCCGAAAGATCGACAAAGACATGCCAGAGGCGGACAAAGTTGCTCATGTCTTAAAAGGCATAGCTGACGACGCTTTCAACATCCTCATGTGCAAGACCTGCAGCACGGTTGATGCCATCACCCGTGCGCTCATCGCACGCACATTAGCCCGAGCTAGGCTCTCGTCCTCCCAGACGACTCAGAAAGCCCTCTACGATCGTCGGCACCGAGAGATCGATTTTCCTTCGGGCTCCCTCGTACTCCTGTGGCTCCCATCTCGTCGCGTTGGTCTCTGCGAGAAGCTCCTGTCACGCTACGTCGGACCTTACCGTGTCCTACGCCAGGTGACTCCTGTCACCTATGAGATCTCGCCAGTCTCGCCCCCCTCCTCAACTGCTACACCACGCAGTGACATCGTGCATGTTTCGCGCCTCAAGCCATACAATTCCGATGCGCCATTTTACGACACGCCAGCACCGGGACGGTGCACCACCGGCGGGGGGTCATGTCACAGCTACGACGACGACGAAGACGTTGGTGTGGGGCACAGGCTAGAGGTGCCCTTACAGCTGGTGCGCTCTGAGCAGTTTTGTCCGGACCACTGTAGGCTGTCCCTCACCTAATAAATACTAACAATATAAACAATATAAACAATATAAATAACAATATAACTGTAAAGGGTCGTCGGAATGCGAGGAGAATATGGTATGCAGAGGAGGCACCGGGCAAGACCCACAGCCAAGTAGTGTACGCGGGGGGGAGGAGGCGACCATTGTTGTGATGCATTGTACAGCTGGTGACTGGAAACTGGCGTGACAAGTGTTTGGCGGCCCCAGGGGAGGAGTAATTCAGACAGCGTGTCCAGGAATGTCTGTAGTCACCAGCTGGTTTGGCGCCCTCACCCCACCCCCGCAGCGTGATGGGCAGCAAGCGTACCCACTGTATTGGCATTGGTTAGAGCGACGTCGGGGTGTAAATCGCCGTTTGTGATTGGGTGTGAAGTGTTCAGGGGAGGAGCAACCGGTGTATATAAGGTGGCCCTTTTGCCTGGTGAAGAGGTCGGAAGCACTGCTTGTAAAGTGTATGTACTGTCTGTGGTGTATAAAGTCGTGTCGTGCTTGTGTGAAAGGCTGGCCTCCATCTTTCGAGTCGGCAACGCGGCGGCGGACAGGTAGCAGGAAGGCTTCCACCCTTCCTTCTTCACAGCAGCGACACTAGCTGGAGGGGCTCGGCTCCAAAACGAAGAAGAGAAGCAGGAAGGAGGAGAAGGGGGAACTGAGGACAAGTTCACCACGACAACGTCACCTTCTAGAACCTCCTTGCCAGGAAATTTTACTGGCGCAGTCGACAGGATAGCAACAACGACGGCAGCGAGTGCTCTGCATTCGAGGAAGAACGTCGTGCTGCGGGTGACGATTCCCTCTGGGAAGGAACGAGACAGAGCTCCAACCGGAGCGAAGAAACCAACGGCCGAGAACGACCGTGCCATCGGCCAAGGGAGGCGACGAAGACACCTCATCTCAAGTCCGGCGACGAGGTTGACCAGGCATCGCACAAGGCATCGTGGAAGTGAGCAGCAGCATCTCAAGAAGTGGTGAGTCCTCTTGTGTTCTTACACCTCGGGGGTACCACTGCCTTGTAGTACTGTAGGGTGTGTGTGTAAGCATGGTAGGTTTGCTCACTTGAGTTCTGTTAATCTAGCGCTAAGTATGAGTCGCAACTCGGGAGACGAGAGTGGCGCGACAAACGGAGTAGGGGCTAGTGCGCAGGAGGGCCAGAGCGATGGGCAGTTCGGAGGCCTCACGCCAGAACGCAGGCTGCAGGAGTTGCAGGCTGAGATGGAGAGACTGTCGCAAATGATAAGCGGGAGCTCACAAAGGAGCATGCCAGAGTTCGGCAGGCGGGATCCGTGTAGCGAGCTGAGGCGCTATTCAAAAGTCCTTAGTGGAGTGCTTCCAAAATTTCCGACAGAGGCCGAAGCACCGGTGTGGTTTGAGTCCGTGGAGACTGCCCTAGAAGCGTACGGGGTACCGAGGGAGTTTTGGGGACTGCTAGTTTTCCCGCTGGTCGCGGCAAGGGTCCCTTACTTGTCCACGCGGCTTAGCCCAGCACAGCATAGAGATTACTCGGTAATCAAGGAAACGGTGCTTGACGAACTCAAGCTGTCGGCAGGTGAGTACCTCAAAAGGTTCTTGGGGTCAGAAAAGCGCGCAAACGAAGGCTGGAGGCCCTTTGCAACGCGTCTGCAGAGTTATCTGCACTTCTATCTGGGCGCGAGGGAAGTGTCAACGTTTGAGGCGCTAGTTGAACTATTGGTTGCCGACCAGCTAAAGAGGAATTTGTCGGAGGAGGCGCGGCGGTATGTAACTCTCCAAGAAGGGAGAAAATGGATGAACGCCCCAGAGATAACTGCATTTCTGCGAACGTTCGAGGAAGCGCAGGGTGCTAACAGCGCGGCAAAGCAAGTCAGGCAGAGGGCGGCCGAGTCGCCGGTAACGAGCGGGCTTAAACGTGGCTCACAGACAGGGACTCGTGGCGACGCAAAAGGCCTGGGCGCGGAGGTAAACACGAAGCCTAAGGGCTGTTACGCGTGCGGTGCTAGCGGGCATAAAAGGTGGAATTGTCTGGTGCCAGGGAAAAGTCAAGCTTCTAAAGACCCGGGTGTCAACAGTGGCAGTTTAACGGCGCGCGTCTCTGTGGAAGAGCCAGCAGCAGCACGTAGTGACCTCATACCGGTGTCGCTCGACTGCAAAGATATGAATATCAGGGCGGTGTTGGACACGGGTGCCGAGATTACGGTGTTGCGTGAGAGCGCGATCCCGCCAGACACGGTGCAGACACGTGGCACGGTTAACCTAACATCGGCATTCGGAGAACGGGTAGAAGCGAAGCTCGCGGTAATTCCGCTGGCCATGTCCCGCGAAGGCACTGTTGGAACAGATGTTCAGGACGCGGTCCCAGTTTTGTGTGCTCTAACTGACCGGCTGACGGAAAAAAACCGATTGCCTGCTTTCAGAGCGTGCATGGAATTTGCTAAATGAGCAGCGCGCTTTTAATGGGGTAGTGAAAGACGCTACAGGCGTGGGCAACCCACAGCTAAGTCGCGAAGGTGGGTCGTCGAACCCAGGAACAGTGCAACAGCACCATGGCGAGGTTAGCACGTGTGCGCATTCCTTGAAGGAACACGCGGCAGAAGAGGAGGCGCCGGCAGAATGTGGCGCGGTAGGACCGGCGGCTACGCAGTCGGTAGTGCAGGAATGCTGCGGCACAGACATAGTAGGGCAAAACAGGTGTAGCGAAAGCCTGCATGAAAACCTCGAGTGGAGGGACAAGATAAAAAGCGAGGACGCGAGCCTTGTAGAAATGCTGGCAAAAGACAGAAGGTGCGCGGATAATCGGTGCACAGGTGGTGCAGGGGTTGAAGTTTCCGAGAAGCTGGTAGCGATTGAAGGGTTAAAGGCACCAACGACTAAAACGGAGCTGCGAAGCGTGTTGGGCCTGTGTGGATACTACCGAGGCTATGTGAAGGATTATGCGGAGGTAGCGAGACCGCTCACCGAGCTAACGGGGAAGCGAATTCCGAACCAGATCCCGTGGCCCGTAGAAGCCGACAGGGCGTTTCGCCGACTTAAGGCTGCATTGTGCGAAGCGACGGCCCTGTCGACACCCGATCCCAGCAAGCCGTATTGGCTATTTACAGACGCGTCTTCAGTCGCCGCGGGGGTCTGCCTGTCGCAACGTGCGGGAGACGGTACAGAGACACCGATCGCGTTTGCTAGCCACAAGTTCTCTCCAACGCAAATCCGCTGGTCCACAATTGAGAGAGAGGCTTTCGCAGTCATATGGGGTCTCAAAAAGTTTGACTTCTGGCGCTTCGGCGCACCAGTGACCGTGGTATCAGACCACAACCCATTGGCGTTCCTTACGCAAACCAGCCCTCAGGGAGCTAAGCTCACACGTTGGGCTTTGGCGTTGCAACGTTACCATGTAGTCGTGCAACACAGGAAAGGCGTCGAGCATAAGAACGCTGACGCTCTTTCGAGAGTGCCTAACAAGTGTTGGGAAGTCGGCAGTGGTGCTTCAGAGGTAGTTGAGGCACGAGAGGGCTAGTCACGCAGTGGACACTCGCGGCGTGCGGGTATTGAGACTGGTGGACAGCCTCATGTACTGTCAAGTGTGCGTGAGTGGAAGAGCGGTGTGTACTGGTGTCTGTGACTGCACGAACTCAGTGACATTTTTTTTTTGGTTTGCTGGTGCCATTGTTGAGTGACTGCAGTACGCAATGTGTCAACGCGGCGGACCGTTTGATAAGGGCCACGCCATTGATGTGGCTTGGTGATTGGTGTGTGTGTGCCACGTGGGTTTTTGTTCTGTTAGTTTCGCATTTCGTTTCACACAAATGCGGAGTGTTCTGTGCATGTCAGGGACGGCAGGAACTCTGAGTGTCATTATTTTTTTGTTGTGTCATTGCAGTGTGCAGTGTAACAACGCGGCGGATCGTTTGGTAATGGCTATGCCATTCATGTTTGTCAATTGATGTGGTGTCAAGTTTGTGTGCGGCGTGGGTTTTTTTTGTTCTGTTTTCTGGTTGTTGTTTCTTCGTTTTTGTGAACGGCGGTTTATGTCCATTCCGACACACCTTTGTTGGATGTAATTAGCGTAGCTGCATCAGAGCGCTACCCTAATCTTAGGAAGGGCGTGTAAAGGGTCGTCGGAATGCGAGGAGAATATGGTATGCAGAGGAGGCACCGGGCAAGACCCACAGCCAAGTAGTGTACGCGGGGGGGAGGAGGCGACCATTGTTGTGATGCATTGTACAGCTGGTGACTGGAAACTGGCGTGACAAGTGTTTGGCGGCCCCAGGGGAGGAGTAATTCAGACAGCGTGTCCAGGAATGTCTGTAGTCACCAGCTGGTTTGGCGCCCTCACCCCACCCCCGCAGCGTGATGGGCAGCAAGCGTACCCACTGTATTGGCATTGGTTAGAGCGACGTCGGGGTGTAAATCGCCGTTTGTGATTGGGTGTGAAGTGTTCAGGGGAGGAGCAACCGGTGTATATAAGGTGGCCCTTTTGCCTGGTGAAGAGGTCGGAAGCACTGCTTGTAAAGTGTATGTACTGTCTGTGGTGTATAAAGTCGTGTCGTGCTTGTGTGAAAGGCTGGCCTCCATCTTTCGAGTCGGCAACGCGGCGGCGGACAGGTAGCAGGAAGGCTTCCACCCTTCCTTCTTCACAGCAGCGACGCTAGCTGGAGGGGCTCGGCTCCAAAACGAAGAAGAGAAGCAGGAAGGAGGAGAAGGGGGAACTGAGGACAAGTTCACCACGACAACGTCACCTTCTAGAACCTCCTTGCCTTGAAAATTTACTATAACAATATAAACAACAATAACAATATAAACAACAAGACTATACTATTCAAACCTGTACAGTTCTTTCCGCCAATTGTATTTCTGTATTGTATTGCTCTGTCATTTTTGTATTGCATGCTTCTTGCCCTTCCTGCAGTAATCCCTATTGGGATTAGTAGTATGTTCAAATAAATAAATAAATAAATAAATAATAATGTTTTAGTTTTTTTATGGGTACCACTTCTTCATTTTTTGTGTGATGCGCATTATTGGTTGGTGCATGCCACGCTTATCTTGCATGTTGGTTCTCGAGTGATTCGGACTGCTCAGCAAACTTTGCGTGCTCAATGATTATGTTTTAGCACCTTCAAGATTATAGGGAAGCATCAGTGATAGCGCTAGAGTGGACTGTGGCCGATGCATTTCATCGCTGTTCAGTTTTTTGTTGACGACAGACAATTGTGCTTGCCTCTATCACTGTACATTGCTACTTGCTTGCTTTGGTTGGCACAGGATCACCCACCCAGTAAACAGTTTGACTGTTAATACTACCCGTAATACTACCCATACCACGCCCTTCATCGTCACAACCATGTTACAATATTTAAGAAGTGCGATTCTTTGCCGCACTACTTAACTGATGTGTCTTTTGTGCAGGCAGCACATTTTTTTTCTATTGCTGTATGACTAAAAAATTTCTCTAGCCACAGCATTACTGGTACTGCCCAGAATCATTTCAATCTGCATGATTGGTGATATGTGCGGCTGTGACCGTGATGTGCAGTACGCTTGCATACCAATGTTCAGCTTCATGTTAGGAGAGGTGAATCACAATAAATATTAGTTGAGGGTGGCGCTTGTCTTTGTACAGTGTGTTTCTCCAATGTCTGTCCTTTATTATTTGCACTAACTAGTGGCTTCCTTCGAATTTTTTTGGAGTTGTATGGGGAGCAGCCAAGTGTTTATGAGCACATCTTTTCAGGATCAATGATCGGGTGGTTAGTGCCAATGGCTTGTCACTGGAGAATGTGGACTATGCGACTGCTGTCCAAGTGTTGCGGGAATGTGGCCGCACAGTGAACCTGGTAAGCAGTTTTTGCCTTATCTTACTTCTTGTGTATTTAACCAACAGTTGCCTTGCTTCAATTTCTTAGTAAAGTAATGCTTGGCATGCTCATTTCGCTCCCTTTTCTTGCCATGTGTGTCATGTTACAGTGCTGAATAGTACGTTTGTTTTCCTGACAAATACATTTCCTTAAGATTGCTCTATTATTTGTTTATTTATTGAAATTTACTTTTATGCTTGGGTTTCATACAGCTAGTGATAGATGTGCAACACACATCTATTGATTTCAGTCCCATTAGTTTAATTGTTCCATTAATTTTGTTCTGACGCGTGTATCGATGGTGGCACAGTAAAACTGGTCAGGCAAGATTGTGAGGGGTCTGCCGTTCCCATGCAGCTTGTCACTAGTTTGCTCCACACACTGTGAGTGGAAAAACATGCCTCTGTGTTTTTTTTTAGAGTTGTGCAAATAGCAAATTTTTGAGTGCGAAGTGAATTTGAATATTCATGTTCAAGTGCGAATCGAATCGAATGATTTTCAAATATTTTTTAATAATACCACATCTAATTATGGAGAAATGTACTGTTAAACATCGGCAAAAATTTTGTGTGACGTGCATGCCCACAGTATCATTCCAAAGCCCTGAAGAACAGTCCAACAGGGCGCAGCACATGAGTGTTAGCTTCATTGCAGCATGTGGGCCTTAGCTTTGCCGCAGTACCTGAATATTATTCACAGTAATGAACAGCGTAAGTGAGACGCACAAAAAAGGAAGAGGCGGACAAGGACAGGCGCTACTAACAATTGATTTATTGCGGGAACACCCACCGATATGTATGGAACACATGTAGCGCACGCGCTTAGGCATCGCTCAGATCATCGACGCTACTTTCCAAGCAAGATGTTGCACCGTTTGCATCCGCAAGGGTATTACCGCTCTGGAAGTCGTCAACCTTTTCGGAGTGGTGAGACTGTTGCGTCGCTACTGAGATGCAACAAGGAAGCCAGAGAAGCCAGATTACGCAACAAGAACGATGGTTTATTGAGCAGCTTGTTTTTATAGTAAGCGCACGTGACGTTGCAATGACGTGCACTGATAAGAGCGCGTACGGCTGACACATCATCTCTCCCCCTTTAAAATCCATAACGTTCAGGCAGTTTCTGTGGCCAGGTTGATCTTCGCAAGAGCGGTGGGGTTGCTGATTCCGCCACTGTTTCTTCCAGGCTGTCTTGGACCTTTTCCCCAGTATCCTCCGATAACTCTTGCTTGCTTGTCTGGTTAAGGTCACTGTCCATTGATTCAGCTTGATCTCTCAACAGGTCTAGATGTTGTCGGTGTCGTCCTTGAGCACATTCTACAGTGACCATCCTGTACCCTTGCTGGTCTTGCACCACTCCGGGAATCCACCTTCGACTTCTTCCAAAACTGCGCATCCACACCGGGTTACCTGCATTAAATTTCCTCGTAGCTGCTGCCGGCAAACCATCAGCATACTTTTCTTTGGGCTTGATAGCGTCTATCTTTGTCTTAATCTGGTAACCCAGTAAACGTTCCGCCGGCGACTTGCCATCCTCTCCGGGTGTTCGGCGGTACATGCACAAAAATCGATCCAGCCGTGTATCAGGTCCTTTCCTGGATTTGTCTTTAGCCCTTCTTCGAGCGTGCGCACCGCTCTCTCGGACAACCCATTAGATTGCGGGTGATAGGGTGCTGTTGTCAGTTGCTGTACCTTGTTACGTGCCAAGAACTCGCGAAAAAACGCGCTCACGAACTGTGGTCCATTGTCGGACACGAACGTTTTTGGAAGCCCAAACCGTGCAAATATTGACCGCAGAGCTCTGACCGTGGTTTCCGACGTAGCAATCTTCATTGGCACCGCTTCGATCCATTTTGTTTCCGAGTCTACGATGACCAAGACCATGTGTCCGTCCACCGGACCTGCTAAATCAGCGTGCAGACGGCTTCAGTGTTCCCCGGTCGCTGGCCATGTCGCAGGTACCTGGGCAGGTGGCATCGCGGAAGCCTGTGCACAAACATAGCACGAGCTGACCAGTTGCTCAATGTCCGAGTCTAGTCCTGGGTACCAAAATAGCATTCTGGCGATACTCTTCATGGAAACCATACCTGGATGAGTTTCATGCAGCAGGTTTATTGCGCGTCTTCTGGTCGCAGACGGCATAACAATGCGATGTCCCCAGTATACCAAATTGTCACTTACGGTTAGTTCCGTGCTCCTGTTGAAGTACGGCCGGTACTGCTCGTGGATCCTGGGATCGTTTCCTCCATCGCTTGGGCAAACAAAACGTACTCCCGTTCGTCGGAATAACTCTCTCGTGGCTCTGTAACCGCATTTGAGTCTGCATTTGGATGTTCACTGCCTTTACGATATTGCACCGTATAGCTGTAGTTAGTGAGAAACAAGGTCCAACGCTGAATCCGGGCAGCTGCCATCGGTGGTATTGCTTTTTTTGGATTTGATAAACCAGTGTGAGGTTTGTGGTCTATCACCAGGACAAATTCATGTCCGTACAAGTAGTCTTTGAACCAGGCAACCCCAAACACAAGTGCTAGAGCCTCTTTTTCCAACTGCGAGTAATTACATTCGGCCCTTGTAGGTTTCCTGGAGCAGAAACCTATTGGATAATCAACACCATTGATGTGGCGGGACAAAACGGCTCCGATACCTACTGGTGACGCGTCACACTCCAGCCTCAACGGCTTATATGGGTCAAAATAGGCCAACAACTTCGAGGCTTCTATTGCCTTCTTGACTTTCCGAAAGCATTCTTTGTGCTGTTGCTTCCACTGCCACCTGGCGCCTTTGGCAAGAAGGGCGTATAGCGGAGCCAACAAGGTCGCCAGGTTTGGCAAGAATTTGCGCGTAATAGTTGACGAGACCTAAAAATGCTTTCATCTCACTCACCGAAGTGGGCTGCGGCGCTTCGCGGACGGCCTTGATGTTCTCGTCTTTCGGCCGCAGTCCGTTTGCGTCGATACGATGACCGACAAAGGTGACCTCGTCTTGCCGAAACTTGCATTTCTCCTTGTGCAATCGAAGACCATATTCTCGCAATCTTTGAAGGACTTTCCGCAACCGTGACAGGTCATTTCGCTTTTCTGCGACAATAATATCGTCGATACACCTGTACTCCTGGAATATCGCTCAGGAGCGCATCCATTCGTCTCTGAAATATGGCAGGTGCGGAACTTATGCCAAAAGGCAGCCATTTAAAACAAAAAAGACACTTTTGAGTGTTCAAAACTGCTATCTTCTGGGCATCCTCATCCAACGGTAACCGATTGTATGTGTAGAGGTCGCTACTATTGTGTTGGGTAGTGGCGCCCCCTGCTAGCGGTGAAGCGTTGGTTTGAAGAATAAAGACAGTTGTTGTTTGGGTTCACTGTCGACCGGCTGTCTCACTTCGAGCTCAAGCGCTCATGATACCGCTTGGGTACCGCCCCCGGTGAACCGATAACACTACATGGTGTCAGGAGCGGGAATACAGCACTGTCGCCACACTTAGCCATCGTCCCTGCCATGTCTACGGAGCAGTCCAGTCCAAAATGGATGGGCGTCAACCTTCAGACGCCAGAACCGTTTGACTTCGGCAACGCTGGGACCTGGCCGACTTCGAAAAGCTTCTTTGAGGACTACGCCGCAATCTCGGGACTCAAGAATGCACCGGAAGAAACACAGGTGCGCTCGCTCTTATACTGCATGGGCCCCGAAGCGCGTCCGCTCCTCGATACATTCTCGCTTGATGCTGCATCCCTCACTACCTACAAGACTGTTGTCGACAGTTTTACCAAGCTCTTCGTGCATCCTAGTAATCAGCTCTACGAGTCATCGCGTTTTCACAGACGTGTGCAACTGCCAGGTGAGAGCGTCGATATGTTCTATGCCGAATTATGCAGATTGGTGAAACGCTGCGCATATCCTTCGGCGCAAGTTGAAGAAAGGCTAGTACGCGACAGATTCGTTGTCGGCTTGCGCGACTCGCATCTTTCAGACCAGCTCTGCCGAAACGCTAAACTCACTCTGAAGGAGGCTTGGAAGCAAGCACGCCAGACTGAAGACGCGGAAAAAGAAAAAGCGGCAGTTGCAAGCTGGCATGAGCTATAACAGCCCCAGCGCTTTTCAAATGGAGGCTACGAAGATGCAGAAGTCTGCTCGCCGTCACCGGGACGCGAAGCCTTCTTTCGACAGTCACAGTGTAGAGACGCCCAGATGCGGATTCTGTGGCCGCGCGTCTCATCCCCGCACGCACTGCCCGGCACGTAGCTCGCTCTGCAACTTTTGTAAAAAGAAGGGGCACTTCGCGGAAGTTTGTCGCTCGCGGAAATCGAAGCAAAAAGTCTGCTCCATTCACCTGAGTGCCGTTGGGGCGAGCGCTAAGCATTTATTAGTGGACGTCACGGTGGATGACTACACGACGCAATTTAAAGTTCACTCCAGAGCCGAGGTCTCAGCTATACCTGATGACTTCCCCAAGCTTCCAGTCAAGCTGGATAAAGTTGACACCGTACTTACCGGACCCGGAGGTCAACCATTGCGGGTGCTTGGTTCATATACAGCCCAACTTCACTGGCGCGGCAAGACGTCCTCGCAGCGACTCTTTGTTATCAAATCGCTCTCTGTCCCTCTTCTGGGACTGCCGGCTATACAAGCCCTCGATGTTGTGAAATTCCTTGGCGGCGTACAGGCACTGGAGGCATCACTTTACGCCGAATTTTTCCGCGAACTTGGCACCCTCAAGGAAGAATATCAAATTCGCTTGAAGCCTGATGCCACATCATTCTCCCTCAGTGTGCCTCGACGCCTTCCTATCCCATTACACGAAACCGTGAAGCGTGAGCTCAACAATCTCGAAAATGACGGAGTGATACGCCACGTCGACAGTCCAACGCCATGGTGTTCTGGACTGGCGGTGGTACCTAAAGCGTCAGGAGATTACAGTCTTTGTGTTGACTTAACCCGGCTAAATCAAGTCGTACTTCGAGAACGCCACATTCTCCCTACGGTTGAACAAGTCCTCGGGCTTATTGGAGACGCGACGGTGTTCTCCAAGCTGGACGCAACAGCAGGTTTCCACCAAGTGAAACTGAGTGTGGATTCGCAGGAGCTCACGACCTTTATAACCCTATTCGTTCGATACTGCTCTTGCCGCCTTCAATTTGGCATTACCTCAGCGCCTGAGTATTTTCAAAAGCAAATGGCCAGAATTCTTGAAGGCCAGGATGGGGTAGCAAATATGATCGACAATATACTGGTTTTCGGCCGCGCTCGAGAGGAACATGATGTCTGACTGAACTAGGTTCTATCTTGTCTTGCCGAGGCCGGGGTCACACTGAACAAGAACAAGTGCTTATTCGGGGTGTCGGAAGTACCATTCCTTGGAGTAATCGTGTCGGCACAAGGCATCAAGCCAGACCCAGGCAAGGTTGCAGCCATCAAGACCATGGAAGCACCAAAAGAAGTTGCAGGTGTCAGGCGTCTTCTTGGGATGGTCAGTCATCTTGCTAGGTTGTTGCCACACATCTCTGGCATAACCGCTCCGATCAGAGCCCTTCTCAACGAGTCTTCAAGTTGGACATGGCAGCATGAACAAGAGGCCGCATTTGTCAAGGTGAAGGAGATACTGACATCCAATAGGTGTATGGCCAAATACAACCCGTCGTATGCAACCACGGTCTCAGCCGATGCTAGCTCGTTTGGACTTGGGGCAGTACTGCTGCAGACGCAGCCATCTGGCGAGCGCCGTCCTGTCGCTTTTGCCTCGAGAGCACTGACGAAGACGGAGCAGAGATATAGCCAAACTGAAAAAGAAGGTTTGGCTATAACGTGGGCTCTCTGGAGATTTGACGAATTCGTACATGCCATCCCACTCGACATTGAGACAGATCACCTACCCCTCGTCTCTCTTTTTGGTAAGATGGAGCTCGACATGTTGCTTCCAAGAATACAAAGGCTGCGGATCAAGACAATGCCTTACCAATTCAAGATACTTCATGTGCCTGGTAAGCTCTTGTCTACAGCTGATACTCTCTCACGCATCAATGCGGATGAATCTCTTGTGGATACCATGCAGCTCCTTACCACAAAAGCTGTGGCCTGCACACCCCTTGATGTAATGAAGCTCTATGTTGCAGAAACAGTGGCTGCCACATCTGAAGTTTTGCCCCTAAACGTGCAGGAGGTGCGCCGAGCACAAGGTTCGGATGGCGAATGCACTACATTAATCTCCTTCTGTCAGCGGGGGTGGCCTCGAAAAACAAGCTGCCGTTGCACATCTCCAAGTATTCCTCGGTGATTGATGAACTTTCTATTTGCGACGGCGTGCTGCTTAAAGGTGTCTGTTTGGTGATTCCATCGTCACTTCGGTCTACAGTCTTGACACTACTACACGAGGGACATCAGGGCGTTAACCGAAGCAAAGCCGTTGCGCGATATTCAGTATGGTGGCCTGGCATACCTATTGACATTACCTCTCTGGTCGCCAACTGTGAGAAATGCGCTGTCACTCTAGTTAACTACACCGAGCCACTTATACCGACACCTCTCCCGGATCGTCTATGGCAACTTCTCGGCGTGGACCAATTTCACTTCAGTGGACAGACTTTCCTCCTGGTGGTTGATTACTACTCGAGGTACCCAGAAGTAATAACCTTGAGAAGCACCACCGCGCAAGCTGTCGTCGATGTGCTAAAGAGCATATTCGCCCACCACGGGATACCCGAGGAGATTCGGTCTGACAATGGCCCGCCATTCTCGTCACGAGATTTTGCAGCCTTCGCCTCCTCCTATGGTTTCATCCATACGACAAGCAGTCCCCATTATGCCCAACCGAATGGCGAAGTGGAAAGAATGGTCAGGACTGTCAAAAACCTCTTCACCAAGGCAGAAGATTCCCACATGGCTCTCGTATGCTACAGGGATACCCCAGGCATCGATGGATTAGCCCGGCACAGCTCTTGATGGGTCGTCGGCTAAGGACCAAAGTCCCCAGGAAGGATGAGTTGTTACACCCAAATGTGCCTCCGAAAGATACAGTAGCATTGCGAAATGCATCCTATGAAAGAAAGCAGGAGAGGAGCTACAATCAGCGTCATTGGGCCAGGTATCAAATGCAGCTTCCAGTGGGACAGCAAGTCTGGGTGCGGCCAGAAAACGTAAAAGGAACTGTGTTAAGCCCAGCACAGAGACCCAGGAGCTACATAGTAGAAACAGGACACGGTGGTATCTTGCAGCGCAACAGGTGTCACCTTGTCCCGTTTGTTCCAGCATCACCGCCACCCCAAGCTTCATCAGAAGAAGCCGAGCCACAGCCGCAAATAGGCCACCCAATTCAAGGTCCTCCAAGCACCACTGTAGCGTCGGGTGATTCGGGACAGGCTGGTGGTGTTGGTGGTCGCGATGGTGTTGTGCGCACGCGTAGTGGCCGACGCGTTGTTCCGCCGGACCGTTTGAACTTACGACTACCGAATGTTCTAAAAGGGGGAGATGTAGAGGTCGCTACTATTGTGTTGGGTAATGGCGTCCCCTGCCAGCGTTGGTTTGAAGAATTGACATGTCGCCTTAGAAGACGACAACGAAGTGCGCGCGCGACTGTACTGGCACTGTGGCACGAGCGCGAGCCTAGTGTCGAACGTTGGCCAGGAGTGACTCCAGCGCTTGAGCTATGCTTCTGAACTTGTTTACGTTTCCTGTACTTTAATAAATCGTCTACAGCCACAAGCGGCTGTACAGAAGTAACAGTTGGCGACGAGGAAGACTGGACTCATCGGCACTCCACCGACGTCAAGGAAACGACGTGGCGACGCCTGACTTTGGTCGGCTACCCGAATTCAGCGGCAGCTCCGGCTCCTGGAGATCCTGGTATGGGAGGCTACAGTTCTTCTTCGAGGCTAACGACATTATGGACGCATCGAAGAAACGTGCTCATCTGCTAACGCTGTGCGGGGAACAGACTTATGACATCGTCTGCGCCCTCATTCAACCCAAGCAGCCCAACCAAGTGAGCTACGAGGACATAGTCGCGATGCTCAAGGCTCACTTCGATCCACAACCGTCTGAGGTCTTCTGCAGGGCACGATTCCAGCGACGTGACCAACGGCACGACGAAACGGTCAGTGATTACGTCACGGTGCTCAAGAAGCTAGAGGCAGATTGCAATTTTGGGACAAGCGCAGACACTGCGGCGAATCCGACAATGCTACCTATGGACGTCATGCTGCGTGATCGTTTCGTTTGCGGTCTTCGGAACGAGCTGGTCCAGCAACGGCTGTTCGCAGAAAAGGACTTGACGTTCAAGAAAGCTTTCGACCTCGCACTGCGAGCTGAAAACGCCGTCGAAAACCAGAAGAACGTGAAAACCGAATTTAAAGAGATTCACGAATCCTGCACAAGTATCTGCAAGACAGACAACCAAGGTCACTCGAGTACCTCTTCCCCAAAGGAGAAACAATGCTGTTGGCGTTGTAACACGCAACATAATCCGGGCACTTGCAAGTTCCAGACAGCCTCCTGCAACTACTGCAAGAAACACGGACACATTGAAAAGGCCTGCCTGAAAAAGCGGAAAGAGGCAAAAACGAGCAATAGCATCGAATATCCCCGACAAGGAACTTCGACAGCTGCCTCAGCACCAGTGACGACTGAGCAGGACTCACCAGACGTGGCCCTTTACGAGCTCAACACCTTAATCGACGCGTCCAGCACGCAGAAGGTGCGACAGTGCCGTGAATGCCAAGCAACGCAGAAGAGCCCACCCAAAGCTCCTATTCCTACCTGGGACCGTCCCCAGACACCATGGAACACGGTGCACGTTGACTTCGCGGGGCCACTACTCGGGCGCACCTACTTGGTTGTTCAATAAAATTTGTTGCTGGCTAGTTGGTGCATAGTTAAAATATAAGACGGTGGCGCAAAATGGGACAAGGACAAAACAGGAAGCTTGTATACGTCGCTTCTTCCTGTTTTTTCCTTGTCCCATTTTGCGCCACCGTCTTATATTTTTACTTGGTTGTTGTGGACGCATACACAAAGTGGGTGGAAGTCCGGCACGTGACGCAAGCAACATCCACGGCTGTTATCGACGTGCTCCGAAGCCTCTTTGCAGCGTTCGGCATTCCCCGAAAGGTCATCTCCGACAACGGAAAAGCATTCATCTCCAACAAGATGAAGCAGTTCCATGCGTCGGATGGCACACAGGCTGCAACCTCACCAGCGCACCACCCTGCAACAAACGGCCAGGCAGAACGCTATGTGGCGGAGCTGAAAAGAGCACTGCTGAGGGATGCAGACAAGTCCATACAGTGCCGACTTGCAAGATTCCTGTATCGGCAACACACGACGATACACACTGCCACAGGAATGACACCTGCGAGAGCGATGTTCGGGCGAGAATTGCTCTGCCCTCTTGATCTTCTCAAACGGGAGGCGGATAAACAAATTCCTGAAAGCCAGGAGGCATTGCCAAAATCATGCCACTTCGCTGTAGGGGATAGAGTGCTTATCCGGCAGTTTGTGAAAAAGCCAGATTGGATTGAAGGCGAAATATTGCGCCGCGTCGGACCACTATCCTGGCTTGTAAAAAGCGACCACAGAAAGGTTCGGCGTCACCTCAATCACATGAGGAAAACGAGTCAGACCGGACAAACAACCCAATCGCCGACAGATTGGAGCGCAGCTGACGATCTCTTGGACGCAACGCCAGAAGAGACACCGTCGAGCTCAACTGCTCAACCGTCTGGCTCGCCCGAGATGCAGGACGACACTCCCTCGCAACCGTCGACGTCACAGGCAGTGACCACTCGGCAACTGCAACCGCCAGAGGTTAGGCGACCTCCGGACCGCTATGGAGACTTCGTCTAAGGGAGGAAGAGTGACATGTCGCCTTAGAAGACGACAACGAAGTGCGCGCGCGACTGTACTGGCGCTGTGGCACGAGCGCGAGCCTGGTGTCGAACGTTGGCCAGGTGTGACTCCAACGCTTGAGCTACGCTTCTGAACTTGTTTACGTTTCCTGTACTTTAATAAATCGTCTACAGCCACAAGCGGCTGTACAGACGTTGGTGTTGTGCGCACGCGTAGTGGCCGACGCGTTGTTCCGCTGGACCGTTTGAACTTATGACTACCGAATGTTCTAAAAGGGGGAGATGTAGAGGTCGCTACTATTGTGTTGGGTAGTGGCGCCCCCTGCTAGCGGTGAAGCGTTAGTTTGAAGAAGAATAAAGTCAGTTGTTGTTTGGGTTCAGTGTCGACCGGCTGTCTCACTTTGAGCTCAAGCGCTCATGATACCGCTTGGGTACCGCCCCCGGTGAACCGATAACACTACAGTAGTATGCCTGGCGCAGGTCCAACGTTGCGAAAAGTTCCCCGCCGTTCAGCTTCGCAAAAATGTCATCCACTCGCGGCAACTGGTACTGCTCTATCGCAGTGGCCGCGTTGACAGTCATCCGAAAGTCTCCGCAGATTCTGAGCGACCCATCCTTCTTTAGAACGGGTACGACTGGCGTTGCCCACTCGGCGGTTTTCACTGGTGTAAGGACGTCTTGGGCTGCTAGCTCATCCAGCGCTTCCATCATCTTGTCCCTCAAAGCATAGGGCCTTGAAAAACCGCAGAAAAACATTTTCCTTCAGCTGAAATGTTACCGGTGGTCCCTTGCAAAGTCCCAGACCTCAAGCAAAGACTTCAGCTAAGTCGGGTCTCTAGTTCTGTGTTGGCTACGTTGCACTTCATCGGTTGCACGCTCGCGACGACGTTTGTCAGCATGGAAACTCCAATTTCGTTAAAAGCCTTTATCGTGTCTCTGCCACATAACGACGGTCCCAAGCTGTCGACCACTATGACCGTGCCTTGAATATCCTTCCTATCACATCTGGCCATAATGATTAGTTGTCCAAGCACTGGAAGTTCGCCCAATAGGCAGGAGAGTTTTACTGTGTTTTTCGCAACGGCGGCCACTTCATTTGATACTTCCGAAACACCATTGCTGAAATGATCCTTACAGGTGATCCGGTGTCCACCAACATTGTTAGAGGAACATTATCCCAGCTGACAACTCTGTAAATTGGCTTAACCTTGCGGATACTTGCCTCTTGGTGAAGGACGGCCTCTATAGTGTACAAGGCCTCACTATCGTCCGAGGTTGCGCAGTCTTCAGCTGTCATTGCATGCGCCCCTTGCCGTCGTACATCCGCATGTGGAAGCTGCTGTCGGCGACTAGATCTGGCTGACTGGCACATTCGGCTCAGAAGGCCCCGTTTGCCGCACCTGTGGCACACCGTACCCAGGTGTGTACATTCATGTTCAACAGGTTTTTCGCTACCACACCGTCCACATCGGCCACGTGTATCCGGCTGTGGCCGAAACTTTCCAGTCCGACTCCATTGGCGTGTAAAATTTACACCACCTTGCTCTGTAGAGTGCATCATTCGGGCGTTCTCAGCGGCTTCTTGTGCTGAAATCGCAAAGCACTCTGCCTGCTCTAGCGTGAGTTTCCGTTGCGTCAGTAAATGTCGCCTAACGTCTTCATCGCACACGCCACACAAAATTCGGTCTCTCAGCATTCACTCCAACGATGTCCCGAAATTGCACTTCCCCGCCAGCCATCTAATTTCAGCAATGAAATCCTGAACAGGCTCACCGGCTTTTTGCGCTCGCATGAAGAATGTATAGTAGGCAGCCGTTTCGTTGACTTGAGGGGTATAATGTTCTTCCAAATACCCGACGGCTTTATCGCAGCTTAATTCGTTGACCTTCTTCGGGTGGCAACACCCCTGAACCAATTCCCACTGGGCTGCCCGTGAGCGCTGATATCAGGAGTGCTCGCTTCTTTGTTTCGTCTACGATGTTATGGGCTTCAAAGTAACTCACCAAGCGAACACAAGACGTCGGCCAGGTACCCTCTGCATCTCCAAATTCTGGTGGCCGCCTGGCACTCGTGCTTGCACGGGTCCCTCATCGCCACTGTTACATCATTACAGAGATGCAACAAGGAAGCTAGATAATGCAACAAGAACGATGGTTTATTGAGCACCTTGTTTTTATAGTAAGTGCACATGACGTTGCAATGACGTGCAGTGATAAGAGTGCATACGGCTGATGTAGTAACTAGCCAGAGTGACTGAGCCAGGCCGGGGAACCAACGCAGAACAGCTTTATTCTGCAGACAATGAAGTATATATAGGCGGCTTGCCTATGACGTAACACAAGACAGTGGAGTGGATGACGTTTGACACTGTGTTGGCACTGCACTTCTTATCACTTCTCCCTTTCATTTAAAGATTGAGTCTTTGCACGGGTCTTCGTAGTCGGGTAGACCTTCGTAAGACTGGAGGAGGTGGGGAAGCCTCCACAGCTGGAAGAGATGTTGGTGGCGTTGCAGAAGGAACGGGAACAGCGTCCTCGCGTGCTGGAGTTGCCGGGCTGAACCGCTCCTCCCTTGGTGACGCCTGCTGCTCCCCGTTGTCACGGCTGGGCGGTACTGATTCGAAAGTGTCCACCTTTGGAGCCCCGGGTGACACCCGCGGACGAATCTGGTCCAAGTGACGCCGGGATGGCCCACCTGGTGTGTCGACAGTCACGAGGCGCAAACCTTCGGTGCCTTTGATGACGCCTGGGCACCACCGCCTCCCGTGTCCAAAGTTGCGCACCCACACCGGGTCTCCGGGCTGGAATCTGGAAGGCTGCGAATGACTCCGAGATAACGATGGCACACAAGTATCCAAGCGTGAACGAACTTGATAATTAAGCAGTAGTTCTGAAGGAGACTTTCCGCACGGTAGGGGCGTGCGTCGGTAGCCTAGCAATACTCGTGCTAGTTTAACTTCGAGGTCGTTCACCATAGAATGTTTAACCAGGCCGTCCTTGATAGTGCGAACTGCGCGTTCCGCAAGGCCATTAGATTGTGGGTGGTATGGGGCACTGCGCAGATGCGTTATGTTGTTGTCTGTCATGAACTGGGCAAACTGCTGACTTGCAAACTGGGGCCCGTTATCTCCCTAGCAAAAATCACCTATAGAAAAACCAATAGCCTATGGGATTATTGAACATATTGGTCTATTGGTTCTGTATTTGCCTATTGGAGCTATATTGGTATATTGGTTATATATTGGTCTATTGGTTCAATATTTGCCTATTGGAGCTATTGGTGTATTGGTTCTACATTTGCCTATTGGAGCTGTATTGGTTTATTGGTTCTGCATTTTTCTATGGGAGCTATATTGGTGTATTGGTTCTGTATTTGCCATAGGAAGTGTATTGGCCAGCAGGTTCCATAATTGATGCTCACAGTCTAACAGAAGGGCCACTGTGTGGCAACACCCCTGGAACGATAAAACGAGTACAGGAATGAGCAATGCACACATATATTTTCAATGTCACTGTTACAGGAAAACAGCTTTTGTCCTTGTATCACGTCAGCAAATTAGCAGGCGGCTGTTTTTCTGAGGGGGGTCGCTCCGCAGGGTCTGTCCAGGTTTCCTACAATGGTGCTCCATGTAACCTGAAAAATACTTTAAAAAAAGAGACATTAAGCTCACAGCAGTGAAGCATTTCTTTTTGTCAATCAGACATAGTGAAGAAACTTGCACTGGTACAATATTAAGAAACATCTACACAACATTGCGAGGGCTGCAAATTATGGCAAAACATTGCACGAAATAATACGCACCAATTATGCGTGTGGGTTGGAACATACATACCTTTCAATGCGTCATATCTGGTAGGATCCACAAGTGGTTTGGCCTCCTGTTTGTCCAACTCAGTATTGCTTCCGTGATGGTTTTGTAGATCAAACTTGAGGTTCAAAATGTCTGCCCGCTGGGCTCAGGAACAAAAATTCAGTCTGTGTGGTACTGCGCAAAATGTTCATGCAAACCTTTCTGTAGCCAAACACCATCATTTAGGAACACCTGAGGCATGAACCATAGGAATGTCGAAAGTTATGTTTGCTAAATTTTGCTTTTATGACAGAAGGGTAAGCTAGCAAGACTATTGATTTTTGATGATTAGGTTATGTAACAGCAATTACTAAATTGCACCTTAATGCAATTCCCAGTGAAACAAGTCTTCTTGTTTTCATTGGCCTGCAACATTCACGAAGTTAGGAAAAAGAAAGACGAGCATTGGATATGCACAGGTGAATACAACCAGCAGTTGTGAGCAGTTTAAGATTACTACCACATACAAGTGTTTGTGCTACCTTAAAAACCGATCGCTGTAAAGAATATGATTGTGGTAGACTGCAAACTGAAGAAAGCAGCACAAGCTATGCAGATTAATTATTGTGCATGCTGGCTTTCATTGCCTGCATTCTAATATGAATGATGTAGTTCAAATTAAGCATGCCTTCGAAGAAGCATGTATTTAATGCACAGCAAAACCCTGGGCACTGAAGTTATTTTACAGTCGCGCAATGTCATTCATACGAGACACGATTCTAAGTCCTGACCACAAGCTAATATATCTTCCGAGTTCATTCCCTAACCTATCTATAGCTAAAAAAAAAAACGACTTCTAGTCTGAAAAGACAAAAATATTGGCCAGTAAGGCCAATGCTACTTCACGGTTATTTTTGCTCAAACAGCCTTTTGCGGCTCTTATCCGTCTGCGCATCTGCTTACTTATGCTGTTCAAGACAAGTTTTGCAAGGCAGTCTTTTTTCTTTTTCCCAAGAATATGTTGCAGCAATGACTCGGCGAGCCTATTGGAATACACACACATATCGTCTTGTACAGCGTCCTGTGCTAAGATCCATAGCGCTAACACTCAAGCCAGTGACGTCGTGTCGCAATAGTTCTACGTCCGGAATAGAGAACATGTTGCATTCAAAATGTAAGCGAAATAATTACCTTCAAATGGCCGCAGTGTCGAAGAGGAAAGGAGTGAAGATCATTCCAGAGAATGGCTCCAAAAATCCGTGTTGTCGCGGGCGAAAACAGTTGTCGTCCGTTGGTCTGAAGGTATAAATTCTTCCGGAGGTGACACTGTTTAGCACTAATTCAGCATAAATTACGTTATGCAGGCAATAACCTCTCTGTCTTTTCTTAAAAAGACATCACAACTGCGCAGCGTGCGCTACATGCGGTCGTTACCAGCGGCCATGGCGGCCGTGGCTTGGCAGGCTTGGCTTGCTTTGGCTTGCTATGCACCACCACATGTGCCATAAAAAACTGCGCATCGTTGTTTTTTCGACATTTTCACCTATGTCACGAAGCTTACAAATGTTCCATCATATACACGAGGCAGCCGCATTTATTTTCATATTATTTTTGTACTTATGTCTGATTACTTTCCTGTTAATATTTGTTTTGAGCGTGTTGCGATTAAATGCGCAACTAATGACGCCGGCAAGGTTAGTAGTGCTGCCGCGCAGCAGACTGAAGAACTCAGGGCGTGCAGTGCTCGACCCCGCTATGCCCGCTATACTACTCGAGTACCTCGGCACTTGGGTGCTTAGATTAACATGTAAACTATGATGGCAGGTCTCGGCATCTGTATATATATTTTTTTCATTTCTTTGTAATAGAGGGCCGAGTAATCGCTGTTCCTAAAAACGTTGCTATAAGATTATCAAATGGGCATGCACCGCCACGTCAATGAGGTGCGCTTCATGTGCGTGTTGTACCGAGATCAATGTTAAAAGTATTGACGCGTGCTTTTATCTATTAGTTACCCGCCGTGGTAGCTTAGCGCTTAGCGGCTAGGGTGTTGGTTTGCGAAGATCGCGAGGTCGCGGCAACGAATCCCGAAACGCAAAAAAAAAAAAAAAAACATACATGAGTGCAGCTGTCACTCTGAAAAGCAGCTGCTGCACCTATAGTATTGCCAGTGCAAGATACCACCTTTTTGTGTTATGAAATAGCCAATCAATAACCTTTTATTCGTCATATATCAAACCAATAGCTACCGGCTATTTGACCAGTGCATCCTCTATTGGCCCAAAAGACACCCATAGATGCCTGCTATCGGACCAATACACTTGTATTAGTCAAATAGAAAACCAATACCAGCGGGCTATTCGACCAATTCAGACTCTATAGGTCAAATAAAAGACCAATAAGTGCCATTTATTGGTCCTTATTGGTGCCAATAAAGGTCTTATACAACCTATAGAACTCCAATAGATTTCCTATACAACCTATAGATATTTTCTATTGGACCAATAAAAATTCCTATTGGCATTTTTGCTAGGGGACACTACAGTTTGCGGCAAGCCAAAACGCGCGAATAATTCGCGAAGCCGTGTTATTGTGACTTCGGTGGTTGTTGACCTGACCGGGAGGGCCTCGATCCACTTCGTGTGCGAGTCGACGACTATCAGCAGCATGCGCCCCTCTATTGGCCCGGCATAATCAATGTGAAGCCTTGACCACTTCATCCCTGTTTCTGGCCAACTGATAGGCTCCTGGCGATGTGGCATTGCTTGAGCTTGTACACATGGCATGCATGAACGAGCGAGATTTTCGATCTCACCATCCAACCCTGGCCACCAGAACAACGTCCGAGCCAGTCTTTTCATCGCAGATGCTCCCTGGTGTGACCGGTGTAGCTCGGACAGCATGGGCCCCCGCGCCTTGTCGGGTATGATAACTCGATGACCCCAGTAGAGCAGACCTTCTGCGCTCGACAGTTCCAGTCTTCTGCAAAAATAAGGTTGGAGATGACTGTGACATGATGAGAGGTGTTTAGGCCATCCATTAAGTATGAATCTCTGGACAACACAAAGATCTTTGTCCGCACTGGTCAACGCCCTTAAAGCACCCGCTGGCGCGTACGAACTGTCAAGATGCTCCGCGGACAGCACGTATTCTGGCAAGGTTCCCGAGTGAACAACCTCTGGTGTCGGCACTGGCAAACGGCTAAGTGCATCTGCATTGGCGTTTTGCTTCCCGGCCCTGTACTCGATGCGGTACCGGTATTGACTTAGGAACAGAGCCCACCTCTGGATACGCGCCGACGCCATTGGAGGCACCAGTCGATCTTCTCGTAGCAGACCCACAAGTGGTTGGTGGTCCGTCACCAGCACAAACTCGCGGCCCAACAGGTAGTCTCGAAACTTTGAGACTCTGAACACCAGCGCCAGAGCTTCCTTCTCGAGCTGCGAATAATTTTTTTCGGCGCGCGTCAGTGTGCGTGAACGGAAAGCGATGGGCTTATCGACGTTGCCCATGCGATGCGAGATGACGGCACCTAAACCCGACGGTGATGCATCGCATTCCAACCGCACTGGTTGGTCGGGCTGAAAATATGTCAGCACTGATGAGCTGAGAAGCGTTCGTTTCGCCTTTAGATAAGAATTTTCTTGAGTTGCACCCCACTCCCATTTATGCTCTTTTTCGAGTAGATTATACAAGGGGGCCAAGATTGCTGACATGTGTGGTAGGAACCGGTGATAATACGACAGCAGACCCAGAAACGAGCGCAGTTCGCTTACATTTGTAGGCCGTGGTGAATCGCGTATTGCTGCGAGGTTCTTTTCCAACGGGTGCAAGCCGTCTTTGTCGATCCGGTGCCCCAAGTAGACGATTGAGTCTTTAGGGAAGTGACACTTTTCTGCCTTCAGCTTGACACCGTTTTTCTGCAGACGGTGCAAAACATCCCGGAGCACAGAGCCGTTACCGTCTTGACGCTCGGCTATTAATACGTCGTCCAAGTACACCTGCACGGCTGGAAGGCCAGCCAGGACAGTTTCCATGCGCCGCTGAAAAATCGCGGGAGCCGAGGCAACTCCAAACGGAAGACGGTTATAGCAGAACAGCCCCTTGTGCGTGTTTATGACGGCCAGTTTCTTCGCTTCCTCATCCAAGGGGAGCTGGTTATACGCGTCCTTCAGATCCAATGTAGTGAAAAGAGATCCCTCACGAAGTGACGCGAAAATATCCTCGATGTTAGGTAGTGGATACTGCTCAGTTATGCACGCAGCATTAATTGTGGTTTTAAAATCACCGCAGATGCGGAGGGACCCGTCTTTCTTTAGTACCGGCACTATTGGTGCCGCCCACTCTGAATGTGCTATAGGCGATAATATGCCTTCACTCACTAAGCATTCCAGCTCCGTTTCCACTTTCTCACGAAGAGCGTACGGGATAGGCCGTGCCTTGTGGAACTTCGGGTGGGCGTCTTCTCGAAGGTGGAATTTCACCGGAGGCCCCTGAATTCTTCCGAGCCCAGATACAAAAAGTGCATGAAACTCTGTGCAGAGGCTGTCGCGAGCAACTGACATCGATTGCACTGTTCCGAGGAACTCGCTCGGAAGTATTGACAATGCTTGGATTAAATCCCTTCCACAAAGGCTAGGACCAGAACACCCTATAACGATCAGGGTGGCAGGGACAGCTTTGCCTGAAAACTGGGCTTGAAGCTGCAGTTCACCGACAATGGGCAGCTTGCCCAGGTAGCAGCTGAGCGTCTGTCTGCATTTCGATAAACGTGGCCAGCTCAGGCGATGCTTGAGATACACTTCTTGCGGGATTATTGAAAATGTGATAAACGCGGCCAGCTCAGGCGATACTTGAGATACACTTCTTGCGGGATTATTGAAAATGGTGATCCCGTATCAATGATCATGTTCAGGGGCACACCCCCCCAACGGATGACCCTGCCTGTAGCAAACGTTGCTTGTCCCGTGTCTCTTGTACAGTGAACACTGTTGAAATATCACTTTCATCTGTTCTTTCATTCTGAACGGCGTAAGCAGTGCCATCCTGCCTGCTACAAGCCTTGAGCCTCAATTGGGAGCGGCATTTTCTTGCGAAATGACCCGTTTTCCCACAGCGAAAACATTTCTCTCTTTTGTGTGGGCAATCAGTTGCTTGATGATCATAGCTTCCGCAGCGTGGGCAATCTGCAACTCGTTGCTTCTTATCTCTGGCGGTGGTTTGATACTGGCGCGATTTTCCAGCTAAACTGCACACCGCTGCCTCATCAGGTTTCGTCATGGTGCTAACTTCCTGCGCAGTGGTTTCGGCAGCCGTAGCAATGTTTATCGCTTCGGCCAGCGTGAGCTCAATTCTTTCGAGCAGCGTCTGCTGCACAGCGCGATTTCGGATGCCACAAACGATGCGGTCACGTAACATACGGTCAAGGCCGGTGCCGAAATACGGTCAAGGCCGGTGCCAGATTCAGTGGCAGTTTGGTCCCTAGTGAAGAACTTATAACTTGCGGCAACTTCGTTACTCTTCGGCGCATAGTGGGCATTTAGGAAGGCGAGTGCTTCCTGGTAACTCAGCTCATTTACTTTACGGGGAGCGCAGTGTCCCGCAATTACGCCTACCACCTTCGCTGATAGCGTCGAAATCAAAAGCGCCCTTTTCTTTTCCGCTTTGTTAATATCATTTGCTTCAAAGAATGCCTTCAGCTGAGTCAAGTAAATCTCCCACTTATCATGATTTTCGTCGAAACTTGGGGTGCCGAGACTCGTAGTCATGGCCATGCCCGCCGACGTTCCGTCGTGGTGGGTGGTTACATTCAGCGCCCAGAAATCGTGGGTCCCACCCTCGTCGCCACTGTAGCCAGAGTGACTGAGCCAGGCCGGGGAACCAACGCAGAACTGCTTTATTCTGCAGACAATGAAGTATATATAGGCGGCTTGCCTATGACGTAACACAAGACAGTGGAGTGGATGACGTTTGACACGTGTTGGCACTGCACTTCTTATCAGCTGACACATCAGAGGCCTTCTTGGAACCATGTATATAGAGTGGCAAGGATTTTAAGGTCCGAACTGTGGCTCCAAGTTCAGCTGTTTCATGACTGCCTGCGTGTGGTGTGCCTCTAGGAAAACCCTGAATGGACAGCTTTCAACACACTGTGTGTCTTCAAGAGCTTGACAGCATGACTGATTGAGAGCCAGTGGTAGTACATGCTGAGATATTTGCTAGGATTCCAGGTCAACAGGACTAATCATGCGGAAAAGCCTGTCATTTCGGGTGACGTCTAGTTACCGGAGGACATTACTCACATATTGGAGAAGGGGCCAAAGTTTGCTTTGCCAGCACTTGTTCCTGCGCACGAACTCATCGGGAAAAACTGGGACCTATTGTCGAGGGCATGTCAAGAAAACAAGGAACATTGTTTGCTGGACGGAGGGGATTGCCTGTTAACGTCCTGCCCTTCACAGTCATCATCATCATCATCAGCCTGTTTAGGTTCACTGCACACTGCAGGACGAAGGCCTCTCCCAACGATTTCCAATCCACTCTATCCTGAGCGAGTTGGTTCCACTTTATGCCCGCAAACTTTTTAATTTTATCGCTCCATCTAACCGTTTGCCTACCTCTGTTGCGTTTTCCCTCTCTTGGTATCCATTCCGTCGCTCTTGCTGTCCATCTGTTATCTTTCCTCCTCATGACATGTCCTGCCCAGGTCCACTTCTTTCTTTTAATTGATATAATAATATCGGCTACTCCTGTCTGTTCTCTGATCCATTCCGCTTGTTTTTTATCTCTTAGCGTTACCCCTATCATTTTTCTTTCCATTGCACGTTGCGTGCTCCTTAGTTTCATCTCTAGTTTTTTCGTTATCCTCCACGTTTCTGCACCGTACGTTAGTACTGGGAGAATGCAGTGATTGAATACTTTTCGCTTTAGTGAGAGCGGCAAGTTTCCAGTCATGATTTCGTAATGCCTTCCGAATGCACTCCAGCCCATCCTTATTTTACGGAGAATTTCTTTTTCATGGGTAGGAGTTTCTGTTATTAACTGTCCCAGGTATGCGTATTCGTTTACACATTCTAAGGGTTCATTGTTGATTTTAAATTCCTGTTCCTTAGCTAGGCCATTGAGCACAACTTTGGTCTTTTGCCTATTCATTTCTAGTCCAATTTTAATACTTTGCTCGTTTAGGTCATAAATCATGTTTTGTAGTTCGTCTCCATCATTGCTAAAGAGCACAATGTCGTCTGCAAATCTTAAATTGTTTAGATATTCTCCGTCTATTCGAATTCCGTTTTCTTCCCTGTCCACACGTTTAAAGATTTCCTCTAAACATGCAGTGAATAGCATCGGGGATATCGTAACTCCCTGTCTCACACCTCTCCCGATCGGGATTTCTCTGCTTCTCTCATGTAGGAGTAGTGTGGCTGTGCAATCTTTGTATATGTTGTTTATGGTTTTCACGTATACGCCAGGTACCCTTGTCAACGTAGAGCTTCTAGAACCTCTTGTATTTCTATGGAGTCAAATGCTTTCTCGTAGTCGATAAACGCCATAAAAAGAGGTTTGTTATATTCCGCGTACTTCTGAATCACTAGGTTGATAGCGTGGCTGTAATCCATTGTCGAGTAACCTTTCCTAAAACCAGCTAGTTCTCTCGGTTGGTTAAAGTCGAGTGTTTCTCTTGTCCTCGTAGAAATTACTTTCGTAAAGAGCTTGTTTATTACTGGGAGTAGGCTAATTGGTCTGTAATTTTTTAACTCCTTTATGTCACCTTTCTTGTGGATTAGGATTATATTAGCATTTTTCCAACTGCCCGGTACACTGCATGTCTTGATACATTTCGTGAAGAGCGATGCAATTTTTCAAGCACAATATCTCCTCCGTCTTTGATCAAGTCGGCTGTTATACCGTCTTCACCTGCTGCTTTACCGTGGGACATGCCTTTGACAGCTTTTTTGACTTCGTCAGCGGTTATACATGGAATTTCAGTGTCCTCCTCTGATTCTATTCTGTCTGAGAGCTGTACAGTTCAGAGTAGAAATCTTCTGCTACCTTTACTATTTCGTTGAAATTGTTGATAACGTTACCTTGTTTGTGTTTTAGCGCATGCATTTTGTTTTGTCCTAAGTGCAGTTTCTTTTTGACTGATTCAATGCTGGTGCCTTTCTCTACTGCTTTCTCTATTTTCCTCATGTTAAAGTTTCTTACATCTCTTTGCCTGGCTTTACTGATCAATTTTGATAGTTCTGCGAATTCTATATTATCTTTTGACGAAGTTACTTTCATTTGTTGGTGTTTTTTTTATTATGTCCTTGGTAGATTGGGACAACTTTTTTGTTGCTTGCTTTGTTGTTTTATCCCAGACTTCTATCGCTGTTTCAAGGATTGTTTTCGTTATGGTTTTGTTTATTTCTTCTAAATCTTCATTGTTTTCGCCAAGGCCTCGAACTTGCTGCTTAGGGCGACTTTAAATTCTTCATTCTTCGCTCTGATTACCCCTCTAAATTTGCGTTCTTTCTAGCAAATAATTTAGTTCTTGTTTTCTTTAGGTTAAGTACAATCTTTGCCCTTACTAATCTGTGATCGCTGCATTTTATCTTCCCCACTACTTCTGTGTCTGTGGTGCAAGTACTGTCAGAGTCGAAACAGGAGGACTGGGAAGCCTGTACATAATGACATGTGCAGTTGTTTTGGTTTAAGTGATAACAGCGCTCCCCGCAAACAATCAAAACGAGCGCGCATATCACTGGGAAGTGATAACGGCTTTCCACTTAAAGCAAAACAACCACACATGTCATTATGTACAGACTTCCCAGCCCTCCTATTTCGACTCTGACACACTTAAATGGCCCCTAAACCACCCAGACGTCAAAATTTAGTTGTGGTGTTGCTTTTGTGCCGGTGTCCGCAATGAACACGTAGCCGCAAGAATTTTTCGAAATGGTGCCGAAATAGTGGTGTTACACGCGTTTGACTATTACAACGCGGCGTTTGCTTGTTTCGCTCTCTCCTGCGCCCCTCCGGCCGCTTGCCAGTGCCACCTCCTCGCCAAGTGCTCCTCCGAATGTCACGGGACATTCATCTCCAATGACATGCATTCGGTTGACGCACCTCCGCCAGGCTCCTACGTTCACGCAGGTGTTTTGTTGGTGCTATACCAATGCTCTCTGTTAGTGCTATCCGTCGTGTTCTGACAGTTGCTGCAGTTTCTAGTCGGCTGTACCTGACTTGCATTTGCGTAGCGTAGTGCAGTTGCGAATTCACGAGCGCGCACACGTGAACACCTCACGAACGACACACGACGAGGAAAAACAAACAGGCAGGCAGCACGTGTATTTGCTAGCAGACTAACGGAAATCGAAGTTCTCCTTCGACCAGTCAGCCGAGGTCGGACTCTTGTGACGTCACTAAAAACCACATTGTCGTCGCTGCTAACTTTGGTATGCCAGAAATGGCCGGCGAGGCGCACGGGATTGTTTTTCGAGTTTGTGGCGCGGCCTGCGGCACTTAGCACTGCCTTATTTAACATCGTTCATCGTGCCGCCATTCTCAACTCGATGCGCATGTTAACTTGAAATGTTAAAAAAAATGTCGGGGGTGGTTTAGGGGCCCTTTAAGATGTTTTACGGATTGTAATATGCGCCTGAATGACAAAATAATTTTGCTAGTTGATTTCAACTTATCGGGAATTCAGTGGTATCCGCACGAAACTACAGGAACCGAAGTGGCACATTGTGATCTACTTTTAATAAAAGTCTTGCATTCTGTTTTAACTTATGCCAGATTGTGTCTTATTACACACGTGTTTTTACGGCTGTATCCTGTATTCTTGACCATGTATTTGTTTCATCGCAACCAGAAATAAATGTTAAAACTTGTGATGTAATTGAGGGCGTATTGGATCATGAGATAATTATCTTCTTTTTAGGCGTCTGCTAAGTTGTCTAGTAATTTTAAAAGTACAGTTTTATATTTTAACTAGAAGAGAAACTTATTCGGAGCAGGCGCCAGCCGAGGGACGAGGCGGACTACTGGCAAGCGCAAACCAAAACAAACTTTATTCCCTCTCCCCAAAGCTCCCATATATATACAGTGCTTTCAGAGGATTGTAGCGCCATCTTATGGCACTTGCTGCAAGGCGTACAGGTGGCGCCCTCTACATCCCTCCTTTTCACCTACAAGTCCAACCGTCGCGGTGGTCTCACTATACGGCCGCTGCGAGTCTTTGTCACAGTTTCCTGCGGCGTTACTTCTGGCTGTACTGGATTTTCAGGAGGTGCTGCATGCTCTAAGATCTCGGGAGGTACAGGCGGAGAAGCTACCAGTTGAGCTAGGGTCGCTTCCGATGAATGAAAGCACCAGGTTCCGCTGAAGGACGCCTCTGGGGGTCTGAATAAGGTAGGACCGTGGACGCTGAGCCTGTGAGAGTACCTCACCATTGCAGCAGGTGTCAGTGACCCATACGTAGTCTCCAGGACTCAGAAGGGCCAACTGACTTGAAGCATGACGGCGATTATAGTTCCTCGCTTGCCGTGCCTTGTTCCACGAGTCCTTTTCCCTGAACCTCGTATGGCATGGTAATGACGGTATCAGCTGTTCCGGTAGTTTCGGGAGACGAGTTTGTAATTTCCTTCCCATCAGGGCTTGAGCCGGGGAAATGCCGTTGGGACCGGGCATGTCACGGTACGACAGCAGGGCAAGGTTGGGATCAGGACCTTTGAAGAGCAAGTCTTTCATCGTGCGCACCATGCGCTCTGCCTCTCCATTGCTCTGGGGGTACCTTGGGCTGCTGGTCTCGTGACGGAAGCCACATGACCACGCAAATTCGGCGAACTCATTGCACGCAAACTGCGGTCCGTTGTCGGTCCATACAATATCCGGTATGCCAAAACGGGCAATGCAGCTCTTGATTGCTGAGATGACTGCTGATGCCGTGGTGGACACCACAGAGACTACTTCGGGAAACCTGGAGTAATAATCAGGGCATAATCACGCCCGCTAAGTTGAAAAAGATCGATACCAAGGTGTTGCCATGGCCTGTCGGGTGTAACCGTAGGCAACATAGGCTCCGAACGCTGAACACGAGTCTCGGAGCATATGGCACATTGGGTCACCATATGTTCAACATGACTGTTACAATTAGGCCACCAAACCGACTCCCTGGCCCGTACTTGACAGCGGCGTACTCCCTGATGTCCTTCGTGTAAGAGAGCGAGAATGTCCTGGCGCAAGGCTGAAGGGATGACAAGTCGCCGGTCCAGCAGAAGGACGCCGTCATATATGCTCAGTTTGTCCCTCTCCTTCCAAAATGGGGTAATATGCAGAGGCACCTTCTTTTTGTCAGGCCATCCTTTCATGCAGTACGTCATGACTGCAGAGCAGACTCCATCTTGGCCTTGATGTATGCGGACATCCTCTAGTCGTCTTGCTACGAGAGGCGGTAATTCCTTTAACACTTCATTCACGAACAACTCCAGGGTGTCTACTATGCGAGTAGCTGGCAAATCACAGGGAGCTCGGGACAAAGTGTCCGCTGTCACTAAGTGCTTTCCAGGCACGTATTTTACCACATACTGATAACGCATCAGTTTTATCCGCATTCGTTGTATGCGAGGTGGCACGAGTTCTAGGTCCTTGTTACCCAAAAGGGTGACCAGAGGAAGGTGATCTGTCTCTACTTCGAAGCTTAGGCCGCAAAGGAACTGGTCGTACTGTGAAATGGCCCAACTGCAAGAGCTTCCTTTTCTGTTTGACTATAACGCGCTTCTGTCGGAGTAAGCGCCCTTGAAGCATATGCTACAGGCCTTCGAGTACCCTCAGGCTGGTCCTGTAGCAGTACCGCTCCCAGACCGTAGGAGCTGGCATCCGCGGATACTACAGTGTGGTAGCAAGAATCGTATTTGGCCATGCACGTGTCGGAGCTCAACAGCAGCTTGAGGCGTGAGAAGGCCTTTTCTTGACTGGGTCCCCAACTCCAGGTGCTGTTCTTGTTTAGGAGGAAACGAATGGGCTCCGTAACGTCGGACAAGTGAGGTATAAACTGCGCCACGTGATTGGTCATTCCCAGCAATCTTCTTACTCCACTGATGTCGGTCGGTGGTGGCAGATCCCTGACAGCCTTCACCTTGTCCGGGTCTGGCGAGATCCCGTCCGCTCCAATCACTACTCCGAGGAACTTGACCGAGCTGACCCGAAATGCGCACTTCTTTTCGTTAAGGGTGACACCCTCCTCCTCAAGACGAGCTAGGACTGCAGCCAGACGCTCGTCGTGCTCATGACGATCTTTCCGGTTATTATGTCGGCGACTCCCGTCTGTTCTCTGACCCACTCGGCTCTCTTCCTATCTCTTAATGTAACGCCTATCATTTTTCGTTCCATCACCCACTGTTCGTAATTCTCCAAGTTTCTGCCTTGTATGTCAGCACTGGCAAAATGCAGTAGCTGTATCGTTTCCGTTGAGTGATAGTGGTAGATTTCCTTTCATGAGTTGGGAATGTCTCCCGTACGCGCGCCATCCCATGTTTATTCTACGGTGGATCACCTGGGCCTGATTATCTGTCAGACAATTTCCTCAAGCGATACATGGGTCAGCGGTCCCCCTTTCAGCACAAAATTTTCAGTGCATCACTTGAAACAGCAGTGCTTCCGGGTGGGCTGGTTGGGAGCCAAAATCGTGCCAGTTCACAAAGATGGAAACAAGCTCCTCCTAGACACATATAGGTCTATATCCTTGACAAGAACATGTAAATTAATGGAAGATATAAAAAATAAGGCTAAAATTACCTATCTGTAAGAAAATAACCTGTTATATTTCAGACAACATGGCTTCAGGCAAGGGCTTTCAACTGTTACCCGACTTGTAGCAATTATACACGACTTCTCTGTAATAATCGGTTCAAGGCAACAAGCTGATGCTATTTTCATAGATTTCTCAAAGGCTTTCGACTACATCCCACATATTTTATTAATCTGTAAGCTCAAGTTGCTGGGGATTAACTCTAAGATTATCTCATAGGTTTGGGTTCCTACCTCTCTGGCCATTCCCAGTTTGTTTCTGTAAAAGATGCTAAATCAGGCCATCTTGCTGTCCATTCTGGTGTCCTGCAGGGATCGGTTTTCAGACCAACGCTATTTTCAGTATATATTAATGGTATTTACTCTTGCATTGAACAAGGGGCAAAAATAAGGCTTCTTGCAGATGACTGCATAATTTATATGCCTTCTAACCGCCGTATTCTGAAACCAAACTTATCCTTATGCTTGTGACTTAAGTAGCCCGTAACCTTAAAGTGACCCTTAACGCGTTTCAAGAACCAACCTTATACTTACATCTGAACTTTTCTTGTACTTACCGCCGCCATAAGTAAGGCTTCCTTAAGGTAGCCCCCGACCTACCTTGACGCTCACTTGTAAGCAAACAAAATGGCATGCATGGATGACAACGTTGAGGAATTGGTTTAAAATATGGATCGGCATGAATTATCGAGCTGCGGGCAGCATATGCGTAAGTGCGAATGTCGTGGCATGCAATCAGTGATCGCCTAAATCCCATGGCGATTTGCGACAAGCATGGGTACTTGTGCCGCTTCCGCTCCACAAGTACCGTGCTGAAGCTTCATGCCATCCCTGCGAAAGGACACCGACGGTCGCGGAGGTACGTTGGTGGCTCCTTACCCAACAAGGCTACAACCGCTTCAGCGAGACTCTTCGTTTTGTAAACAAGGCGCAACAAGTCACTTATGGATAACGGCTGTTGCAGCAGAGCATCGAAGGAAAGTGTACGCGATCGAATGTGCCCTATTTCACCGAAACAGCTGGACATGGTACGTCGGCGGAGCTAGCATACATCAGGGATCACTGTAAACAAAATGTGGTTTTACTAAAGTGAAGTTTTATTGAAAAGCCCAGCGGGACAGAAGAAAAGTACACGCACCAAGCACGAAGGGGTACCAAAGTGAGCCGGAATAATCCATGCGGTAAATGGAAGACCATACACGTTTAATTAGAAAACAATGAATTACAGTACCTAGAAAGAGATATCCGCAACAGACTTCGTTCACGCACTGCGCACAGTTCGTTCGTTTAGAACACACTGCCCGTTGGGCCACTTCGTCGTCGCAAACACATCGCTATTTTGCAGTTGCCTGCGTAGGACCACACTGCAGTGCCGACACAAACACGTACACAAGAATACAGCGTCCACACCTCGGTGTTCTCCGCACACGCGGAGTGGAGATACAAGCACATGGTCACTCGCAAAAGCACGTACACTGCCGAGACTCCGGGAAACTGTGCTGACGAGACATGCCAGCGCACACCCCGTCCGACCAGTCCAACCCCCCCGAATGACCCCCCTCTACACCCCTTGCTCCCCTCCTTTTTCATTGTCCCGTGCAGCTGTGCGCCTGCTTACAAAAGAAAACACACAAAAAATGCGCTTAGCCTCGCTCCCATGCCACTCACTCACTCGGACAAGAGCGCCTTTCATAAGGTCGCCTTAAAATCTTGTAAGGTGGGTTTCGGAAAGCCCCTTTACCTTTTCTTAAACTTAAGTTCAAGTTCTCCTTACAAAAGTAACCTTATCGCGATAAGTTAAGTTTGGTTCTAGAATACGGCGGTAAGACAATCAATGATCAGGTAAGGCTCAATAAATCTTTAGAAACTATCAGAAAACATCAGTGCTTGGTTCGAAAAATGGGGCATACAAATCAACGCAAAGAAAACAATGTGCATGACTGTAACCCTTAAGAAGCAAACCTTCAATTTCATATACAAATTAATGGATGCCTCTGTGAAACAAGTGAACTCGGTCAAGTATCTTGGGATTACGATATCAAATTCTTTAAAATGGGATATACACGTCATTAACGTTTGCGCAAAAGCACTTAAACAACTTGGATTCTTGTGACGAAAACTGGCGACAGCTTCCCCCTCAGTAAAATTAATGGCCTATAAGACTCGTTAGACCAATGTTAGAATACGCAGCAAAGTATGGAACCCGAATAAAAAATATTTAAAATTGGCATTAGAAAAGATCCAAAATAGAGCACTCAGGTTTATACATATACGGAAAATATTGACACATGCGGTTGTTTTCGTTTCTTTAAAAGAGAACACCGTTATCACCTTCCCATGAATCGCGCGCTTGCTGTGATTGTTTGTGGGGAGCGCCGTTATCACTTTGTGTTACGCGCAACGCAGGCTGCGTTTATCTTGCATGTCACTTCCGGAACCGCGTCGATCATTCTTGAAACTTGGCATGCCTGATGCGTACATTTCAGGGACTTCTGGAATTCCAGAGAATGCGAGAACGCGTTATGACGCGTGTCTAAAAGCCGACGCATTATGCCGCTTGTCAGTTTTTCCGTGGACCGACAACTGTTCACGCCGCTGTTGCTGTGAATTGTGATTGGCCTTGTTTTGCTGGGCACAAGTTCGCTCAATAAACAGTTCACCTGACATCACCTTGAGACCTGCGTGCTTCGTCTCGAGTGCTGCGTGTGTCACGACTACGTGACAATATTCAAGGCATGACAGTGTAACTGCACTTCACACCCAGGCAAGCATACCGATGCTTGTTTATGGAAGGAAGGTAGTGTGCTTAAAATTTCTTTATCTCTTGTATCATGACCTCACAAAGTTAACGAAATCCGATTACTTGGGCATCCCTGGACTTTGCTCCAGTAGAACTAACCATGGTAAATGTTTAGCGTCTCATATTTCACACTGTGACATGCTAAAGTACTCCTTTTTTCCTTCTACAGGAGAACTGTGGAATTAGCTTCGAAATGATGTTGTTTGCTCGCATTCTGTTGACTCATTCATATCGATGCTCGCGCTAAACCACAAGTACTTATATTGAAATCAAAAACAGTTTGTCATCTGATATGCCACAATATATTTAATCTTGACACTTGACTTCTACCTGGAGTTATCGATCGGCTTCACATAAAATGGTTTTGCACACGTGCAGTGCCTGTACGGCTTCACTTTTTTATTTTCATTTTTTTTATTTAGCATTTCCATCATTGTGTGTTCCAATTTGTGCATATACCTGTGATTATTTTTGACGCTGGTTGTATATTTTGCAATGCACCCACTGTTATTTCTTTTTGTTTATTTTTATTTTTATTGTGCAAACTTATTCGTGCAAACTTATTCTTGCACTTGCTTACATAAGCACGCCTATGGTAAAACTCTCATTATTTACTCAGTTGCATGGATATACCTTGTGATAATTTGCTACCTGAATACTCTTTCTGTGCCACTCCTTTATGAGCCTTTCATGGCTTACAGTGTTGAGGAATAAATTTTAAAAATATCGAACATTTGAGAAATCTTCTTCAAAATCCAATGCATAAGTATAGGGCTGGCACACACGTGTATCAGATAAACACCCATGCACTGCTGCGTTTGATATATTGAACTTTAGCCCGTGCTGATGCCCTGATGTGCGCTCCTTCTTACGTATGTTGATCATGTTTCAACCGCGTCTTAACATGTTGCGATCAGTTCTTGCACGTGATGGTGTCGGAAAAGCGGTGTCACTGTGTTGCTTTGGCAGGATGCACTACGCTTGCCTCGTGCACTAACCAGACTGCTGCACAAATTTTAGGACGTAAAGCACAGCAACAACATATTTGAAAAAGGAAGCTTGCAGGAAAGGGCACCAAATGAGATGAATAAAAAGCGGCAGTAGCTCCGGCAGTAGTCTGCACCAGCGGTGGCAGCCTGCATCGACGCGATGTGCACATTCTGGTGGTTGTCCTTGCATGCAGTTCGCAAAGGCAGAGCCCGTGAGATTTGGGGCCACAGGGCGTCATTTTCGTGGTGTTGCTCTTGAAGGCTATGTTTTCGTTAGTTGCAGTCTGCTACAGAGCGATAATGCCATCGTCATCACAAACGTTACTATTAATGACATCATCATTATCATCATTGGTCTTCAATGTTTGTTTTGCCATCTTACGCTTTTGCGGACTTGCATTCATCTCTCTCGCTCGCGATCCACCTGTTTGGTAGTTTTGAACTAAAGATTGATCTTCTAGGAAAGATACAAACTCGGACTTGTGCTTTGATCTAGTCAAGCGAAGCCTAGTCAAGCGAAGTCTAGCCAAGCGAATCTTCATTGTGAACTGTTTCTGTAAGTGCGCTTTGTGGTGTGAATGAAGACATTGCATGGGTCATTGCTGCTAATAGCGGCGTTGGATGCCTTGATGAATTTCCTTAGTTTATCAGTGTTCCCGGGTGTTCTCTCGGATGGGTTCACAGTAAGTGACTTCTTTAGTGCCTGTGACGATTTGGGAGCGGTTTCTGAACGCGCTGATGCTGAGATCATGGCTGACGTCGCAGGTGCCGAGGGATTGGAGCGGAGCAGTGGTGAATGTCCACGCCGCTGCTAGATGACTTTGTACTGTGCTCCAAGAGCATGCATCATCATTTGCACTAATTCACTGCTGTTGTGGCGTAATGGAAGTGTCTGGGTTTGCTGATCTGTAGGGCCTCGACAATACTGAGGATGGTGTGAGGAACTTGATGCCCCACAGGATGATTAAAGCCAAGCTTACATTTATACGAAATAAATGCGATTGTTCTCCTATAGGTCTCTTGCATATTCTGGGCAAACTGATAAGCTATCATGTGCTAGTCACGGAAAACATACCTGAGACTTGCGCTGTTTTATGATGAGTTTCAAATAGGCATATTTAGTATTTTGAATTATTGATAGCTCAAACTATTTTATGAGACCCTTTCAAGCTCAATATATCCCAGATCGACTGTATACACTAAAATGCAGCAAAACTTCGCCACCCTGTCTAGATACCAACGAAGCTAGGCTGGACATTCTGCCTTGTGCCTGATATGAAACAAAAGCATGCCCGGGCAATGACACTGCGTGCACCCTCCGACTGTTGTTTTTGTCTCTTCTGCTTGTACATCTCTGGGAGAGAACAGCTGGAGTCGTTAGAGCAGGGCTCCCAAGTCGACTGACGTGTTACATGCGACGACCTTTACAGCGTGCTTCACCAACTTGTCACATGCTCCTCGCACGTCATGATGTGACCATTTGCCCATTCTTTCTCGGAAAAGAAAAGAGTATAATTGAGGCTCATTTGATGGAATTCACAATGCGTGCTGGCTGGAAAACATCACCCTTGGAGCATGTGTAGCTGGTGAGCACTGCCTGCTATGTCAGCGCTCAACTTACTGGAGTAACAGCCAACTGGACATGTGCATACGATGTGAATTCCATCATTTGTTCCTTTTCCCGAAAAGATTAACAAATGCTTGTATCACAACCGCATGCCACAGCTGTTCTGCGGTGGAGTGAATCTCGTCGGCAGTTAGGCATTGCAACTGTCCAGAAAAGCATACCATAGGTTGGACTTTCTTCTGCATCTTTATGTATTTACTTATTTATTATTATTATTATTATTATTATTTTTGCACTGGCAGCAACAAGGCTGGGTGTGTTCCCTGTTAATGCTACATTGCCATGAGGAGTTGCCTTGTGGACCCTAAAGGCATGGTTTCCCTGAATTGCGATAAAATCATGATCAGGAATTGCTGCATAGCAACCAAAATATTTTTCAACTGGGCTGGTGCAGGCCACTTCTTCATTTCCAAGTCAAGTTTACATTAGAAGGTATGGGACTACAGCAATTCTTCACATTAAGTGAGATTTCAATATAGCCAAGTTCGAATTGCACAGGGGTGCACATTGGGGCTTAGTTGGTTCATGATTATGAAAAGATGAAAAAGTGCTGAACAACAGGACCACGGAAGAGCAGCAACACGGGCGCTGCCTAATAATCATGCGTGTTTTATTGCTTCAGTCATCGTACATACATGCAAACCACTTTCACAAGGAAATAACACAAAAATAAAATTGGTGTGTGCAGTTACTTGAGATCAACTCAGGTGCACTCAGGAAGGAGCGTCTTGTGGGTTCGCCATCTCCTTCCTCCCTTCTCTCTGCACACTCCAAGATGGGGAAGCGCGTTACTGCAAAAGCTTGCATGAAGGCGGCACTTGTCAGGTTTTATTACCAGCAAGTACAGGCTAGCTTTGAATTGCAAGTATCACGGTTGAAGCTTTCAGGATTCCCAGAAATGCTGTTGTCTAGCATTGTTGAAAGCCTTGTAATGCAGTTAAAAAACAAGCACCGGACAGCAGCTCAGCATGAGGTTCACTTGCTTCGAATGGTTGCATTTATCCCGTAGGTACATAAGGTTGCTCATGATCTCAAAAGAGTGGTCAACAGAGCAGGTGTTAGGTTGCTGTTCACAGCCTGAAACAAGCTAGGTAGCCAATGTCAAGCAGTTAATCGGTAGAGGAAAGCCACAGAGTGTTTTCAAGAAGCATGAGCACACGTAGACTGTTGTGATGCCATTGTTTACCACTGATCCCCCCCCCCTCCCCTGTTTTGTGGGCATTCATATATTGCATCAACATCTGCATTTGTGAGTACTCAGAGAAAGTTAAAGAGAAGGATACAGATAGCCAACTGTCATTGTACTGTAATGATTGTGGCTTTTAGCCATCTATTAATCATTTTACTTTCTTGTCGAAATACCGCGATGAACATGCTCGCCTTGTTTTTGAAGCCTATCACATCCATATAAGTGGAGAGACATGTCTTCCCTCCTTCTGAAGGTGTGCCCGAGTTGCTGATTTCAGTTTGGCCTGTTCACATGCCGATTTTCTTCTTCTATCATTTCTTTGTGATATTTGGAAACGACCTAATGGTGTACCCATGTATGATGGCTGAAGTGATGAACGCATGTTGTTCTTAGCATCCTTGCCTGTGCTCTTCCTTAGGCCTGCTGTTCAGTGCTGCTTTGTCTTCTCACAAGTTGGAATTATCCAGTTTTCACTGTGCTTGAAAGGTTAAAGTGGGAGAACTCATGATCGCGAACAATAAATAGAACAAGAAAGCCGGGTAATTACAACACAGTTTTCTTGTTTCTTGTGCAGTGATGCTATCTCTGGTGTTTTGGAAATGTTGCAATGGAATAAGCAAATGCTGCATAAATCGCTACTCAGCACACTCCTTGAAAAAGCTTTTGTAGCATATTGAAATTTCTCAAATACCTTTGTGTTTGTCTTTATGAAGCCTGTATGAACCTTGGTGTTTGGCTTAGCACTTGGCATGTCCAGAACGCATGCTTTGAACTGCAGGCCAACCAGCATTTTGCTGTCTTGCACTTTTCATTCAGTTGTACCAGTCATCAAAGAAGAATGCGCATTTATTTTATTTATTTATTTACTTATTGGATACTGTGGGCCTAATAACAGGCCCATACAGGAGTGAACAGTGAATGCACAGCCCAATTTCACAACATGAAAACAGAACATTGAGTATGGATTAAGGCTTCCATCTCTCACTCGCAGGTGATAAAGCGCCGCGTTGTCCTGGGCCATGCAGAGTCTGTGCGTGTAACCCTGACAAGAGCCAAGAAGAAAGATGGTGGGTACTACAAGCATCTCCTCCTTTGTCTGAGGCTGAGATAAATGGGCTAGTCGTCCCACTCAGGCTTCTGCTGACAAGTAATCTGCCATCTCATTTTCCTGGGCACACAGTAGAAAGCAGTTAATGTTAGAAAGGATGTGAAAGTCGTTCAGCAAACCAATAATCGGATGAGCACTGTAATCTCTGGGATGTCCCATTACGGCATCAGGAACAAAAGCAGAGAGTGACCAAAGAAGCCACCTCATTCCTCTCTCAGGGTTCTAAACATTAGCGAATAAGGCTGTTTCTGTCTATGACAGTGAGTTTCTTACATTTACCTAGAAGGAAATGTGGGCCACTGTATGTGCAAGTTTCTTAACTCTCGTTACCGCGCAAAAGTAGCTGTTCTTTATGGGAAAAAATGTATTGATAGTACAAATTCAGGACAGATTGCAGCACACCAAATTGTAGGTAGTAGAATTATCCTTCTAGGAAACTTAGGCTACAAAACAAAAATAGTACTATTTAAGATTTAAGTACTATTTAATATAAAAATTGGAAAGAGGGCCATTTTTGTGGAAAACATGTAATATCTACAAAAACACTATAAATAAGGAAAATTAAGAGCATACATTTTGAATGTAAATTACCCTGGAATAATACAAATGAAAAATGCACTCTGTATAATGCCATTGTTCAGACAGCTACAAGTTAGACACACAGCAGACTCTCAGAAAAAAAGCTGTGGTGGAATAAGACTGCCTGAACTTTGAATCAAAGCTCACATTGGAGTAGCAGGCCTCATTGTCAAATAATTATCATTGTTAAGCTTTATTGAATTTCCAGAACTGATAACATAATTTGATATGTTTTACTTGTCAGGGTTCATTTGATCATAAATGTTAAGACAGCATCAACTTGAGCGAGGCACTTTTTTCTCATGTGCGGTGGCCAGGGACCCTTTTCACAACAACCCTTGCAAGTCAGTTCACAAAATCACGGTGTTGCCAGGGCAGAAAAACTTTAGCTGGTCCTGAAAGACCAGCACCTGAACTAACCATTGATAGATGCCCATGTATGAACAACACCGGCGATTTGTTTGCATTGCCATGGTAATGAGTGAGTGAAGGGCCACTGTGCTGCGATATAAACAGCAGCAGTATATGTGTAAAGTTCGAAGACTTCGTTGAATAATAAACCAGGCTTTTCGAAGTGTTGCAGAAGATAATACGCCTGAAGAGTGCCGGAGCAGCGAGTCGCTACGTTGCCATTTGTTCCCAACAGAATCAAACAGAGAATCCATGCGCCACTGTGCTTGTGATTCTACTTCATTTTCTTTTCTCTTATTAACACTCCTGGCCTATGAAATGTTGTGGGTGCATTTCTAGGAAGCACAGATGCTGTACAGGCCGTGTGACTATTTTGCCGTTTCCTAGCCTTAGGCGACGTGCACGTAAAACTCCGTCGCGTCCCGTAATGTTCTCTATTACACGTGCGAGTGGTCTCTCTTACACGTGCGAGTACTACACGTGCGACTTTCCAACACGACTTCGGCGCTGAATCTTCGCGCACTCTGACGATACTGCTTTCGACAACATTAGTGATCTCGGCCACTGGCCTATTATGGGCGCCTCTGGGAAGTATCAAATATTCCGTGCACCAGTGGTTCCAGAAGTCTTTTTGCATGTTTTGACGTTAAAGCCACATATTGTAAGCCAGGGAGTGCCGTCAGTCGCTTGCCATGCAGGAAGTGGGTGGGGGTCAGGACTTCTGGCTCCTCCGGGGAAGGATATGAATGTGTGAGTGGGCGATTATTTATGATCGCTTCGATTTCTGTGAGGGCCATGCTCATTTGATCATGATCTAGAAGTGACCTTCCTAGAGCCTTTCTCAAATTCTTTAACTGACCGAACCATACGCTCCCAAAATCTGCCCCACCAAGGAGCACGGTCGCACGGTCTGCAGAAAACTGAGACTTAATGTTATGAGCTGACAAGTAGTCTCCAACCTCACTTCTCTGGACAATGTCATACACGAAGTTCACGAGAGGCACCTGTAAAGCACTTTGCATTGTCAGAATAAATCACTGAAGGGAATCCACGACGTGCAACAAAACGCCGGAATGCCTCTAAAAAGCTGTCCGCCGTTGACCGCATGACAAGCTCTAGGTGAATAGCACGAACAACTGCGCACGTGAACAACACAATGTAGGATTTTTGTCTAGGCTGGCTTTTAAGGTATACAGATCCAATGAAATCTACACCAGAAATGTCAAACGGTTTCGACATACAGTCGAACACAGATATATCGAACCCACATATATCGAATTTTCGGCTATATCGAACTCGTAAATTATCCCCTAGAAAATCTTTTATTAAAGTATAGAAATTCGCACGTTTATATCGAATGGTATTTTTACCAGCCATCGGATATATCGAACGCTGCGCAAGCTGGAAGGTGCTCTTCGGCACTCACTACGCCCCGCGACGTTCACCGCCTTCGCGGCACCGCGCCTCCGCCGACACCCGACACGCTCGAAAAACGTGAGGATGAGAGAGCTCGGACTGTACTCCTCTTGGGCCAACACCCTCTAAAAGTGTTGGTTGGGCGCGTTCTCCAACTTGCAGAATGGATCTTTTTCTTTTTTTTTTGCCTTTTTCTCTCTCTCTTTCTCACGCAACCAGGCACTCTATTCCTGGTTCTTAGAAGTGCGCGCGAAGAACATTCCTGTGCATGGCCCAATGCTGATGATTAAGGCCAAATGGTTTGCCACTGCACTCGGTGAAGATAATTTCGCCGACAACACCGGGTGGCTTCACCGATTTAAGAAACGCTACAAAATCGTCAGCAAAGCTATTTCTGGCGAAAGCGAAACCGTAAGCAGCCAGGACATCCTGCAGTGGATGACAAAGGAGTGGCTGGAAATCTCAGCGAAGTTTTCACCCACGGAAATCTTCAACGTCAACTAGACCGGTTTATTTTGGCAAATGCTGCCGAGCAAGACTCTCCATGTCCGGGGTAGCACGTGTCACGGCGGCAAAATGAGTAAAGTGTGCGTGAGCGTTCTGCTGGCAGCCAACATGGATGGGTCGTGGAAGCTCCAGCCCTTTGTGATCGGGAAAGCACGGGCACCGCACTGTTTCAAGAACTCTAAGCAGCTCGCCGTTTGCTACACCTTGAACAAGAAGGCATGGATGACGCGTCAGCTGTTCACAGAATGGCTGCAAGCGTGGGATGTTGAGCTGGGCAAGTCGGGGCATCGCACTTGCCCACCACACCACCTGCGAGCACAGAAGCATTGAGCTGAAGTTTCTGCCAGCCAACACGAAAGTGAAGCTGTAACCAGGGTGTCGGAACGAAATGTTTTTCGTTCCGGTTTTCGTTTCACTCCGCAGAAAAATGTTCCGTTCCGTTTTCGTTCCGGAACGAAAAATAAACGTTCCGTAACGGTTCATAACGTTATTTTTTTCAATAATAAGAACGAACAAAATACTTAATATTAAAAGTACCTCTTAAAAACAGCAAAAGATATACTGAACTAATACATAAAAATGCGATAATAATTGTTGGGGTTTTACGTCCCAAAGCCACGATGTGACTATGAGGGAAGTCGCAAAATGTTTCGAAGCAAGGACACAACAAAAACTTGGTATTCATTTTTCCTCAAGTTTGAATCCCGAATTTTCGTCAAGGGGGGCACACGATTTCAGAAGCGGCAGGTCATCAAGTGTACTCGCCGATAAGCGAGACCGCTGCTCTGACAAAATGAAATTGAGTGCCGAAAATGCCCTCTCAACGCTGACTTGTGTGGCTGGCACACTAAGGGCCACTTGTGTTGAAATCTACAGCTCCGGTTGCCGCTGTTTGCGCTCGTCTCAAAATTTCAACACAACACGACGACAACGCCCTCTCCACGACGGCCTGTGTGAGAGGCACGCGAAACTCTGCTTGAGCAAACAGCTATGGTTGCCACTTTCTTGGTTTCCTGCATTATTTCAACGCATCTTTAAGACTTTGAAATACCTGCCCGAGATGCGTGCTGACGTTGAACCCTGAGTTATGCATCATTGCTCACGTTGCATGACCTTGGTTGTTCCGGATGGTAAAGTTTTCCCGTGAACCGAAAAACGAAAAAAAATATTTCGTTTTTGCTCCGGAACGAAATAGTAAATAACGTTCCGGTTACGTTTTCGTTCCGGTCAAAAATATCGTTTTTTTCGTTTTTCGTTTTCCGTTCCGTTCCGACACTCTGCTGTAACTGCTCGACCAGGGCGTCATCAAGTCCTTCAAGGTGGGCTACAGGAGGCGACTCCATGATAGGCTGCTGGTCAACCTCCGCATGGGCACCGAGCTGAAGGCTGACCTGCTTGGTGCCATTCAAATGATGACGGGTGCCTGGCAAGATGTGAAGACGGACACAGTGGCCAACAGCTTCTGGAAGGCAGGCTTCGTGACAGCGGAACTTGCGGAAACCGGTGAAGACGGCGACGAAGAGCGCATAGATGATACGTTTCGCGAGTTGTCGTCCCTCTACCAGGCTGCCATTCCACCCGAAGTGTCTCCAAACAATTTCATCGAAGCGGACTGCAGTGTTCAGGCTGTTGCAAGCCTCGCTGACGAGGACTTTGTAGCTGCGGTCGCAGGGACCCAGGTTGCCCAGGCTGACAGCTCAAGTGGCGACGAAGATCGTCCAGATGAGGCGGCAGCTTTCGGCTTGATTCACCGTTGTTGCGGCGACATGGAGGGAACTGGGCTGTCGCACCTGGACAGGCTCGATAAGATCGAGGCCAGCGTCTTCAACTTCATTTCGAAGATGAAGAAGCAGGCCAAGATAAGCATTTTTTTTTCACTCAAATAAAACGTTCTGTTGCATCGTGTGTGCGGAATTAGTTGTCATTCTTGAATGCACCGATTGTAGGTGATCGTCCGCCACTGGTAACGTCTCGGGGCCTGTATTTTGTCATGTTGAATTTTTAATATAGCAAAATAATTCGCGATCCCCTTCGTGTTCGATATGTCCTTGTTTGACTGTATTCACTATGTCAACATGTAGCGCTGCTAGTGGAGCCGTCGGAGGCTTAGCCCTTAAAGGGACTGACAACCGATTTATAAGGACCCTTCTTTTTATGGCACAATGGAAAGCGGTTACTTCCAAAAGCACGTGGATATTTGCACTCAGAATGTTTCGATATGAGAAGCCTCTAAAAAAGGCAGAGTGCGCACCCTAGCAACGTTGAAAAGTGATCGCGATGCCGATAATCTGCCTCGCTTCCGGACATTGTTCTGCTTTCGCAGGAGTGAACGTAGCTATGATTAAGCACCCACACTTTGACCTGTTCGACTACTTTTTGAAATAAAAAGACAGTGCGACGAGCTGGCATTGTTTGCTAGGCGGATCTTGTATTTGTAAGGCGTTCTTTCGCATGTCCGCGCCTACTTCATGAATGGCCGGGCTCCGGCGCTGCCACTCTGGCCATAGCTGAGCCAAGGCAGGCCAGCTAGATCCGAAACCACGCTTTCGCACGTGACAGTAGAAGAGTGCGGTAGCAACGCGCGCTACAAACGAAGGGTTATCTGCACATTGTAAGTGACAAAAAGCTTATGATATCAAAAGTTTCATGCCGTCCGATACTAATAAACCGATCAACAATTGCGTAAATTTGTAGAAGGTCACGTGACCGCACTCTAACTCTAGTTCGTATGTTTGCCGCTTGAGTTACCAGGTGTCAGTTTTCGCGAGTTTACATGAATAAATAAAAACGTAAACCTGTGTTTATTGAAGAAAAGCGGCGTCGTTTGAGCCAATGACACACAATCTTTCCGCCAGTGGGTTCATCTCAATTCAAGTTTTGGGTGGTTGTCTGTCTCTTTAATCGCGCACACCAAGTGCACTGCCCGATCACTTTTTTCACACACTGCTTCCCTTTCATCACCCAGAAGCACTCTCAGAGTTCTGGGATGGTCGTTGTGATTCCGGCGTGGAAAAGCATTCGGTGCAGGTGCGTCACGATGAATTCAGTGGTGATGTGATGACTGGGTAGCAGAATCGGGTGCTTGATGCCTTCCTCGGTTTTAACTTTTTATAGTCTGGTTTCAGTGCACAGCAAACCATCCGCCTCTGCAAGAAAGGGATGCAAATCCCGAATCTTAGAGGCCTTGTGAATATCTCATCCTGCCTGGAGGGCTGCTAATTCTGGATGAAATCGTTCGTTTTGGGTAATCGAAATCCAATACCTTTCAGAATTGGCAAGCTCCTCTGTCGTTTGGTGCCCTTCAAGGGTTGGCAGGCCGTGATGACGTGGCATGCTGCTACGAACCTCAAAAATTTATGTTGTGACCTGAAGCACACGCAGCCACGAACTATGCCTTGATAGTTCGAAGACAGCTTGCACCGATGTCGATGACGCATAGAGCGTATGGGTTCTATTTCCGCTTCTTCATCTGTTGTAGTAGTCAGCTTGTCATTCGACTGCTTCGGCCATTCTCAGGGTGCACACAGGTCCTTGAAACCCTGGAAAACGCTTGAAATAGAAAATTTCGTTTTCAAGGCCTTGAAAGTCTTGGAATTTTGCTTCAGTCTTTGAAAACCCGGGAATTTTAAGGATTTTCACAGGGTCCGATTGTACTACTCGCAATTCATGGCACTTGAACGTGTCTGGGACAAATTTCACTGGATATCGCATTCCACGATGCTCCGATCGCGAAGTCAAACATGGTCAAAACACCTGTACTCGATGGATCGAGGCATGCGCGCATTGCGCATTCGCAGCGCCCTTTTTTTTGTATCTCGCTTTCTTCGGCGTCGGCTACTGATGGCCACAATGAGGCTACAATGGGCTACAACATCTCGAGCTCTCCAGAAAAAGAAAGTTTCCTGAATGTGCTTATTGCAGTGGAATTTACTAGTGTTCGAAAAGTTTTCTTGCAGCTTCGCTTTTAGTGGTATTCTTTGTAAACCCGCTAAAGTAAAAAAAAAAAAACTACAGCGCATCTTTAGTAGCCTCAGCATCATCTGCTGGCCACATAGCGCGCTGTATACTTTGTCAGTTGTCAGTGCTTGCTCCGGTGCCGTCAGTGGCATTTGGTTTTCCACGTGTTGGTTGCTGTATGCGTTGTGATCGCATGGTCGTGCATGCAGGTGGCATAATTTGGAGTAATGCCTGGGAAATGTAAGTTCCAGAGCACTTGGCTCGGCAACGATGATTATAAGCACTGGCTTGCACCGGACACACCTGACCCCCACTGTGCAAAATGCAGTGCAGACATCGCAAGGAAATTATCATAATCTTATTGCTATTCAAAAGAAAATATTGCACTGTTTTGAAAAGTACAGGGGAAACTTACAAGATCTGCTAACTGCTCCACTGTTCGTAAAACATTCCATGCTTAGGGTTAACCAGTTGTACTACAGTCGATCCCGGATATATCAAACTCGAAGGGGATCGCGAAATAGTTCGATATATCGATAATTCGAAATATAAAATATGTCTATTTAAGGGTTACCTTGAAGCGCTGCGAGTCTCGGAGCGTTTTCCAAAGACTGTGCTAAGCTTCCGCTTGCCGACTTGCCCAGAATATCAAATGAAAAACACGAAATCCACCGCACTTTATTTGGCACGAAAAAAGTCTGTGAGCTTGGCTTGCTTCTTTGTCTAAGCCATTAAATTCATGAGGCCATCCTCAATATTGTTGAGGCTTTCCACATAGGCAAGTCCAGCGCCTTCCGTAGCGCCACAACAGCGGCGAATAAGGCTGAATGCCGACGCAAGCTCTGCAGCGGTACAGGGTTGCGTCGAGGCGTCGTCGGCATCATCGTCGCTGCTCCGGTCGGCCTCATCGGCACCGGCGACGTCGGCCACGATTTCTGCATCGGTGCGGTCCGAAACGGCTTGCACATCATCATCAGCGCTGACGAAATCGCTCGCTATGGCCCCATCAGCGATGGCACCCGGAAACGCTGAAAGCTGGCGAAATTCATCCTCGAGGCACTCTATGTTGTTGTCTGCTGTGACATCGCCGTCGCTCCCTAAGTCGTCAGGTGAAGCTAGAAGGCCAGCTTTACCGAAGCAGTTCACGATCGTGGCTTGTTTGACGTCATTCCACGCGCCGGTTACCATTTGTATCGCTCCAAGGAGATCGGTTTTCAGTTCGACCCCTAACCGAAGGTTGATCAGGAGCCTCTGCACCAGACGTCGCCTGTATCCGACCTTAAAAGATTTGATAATGCCTTGGTCGAGAGGCTGCAGCCTCGCCGTGGTGTTGGGCGGCAAAAACTTGACTGTGATCCTTTTCAGGTGGCTGACCACATGATGCGCAGAACAATTGTCTACAAGAAGACAAACATTGCGGTCCGCCTTCTCCAATTCGGCATCCCATGCACGCATCCATTCGGAAAAGAGGTCCCGCGTCATCCATGCTTTTTTGTTGAACGCGTATCGGACCGGGAGGCTTTTCGCGTTCTTGAAGCAGCGCGGCGACTTGCTCTTGCCGATAACGAACGGCCGCAGCTTGCAAGAGCCATCCATGTTCGTCGCGAGCAAGATTGAGACGCGTACTTTGCTCATTTTCCCTCCATGACAAGAGGTCCCTTTTAGATCCAAAGTCTTGTTCGGCAACGTTTGCCAGAAGAGCGCCGTTTCATCGGCGTTGTATATATCCGACAGCGAGAAGCTGTCGCGAATGTTCGGCCACTCTTCAGAGATCCACTTCTCTATGTCCTGGCTCTTTGTCGCGCCGCTTTCGCCGGAGAGGGTCTTCCCAACGATGCCATAGCGATTCTTGAAGCATTGCTGCCAACCGGTGCCACCAGTAAAGTCGTCTACCCCCAAGGCCGCAGCGAACCACTTCGCCTTTTCCATGAGCATCGGGCCATCAACGGGAATGTTTTTCGCCCGAGTGTCCAAAAACCAGGCGTACAGCGCTTTTTCAATGTTGTCGTACGCAGGAGCACGCACGCGACAAGCCCTAGAACGGCACAACTGGGCAGCCTTCGTCTTTACATCGGCTTTGTTCCGCAGAATCGTGCTCAATGTGCTCCGAGGAATGCCGAAAGCTTCTGCGACCGACGACTTCTTCTCTCCAGCCTCCACTCACCGAATGATGTCGGTTTTGGTTGCCAAGTCTAAGTTCATACGCTTCTTCGCGTCCATGGCTACCAGGGCCAAGAGATGCCGCGCACAAGTCGGAAATGTGAGAGCGGCGACAGAACACTAAGCCAGCACAACACACAAACAAAAGAGCAACGATTGCAACGGGGTCCTACTCCTGTCGAAACATGCTCTCGGCGGTGGCAATGCCACTTGGGCATTTTGAAACAAGCAGCAAAAAAAAAAAAAAAAGGAAGAAAACGAAAAACCGCCAGGGGTGTACAGTTAGCAAATGCATGGCCTTCAAGATCTGAAATAGCCACTGTTGCATGGGGTGCCGACGGAAACAGATCTCAAAGGCTATGTTTTTGGGGACTGCATGCCAGAGTGCGTGGATTAGCTTGAGAATGCACATCGTGCCGAAGCCGCCGGTGCAGACTATCGTGCAAGTTTTATTTGGTGCTTCAAGCTGTTGGCATACTTATTAAAAAACGCTTTACCACACCTTGCAAGCTGAATACCGTAGCAGACAAACAGGTGTGCTCGCAAGCGTTGTGCAAACGCAATCACATTCTCGACGCGCGCGCACGAAAAGGGTCCATAACTCTTTTGAAACGCGACTGAATAAGCGCTGTGCGACCTTATTGAAGCAACGTAATCACATTTTCGACGCGCACGCACGAAAAGGGTCCGTAACTCTCCTGGAACGCGACTGAATTGTGATCAATGTCACGGCTTCGGCGCGGCGCACCGTTCGATATATCGAATATGTCGGCGTACAAGTGTTCGATATACCTGTGCCCTATACTTTTACATGTGTTTTTCAAGGGGATTTTTCGGCTGTTCGATATAGCCAATAATTCGATATATCCGAGTTCGATATACCCGGGACCGACTGTATTATAAATTGCTTCAATTAATTCAACAAAATAAACTGTATGAACAAACGTGTACCGAGGCACCTCACTACACTTTAGTAAGATGGCAACTTGGGCGAGTTGGTATCGGTTCATATTTAAATGTAACAGCGCACAATAAAACATAAAGACTGAAAGAAGAAGAAACGATGCACGCAACAAGTGCTGACTCGCAACTGAATGGTTTATTGCATGTTACACACGTATAAAAGCTTCATGCAGGTACATGTGACATGGATTGCCGCCGCGTCATGTCTAAGTAGGATGAAATAAAACTCACGAAAACACCTGCTGCAGGAAATCTAATTCTTTGTCATAGAAATCAACCGAAGCTTCGCTTACACAGTTTTCTTTTTTTTAACAATATGATACGCTTCTACTGCTCTGTTAATCTGATGACAATACTTGTAGATTATCTTGGTATTTGTGAAACCAGGGGACCACCCACATGACCTACAATGCAAAGATAAATTAGAATTAGCTGCATTCTTCAATGAAATGTTGCGTTCCTTGAGTCTAGTGTTAATACAGCGTCCCGTCTGTCTGATATATGTTCTACCACGCGATAGCGGAATCCTGTACGCTGCATCACACTCACACGGTACATACTCCTGGGACTCCTGCTCATGCTTGATTTCACATTCTTTCTTTTTTCTTCGAGAGTCCTGTTTGACAAAGGGGCACATCCTGCTCAGCTTGTTTTTAGCAGAAAACACAACGTTGACGCCAAATCTATTGCCGATGTTCTTGAGTCCTTGGGCCAACTTATGAATTTACGGAATGACCGCACACTTGGTCACTTTTTGTCGATCTACTGTTTCACAGGTTCCTTTCTTCAATTACCGCAACAACATTTCACGCACTAAGGAAACAACGGACACCGGAAATCCTGCGTCCTGTAATCTTTGTACCTGAAAGGAAAAGCTCTCCTGAACCCGGTGGGGGCAGGACTTCTTGAGTGCTGATCCCAGCGTCGATGCGGCAATGCCTCGCTTTACTAACTTCGAATGTCCGGACTTAAAATTCAGCAGAGGTTTACTAGACCTTCGGTTATAAAACCAGCATACATGATGCCCTTGAAAGTCGAGCTGTAGGTCCAGAAAACGAATTTGGTTGTCTGAGGGCAGTTCTTTGGTGAAGCATAGTCCCCTGCCTTCTACTTGAAATGCGCTCAACACTTCAGTGATGCATTCAGGTCCGTCCGATTTTGGCAGAAAAATTAAATACCTAATCATCGACAAATCGAAACACGCTTTAACCATCTTGGGCAGCCTATCTTGAAGTGCCGTGTCGACTTTTCCGAGGAAAATATCACTTAATATGGGGCCACTCTTGACCCGATACATACGCCGGTTTTTTGAAGGAGAGCTTTCCCTTTCCAGGTAATGAAGGTTGAATTCAAGTAAAAACCGAGCAATTCGATGAATAATTCGACCGAAATTCCACTCTTTTCAATGAATTGAAGCTCGTAATTGTCTTCCGTGATGCACTCTTTGACACATTTCAGAAGGTCTGGATGCGGCAACGAACAAAACAAATCAAGAACATCCGCACTAACGGCATAGCACCCATTAAACCTTCCTGAGCGCAATTCCTCAGTTACCGACTCTGAATTTGTTACCTTGAAAGGGTCTTTTATGTCCAATGTTTTCAAGCATGCGTTGCAGAAAACCGGAGACTACATGCTGCCAACTTCCCCTTTCAGAAACTATGGTGCAGAATGGGCGCTCCGGCTTGTGAGTCTTGATGGTGAAGAAAACTTGCAAGTTAACTTCTTTTGCTTTCCTCATTTTTTTCACGAGGCCCGTCATGTTTTTACTTTCCAAAAGCTTTTTTGCTTGTTCCTTGACTTTCTGGGTTTTCACATTGGCCTACTTGCATTGGCAAGGAACGTTGCAAGGATGGTGCCAGAAGGAGACAAAAGACGGTGCACATCAGAGTGCGTGGAATCCACAAAGCGACAGAGCGGCTTCAACGATGGAACCTATTGGTCGGGATCTGAGGGACAGGAAGCTTCTGATGGCTGACAGAGAAGGTTCTTTTTTCGACTATACATTGCTGCTGGTGCAGTGCAATGACCACTAGGCCTCTGTGAGCTGAGAAAAATGGAGGTGGAGGAAGAACAGGAGGAAATTAAGCAGAAAAATAAGACTAATAGATGACAAAGTATGAGAAGAAGACTAAATTAAGCAAAATAGGGGGACGACAGTGAGGAAAGCTTTACAACCCAAGAAGACTGTGACGAAGTAGAAAGGGAAGAACACAACAGCTGAGAAGAGGGGGAAGAAGTGGAGGAAGATGGCATCCAAGGAGAGAGAGACAACGTAAGAGGAGGAAGGAGAAAGCTCATAGCAGTGCCCAGCATATGCTGTGCTTTGCTCGGTGCCCACTGCAGCAATCGTGGCTGCAGGCCTTGTTTTGAAGATAACATAGTCCTTTTGCAACACTGGCAGCAGCACTTGGCACAATCAATAATGAAAGCGTTCTACATCGCAAGAAAACAAGAAGGTGTAGTGTGTATCTATCTAACAGGACTACAGTCACCACTGTGGGTTCGGGCTTAGTGAGCCACAGTGCCATCTTTGTTGTTGCTTCGTAAGGCCTGGTGTGCTGCTGCGCATGTGTGTTCAGACAGCTAAAGTACCGAGCGCAGCGGGGAAAGTGTGCAGAACGCCCACTCCCAAAGGCGATGGGAGAAGTAAAGGGCTTAACTATGTCAAATGTGGGAATTCAGAACAAAGGATGCCACTAGTGCATCACTGCAGGCAATGGCTCGTTGCAACATGCCACTACGAAGAAGAAATTCCCTCACAACTCTGCTGTGCACTCTCCGTACTACAGTGTACTCAGGATCGTTGACCTGTGGGCCTGATCAGGAGCATTTGCCTTCAATAAATGCACCCCAGCAAAGTACACGCAAGCACGAGGCACTGCTCTTTGGCCAAGTGTTACAACGCAACGGTGAGCGTCTTGAGCACAAGAACATGAGGACATAGATGTGCTCATTTTCTCATGCCAACCGTCCAACTGTCGAGCCTTTTGCAAAGGTAAGCTGCTGGTGCTGGTATGCGAACCCAGTCTGACGGTGCTCAAACAGTGGAGGAGCCAGTGAATGCAGTGTAAGAGATATCGTGCCCTGACCGACATAGTCTTGCAAGACTGCGCCTGGAGCCACACATTAAGATCCTCTCCCATACGAGAGGACTGACGTCACCCGACATGCTGTATATTGGAAGACAAGTGGAAAAGAGAAATTGGTGGATGGCAGAATTAGGTGCGTAATGGTGATTATCGTCCCTTTGGTTGGGACATCGGGTGGAATGCATTTGGCAGGCATTCTCAGGTAATGAATGGCAGGTTACCATTGTCCCTCAAGAGGAAAGTGTACAACAGCTGCATCTTATCAGTACTTACCTGTGGGGCAGTAACTTGGAGGCTCACTTAAAAGGGTTCAGCTTAATTGAGGATGACGCAGCATGCGATGGAATGGAAAATGATACAGCAACGTTAACGGGCAAGAAGAAAGTGGAGTGGGTGAGGCGTGACAAACGCATACTAAAGGCATCTTAGCAGAAGCTAAGAAGCAGCAGGTGTGGGTGGGGTATGTAATGCGAAAGCAAGAAAACCGTTGGTTGTTAAGGGTAACCAAGTCGATCCCTAGGGAAGGGAAGGTTGGCAGGGGGTGGGATCACGAAGAGTTTGGGGCCAGATTAGTTAGCACAAGAACGGGATAATTGGAACTCTATAGGAGAGGCCTTTGCCCCGCAGTTGTCATAGACAGGCTGATGATGATGATGGGCAAGCCTCGATGCCTGCAAGTATTCTTTGTATTGTTTATTTCTCAATACTGCAGGCCAGCAAGGCCCAGGCAGGAGTGGACATACCATGAAATGAGAAAGGAGAAAAGCACTGAAATAATTTGAAACCATACTGGCAGCACACGCAATAACAACAGTTCCTGTAGGACGGTATTTGATTAAAGAAGTAGAGAACAGCACTAATAACTTATAGCAGCACCTGCATGACAAGCAGTATAACTGTTGCACTGGGTCGACCATCTGTTGCACTGAGATTTTGTGGATAACGATGGTGCTTTGACAATAAGATAAGGGTTTCTGGGGCCTGCACATAGATAAGCAACACATGTTACCTCTGTTCAGTATTTGTTTCTTCAATAAGCTTTATTTGTGATTTTGTGCTCGTCTTCTCCACCTGCATTGCCCAATTGACATGTTGTGCAAAAGCAGTTTGTTTGCATGTAATGGTGTGTCTCCTACAGTGCTTGTGGCGCATATTGCCACACTCATGATGGACGGTGCAAGACACGTGCCGCAGTCAGCTTTAAGACAGATTGAGTGGAGTGATGCAAAAGCTCACAGTAAACTCTTCCCTGCAGACTTTGGCGTCGTGCTCGGCTGCCGCATCTATGTCAAGGAAGTTTGCAGTAGGTCTCTGGCTGAGCGAGATGGCACATTGCAAGAAGGTGACATTGTACTCAAGGTGAGGCCCTGTGTAGGTTCGTTTATTTACCACATACAGTCTTACAGTAAGTGGTTAGGACCAAGAAAAAATGTCGTATTAAAGCAGCTTGACGAGCCCCACATCACCAGGTTCAATGTGGCGATAAAACAATGAAAGCAGAAATGTGTCTGAAGAAAATGTTAACACAAAAATACTCATGAAGTAATACAACTGTAATAAAAGGTAACTTAATAAACAATTAAATCGGGCTGGTTGGTAAGGATCCATTTTCTTGGGAAGCGCAAGGGCCATTGTCAGGCAGTTTTTTTCTGCCTTTAGCTGTACCGTCCCTTGACATGTATCATGTTGAAAAAAACGATAAACAAACAAACGTCTGTAGCAAGTTGGCACCTCGTTCAGACGTCGTTGGCTGGCGCTGTCATGCCGACGTGTGAAACAACTGGAAGATGATGATTGCAGTTTGGTTAAAAGACTACGCTAATTTCTGCAGCCCATGTCAGGGGCACAGCTAAGCAGCCATGGGAGTAGGGGAAAGGGACTGAAAGAGATGGAAAGGAGAGAAAATCCGAAAATTTTGACCCTCTGGGGTTCTTTAATGTGCACTGACAACGCAGAGTGCATGGGTCTCTGGCATTTTTGCTCCATCAAAAAATGCGACTGCTGCGGCCGGGGTGGAACCCGCGTTTTTTGGGTGGCAGCTGAGCACCATAACCACACTGCACAGTGGTATAGTAGTTATGGTTGAAGTGGTGGAGCCGATGCCTCTCGTTGCCCAGCAGTTGCTTGGGAGACGTGCCGCCATTGCGGCCTCTTACCTGGGGGTTTTGTGATGTCGCACTATGCTGGTATGGCAGCAGCATCGTCCTACCTCGTGGAAGCTATGGGCATGTTGCTGTTGTCAAGGTGATGGTCCACCATAGCTGCTATCTTGGGTCTTTTCGACACGTAGTGTGCCTCCAGACTCTTTGAACGCCTGAGTCGCCTTTGTTGTAGTGCTTCCTGGCCGATGTCTATCGTCTTCTGTAAAGTCAAATTTTTTCCGCAAGAAAGCACCTTACCGCACACATGCAGGCTGGTTGCACACTCGTTAGACGTAGTGCCATACTTGCATGTAATTGCCTTTTCATTCAGGGCTGTCACGAGCTCCCATGGATGTCAACATGTAAATGGGTGTCCTTCCACCAACACTTCTGTGATATCTGTGAAAAAGCAGGTCAAGCTTCCCCAAAGTGTGTGTGGGGATTGAGGCATGCCCGTTGCCATTGCACGAGTGTTTGCCTAATTCTGCCATCCCGCGCTCGACCATCTGTCCGTTCGCTGTCACGCTTACGTGGTGGGTCGGGTGGCGCGCCTGGTGTGCCCGCACGCTCGGCGGTGGATTGTGATCGTGGTGCCGTGCATGGAGTCTCGCGGGACGTCATATGTGTGGAACGAGGGGAGAAATGGGAGGCTCTAGCAGCCAAATGGTAAGCATGCTTTCGTTTCTCGTCCGCCAGCATCTTTGTTTGAGCTTGCTCGGAGAGTCCGCCTGCGGTGCCTTTGCGCCAAAGGTGAACGCCTACCCTTACGTTGCCCTTCCGAACGCTACGCCATAGATCTGTGCCTCTTGCTTGTGCATGGTCTTACTACGTGGAGCCGCACTAATCGTAGGCGGACGCGAACGGAGTTTGCCCATACTTGGACAAACAGGCCCATTGGTCAGCAATCGCACGAGTGTGCAGTGTAGTCTCAAGGGACCACTTTTTCCTTCGCCGCGTGTCTCCATGAGCCATTGGCCGTGGTGACGTGTTAGCGGCACCCCTTTGTCTGTATTTTTGCCCGTGGCCTGGCGAAGCCCTTTGCTTCTCTCGCTGCCTTTTACAGCGGGCGGTGTACAGTGTTTGTGGTGTCGCTGTAGGCAAATAAAGTGTTGTGGTTGATCTGACAGCAGCACTGTGTCATTGCCATGCTGTGCTCGACGTGCGAAAGCACGTGTGCAACGGAGCGTGAGATAGGTGACCGCCTACGCGGCCATATGGCTCGCGAAGCCCAAACTGACGGTGGTGGCCGTATTCTAGTGAAATACGTACCACCTGCATGTGTCATACTCGGACCACAGCTGCTTGATAAAAAAACACATGTGCTAATCGAGCGGCCATGCTCAGACTCTTCTGAAGAAGTAGCGTGTGCAGCAGTAGACGCTTCAGTCTTCTTTCGCTAGTTCCTCCACTGAAAAAATCTCCACTGTGCTTGTCTGCTGAAGGCACTGATGAGTGCCGGCCGCCTTTGGATGCACCTGGAAAAGTTCTTTTAGGCGTGAAGCACCTTAGGGTCGAGGCTTGGCCGTTGTTCATGGCACAGCACCGTTGCTATAGTGTGTGGGCCCATCCTGGAGGAAGTGCACCCAGACAGTGTCTTTTGCTGTCGTGAGAGAGAGCGAATGGCGCGCGTTGAAATGCTCTTTCTGTGATGAACACTGTACCAGCTTACAGAACGAGAACGCGCCATCGCCCGAGTTAATTTTCGAATGGCCTTCCTTCTTGATGGTTCCAATAACCGCGGCAACACATTGAAGGACCGAGTCTGGGCCAAGATGTCCTTGCACCAAAAACACTCTGGTATTTACACTGGCTGTACACTATATACAAAACTTGGCTGGGGTGGCCAGTACTGTCAGCAGACATCATGACAACACAACTGGGCTCAAATCACACCAAGTGGTTCATTCCGAGGCCTTAACGTTTGAACTCAAACGGGTTGAACACCAACCTTTACAACTTCATCTCTCAATCAGAGTCAGCTCCAAGGTCGACCTCTCTCCACCCTCTGCGACCCGAGTTAGCGCTAAGCTCTCCTCCTCTCTTCTCTGTTTTCCCGTTAAAAATCCCCCGATCACTTCTGTGCAACCGCCTTCAAGGACTAACCCTTATGCAACACTTCTCCAATCAAACCTGGGTTCACTCTATCAGAGCTTACGGTTACGCCTTCGTGTTCCCACACTTCGAACCGCTCCCTGCACCGAGCTTCTGCGAAAGATAGCATCGGGCACTAATACTGTAATGAGTTAGCAGAACTCCGCAGCAGGGCCAACTTGCCAGTCTATTTACCTGGCGGCATGCCTGAGAGGTGTATTGTCATCGCAAGCACTTCCGTGCATTTCCACAACGCGGCCATCTCTACAGAACGGGCGACCCCTTGGTGACAGTCGAGTGCGCAGAAAGGTCAAAGGATTAGTTCAACCACGAGCCCCCGCTGTTCTTGCAAGCAGCTCCTCCCTTCTGTTCCTTTCTTGGATGCTGCGTTCCCTCCAAAAATGCTCTGTGTTCCCATGGTAGAGAAACCTGTCACCCGTCATGTCCCCGTCGCTATGCAGCTCTGTATGTCACAGGAATTACTGACTGCGGGCGTCACAGGAACAAAGCCGCCTATAGTGCGTACCGCGTGAATACGAAGACGTTTCTACAGGAAGGCCATGCGCTAGGCCGCCGTCGCCTACTCTTCCTGTCAATCTACCACCCAACATAACAGCCCATGAGAGACAACGCCGACGCAGGCAGCGTCTGCTAATGAGTTTCTTGATTGAAAAAATTGACTGCTCGTGCTGCACAACCATTCACTGGCCACCCCGTATATATAGGCACTGGATCTTGACCTGCAATGTAGTGCTGGTGGGAGATTTCTCTTGTGCGTAGTTGAACAATAAAGATTTGCAGTGCGCACGTTAACTAAAACTAATCCGGAACTCCTCATGATCTACGATGTGGGAGCGCAGGAACTTCATAAAGACCAGGAGCATGAATGACAACGCGTGTGTAAATATACATACGCGCTGTCACTCATTTACATGTGCGAGTGGGCAATGTCAGGGTGATTTACGGTAACACCGAATGATCCCCAGTGCTTCACCCACTTGTCATGATTCACTTCGTGGAGATGCGTGGATGTTTTTTCCATTGAGTCCAAGGTATAGCTGGCGTGCCAGGAAGGCTGAGGAATGGAAGGAAGTTAACGAAGAGCATCCATAGCAGAGAGCAGCAAGCGGGAACGAGAGCTTGGCGTTGAATAAAGACAACGGTGTTGCTGAAACGTGACACCAACTGTGGAGGTGAAAAGCAGAGGAAATTGAGTGGATGGATGCACTCACGTAGTAGTACTGCCGACTTGAGGTGCTAGGTGAGGTTAGGTCCTTTGTTGCGTTTGTGTTCAGTGCATCTGTATGCAAATGCGCACAGAAGGAGGTGCGAGCCTTCTATGCACATTTGTGCGTATACACATGGGTTTTTTGGAAGAAGCTGGGTTTCTTACTCAACCACTCAGGTTTCCTTCTATCGAAGGTCACTTTCTTGAAGGCGCTTCCCCATTCCACGTGTTAGTAGATCTGCTGGGTTGTGCGCGGATGGACAGTATTGCCACTGACTTGGTGAACTTAGGGCTTGTATGTCTTTACCCTGCTCGATGCGAAAGCCTTCCACTTACAGGTGCCAGAGTTTATTTATCCAAGGACTGCCATTGAGTCAGACCAGAAGTGTGTTTCGTAATCCATCGATGTCGCCTCCTGCATAGTTTGCATGAGCTGGTCTGCCGTCAGTACTCCCAACAGTTCTAACCGCGGAAGTGTTAATATCTTTAGCGGCGCCACTCTTGACATTGTGACCACAGGTCTTGTCGTTATTGTTTCATTCTTCGTCTCTATTCATGTGTGAACCGCAGCTCCGTATGCCAATGTGCTGGCATTTGAAAAGACATGAAACATTTTTTTGCATGCTGATTCTGTAGTAGACATTATACACAGTACACATAGAATGTTCAAAAGACGAAGATCCTTGCACCATCCTTCCCAAGTGTCGCTAAGTTCAATGGGCAGGTGGTCGTCCCAATTCAACTTTTGCTTCCACAACTGTAGGAAAATTGATTTGGCCTTCACTGTGAATGGAGACAGGCAGCCATATGGATCGTATATTTGAGCTGCCACCTTTAGGACATTCCCTTTTGTTGTTTCCATGGACGCGACGAGCTGCCTAATTTCTGAGGTATCACACCCGTACACGTTATCTTCAGGGTACCAAATAATCCCCAGTATATTTTTGTTTTAGGAATCGTCAAATGACTGTCATCATTAATGTGTTGTTTTTCTTCTCTGAAATGCTGAAGACTTCTGGAATTCGTTGTCCATTTATGCAGGTGCATTCCTGCTTCATCGATGACGTAGCTGTGTTATTGCACACCAACAAAGCTGTCTCTACCGTGTCTGCTCCTGCAACAAAGTCATCGTCATAAAGCTTGTGTTTCAGCCAGTTCATCATCTCTTCATTTTCTCCCTTTGCACTCTCAAAATGGTGATGAAGTGTGGTGCTTAGAAGAAACGGGCTTGAGGATGAACCGTATGGTGCGCAGTTCATCCTTCATACGATTTCTCTTGGCAATACTTCTTCTTGTTTAAGGGGATTTTTGTACCAGAAGTATCGAAGTGCATCACGGTCTACCTTGTTTGCACAAATCTAACGCGCACCTTTTTTTTCCGATAAAATGGGTCCAAAAATCGTATGCGCGTTAGAATCGAGTGTGAACGAACGACACCGTTACCATATCGCCGTTGGCATCAAAATGGCCGCCTCCTAACGCACTTCGGGCACTGTCGAACGGTCACTGCCGAAAAAACGAGCTAGCAGCGTGGCGCTCTTTGGTGCGCATAGTTTCTATAGTTTCTATGTCGCCGCTGGTCCCCAGCGTAATGACCCTACAGCACACGATGCATAGGCCGATGATACTCGCCGCGCCGGCTTGGCTGTCTTGCAGCCAACCAAAGTCGCTATGTCGCCAATGCAGTCTCTGGGAGGCCCAGCCGCACGAGCTTTCGATAGCGTTCGAGGGTGCCTGTAACTGGAAAATAGATGTTTGTTTCCCATCACCGCACGCAGAACAGCTCATCATCGCATTTCTCTCTCATATCCGTGCTGAGCCCGAGCCTCTCAGTCGCGTGCGCAGCTTGACGTCCGAGATTGCATCGCGGCAATCATGGAGAACACGCGACCATGCCCCAACCATGCTTAGGCTTAACTGCGCCACCCTGCGCAGACGCGGCAGCGGGCGTGAGGGAACTGCAATAGCACGGAGGAATGCAGCACTGTGAGTAAATGATGTTATCACCGCTTGCACGGGCTATGCCCGGCAACGTGCGGCAGTTTTATCGGGACACAGGACTTATAAATCGGCGCGCCGAATGTCTTCGAGACACCGCTGATCAAGTGAAGCAGGGGTGCAAAGTTAGTGGTGCGTTTATTATGCGAGTGTGTTCATTACACGAGTATGGCATTTGGTTTTATGAATGTGAGAAGGTTGATTACTAAGGACTTTTTTTTTTCGTGTCACAAAATATGGGTGTGCATTACAATCGATGTTTAACTTCCTTCTTTTTTTTTTTTCGTCGCAGGAGACAGGTCCGCGTTACAATCGAGGGCGCGGTAGAATCGAGCAAATACGGTACTTCAGCGAGACGAATTTGCAAAAAAGCCTTCTCGATGTCAATGTCGGAATTTTAGGAGGAGCTCAATTACCGATGGATTCAAATTTTGTCCAGCGTGTAAAACATCATTTAAGAACAGTTCGCCAAGGCTGCTCGAAGAGGCTTCAAACACAATCCTTGTCTTTGTGGTTTCTCTTTTGTTGTTGGTGACAGCCCTGTGTGGCAAGTAAACAGGTTCAATCACCTCGTTCACGGATACTTGCTCTGTGTAGTCATTCTGTTCATATTTACATATTGCTTTGTCATATCGTGTCAACAACTCTTCATTTTTGAGAAGTATTTTGGTCAGTTTAACTAACCGATTCCTTGCTTCCTTTATACTGCTGTCTAGTTCATCAGTGTTATCCTTCCAAGGGAAGTGAACTTCATAACTTCCTTCAACATTCTTCACAGTTTATTTGAACTCTTGGAGTACTGCATCTGACGTCGTAGTGTCCTTTCCAGGTAGTATTCCCATGTGCTCTATATCCCAGAACGCTTCGAGGTGTTTCTATAGGTCTTCACCGAAGCTGCAGGTTCACACAATAACGTTCATCACACTGGCGGTGTAAGTCTGTCTGATACCCTGAAAACTTTTGATGGGACCCTGTAATGTCCAACCAAACACTGTTTGTGTGGCAGTCAATACATTATTTAGTCGCCTGATTCTTCCAGTAGCAACCTGCCAATAGTAATTCGACCCAATCAGAATGTCTTATGTTGTCATTGCTGTTTATTAGACGAATCATCTGCAAGTTGAAGACTGATGTCTATTTCACGAAGCACTGAGTCGGGGAGGGAAAAGGATGTGCCGCTGAAAATTTTAGGAGCCTTCAGTGCCTCTACTCGAATCCGTTTGCCGTCATATTGGCTCTTCAAAAAAGATTTCCACACATCGCAGTATTTTGTGAGATGAGGAATCTTCACCACATAAAGAGAAAGTCATGATTTCTTCTCCCAAAATATGGCATTGGAGTTTTCTCGCCGTGTCTTCGGTGACCAATGTATGTTGACTCCCTCCATCCATAAGACAACATACCAGGCACTGATGGCACGAGCCCTTCGCCCATACTTTGGCCGTTTGCAGCAAGATCACATTATCTATTTTTGAAAGCATGCTGGTGACTTGCACATCCTTTGTTGCTTTCTTCTCTGAACTGCTCTCGGGTTGTTTGCAGTGGGTCTCGTGAAGAAACGTGAAGTGTCTTCCTTGACATAAGTCACAACGTAGAAACCTACGAAAGGGAAGGGGTCAAGGGCTCGTTCTTTATTTGTTAGAAACAACTTAATGAGCGAACAGACAATGAAGCCTAGGAAAACATAGGGGAAGTTACTTGTGGTATTGTAATTGTGGAGAAAGTAGAAAGGAATTAAAGTGGACGAAAAGACAAACCTGCCCTCGGTGGGACCCGAACCCACGACCTTCGGATGTCGCGTCAGATGCTCTACCAACTGAGCTACAAGGGCGGTCGTCCCCCCGTCCACTTTATTGTGTATTTATGTAGGTATTATCCTGGGAGTGTTAGGCAGCGCCACTCGAGGCCAAGGCGGCGTGTGTAGAACACACTTTCTTGCCAGGAGGCGTCACGTGGAACGTGAACTTAGATGAGATGGCTGCTGCCCAATAAGCCCTCGCATGCTACCTAAGGCACCAAGTCTGCCGCAACGAGGCCCAAGCTATGAAATAACGAAAGGGAAGGGGTCAAGGGCTCGTTCTTTATTTGTTAGAAACAACTTAATGAGCGAACAGACAATAAAGCCTAGGAAAACATAGGGGAAGTTACTTGTGGTATTGTAATTGTGGAGAAAGTAGAAAGGAATTCAAGTGGACGAAAAGACAAACCTGCCCTCGGTGGGACCCGAACCCACGACCTTCGGATGTCGCGTCCGATGCTCTACCAACTGAGCTACAAGGGCGGTCGTCCCCCCGTCCACTTTATTGTGTATTTATGTAGGTATTATCCTGGGAGTGTTAGGCAGCGCCACTCGAGGCCAAGGCGGCGTGTGTAGAACACACTTTCTTGCCAGGAGGCGTCACGTGGAACGTGAACTTAGATGAGATGGCTGCTGCCCAATAAGCCCTCGCATGCTACCTAAGGCACCAAGTCTGCCGCAACGAGGCCCACGAGGCGGCAGACTTGGTGCCTTAGGTAGCATGCGAGGGCTTATTGGGCAGCAGCCATCTCATCTAAGTTCACGTTCCACGTGACGCCTCCTGGCAAGAAAGTGTGTTCTACACACGCCGCCTTGGCCTCGAGTGGCGCTGCCTAACACTCCCAGGATAATACCTACATAAATACACAATAAAGTGGACGGGGGGACGACCGCCCTTGTAGCTCAGTTGGTAGAGCATCTGACGCGACATCCGAAGGTCGTGGGTTCGGGTCCCACCGAGGGCAGGTTTGTCTTTTCGTCCACTTTAATTCCTTTCTACTTTCTCCACAATTACAATACCACAAGTAACTTCCCCTATGTTTTCCTAGGCTTCATTGTCTGTTCGCTCATTAAGTTGTTTCTAACAAATAAAGAACGAGCCCTTGACCCCTTCCCTTTCGTTATTTCATAGCTTGGGCCTCGTTGCGGCAGACTTGGTGCCTTAGGTAGCATGCGAGGGCTTATTGGGCAGCAGCCATCTCATCTAAGTTCACGTTCCACGTGACGCCTCCTGGCAAGAAAGTGTGTTCTACACACGCCGCCTTGGCCTCGAGTGGCGCTGCCTAACACTCCCAGGATAATACCTACATAAATACACAATAAAGTGGACGGGGGGACGACCGCCCTTGTAGCTCAGTTGGTAGAGCATCTGACGCGACATCCGAAGGTCGTGGGTTCGGGTCCCACCGAGGGCAGGTTTGTCTTTTCGTCCACTTTAATTCCTTTCTACTTTCTCCACAATTACAATACCACAAGTAACTTCCCCTATGTTTTCCTAGGCTTCATTGTCTGTTCGCTCATTAAGTTGTTTCTAACAAATAAAGAACGAGCCCTTGACCCCTTCCCTTTCGTTATTTCATAGCTTGGGCCTCGTTGCGGCAGACTTGGTGCCTTAGGTAGCATGCGAGGGCTTATTGGGCAGCAGCCATCTCATCTAAGCTCACGTTCCACGTGACGCCTCCTGGCAAGAAAGTGTGTTCTTCACACGCCGCCTTGGCCTCGAGTGGCGCTGCCTAACACTCCCAGGATAATACCTACATAAATACACAATAAAGTGGACGGGGGGACGACCGCCCTTGTAGCTCAGTTGGTAGAGCATCGGACGCGACATCCGAAGGTCGTGGGTTCGGGTCCCACCGAGGGCAGGTTTGTCTTTTCGTCCACTTTAATTCCTTTCTACTTTCTCCACAATTACAATACCACAAGTAACTTCCCCTATGTTTTCCTAGGCTTCATTGTCTGTTCGCTCATTAAGTTGTTTCTAACAAACGTAGAAACCTTGCATTTCGACACTCCTTTGCGAGGTGATATTTCTTGCAACACCGAAAGCAATGTCCGCTTCGTTTCAGCTTTTCTTTCTTCTCTTGTACGGACATTTCCTTGCCACATTTGCTAAAAGAATGTTGATCTGACTCACAAAAAGCAAGGTTCTTTATGATGTTCAGAGGTTGTCGTTAGCGCAGCCACTGAAGGGACAGAGCGTCAGCTAGATGACTCTTGGTTTGTGTTTGTTCTCCGTGGTGGCTTGAACATCTCTGAGCGATTTCAAACGCTTCTTCTCTGCTAGTCAGTTCCTTTTGCAGGAACACCATAAGTTCAGAAATACCGCGACTTTCGTCTACATGGCTGGACATGCTCTGACAATAGCGAAGCACTATCTCAGGTGGAAGACACTTTTCTACAGCAACTTTCAAAAGGGCACTTTACGCTTCTTGCGTTACTCCAAGGGCCTCGAGACCATGGACGCTGTTAAATATTTCATCATAAAGAAGTCGTAAAGAAATCACATTGTCCGCTGAAGCCACATGTTTTAGCTGTAGCAGTCGATTCATCTGATCATTCACGGTAGCTTCCTTGCGTCCAAACCGTTCTTTGAGCAAGTCCACAGCAATTTCATATATGCTCTCTGTCAGTGATAGTACAGCGATACTGTCATCTGCTTTCCCAACAAGGTATCTCTTCAAGGACTTAAACTTATCAATGTAGGATAGGTACTCATTTTTGTGTGTAGAGCATCCGTACTGGTCCCAAAAAGAGCACCAGTTTTGAACATTTCCATCGAATTTGCTGGTATCCAGTTTCGCTAGCTTGACAGTAACTCTATTTTCACTGTTCTGGCCACAGTTTATGCAATCAATGCTTGGCCCAGGCGTTTGCATTTCTTCTATGCATCTAGGAACCTTAGACTTCGCCAAGCATATAGATGTTCGATAGCTCTCAACGCTTTCGAGTTCCGATTCAAATTGATCTTCCTCTGCCAAATGCTTGGTTGATGCAGCTAGTTCTCATAAGGCTGCCTCTTTTATTATGAGAATTGTCATGCAGCTCACTGATAGTCGTCGTTATAGATGACATCAGTGAGCTGAGGTTGTTGATGACTTCTGTCACGCCGGCCCGCCGTGCACTCCGCTTCTTTTGTTGATCCATTCTTGAAGTGGCTTGAGGCAGGATCGAGGGAGTTCGCTGAGCGTAGGCCTGGTTGCTGCACCAAGAGGCTGGCAGTCGTGATAGATGCCGTGTCTTAACTTTGCAGGATGTAGCTGTGTCAGCCTTCGCAATGGCTGCTTCTTTGGAGGTCCCGTGTGGTCAGGTCTTCATCATTGAAAGACGGGGTTTCGGCACCATTCTTTTGGGAATGACAGTTGTCGGAGACCCATCTAAACCGTGGCAGTATTTATTAGAGCAGCAACAGAACATGAAGAAAGGCATGCACCAGGAGCTCCGAGAAATCTTCTTTCTTTTCGTTGGCGTCAATCTCCAACAGCGATGGTGGCATCGCCATGGCCGGTAGTCGGTAGTCCAAGACAGTGATCACATCACTTCAAACTTAATAAGTTGTCAACACGTTGCGTCATATATCCCTGCAAAGCGTAGTTGTGTGACCAGCGTATTCGCATGCTGGCGAAAGGATACCACAGGTGCCTTGGGCTGGGTTGTCAAGCAGAAGTGCAGGTCCTGTTCACCACTTAAACAGCCAGGAACCTTTTGGGCACAAAAACAGTTCATCAATAAATTGCATGTTCGTTTGTCAGCTCAAATAAGAGTTTCAGTGGTGCCATCAAGGGAGCGCAGGAAAAAAAAAAAAAAGCTGAACGTTTTGAAGCTCTTAGAGGTAGATAAACCTGCTGGCTGTGACGGTCAACATGCACGCAATGCGCGCTGTGCCCAGTCACGTGGCCTCTTGATAGAGGCCATTCCTTCAGTGTGCTCGCTTTCCCATGCAGAAAATATTCGATTTCGTATGAACGTGTGCTCGTGGCTAGTGCTATACGTGGCCGGACTGTCCGAGCTCATTGCCATTTGAGTGCCGTGTACTCATGACAACGCGCACGGTTTGGAAAAGCCGAGAACATGATGATTTGAACGCATGTACAGGGTTAGACGCTGCATGATCTGCCCGAAGAGGTGGAGTAGTTTATATGCAGGAGCAAGAGGCAATACATGCGCTGTTGGCATTGTGACAGGTGCTCGCTGTCACTCTGCCATGCCCTCAGGCGCGTTCCAACACCGTGACGTTTATTGCTGTTTCTTGACATTTTAACGCCTAAATTTTGTGAAATAGCAAAATATTTTTCACGATAACTTTTTCTTGGGCTAGTTGGTACTTGCTGTATGACATTATTTTGAGAGGGAAAATTAGCATCCACCCATTTTGTAGCACAAGGCTACAAGGGTGGATGCTAATTTTCCCTTTCAGAAACTTTACTCCACCTTGCGGGTTTCCGCAGAACTCATTTAAAGGGGTCCTGAACCACCCTTCGGGCTTGGTGGAAAAACATATTCTACGGCTTGCCTACGCCGTGATGAACATCTCAGCCAAATGCTGTAGTCATCCGCGAAGCGTAGCGTTCACAAGCGGAGCACAAAGCTTCCACTTCCTCAGGAGCCCTCAACTCAAGAAGCGGCTTCTCCTCACGCTCCTTGTATATGCTCTATTTCGTCATAGAGCATTTACAAGGAGCGTCGCTGCTATTGGCCGATGGCAGACACGCCCACCGCGCCTGTGTGCGGGCCCTTCGCAGCGCGCGTTTTTTAAAACCGTAAGCGCGTGCGTGCCGTGCGCTCGCTTTTCCTTGCGCTGTGAGCCCCTATATAGGCAAAATAGTTGCTGGAAATATGTAAAAATATATTTGTTAATTCGGAAGTCTCATAGATGCCATTGGAAGGCGTCCGTAAACTACCTCGGTGTGGACGCGAACGGTGCGGTGCAAAAGTCACCATAAATATAGTTTTCCAAGAAGGCAACAAATGCATGCCAGCAGCCTGTAATAAATCACAAATTATTCCCAAACTTTAATTAACAATTCATCAGTGATTGTAGATGGGTTTATTCCCTATGGTACTCCAATGCGCCACCTTCTAGTACTCATACTCAGTAACATGGCTGGAGTCGAACCCAGAATATTTCTTTTATAAGGTGGATTAAAGGACTAGGTCTGATTAGAGTATATTTGGATGGATTAGAGCTCATTAAGGCGCATTAGGGTGGATTAAGACAGACTGAGGTGAATTAAGGTGGACTGTGGCATACAGAGCTGATTAAGCTAGACTTAGATTAGGGCGAATTAAGGATTACAGCAGATTAGGGTTGAGTAAGGTAAATTAGTGTCGAGTAAATCATTACGTCTGTAATGTTTGGCTTAATTTGGCGTAACTTAATAGTCTGAGCTTATTGAGACTTGACTTAGCCTTAACTTAATCAGTCAGCACCTAATTAGAGTTACACTAATTAGGCTCGGTCTAATTAACTGGAACCTAATCACACATGACTTAATAAGCTAGGCTTCATTAGTCATGATATAATTATGCTTGAGCTAATTAGCCATATCTTAATTATACATGACCTAATTAGTTTAGGCCTAGTTATGCTGTGCTTTGATATACCTTAATTAGGTAGCACTTGGTGAGTATTACCTTAATTAGGCCTGATTTAATCAGTGTTAGTCTAATTACTCCTGAAATATTTAGTCTCAGCTTAATGAGGCTTTGCCTTTAAGTCTTAGCATAATTTACCTTGGATTAATAAGTGCTAGCTTAGGTTTGACTTAACTAGTAATAACCTAGCTATGTGTGGTTAATTAGTGCTAGTTAATTAAATGTGGTCCAGTTAGAAGCTTGATTATGCTAAACTTGTTCATATCAGCTAAACTAGGCATTGCATAATTAGCCATATCCCAATTAGACTTGGTTTAATTAGTATCGTGGCTTAATTAACGGTAAATAATTAGTATTCGTTTAATTAGGGGTCACTTCCTTGTCATAGCTCAATTGGATTAGTCCTGTCTGAACTAGGCTTCAATTAATTATTCCTAATTAGGCTCCTTTGAATTAGCCTTAACCTTACCTAACTAGTTTTAGGAATCTTAATTAGGCTTCATTGAAAAAGACTTAGCCTTACCTAACTAGTCCTACGAAGCTTTGTCTTTACTACAGCGTAGCATTGTTATGCTAGCATTACATAGTCTAGCGGAGTTTTCTGCAAATTTCCCAGTTTCACCAACAGCTCAAACAGTTTCACTGTTAAAATTGACTAGTGTATTCACACATTAAATTCATCCATCCTTCTTTGCACATGTCAACGCACCTTATTCCACATTAATCTGTCGGCACGGGTTCGAGCTGTGAAGGTCTTCCTTTCGAGTCATAGTAGTCACATGTTCGAGCCCGACAGGATGATTAACCTGTCTACAATCACTAATCAACAATTAACTAACTTGGGGTTATGCATGACAAGGTGGAGCAGCATTGATAGTTGCGCTGTTTGTCCTGACGCCGTCTTATGCGCAATATCAACGACAAGCAGCGCACTGACGAAGTAAGCGCGCACACCTGCGAGCCTAAACGTGTGTGACGAACGAAAACAAAGCTTCAAAGGATCGAAAAAAAAAAATTCGGTGATCGCGGTGGCACGCGACAGAGCCCAAGCGCGGAGTGAGCAGGCGGCCACAAGCGCGCTGCGGACAAACAGTCCCTGGTAGTCGCGCACTTTTCGTCCGCCACTCTGACACGTCGCTGAAGTCTGGTGACGTAACGCGGTGGGCGGGGCACCTCCTTCGACACCGCCCTAAGGAGCTCTGTACCCTCTATTCCGCAGAGTTGAGACAGGACTGGAAAGGGAGGTTTTCCGGTTGCAATATCTTCGCTCCCAACAAACCGTTTTGAAAAATTCTTTCGGCTGTGAACTTCTGAGAGGCCTTCAATACACACCCAGCCGTTTTCAAAACCAAGCCCGAGTGGTGGTTCAGGACCCCTTTAACATGACATTATTTTTTAGTGTAAAACTTGGAAAATAAATGAAGGAGGAAGGAGAAGTCAAAGAAGGTGCCACACTTACAACCAGTTTATTAGGCTCAAAGCAGGTACACTTGCACGCACGCACGCACGCACGCACACACACACACACACACACACACACACACACACACACACACACACTCGAGGCCAGGGTGTACAAACCGATAATAAATGCAAGTTATCAAGCAAAAGACAAGCTCAGTAACTTCTTTTCCGCCTCATATAGTGACACAGATGTCTGGCTAATGCACTTTGTGCCACTGATACAAATGCGATAAGCCTCAAGTATTTCCTGCATGGTATTGTCCTTGCTTCTTTACTTAATCTTCACTTAAAACGTGGTTCACAACAGCATAGTCTACAATGCACAGTCTGCAATGCGCAGGCATGTGTAATAAGTACCTGCTTTGAGCCTAATAAACTAGTGGCATCTTCTTTGGTTTCTCCTCTCTTCCTCTTTCATTTCTTTCTTTTTCCCAAGTTTTGCACTAAAAAATAATGTCATACAGCAAGATATTTTGCTATCACTATAGATCCTTGGCCTTTGCAGTGAAACTGCGTGATTTTCTCATCTATTTGGATCATAAGCTTTCCTGGATATGTTCACTGTGTTATTTTTCAAAGACATATCAACGAGGTTCTACTGTAATGCAAGTTACAAATGTTGTCAGTAGAGCTGTGCAAATAGCAAAACTTTGAGTGCGGAGTGAATTTCAATATTTATGTTCAAGTGCGAATCGAATAATTTTCGAATATTTTTTTAATAATACGATATGTAGAAATGTACTCTTAAACATGGGCAAAAAACTCATTGCATGACTAGTGTATTCCCATAGTGTCATTCCAAAGTTTTGAAGAACAGTCCAACAGTGAACTGTGCAACAGAAAGCTGAGGTAACTTCGCAGCAGTACACGTTCCTGTTCGGGGTGCCTAAACGTTAATACATTTTTTTATCTAGTGGTCGGCGTCCTCGTCTGTTTACTCAACGGTTCTCCGCTTCGCCGCAATACTCGAGTGTTAGCTTCGCCGCATTACAAGAGTGTCATGTGGCAAAGCGTATTACATGTCACTTTTCACGAGACGTAACACATTTTTCCCCCTCAATTACCAACTTACTATTCGAGTAGTAAAACCTAAGTGCAAATCAAATCGAATAGCAAATACTATTAAAAGATTATTTGAAATTTCCAATATTCGCACACCCCTAGTTGTCAGCGGATGGCAGCACAATACAACATAACCCACCAGTACTACCTGAGGTACTAAGTGTAACTTTTGGGAATAGCGATGCCATCACCATTTCAGTATTTCAAGGCACCTCTGCAAATTATGTTTCCAGATCAACAACACCAGCACGGAGGGTCTGAGCTTGAAGGAGGCACGCAAGTTGCTCGAGGCCAGCAAGGAGCGGCTACAGCTGGTGCTCCAACGCGAGGATGGCGGCAAGCCCTTGGCTAGCTTGACCCACACTCGGCCCTTGGAAGAGCGTGCAGCCAGCCAGAACCTGTATGTGCAGCCACCCACTCGCGCAGATGACAAGAACAACCTGTCAAGGTAGTGTGTCACTTCGGTTCATGCATATTTTGGACAATGTTGGAACTCATTATGTAGCCTAATTTTCTCATGCCATCTGAACCAGGCAGTACTGAGTGGGATTGAAAAGTATCAGCAGCTGGAAGATGACCGTGCAACACGTGGGAAATGTTTTGGTGGGCTTTTGTCTCGTTGGTTTGACATTTCGCCACATTGTGCTTACTTGGGTCTTGCATGGCTTTTGAGCTCTGGTTCCTTGAATCGTCTGCGTTGTGTGTCTCGTAGAGCATGTCGCAAAAGAAAAAAGGACGAGGGCTCATTTTATTGTTGTACACCTCATGAAGCTAAAGGACGAAGAGGCCAAGGATTTATAGGGGAAGTTATTTGTAGTCTTTTTTATCTATGTGTAGTAGTTCTATCATAAATGGAAAGAGATTAAAGTGGACGAAAAACACACCAGCCGTCTGGAATCGTGCCCGATGCTCTATCAATTGAGCTACGACGGTGGTCGTTCCAACGTCCACTTTATTGGATATTTCTGTACATTTATTCCTGGGAGTGTTTTCCAGCGCCACTTGTAGCCATGCCGGTGATTGTGTAACACTATTTTTTGCCAGAAGGCATCACGTAGCACATGAGCTTATTACAAGATCGCAGCTGGCAAACCCTCGCATGTTACCTGAAAGTACCAAGTCTGTCAGTACAAGACCCACGCTGTAAAGTAACGAAAGGGGAAAGGTCAATGGCTCATTTTTATTGTTATACACAACCTCATGAAGCTTCGTGGGGTCGTAGAGCATGTTGGCATTTCTGTCATGGTCTCCCCAATTCGTCATCACTACTGAAAGTCAGTTCTGTCGAGCTGGGGAGCTTACATTAACGAGTATGTGTAATGAGGCACGAGCCAAAAGCAAGATACGATACTACCAGCCAGCTCGTGATTGCAACCAAGACTGCCTTTATTCACATAACACTGATGTATTGGAAGGTGTGATGAAGTGAACTGGCCGTAGAAAACGATGTGTTTAAAGTGCGCCACCGATGCCATCAATGAAGACGACGACGAAGCAGTGCGTCATTGTGCGTGGTGGCATGAAGCCGTTCGCCGAATGAGGAGGCGACACGACGAAAAGAAGAGAGAGCCACGGGTTCAAAAGAAGAGCCAGGCAGACGTGGCTGGGTTATCGAGGTACCAGGGCGCGGGAGTAGAGACCCGTTGGGTTGCGGACCCGCCCATTTTCCGTAGTTACCGACCACCACGCACGCTGTTGGTTTTCTACTCTCAAGGATCCTTCAGGACGGCTCGGGCGCTGGGCCCTGCATTTGCAAGAGTATTCATATTCAGTCGTGTATAAATCTGGCCGCTTGCATCGCGATGCAGATTGCTTGTCTCGCTATCCCGTCGACAACCCTCACGACAACGATGAGTCCACTGTATCACAAAGATACAGTCCACTGTATCTTCTCAGTATCCGACCTCGCTAACCTTGGCGACGAACAAAATCGTGACCCTTCTTTGCGAGCGATCATCGAACACATACAAGCATTGCCCAGTGACCCCTCCGTCAGAAAATTTCTCGTCCAGAATGGCGTCCTCTAACGACGGAATTTTTGGCCCGAAGGACCTGACCTGCTCGTAGTCGTACCGAGACACTTGCGCCGGAGCACGCTCGAGGAACTTCATGACGCACCCACTGCCAGACACCTCGGTGTATCCCGCACGTACGACCGTGTCCGCCGCCGTTTCTTTTGGCCAGGACTTGCACGCTCTGTGCACCGTTACGTGGCTGCCTGCGAGTCGTGTCAACGTCGCAAACGGCCCGCCCTTCCACCTGCCGGTCACCAGTCGATTGACATCCCCGCAGAACCCTTCTTTCGCGTCGGCCTCGACCTTCTAGGCCCTTTTCCAACATCAGCCTCCGGCAACAACTGGGTCGCAGTGGCGACAGGTTACGCCACGCGCTATGCGATCACTCGCGCACTATCGACCAGCTGTGCCACTGATGTTGCGGATTTCCTGCTGCGTGACGTGATCCTCCTTCACGGTGCTCCGCGACAGCTACTTACTGACCGTGGCCGTAACTTTTTGTCCCAGGTAATCGCCGACATCCTCCGTTCTTGCTCATCTCAACATAAACTGACCACTTCGTACCACGCACAGACCAACAGCCTCACCGAGCGCCTCAATCGCACCATTACAGACATGCTAGCTATGTACATTTCCGACGATCATCTCGATTGGGACATGGTGCTTCCTTACATAACGTTTGCCTACAACTCCTCTCGCCATGATACTGCTGGGTTTTCGCCTTTCTACCTGTTGTACGGACGAGAGCCGGCGTTACCCCTATATACCATGCTCCCTCCATCGACCACTGCTACCACTGAATATGCCCATAAAGCCATTGCACGCGCAGATCACGCTCGCCAGCTTGCCCGTGTTCGGCTTATGGCGTCACAAGCAGTCAACAGCGTCGCTACGATGCTCGACATCGAGAGCTATATTTTTCGCCTGGTGAACTTGTGCTCCTCTGGACCCCATGCCACCGTGTGGGATTGTCCGAAAAGCTCCTTTCCCGCTATGCTGGGCCGTAGCGCGTGTTGCGACAAGTGACTCCAGTCACCTACGAAATTGCTCCCGTCTCGACCACCACGGCCGATCCCAATTCATCCAGAGACGTCGTCCATGTCTCGCGGCTGAAACCCTAGAACCATGTTTCTGACGACACTTTTTAGCCGCTCCAGGACGGAGCTTCTACCGCCGGGAGTTATGCTACGGCACATACATGAGTGTCTTTCATGGTTGGTCGAAAGAAGAAGACGACGAGGTGATAACCGAACACTGGCTGTTCTTGCTGTGAACGGTTGTCGTGGAGCCTGTAAATACAAGTGTATATAGCCTTGTTTGTGGGTAACAATATTGCATTCCTTTTGCATGTTTTGTTCTTTCTACTCCATCTAATTGTTCGATCATTTTACTTCTAAATACACTGTTTGTTTAAAAGCATAAATGGCTTCGTTATTGCTCCGATGATGGTTAAGTCATCGGTATCACTTGAATAGAAAAATGAGCGTCTCGTTTCTAAGAGAGTTTTTGTCTTTCCCTCTCTCTCTCCCTGGCTCGTTACATTGGCGTCCACGATAGGATGAAGCCGTTTATAGGATGAAGCCTCCAACTCGTGTTACCACTGGTAGAGATTCTCGACACTCGGGCCCGGGCACCCAACTGTGTCAAACGCTGCAGTCCGTCTGCCCTCTGTCTTCCCACTTCTTCACTTCTTTTTCTCACCTCATTGCAACGCTCCTCCGCTCGCGCGGCCTTGCCCATGCTCCAGCCTCGTCGTCGTCGGTGTCATCTGCCAGCTCCTCTAGGGCGCCGAGCACTGGCCCATACTTTTGTGCACACATCACAGGTTCTTCTTTTTTCCTGTTTAATTTTGGGGCTCACCTTAGGCTGCCGCTGAGTAAGTTTTTCACGCGGTGGTTTTGCGCAGACACCGTGCTTCTGCGCACTGGGCTGCCCGATGCGGTCAAATGTGGGAAAATCTGTTTTCGATACCGCTGGGCAAGAATGACAAAAAGAGGACGCGTCTGGCTGCAGCAGGTTTCCAACCAAAATAAGTCGCACCAGCTTTGTGAGGTACGTGCACTGTTGAAATCTTTGATGTAGACACTCTTTATGGCCCACAGCTGATAAATCGTGTAGCCGTCAAGCCCCTCGCTTCTACACTGATTTTTCAAAGCCATTTAGCATACAAACAGACAACCATGAACAAAAGCAGACACACAGGGATGAGCGCTTTCCTTGTGTGTCTCCTTTTTGTCATCATTGTCTGCTAGTGCTCTAAATTGTTTTGAAAATAGATCTGTTCCAACTAGGCCGATTCACAGTTTTACTTCTGTACTGATTTCAGTAATGGGACAGTGTTTCTTTGCTGAGTTATTCTATCGTACCGCATGACTGTGACATTGTTCTATGCTTCTAACAAAGAGAAGTGTTTCTATCGTGGTCGGCATCTGATGAAGCAGCCGTAGAACATAACGTTCCATATTTACAGTGCCTTATGATACATCCATGACATTTACTTCAGTCGGGCATTGGATGAAGGCATTTGGGTTAAAGGGCAACTCCGGAGATTTTTCAGTGTCCATTGATCTCAGTGAAATTTCCCATGCATATTTTCCTCGGTACTGTAATAATATGTGCCAAGCCAGGTGGTTGCAGTTGAATTACCGTATAATGCGGAATATAGGTCGACCCCCCTACCTTGACCAGCCAAAAAAAAAAAAAAAACGGAACTGTTCACTGATGCACCCCCCTTCTTTTTCACCCGGACGACGTCCCCCGGGAAGGCCTCCTTCGGCAGCGTCTTCCGCTTAAAGATGATGAACGGGGGCAACTTTCTGCCGTCGGCCGTGCAGGAAAGCATCACGGTGAAGCGCGAATGCTCGCTTCCGGTCGACAGCAGCTTCACCTCCTTTGCCCCGCGTTCACAGACTGTTGTGGACGACGGCACGTCGAACCACACCGGCGTTTCGTCGGCGTTGCCGATCTGGCCTAACACGTAGCCATGCTGCCGCCGGAGGCTATTCACGTAGAGTTGAAACTCTATCAACTTGTCCTCGTACTCCGCCGGCAGCTTCTGGCAGACTGACGTGCGCCGTCGAAGGGCAAACCCTTTGCGTCGCATGAAGCGGCGGACCGAATAAATGGACCCTTTGAATTCTTCCCTCGACAGACCGGCCTCACGGGCGAGCTCGACGGCTCTTGTGCGAATGATCTCCGCACTCACTGGCAGGGAGCTGGCACGGTACTCGCGGACGAAATCTGCAACTTTGTCCTCGAGTTCCAGGTGCACAGCTTGGCGACCGCGAAACGACGTCTTCCACGCGTTACACACCGAGAGTTTGGATTTCTGGTTGCACCAGTACCTGACACTTTTCTGAGACACTCCAAACTGCCGCTGCGCCGACATGTTGCCATTCGCTTCCACGAATTCAATAACTTTTCTTTTAAACGCGGCGGTGAACTGGCGCAGACCAAGGTCGCCACTCGCTAGGAACACTAGCTGAACAAGAAAAGAAAAATGGCGTCGGGCGTCAGCCCATGGAGGCGATGTTGATGCTGATGCCCAAGAAGCATGCGATGCTCCCTGTTGCCAGACGATCACTCGGTTTGTGCCAAGGGCCGGTATATAGGTCGAGGAGCAACCTTTTAGTGACATTTCTTGGAAAAAATCTCGACCTATATTCCGCACTATACGGTAGTTTTCCTGGAAATGAATTTTAAATATTTTTAGCGGTTTCCCACGTGGACCACCCTGTGTTTTGTACGTCATCACCTTCAACGTTTTCTACCTGAGGTAGCTGGCCGTCAAAAGCAAAACAACCATACTTCAGCGTTGAAATCATTGCTGTCAAGTTAAGAAAAGCTGGCATAACTCAATGCAATGTCTGATGACTTGGCCACTGTCATTTTTCTAACACCAGCTCCTTATTTCCGATGGCGGGGAGGCTGTGACGTCATCGTATATGCTGCATGAAGCGTCTACCCATTTCGCTTTCGGTTTGAACACGATTTTCACTCTGTTATTTAAAATTATCGGTGCGTTTCTGAGCATACTGAACCACCATGGCTGCTACAGGACTATCAGTACCATTGGAAAACGTCAATATCAGAATATGGTGAAAGAACCACTGGAGTTGCCCTTTAAGGTGCACCAGGCGAGCTTAACACTGACACTCAAATTCATTTGCCTCTCTGCATCGATTTTTCACTGCGCTGGTGTCGTGGCCTTTTCTTTTTATTTTTTATTATTTATTACATATACCTACAGCGCCCGAGTTGGGCATTATCGTAGGGAATTAATTACATATAATATTGTAATGAAATGTCACAAATCAAGATCAAAGCTATACACTGGCACATAGAGACGCCACAGTAAGAGACAAAGGCCTTGCGTCGCCTTGGCAACGACGACACGGCATTTTCGGTGCGTCTCGCGACACATCATGGCACACATTAAGGAGGCTCGTTTGAGCTATGTGAGGCACACCAAACTCGAACACTGGCACTTACATTCTCTAGAGACACTACCTTGGTGTTACCGCGTCAGCCCTTGTGGATGACGGCAGGGATGCACAGCGTCTTCGGTTCATTGCACGAAACAAGGACGGAGGAGTTCCGCTGTTGCAGTGCCTATGCACGCATCAATGCATGTTGCAATGCTGTTGCACTGCTTGTGTACAGCTCATGCAGGAAGACATAGAATTTGCTACATCGTGCAATGCACAAGAAACCTGAACTAAATGAAAATCCGAATCGCTAGTCAAAAAGGCTCACCACCGGCAGTAGCAGTGAGGAGAAAGCAGCGCAACCAGGCGGAACGCTCTGACTGGCACGCGGCACCAACCGGAAAATTAGCAGGAACGTCATGGCGGCTTTTCCATTTCCATTGGTAGTGGAATGGATAGGAGGAAAACGGGTTGGCACTACTTAACCGAGGCGGCGCAAAATGCATGGAGGGGCTAGTGTTGTTGTGTGTGCACTCCAAAGGGGAGCAGAGTTGTGCATAATTTTTCCTTTTGCCACTCGTGCTACTGTTCGCAGAGCACCATGACGTGGTCAGAAATCATGTGAAATGTTCAATTTTTGCTGTGGTGGTACCACCTTTGTGGATATGGCAGCGCACCACCAACCCATGGCGCGTTGGTGGTGCCACCAACAAGCGCGGGAGGCGAAGCTTCCGCCCATATGCCTTGTCTCCCGCTTGCGCAATGAGTGGCTTCATTGCACAATCCTGCTCCTTTTGGGAGCATTACAGGGACACTAGGAGGGGCTTTGCGCGCCCGTAGAGCCGAACGAGTGCCTCGAAGGAGAGGGTGAGAGGAGACATAAGAAAGAATGTAAGCCGCATTCGTACAGCTTCAAGCATGTGGGCGGTTAGCACAGCGGACAAAGCGCAGGTCACCTTTCTTCGCGGGAAAGTTAACGCGGATGCGCTGGGTTCAATTCCGAGCACATCAGCGCCAGCGGAAATTTGTGTTTGCTTTCCCTTGTCATTCCAGGGTGCGCACAGGTCCTTGAAATCCTGGAAAACCCTTGAAATCGAAAATTTCATTTTCAAGGCCTTGAAGGTCCTGGAATTTTGTTTCAGTCCTTGAAAACCCTGGAATTTTAGGATTTTCACAGGGTCTGATTGTACTACAGTCGACTCTCGTTACAGCGAAACTGACGGTGTGCGGGAAAAATTTCGTTGAAGCGAAAATTTCGTTATAGTGAAATCGAAAAAATAACTGACCTGAGCTGGTAGAACAATGAAACTTTTATGCCTCAATCTCGCGCGCGGCACACGGCGTCACGGCGGCAGTCAGAAGGGTTCAGAAACCGCGAGTACTGAAACCATACCTGTCAAGTTTGGAGAAACAGAATCCGGGAGATTTACGTATTTACTCGATTCTACTGCGCCCTCGATAGTAATGCGCACCCGTTTCGCGGGACCAAAAAAAAAAAAATGTGAGACATCGATTGTAACGCGCACACCTGCGAAAGAAAAAAGTCCTTAGTAATCAGCCTTCTCAAATTCATAAAAGCAAATGTCGTACTCGCGTAATAGACGTACTCACATAATAAACAGACCTTCGACTTTGGACCCCTGCAGTCCCTCGAACGGCTGTGCTGTGGCTTTCCCGCTTCATTTGATCCGCGTCGTCTTCAAGACGTTTGGTGCGCCGATTCATAACTCCTGCGTCCCGACAAAACTGCCGCACGTTGCCAGGCCTATCCGCGTGCAAGCAGCGGTAACATCATTTACTCGCAGTGCTGTGTTCCTCCGTGCTGTCGCAGTTCCCTCAGGCTTGCTGCCGTGTGCTGCCATGCGTGCTGCGCAGGGGCGTGGTCTCAGAGATTGTCGCGATGCAATCTCGGACGTCGTGCAGCGCACACGACTGAGAGGCTCAGGCTCAGCACAGATATGAGGGAGAAATGATGAGCCGTTTTGCGTGCGGTGATGAGAGGCATCTTTTTCCCCGTTATGGCCGCCCGCGAACGCTACCGAAAGCTGCTGCGGCTGGGCGTCTCAGAGATTGCATCAATGACGTAGCGACTTTGATTGGCCGCAAGACGGCCAAGCCGGCGCGGTATGGTCGGTCTACGCATCATGTGCGGCGACATAGGAACTACAAAAACTATGCGCGCCAAAGACCACCGCATCGCTAGTTCATTTTTCACCAGTGACCGTTCGACAGTGCCCGAAGCACGTAGGAGGCGGCCATATTGATGCCGACGGCAACATGGTAACGTTGTCGTTCGTTCGCACTCGATTCTAACACGCATACGATTTTTGTACGCGTTTTATCGGAAAAAAGGTGCGCGTTAGATTCGAGTCAATACGGTACTTAACGGGGCGGTGCTTGGACCATAAAAAAATAAAGTTGTCGACCCTGGTGGAGGAGTTATTGCAATGATATGGACACTGTTAGAGGGTTTTTGCAGTCGCCGTTTTTCTGTACAAAGTCCAACTCGATAAAACCGCCTACACATTGTATGTTCTACGCCAGAGTAAAAGCGCGCTAACGCTGGGGACGAGCGCGGCTGAAGCAGAGATGAAACGACCCGACCGTCTCCGCCGAACGAACTGAACAATGCGATAACATCGCACCGTGCGTGTGATGACTGCCGTCGCTTGCTTCTCAAGCAGAGAGGAAACGCCAAGCCCTTCTTTCGTCGGGCGAAGGACCAAAAGGGGCGCCGGTGGGAGAGGGGCGTTCGCGCGCTGTCTCGACGGGCATCGGTAGACGGCATCAGTAGACATCGGTAATCAACCACGCAATCAACAGCGGCCGTTTCTGGTGGTGCCAACACGCGATTTCGACTTTGTAGACGCATTTGTATCTTCTGAAATGCACAAAAATCTTTCGGATTGTGCTTACTGCATAGCAAGTTGAATTTTCGAGACTGGAATTGCATCGTCAAATTTTGTTGAAGTGAAACGGCACAAAAGAATGTGTTCGTTGTGGTGAGCATATTTATGCATTGACTCGTATGGACTGCTGACGGGGATTGGAGAATTTTTCGTTGTACTGGAAATTTCGTTGAAGCGGCGTTCGTTGTAGCGAGAGTCTACTGTACTCGCAATTCACGGCACTTGAACGTGTCTGCGACGAACTTCAATGGATATCACGATGGCAATCAAACACAGTCAAAACGCCTGTATTCGATGGATCGAGGCACACGCGCCCGCAGCGCCATTGTTTTTTTTATCTGGCTTGCTTCGGCTTGGGCTACAGATGTGTACAATGAGGCTACAATGAGCTACAACATCTTGAGCTCTCCGGAAAAAGAAAGCTTCCCAAATGCGCTTATTGCAGTAGAATTTACTAGTGTTTGAAAAGTTTTCTTGCGGCTTTGCTTTTAGTGGTACCCATCGTAAACCCGCTAAAGTAAAAAAAAGAAGAAAAATACTACAGCGCACCTTCTCTAGCCTCAGCATCATCTGCTGGCCACATTGTGCATTGTATACTTTGCCAGTGCTTGCTCTGATGCCGTCAATGGTTTTTGGTTTTCCACGTGTTGGTTGCGGTGCGCGTTGTGATCGCATGATCGTGCCAAGAAAATGCAAATCAGACAAAAAGGCGCTTGATTATAGAGAAAGTTCAATGCATGCTGCTGAAGAGAAAGAAACTTGAAGCAGTTGTTGCCGATTTGGTAACCTCTGCTGATGGCTTTGCTGAAAAGGCAGAAGCTACTGGCGACATCAGACATGCAGTAAAGTCCAACAGCCTGTGAAAGACTGCGAAAGTCAAGACCGAAGAACTTGATAGCATCAAGATACAAATAGAAAAAAAAAACTGAAAGACCTGCCTTGAGCTTCAGAACTTCTAGTCTAGTGAAACTGTGCAATAAGTGAACAGAATATCTTTTGTCTTGTGCAGTAAAATTTACCGTGAACTACAATCGTGTTCTTTAATTTTTGTAAAAGGTCCTTGAAAACCTGTACGAACCCTGCATTCATGCCTCCATTTTTTACTGTGTTACTTCCACGGTGGAAGTGGTGTGATGGGGTTGTGGTGGACCGCGTCACAAAATACTTTCGTGTTAAAGGATGAGGAGGGTGGGCCTACTGGAGGAGGAAGAGATGTAGAAAGAGGTTAAGAATGTAGTGGAATGAGTGAAGGCAGCGTGTCTACCGACCGGGAAAACCGGGAATACCGGGAAATCTCAGGGAATATGATTAGTCTGGAAAATCTCAGGGAAAACTCAGGGAATTTGGGCTTCTCTCAGGGAAAATTAGCTCAAGTACGAAAGTCGCGGTAACGCTGGCTCTAACAATGCACCTTGCGATAGTGTTTACAGCGCAACTCGCAGTAACTGAAGCGACGAGTGCCCCCCCTCCTTCCTCACCGCTCTCCGTCGCACGAATCGGCTGCTTTTTTTTATTATTAGCTTTGCTTGTTCTATGTAAAGTCCGCTGTATGTGTCTGGACACGCTACGGCGCACACACAGCCCGTGTGTGCGCCGAGCGTTGTTATATTGTGCGTTTGCTTGCACGCAGTCCTTTCCACAAATATTGTGGAAAAGACTGTGTGGAGGTAGAGGACGCGCGGCTACACGAAGCTGCGCGCCCTCTCCATAGGGAGAGGACGCGGCGCTGATTCTACACGTCACGCGGTGACGCGTTGTACCGCGTACGTGTGGTTAGGGCAGTGGGTTAGGGCTTTGCTTTCTTGCGAAGATGAACAGAACTTATTTCTACCTTGGGCGCGTCGTGCGGTCTGCGGCAATACCGCTGGGCAACGCCATTTCGTGGTTTCGGTTTCTCAGCGTGATTACAACGGAGGCGTGTGAAACTTGATGTTTATCTTCATCGGCACGGCACCCCGTTGTAGAGGCGGCGGAAGTTGATTTTTCATCTTTATTGGCGTAGCTTTCAGCTTGTTCGACGCTTATGATCCGAGGGTTGCGGGATCGGATCCTGGCCGCGGCGGATGCACCTCGATGGAGGCGAAATGTTTGAGGCCCGTGTACTGTGCGATGTCAGAGAACCCCGGGAAGTCGAAATTTACGGAGTCCTCCACTACGGCCTCTCATAATCATAGCTGGTTTTGTGACGTAAAACTCCACAAATCAATCAATTATCGACGCTTACGAGAAATTCTTGCTGTTCTTGATTACTGAGTTTACTCTGCCCAAGGCAGCCACACGCAGAGAAGATACCGTGCGTGTGCGAACACAGCTGGTTGCTCCAAGATGAGAACTGAGATGCGTTTTATATGCGCCGACTACAATAAGGCGCTGTGCGTAGACCCGTTTTTCAAGGAATACCACGTTCTAAAATACTATTGAACAATTTGCAGTATTTGCTCGATTCTACCGCGCCCTCAATTGTAACGCGCACCAGTTTCCCCGCGACAAAAAAAAAAAAAAGGAGGTGAAACATCGATTGTAGTGCACACCCATTTTTCGGGACACAGTAAAAAGGAAGACCTTAGTAATCAACCTTCTCACATTAATAAAACCGATGCCGTACTCGCGTAATGAATGCACTCGCATAATAAAAGCACCGCTAACTTTAAACCACTGCAGTAGTTGATCCGCGGCGTCTTGAAGACGTTCGGCGCGCCGACTCATAGCTCCTGCGTCTCGATGAAACTTCCGCACGTTGCTGGGCGTAGCCGCGTGCAAGCGGCGGTAACATCATTTACTCGCAGTGATGCATTCCTCCGTGCAATCGCAGTTCACGCCTGCTACTGCGTGCTGCCATGCGGGCTGCGCAGGCTTGCGCAGCTAAGCCTAAGCATGGCCGGGGCGTGATCTCCGAGATTGCATCGCGGCAATCTCGGACGTCAAGCAGCGCGCACGGCTGAGAGGCTCTGCCTCAGCACGGATATGAGGGAGAAATGCGATGAAAGTCTGCACATGAATTTAGCTTGCTGGTCGTTTAACATGGTGTGATGCGTGTATCGTTCTCGGAATATTGTGCCTTTACATCAGCGCGTTCGTGACGCATGTTTGACGCACTCAGCTTCAGTGATTGGCCCATGTCCCTCAGGGGACAGTAACAGGCCACAATTCCCCTGACGTGCCTCTATTGCCAGAGCCAGGAGCATCAGTGAAGGGATGCTGACACTAACCCAATTCTCGTTTTGGACAAAATCATGGCTCCTTCAATGCAGTAAGGTTTATATTGAGATATCAGCTCAGTCACTGTGGCCCAGTGGCTAGACTACAGTGCCTGCCGCGTTTTTGTTTCTCGTGGCCACTGCATGCCAGTGCCACAATGCGCCGCGAAAGGTAGACTGTGTCAATGACTTATTCAGAATGGGCACTTGGTGTAGGGCACAATTTCCCTCCTCAATTGTGCAGGGTCGGACGCAGTCGAGGGCCCCTCGTGGACTCCAGCCAGCTGGATCAGACCGAGGTTCCACTGAGGCCTGCACAGCCACGTGTGGGTAGGTGTCCTGGCATTTATTATGTACCTGTTCGCACGTTTCCACCTTGCCATACAAGTGTGCCACCAAGAACATGGGCCATTGCTGTTCTTTGTGTAGGCCCAAAGAGGCCATGAGGTGCATGATTGTGGTGAACAAAGTTCTGACAGCCATTTTACATGTTGGCAGGTGAATGTCCCACTTACTTTATTTGCGCATGTTCTATACACGCCAGATGTAACAATACAATGGACAGATGATAACTATGGTCTATTGCTAGAAGACATTGGTATTGTTACAAGTGTCCTGTTGTTTTCTTTCCTCAGCAGGAAATGCAGGTGCACCTCTGTTTTTTTTTTGTTTTTTGTTTGAAATGTGCCAGTTGTAGCATGTTATCTCCACATTTTAGGTAGTTTTCAGCACACTACTGCCCATGTGCAGCAAATTCAGCCATATTGGGATGCTGCGTGAAAATTTTTTAATTTAAAGAGTGTCTGCAAAAGAACCTATAATCATAGCCGTTTTAACTCAAGAACCACTATGGCTATAGTAAATGTAATTACAGTTTTGAAATCAGCATCACAAACTCTTCTTGCGGTAGAAATTTCAGAGTTCTAGGCCAAGAAGTAAAATAAGTCTTTCTTGAGGAGCATCTCCCCTTAAGATGGTTAGCATTTCAATCTTGGTAAAATGTGTTTTGATCTGAAAAAACTAGTTTGCAGCTTGCTTTGCAAGTGCTTGGACCGGTGCAGACGATTCTCCCGAGTTTTATCACACATGGATTGGCCCCTCCTCATGATGTAGGAATGGTACGTCAAGTCCTCTTGCACAGCAGGCATGCAAGTAAACCCTGTTATTTGCGGTTCCTTCGGAATGGCCCACATTGACTTTCCGGGGTTGTTGCTCACGATGTTTTCAGCCATCGGAAAATCGGAGGTTCTGACGACGGCTCACCGCTGACAGCACCTTTTCCTTTTCGACACAGATTTTACGTCACCGCCAGAACAGGTCAGTTCTGTCGGCAATTTGTCAATGAAAGACTTCACTACATTTAGCTGGTGTCAATTTCCAAGTCGCTGTAATACACTGCCGGGGCAACAAGAACTGCATGGTGCTTTATATTTCCTGCCTCAGCCTGTGTGCTTCTATCTTTGAACAAACTGTGCAGTATGAAGGATACGGGGTCAATCAATAAACAGCGGCGCACCTTCGTAGATATGACGAGCCTGCTGGTGTCTGCGGTGATAAGTGTTCTCATATACCTCATGCACCCAGTGTGTGCTCGGCCACAAATAGAAAGAAAATACACTTGTCAGTTGGTGCTTGCCTCATCCTCTTCCTTTGTTGCACTGTTTTTTCTTAATTGTGGAGGAGAGCTCCAAAAATTGAGGAAGAGCAGGTGTAGGCAGGAAAGACACTGCACTTGCAACTGAGTTTACTGATTCGAAGTAGAGCCAACTACCAGGAAACTGTGGATGTGCTGGCGTCTAAAAAATTCCACGAAACCAAACCCAAAAATAAAAACCCTGAATGAAAACCGAAATACACAAAAACATGTAAAGATGGCCTAGAGCCAAGCGAGTGCCGCTGCTTAAAAGCAAAAGGTCCGAGCTGTCTTACTTCATGACTAGCATGTGCGGGAAGAACACAGGCAAACAACAGAACCGCATAGAGGGAGCAAAACGTCCGCTTGTCATTACAACCTTATGCCAGGAACATGAACTCTTTGTCCCTCAGGTGCACTTATGGAGCGCTAGTACAGTGATCAACATATATTTAAATTGATATGCCTCGAGGATTTTCCTGTCTAGTCTACCCTTAGGCCTCCCAGTGACCTTGGTGTTGTACAGAAGCGCACTACATCACATTTCCTAGAGTGCGCTGGTAGACGCGTGGCGTTGTTGAGGACATCTAAAGAGTATGCATGCTCTTTTAACCTCTTTTTAAGACACTCTTTCCTTCGAGGACGGAAAGAAGACGTCGTCCTTGTGTCCGCCACGCTTCCTACGGGACATCAAGCAGTTGTTCACCGATCCACTGCCAGGAGTGCACATCATGTTAAAGTAGCTTCAGGCCTCTCCCAGTGCAACATCACGTCAGAAACCAAACAAGTAGTACGTCATGATGCCATACATCCATACTATTTTTCACAATCTCAAGAGGATTGGGGAAAAACATGGCGTTGACCTTATTTTCACTGCTCCTCTCAGACTGTCCCTGCTGTGCACCCTTGTGAGCAGCGCAGGCGAGAAAGGCTTGTGATGCCACATGATGCCCCACGTGCCCTGTACCGCTGAGATATGGTGTAGTTGTGGCAAAGTATATATAGGGCAGACGGGGCCAGTGTCTTAACGACAGGTTAGCAGAGCATGCGTACTCTTTAGAGGTCCTTAACAACACCTACCAGTGCACTCTAGAAAATGTGGATGTACCGTACTGTTGTACAACACCAAGGTCACTGGGAGGGCTAAGGGTAGACAAGATAGAGAAATCCTCGAGGCATATCAATTTAAATGACTATGGTGATTGCTGTACTAGCGCTCCATCAGTACACCTGAGGGACAAAGAGTTAATGTTCCTGGCATAAGGTTGAAAATGACAAGTGTGCGTTTTGCTCCCTCTGTGCGGTCCCACACGTGCTAGTCATGAAGTAAGACAGCTCGGACCTTTTACTTTTAAGTAGTGGCACTCGCTTAGCTCTAGGCCATCTTTACATGTTTTTAGATGTGAAGCAGCTTATGGTCGGGGCTATGTCCCTCCCTCCAACCGCCATGTGGCATCCACACCTGCACTGTGCATGCGCACCCTCCTCCCCCCTCCTGTCCTTTCGGCATTCCTCTTCTCCTCTCCGAACGGCGTGCGTTGACTATGGAAATGCTCTTTCTTCTATGAACGCTTTACCGGCTCACAAGGAACGAGAACGCGCCCTCGCCCGCGAGAGGCAACGCTGCCGCAGGCAGCATCTGCTAGTGTCAAACCGATGCAGACGCAACACCTAGTCAAACCGATGCAAACACAATGTGCACACCCTGTGCTGCTTTGCATCGCCTCATGGTCCCCTTTAGTGGGGAGATGGCGTAATGATTTTTGTGTTTTTCAGTTTTCATTTTGGCTTTTTATTTATGGGTTTGGTTTTGCGGAATTTTTCAGACGTCAGCACGTGTGCAGTTCAAGGTTCCTGGTGGTTGGGCTCTACTTCGAAACTCAGTTGCAAGTGCACTGTCTTTCCTGTCCACACCTACTCTTCCGCAATTTTTAGCACTCTCTTCTGCAAGTATGACTTACCAACTGGCTCAACACTTCACTGTTCTGGCACTGTTTTTTCCCTTTTTGTGTTAGTACCGACACGCCCAGCGACAAGTTTCGTTAAGTGCCAGTGTAGCTCTTAGTTTGTCTCGGCACTGTTGTGTTCAGACTTTTGCATTGCAGTGAAAGTCTGTGAAGAAAAAGCTAATGCGCATGTGTGGTTTTTGCTGTGAGGGGACACTGTATGGAGACTTGGCTGTGCAGAGGTGCACCTACTTTTCTCTGGCTCATGAAAGTTTTTGTCATCACATTATACGTTGCATTGTAGTAGCCAGTGTAGTGCACAGATAAGAGTAGCTTTCAATTTATGCAGCACTTGATCATACTGCCTAATAACTTTAATAGAATATGATGAATTCTTATTGCTAAGGTTGGTGGAAATGAATGAGTGAAAAGCCGTAAAAACCATCTCTTCCCTGTAGCATTTGTGTGATTCTCATGCAGAGTATGGCCACGAGGGGGACGAGGACCCACTGGCACGACGGAGCGCAACGTAAGTGAAACTGGCTCTTGCGATAAATTTACTCTTGAAAATAAGGTTTATTCTGTTGGGGCACTTAAAAGCCCAAAATTGGGTTTGACTCGTGCCTGTGCGTGTCCTTGAGCTGACTGCTGTCGTTGCCAGGGCAGGTCACCACGACGATGCAGCTTCACCATTGATGAATGAATTTACCCTTGAGCTGTGCTAAGTATGGAGCTACAGTCCAGTAAAGCTTCTAGACATTTGTATATTGTCTGGCATGGCAGGCACTGCCACTCGCCCAATGCTTCCCCACCTAGCCAACCTCGCTGCAGAGTGTACAGCATGCTTTCCATACTGCCATCTGAAATTGAGTACAATATCAAGGTCAGGTGTCTGTCGTGGCCGCACCTTTCGTGACTGTCTCTGCGGAAGCGTTTCTGTTGCTGGAATGTGGCTGTGAAGCCTGGATTAGGACGATCCCCCTTCCACCACTCGCTCGTCGGCTCTGTAAATTGCAACACCACCATGTGCACATGTGAACAGCATCACTGAGGAGTGCGATACAACTTGTCCCATGGCTCCACCAGTAGCAGAAAAGTGGTATGTTAGAAATAAAAACAGAACGCCGATCAAAGTGGCGTTGTTTAAAATGATTCTTCCTATATGCGATGCGCAGCGCCTATAGAGGCGCCACTGAAAGCCGCTGGAACCAACGTTACTAGAATAAACTCAGTTTCAAAGCTCCGCCGGAGAGGCGGTCCGCGTGGCGGTCGCGAGAACTAGTGGCGCTGTAGTCACGTCTTGCGCTGCCGCTGGCTCCCGCCACCGGCGCTTGTTGTGACGGCGCAGTCGATGTTCACGTGGGTTGCAGCAACTGGTACGCTTTGTTCGCTCATAATTTTTGGAACTGTTTTTGCCCATGCGAAGTGTCTTGGACGAAAACATACGTCGTGTATACGACGCCTAGCGAGGAGCCACAGGATCATTTACGCGCGGTATGCCGACTTGCTTTGCGCCGGGGTGCAAGATCGGGGTGCATCGTTGCAGACACCGCAACGATGACTCCGGCTCACGCCACTTCGGACCGCCAAAAGACCCTACGGAATTCAGAAGGTGGGAGGAAGTTTAACATCGCAAAGTTGAAAGCTTACTCCGATATGCAGACTCTGCGACCTTCTTTTTGAGCACGGCAACATTATAAAGCGCTACTTTCACGTTTTTGCTGGACAATAAGCTTTGATCCCTCGGGGAAAATGGGAACTAGCGCTTGGTACGCTTGTTCGCAGCATTTCCACCCCATATATCTAAGCCAAAATGATCAGGGTCAAGGCGCAAGTCCCCAAAAAACGCATGGCGTCCTGCGAAAGCCCAGTGCCCACCTCGTCGGCGGAGGAGCCGTCAGAGCTAGAACAGCAAGACGAAGGACAAGCGATTACCAACACTGCCGGGACATAGAATTGCCCTCGCGTCACATTCACATTCAATCACTTGTCAACTGTCGCGCTACCTTCAAAGCAATGGCTTTTTGTGTGTTTTTACGACGTAGTAACGAACAGTAGGTGCGGAATATTTTACACTCGCCGGCTTGTGAACGGGGACTTCCTTATGCAAAAAACAGCTGTAGTTGATGAGCAGTTTAACTGCACAGTGAACACCTACAGAACGTAAAGCAAACAGCTGTCGTACAGTCTAAGCTGTGCTGCGGGCATGGAAGATGTACTCTGCGAAGTTGACGAACTGAAGGTGTGTGAATGATAGCGACAGAGTACGCGAAAAAAAACTGCTTGGTTCTCACGTCACGCCAGATCTGTCCGAATTGTTTAAGGCACCGTAGAAATGAGCGACTGCAGACACCAGCGAAGGCAACCATTAAGAACTTTAAGATGAATCTCAGAAGAACGTTGCTTAGGGCCACAGCAGCTCGCGAGAAGCAGGACAAACAAATCATGGAACTGAAAGGAGTGATAGAAACGACCTCGGAGGAGTGCCTGAGCAAGCAGCTGGACTGCCTCCCACCGCTCGAAAAGCTGACGGTTGCAAATGCATTTCGCAAAGTCAAAGCAAAAGCACCGTGTGGAATGCGTACAATACAGAATGGTTGCTTAACTGCATGCTTGTACGAATCGCCAGCCCACGGGCCTCAAGGCTGCTGATAGACCTGAACATGCTACCACTGCCAACCACAAACTGGCTGGCACAAAGACTGGAGGACATTTAATGTAAATATGGATTTGAAGCCGTCTGTCTGGAATACATACAACGTCAAATGAGCAAGCAGCTTGGGGACGCTTGTTGTCGATGAAATGAAGCTTAGGAATTCTTACGAGTTCAACAAATCTACCTACAAAATAGACGGCTTTGTTGATTACGGTGGGATCGTGAAGGAGGGCACAGCTGCCAGTTAGCCGACCATGCGTTGGTGGTTATGTTCGTGCCCATGTTTGAAGGATGGGTACAGCCTGTAGCAAGTTCTGTCACAAAGGGCGCCGCAACTGGCCGTATGTTGGCCGAGCTTGTGCTCGAAGCCGTTTTGCAGCTGCACGAGTACGGTGCGGCCGTTACTTCCGTGGTGAGCGACGGTGCCGGGAATAACATGTCCATGTGGCAGCAGTTTGGCGTTAGTGTGCCATTTCAGACACCAGGCATAAAAATTGAACACACCGGCGGGCCTCGTTCCGGAGACACTCGCTTTCGCTTCACACGTGGTCGTGGTGCATGCGTGCGATCTCCCACTTGTGTGCACCTTCGATCATTGTTTTCCCAGTGATAGCACACACAGAGGAATTGCCCCGAGTATTACGGGTAATATTACTGCTTTATATTAGCGGTGTAAGCAGACGTGCTTCTGATGTCAGAGCTGTCTGGGGTGACTGTCTCCTCGATACGCCCCAAATGTTTGCCACTGAGGAGTGTCAACAACCTTGCCCATCATTAGGAGCTCATTGTAATTATGATGAGCTATAATAATGCATGAAACGCATTGTCTTCGTTTGTTAACCTTGTGACTGAAAGCTCTTAATGCACACACCTGCTTCGTCGACACGCCGTGTACTTTTACGGTCAGCTAAGGAGCACGTCTGTCGTGCCTGAGAATGGTTCGTATACAGCGACAGGGCCAGCAACAGGGAAGGTTGTAAATCGGCAGGATGAACTTGAGGAAAACGGCGTATAATGTTAAGTGTTCTTCGCTTGTATTTTTTTCAATCATTGGTTTATCTCTACATGTCGATGTTTGTTGCTGTTTTTGTTATAAAGTCTTCACAGAAAGCAACCTCGCCGTATTCTTGAACACGTTGACGTCGTCAGACACAACGTGCATTCATCTTAATTTCCAAGAATGCCATCTCAATGGCGCCCCATGTTGGGGCGGCCTTCTCGAGTGAGTTGTCACCCGGTCCGCACATCGGTACTGTTACGACACAGAGAGAAGCCGGCATGTGAGGCCGAAACATGCAGAGCAATCATGCAGACAGACCAAGCGTCATCGAGAACATGCCCACAGGTCGTGCACGCAGAGCGGACAAAGGAGGTGGCGCACCACTTCTAAAAGCTAGTGGTGTGTCACACTCGAAAGCCTCCAATTTCTTAGCGCCACCGAGTTTACACGGAGTGCAATCAAGAGCTTCGATGCTGAGCACGTCAGCATGCGAAAGCTGGGTGTTCGTGTCAGGTCCTACTTGCCTGCAGGGGTGGTCATTGGCAGTGCAAGCGCTTTGCTTGCCTCGTCGTTGTACAAATCAGTTTCATGGCACAGTATATCCATAAACAGTGAACAATAACTTGTAACCGTACCACAGCTATGAATTTGTCCTTAATTGCCGTGTTGTGTACACCATGCTCGTAAGCGCATGTCAAGCGCATGTGTACTCACTGATTACGTACACCATATTTCTACACCTTTAGACAATGCAAAAACACGCTACTTGATTCTAAATACATTACATTATCATATTTACATTGTCAGCACTTCTCAAATTCTTTCTCTCGAATTTTCCCACTGCATCGCTTTGAACCACAGCGCCTTCTTGCGCTTTAGTAGGAAGACTTGCAGAAGGCAGCGCACATGTGTGTGTTCCTTGTTGTCCTCGTGCTTTCGCGCTGTTCTTCATCTAAGTTTGCCGAAGCCATGTTTGCGGTCGATCAAGCCATCTCGACTAACTTCATTTACAATCCGCAAAGCACACGAGAGAGGAGGTGCCTGCACTAGCTACCCTACCTGCACATTGACACTAATGGCACTACTATAGTCACCTAGAATGTACTCTCGTGCAATAACTGGCAGTGCTTTGGCGTCCACTTTTCCACGGAAGCCGTTGTATCGTAGTCATGGTACGCCGAGTTGCGAGGGGACAACAAGCGCAGCTTTATTGAGCAACAGGCGTTTATACTGTAAGCACCAACAGAGGGCAAGTGTGTATCAGTGTGATAATATACGGGTTCGAAAGCGAAACTCAAATTGAGCGACGCCGGAGAAGAAGAAGAACCGGCGCGAACTCGTGGGACAAGAGCTCGTGCCAGCGTTCGAAGCAGCGCAGCGTTCGAGCTAGGCGGTTCTCGGCTGGACGTCCGGCCCGGGGAACCTGGCGACGTCCTCTCGGCGCTGTTCTGTTCCTGCGTTCCGGCTGGGTGACTAGCCCAGGGACCAGGCGAAGGGTCCGGTGTCCTGGCTGCTGTTCCTGACAGCTGACCGACCCACGAACGAGACCTGCGCTCCGGCTGGGTGACTGGCCCAGGGACCAGGCGAGGCACTGCTGTTCCGGCTGCCGTCCCAGGCAGTTGATCCCGTTCGGCTGCCGTGCCGGGCTGCTGTGCATAGTAGCCGCTGTGCTACCGAGCTGCCGCGGTGGCTCGTACCCCTGCTACAGCAGAAAGCCGTGCTGTGACGTGGGCTGGCGCACGCTGACGTCAACGAGCCGGGCATCGCGTCGACTGACCAAAGTCCGCGCCGAGGCGTCGACAGTCTGCCCCGCACGCTTCACACGGCGAGAGACTTGATTTATCAAGACTGTTGTTTGTTAAAGTATTTCATATCGCTAGCTAAATGTAGCTAAATCTTTGAGTTCTATATGCGCTGAGATTTGTTCATGTAAATAGAGTTAGTGTTTTGTTTGTGTGTGCACTCGTGGCTCGATTGTGTCCTTTGCTGAGCGGTCCTGGGCCCATACGATCACACCCCCTACTTTCCATCACGATCAGTCAGCAATGCGTATCAGCTACAGTTCTGAGCCGGCACTATGCAGGCTGCCCTCGCGCACATGACACATCTTCCTTCCTGCAACATGAGAGAATAACAAAACAAAGCATAAGCAAAAGGAGAAGTTAAGCATAACATCCAGTTAATGTACACACGCACAAACAAATTAGGACATTTGCTCAAAGTTCCTGACATATGCCAAACGTCGCGGGCGTGCATGTTGTCTCTGCGATCGGCTACACACCGCAGCGTTTAGCACCGCACCACCATCAGACGTCACTGGTCGCTGTTGCGGCTGCGAGGTGCTATTCCCAGGGGTGCTTGACACTGCACCCTATCAAGCATCAACGGTCGCTGCTGCTGTTGCTGCTGCGAATGCGATGCGCTCTTCCCGGAAGTGTCCTCACTGTCGTCATCAAGTAAACGCCTAAATGCTTCCTTCGCAGGCAGCAAATGCCTTCGGTTGCGACGCCGAAGTCTCCCATCTTCGGTGACCACGTTGGAGGATCTGGGTTGAGCACAGCGCAGCATGACCTTTGCTTTTTCATCCCAGACTGAGTTCTTCATACGAACAATGTCACCTTGGCTCAGAGGTGTCAGCTGTTGCCGGTTACTTGCTGTCTGACGATGCTTGACGCACTTTCATGGGCAATTTCATGAACGCAATTTCATGGGCAAGACAGTGGCCGTAAGGACTGATGAACACGTTGCCATTCAAAATGTTTGTAGGAGTGTGATGAGCTGATCTTGACCGGGAGGCATTACCAAATCCGCAGCTGTAAAAAAAACGCAATCATTGCTCATTGATACGTCCTCTGCAAGTATTAGTCTCGGTCATATGGACTACACGCTGGTGGCAGGAGATTAAAGCGGACGCTGATGAGAGGAAGTCCCAATCCAAAATGAGTTCATGAGCGCTAGGGAATAAAACTGCAAACGTTATGTGTTGATGGATACCATCAGTGAAGGCATGCGCTGTGCATTGGGCGGATGGCCGAATGCTTGCTCCGTTAGCTCCAATCAAGGACAATCCTGTGTAAGGCGTCTTCACTTTTTGCAAAAGAGAACATAGGTCCACATGCATAACAGAAATAGAAGCACCCTTATCTACCAAGGCCAGTAGTTGCACACCTTCCAGAGATACCAATACAGTAGAACCTCGTTATAACGAAACCGGATATAACGAACTATCGGATATAACGAAGCACTCGCAATTCCCCTCGAAATTCCTATAGATGAAATTGATATTGGTTATAACGAACTAATGGTTATAAGGAAGTAATTACCGCTCCGCCTTCGACTTCGTTATAACGAGGTTTTAGTGTAACATGTTTTACGGGCATTCAGGAGGACTTGTAACATATTGCGGCGATGCAGCTTTCCCTCCAAAAACTGCACTGGTTAGTTTTTCAATCGTTGTACAGGGAGTTGATACACAGGCCGGAGTTGAGAAACAGAGCACCAGAGTGGTGATGGAGAGTAGCGTCTCGAGGCACGTGTGTTGGAGAAGTCTCCTGGAGATGGAGATAGGCGACGGCCGACGTTGTTGGCAGAACGGTTGTAAAATTGAGAACGTGGTGGCTTGTCGCGTTCATGGGCGGCATAACCACAACGTTCGTCTTGCTGGCGGTGACATCAAAACCAGGAGATGTGACCTCAAAAGCCACAGTAATAGCGTATGGGCCGCGAGGAACACCAAGCAGAATAGTAAGGCGGGTACGGTGCTTGGGCGGATAAAGGTGCCAGGTGGTCGTGAACAGGCACAGGCGGTGTGCTTGGAGATGGCGCGGGTGGCATGGGTACAAAGCTAGTTGTGTGCAAGGAGAGGTGGTACATGGGGGGGGGGGCCCTGAAGGGATGACAACTCCTCTTTAATAATGCCACGCAAGTCGGTATAGACGGGTCAGATGTGAGTGCTGTGGCAAGGTGGTGAGCCGCAGGCTTGCAATTCCTCACGGATTATGGCTCGGATGATGGATCGGAGCTCCATGCTGTTTGCCAAGGGGTTGTCTGAAAAGTCTGTCGCAAGCAAACAGACGGTGGGGCGTCGAGGTGCTGATGCACAGAGATGACTCCTGACACAGTCGACGGGTTCTGCGCAGCGAGGGCGTTACAAGCGGTAGGCCCTATGCCATTAAGATGTTGCATGCGGTCACTTTTGGGTATGGCATTGTCGACACGGCGGCAAAGCACCAGAATGGGCCATAATGCTGACATAAATCTAGTGGCCTTGCGCTGAATCATTTCACGCCGATTAATGTCTTTTAACATATGAGGGTCCCAAATTTGTGACACATATTGTAGTTTCAATTGCATGTAAGTGTTCAGAGCAAGCAAGCGCACATGAGGAGGAGCATGACGTAACTTTCTACTCAAGAAGCACAACTTCTTAAATGCCTTCGTGCATGCTTCTGATATATGTTTAGTCCATGTTAATTTTTCAGTAAAAGTGACTCCAAGGTACTTAAACTGCTAACAGTCTGAATGGGGGGTTGCTGAGCAATGCTGAAATATTCGTGGGGCCCTTTTTCTAGTGATTCCTAATAATACTGTTTTCTTTACATTAAGCTGCATATCTCAAGAATGACACCAAGAACTGATGTTGTCAATTGTTTGTTAGAGCAAATCTTCGTCACTAGTAGAAGTTATTTCTTTACGGATGCAGTCATCTGCAAACAGCTTTACTGACACGGATGATGAAATGCCCTCTGTTAAATCAGTTATATAAATTAAAAACAGCAAGGGCCCCATACACTGTACGCTGCCCTGTGGCACCAAAGTTAACAGGAAGCACTCTAGAATGGCAACCATTATTATCTACAAATTGTTGTCTGTTGCTCAAGTATGATGCAATCCATTTAATGAGATAATCTGGAAGACCAATCAGGTCAAGTTTATACAAAAGTTTGCAGTGTGACACTTTATCGAAGGCCTTACAAGGCCTTACAAAAGTCAAGAAAGAGCATATCAACTTGGCCACCTTTATCAAGAACTGTTGAGATTTCGTGCACGATTGTTACTGTGTTGCTGTCAACATAGCTTTGCGAAACCCATGCTGATCAGGTGACTTTTCCCTCAGGTTAGCTCTTATTTCTCTTGCAACCATATGCTGCGACATTTTACAACAGGATGAAGTAATAGACATAGGATTTGAAAATAATAGTTTATCCCCTTTTTTGTGAACTGGGACAACGCTCGCTTTATTCGAATCACTTGGCACTTCTCCAGAATTTAAGGAAACTTGGAATATTTTCGCCAAGAACAGGCACAACTGACCCGCAAAACGCTTTAAGAAAGCATTTGGTAGCTCCTCGGGACCACAGCCTTTTTTATCGCTCAGTTTTAGTAGCATGCAGAAAACACCATCCGGTGTAATCATTGATACATTAGCATAGTCTATGGCACATTTAGATTGTTTGCGCACGGTATCTATAGTAAAGACACTGTTATAAGAAGTTGTTAAAGCTATCGGCAATTATTTGTGGCTTCGTAACACTCTCACCACCTAACATGATGTCTTCTACCTTGTTTACCCAGGTGTCTCCAAAAATTATGAGTATCACTTTTAATGAATTCAGGCAGAGTAAAATTATGGTAATACTTCTTTGATTCAGTAACCTTTTCCTATAATACCTTTTTTAAATCTCATTCCCTTGTTGGGGTGATGAGCGTCTATGTTTGCGCAATTGCTTTAGTTTACATTTCAAGTGCATAACTTCTCTTGTAACCCACAGACTTTTACGTCTGGTGCACACAGCTCTAGACAGAATAAAATGCTCAATGAAACGTCTGACAGACTTCAAAGCTCGTCCACAAATTTTCAACGTTACTCTATGTTATTTGTGTGAACTGCAGATGTTGCACTAAGGTAATGAATAATATCAGTATCACTGCAACATGCATAGTCATTGACAAAAACAACTCTCTTATCTGTTGCATCAGTAGCAGAGTTAACATACCAACAAAAGGAACATAAGCTATGATCGAAAGTACCAGGTTCTACTCTTAGAACTCCTGAAGAAAGGTTCTGTCTGATAAACATTAAGTCTAAGACAGCATTTGCACATCTTTACTTATTAATAAGCTGCTCTAGATCTAATGCCATCATCATATCCAACACATCATCGCCGTGATCACAGTGACCGTATACAAGCTTATTCGAATCAATATCGGGTAGGTTGAAATCACCCAACATGATTACGTTTTTAGAATTTAGTGACAGTAACTTGTCGTACAGTGTAAGCAGAAAAGACAGTTCAGAATCAGGGACCCAATATACAGCACATACTATTGTGGGATCATCTGGTCGACAGAAGGATGGATCCCAACATGTAAACAAAACAAACTGTTTATTGTTTTAGTAGCAGCAGTGGGGTGAGCATACTGACGCTAAACTCGTCCGGGCAGCGAAGGAGTGATCCCCTATCAAGCTTGGCAGCTTGGTTTTGTGGCCACTGCCAGTGACGTAAACTCAGGAGACGCTGCGGTGGCGCTGTGGCTTATTGTGCGTGAAGCATGTAGCCGTATCGTGCCAGGCCGGATGATAGTGTGGTGGAGGCTGCGCGGCATTTATGAGCAGAGTGTATCACCACACTGTAAACGAAAAACCATTCAAGAAAACCCGCACACACAAACTTTCATGTTCGGTAATTTGAGACAAAACTCTTAATGTCTCATTTGGCCACACCACCACCACGTGATGCACGATCGCGCCTATATATCTTATACCCTGGAAGGACAATCTTGTCATCCCCGATACTGCTATGCAACCAAGTTTTTATCGCGATTGTCAAGTGTGAACTGTAGGATAAAAGTGGCGTTTCAATTTTAAGTAATTTATTAACTACGCTTCTGGCATTAAAAGAAAGCATGCACCACTCAAGGACTGATGTTTCCTTCAGCTATGCAACTTTTGCAGCTTTAGCAGGATTCTTGCAGACGCAGCACGTGTTAGTTGCATCATCTCACACATAGTACCAGTTATCAGTTTCATGTATTAATGACACCCACTTTCCTGACTGTCTCTCAGCATCTGCACTCTTCCAGAGTTGCATCCGCCGTTTTAAAGTGTCAGCAGAATAGTCGCTCTAGAGAATTATGCACATTCCTTTCACTTTTCCGCAGTTACGAAACACTGCCTGCTTTTCAAAATAATGCTGAAAATCAACTGTGACAGGATGGTCTCTCGAAGCCTTACCAAGGCGGTGTATTCTTGCTGCAAACGAGCATTTTACTCTTGAGAGTGTTTTCGAAGACACTGTTTAGAACATTATGTCGCAACTCAGACTCCATTTCATTATCGTTTTCTTCAGTACCAAAGACAACGAGATTATTCCTTCAACCGCGGTCTTCCAATTCAACAAGCTTTCTTTCATTTGATTTCATAGATTTCTCTAGGTTCAAAATGCGAGCGCTTAGATTGATGGAATTGGCCTTCATAGATCTCATTGACTTTTTTTTTCAATCGTGTTCATCCTGTCAAAGAAGACATTCACAGTCTTTTTAGTTTCTTCGAGCCTTTTCTTGACGCTCTGTCAATTCACTGTTACAAAGCTGCTGCAGGTGTGCTTGCGACGGTGTGGCGCCGCCAGGGGACATGAGTTTCTGTGCGCGTGTGCTTGTGTGTGCGAACGTTTTAGTTAGCACAAAAGGAAGGCCAGCCGGGAAAAACATCATTTCCCGAACCGAAGAGTCGACCCCGTCCGGCACATCTGGAAGTGATCCGTCCAGCGAGGGCCCACCTTATCGGCGTCGGGCCACACAAACTGTTTGCCGGTGTGTGTCTCCGCACGTGCACGTGGCCGTGTGATGTGATCGTCTCCGGCGTCGTTTCGCGCACTTTTGGTAATTACGGCCATGGGCGGGTCAAGTATGGAGACCTCCCGTCCTCTCCCTCCTCCCTCGCCCAGGAGCCAATGGTGGAGAAGTCCGGGCAACAAAAAGCGCGGGACCCAGAGAAGGACACGAGATAGACAGAGAGAGAAGAACTCTCTGAAGAGAACGCACTTGTAAATATGTAAATAAACGTCTTTTAAGTTTTCCTCAACCTCTGCCTCGATTCTCGGCTCCCGAATCCCAAGTGCCTGCGAGTCGTCTTCGCCGCTCCGCACACGCTACCCGCTGGCCGGCTAATTCAGCAGGCCAGTCGCAACATCACCCTTAATATTCTTCTGACCTTCTAAAAGCTTTTCAAGCACATCATTAATAGATGGGCCAGGATTTTCTTCAATATTTCTGCACAGTAGCAGTGCACAAACATACAAGTATTTGTTTGTTTCTTTGTTTGTTTGTTTATTTATTTATTTATTTATTATTGATTGATTGATTGATGCGAACTTTATTTGGGTCCAGAGTCCCAAATAAAGTTTGAGTCCCACGTAGGCGGTCCCTACGTCGGACTAGCCGGGTGGCGCGTGGTCTCCCCTGCGTATTTATTTATTTGTTTATTTACACAGTACTGCTAGCCTCTAGATGAGGCTGTAAGCAGGAGTGCGTAGAAACTAGCACAAAACGAAGATTACACATCAAGATACAGCAATAGTGTCACATAAATTAAAAAAATGACAAAAAAAAAAGCTCCCCTGAAAAGGGAGATACAAAGTATATATGCAACCTTTCAAACACTGGTATGCGCAAATCATTCCGGAAAGAAAGTAAAGATGCAATAAACATTTTATGTCAAACAACAGGGTTAAAAAAAAAGAAAAAGAGGTTGGAATGCGCTCTTGAACGAGCACACTAAGCGCAAGGCAACTACGTTTAAAACTATACGAATGTGAACGATTGTCAAAGTGATTGCAACCAGTCATGGGCACGTTACCAGTAAAAAGTAACAGTGTTACAGTTACAGTTACCTGAGCCAGAAAAGTAACTATGTTGCATTTGCTGTTACTCGGCTTCCAAAAGTAACTTGTTACAGTTACAGTTACTGCTAAAAAGTAACGTCGTTACTTGTCCGTTACTGCACAAAATTAACACACCGCAAACGAAATTATGTAGTTCTTTCAACAGAGACGTATGAAGGCGTGCGGTTAGTTGAAGTTGCTCGTAGCACAGTGCAAGATAAAAGGAATGGAATGAGCTCACTCAAAAGCCCAACACCAGCAATCGTTGCGTACTTCTCATTTTCTGCAACAACTTTTTTATTGATTTTCGGGAATTCATTTACCAAAAAAAAAAGGCAGATCCAATGCTCCAATGGGAATCAAGCAAATGCAAAGCACGCGTCAGGAACGCAAAATGGAACTGCATTGTTGTCTCGCTATACCGATTTTGGTACATATGAAGTTAACGAAGCGGCCGCAAGAGCACCAAGACTGGCATGTAAACCATGGCGCTCATGACAAGCGTGTCATGATTCGAATGTTATGGCCTGTAATTTACGTTCGTCATGCAGTCGTGCACGTGCCATAGCAATTTTGGTGTACATCCCATTAACGAAACGTGTGGCACGTAAATCATGCCACCCATGACATGCATGTCCCGATTTTCATGTTCTTAGAACGTGTCACCCATGGTCGTTGTCACAGAGTTGGCGGCATGCCTGATTATTCTTTCTTATCTTTTGTATAAAGTTGCTGCGTCCGCTTTGTTACGAATGTTCGTCAAGTCGGAATCTTATTTTGGTCAGTGCACAAGCATGCATACGTGCTCGCTGAATCGCGTTGTAGTTAGCCTAACTTCGCATCCCACAAGCGGGGGCCTACTTGCCGCATGTTTTGTCTCTCTTTTGCTTTTCACAGCTCAAAGTGTCCTCTACTAAAGCCAAAGCCTTGAGCGTTGTTTTGTACATCTGTAGCTTCTTCTTGCCTTCGGTACGACCCTTAGCAATACAGAAGTTGTTGGCGTACGTGCCTCTTGTTTTGGCTGTGTTTTATTTTTGCCGCTTCAAGGTCATCCCATGCATGGCCAGAACTTCACCTTTCTTCTGGTTGTTCGTTATTTTTTGTGACGCCAAGATGGCGGCCATGCAGTGTGAGAGTTACATGCCTACGTGCTTATCTGTTTTGTGTGTGCACTACCTGCGGCGCTTTTGTGTGTGTGTGTGTGGTGCTTTGGGCTGCGACACTGTGAGTGAGCCTGTGATCACAAGTGCCGTTCAACCCTCACCCGAAAGCTATATAACGCGCCCTGCCGCCCGCCTGGGGCAGACCGTGCAACGGAGGGAAAGTGTCCGCCGCGCGGCTCCCGAGGAACTATTAGCCGCCTCCCCGCATCCCGAGGCAACGCACCGGCTGCCCCGGAAGAGATCGACATCTTCGAGGGCCGCACTCTTCAGCCGTCGCCTTCGTGGATGGAGGGTCGCCGCATTCCCCGGTCAACTGTATGTTTCTTCAAACTATGAACTCTTATTTTCGCCTGCCAATCCTTGGACTCTCGTCATAATCTGTATAAGCGAGCGTTTTGGCTCCCATCCGTAACTTCTTTAAATATGTTCCGTTGTTTCGCTGCCTGTTAATTTGTAACTTCAACTCTTTGCAAGTGTTCTCATTCTTTTGTATTCTTTCTCGTGTCGATCTTATAAATTTTTGTTTCGTTCTGTTGATGTGCCTCCGCCTCAGCCACTGCGTTTGCCTACCGGCTCTCCCGGGCATCAATCGACCTCATCCCCCCATTTCCATGCCTCGGTGATTGCCTCGCGCAATCGTGGAGACTGTGACAGTCGTCATACATTGTTTTCTCGTCATATATATATGTATCAAGTCAACAAAACGGCCGTAAGAGCTCCAAGACCGTGGCACGTAAATCATGCCGCTTATGACATGCATGGCACGATTTTTTTGTTATGACGTGTCATTTATTTTTTGTCATGCAGTCATGTTGTGCCATACCAATTTTAGCATACATCCCATTAACGAAAACGCCAGGAGAGCACCAAGACTATGGCACGTAAATCATGCCGCTCACGACATGCGCATCATGATTTTCTTGTTATGACCTCTCATTTATGTTCGTCATGCAGTCATGTTGTTGCATACCAATTTTCGTATACATCCCATTAACGAAACGGCCAGGAGAGCACAAAGTCGTAGATGGCTACATAGATAGGTATACGCTCAAAGTCGCCCAGGTTCGCTAAGAAATGCTTCGCATTTAATACGTTGGGATAGCCTGGTGCCACGAAGCACTGCTGCACGCTCGTAAATGAAATGGGAGTTCATCCTGAGACGGGGGCGACAAAGAGGATAGGCCCCTTCGAGCCATTGCTGCCGGCACTTTGCGTAGTGCTTTTCGGAAGTACCGCCGCTTTGAGAACTGAACGTGTGCGAGGCATTGAAAAGTGTCTGTTTCTAGGTGGTTTCCACGTGGGGGTGGTCATGAAGAAATGGCTGGCCACGCGAAAAATATTAAGGATGCTCCACCGGCCTCTGAACAACAGCTACTTTCGTCACTTAGGCCGACCATACTGCGGTGTCGCGCACCTTTCTGTGCATGGGGTCGGGGAGAAGAACTCTTCCCCGCCCTTTTTTCTCGCCGACCGGCAGTGCTTTGCTTGCCTTTGTAGAAAAAGAAGTCTTCATTTCCGCCCTGGAAACACGTCAGCACATATGCAAAAAAAGAAAAAAGAAAGAAAGCCAAGAGATTTCCGTGTCCTGCACAGCATCGCGATGCAAACGATACATCATAAAAGCATTCCACTAGTGAGATACAAATACATTTTGCAAATTTATCAATAGATAGAGAGGTACAGTTAGTCATAAATATTTAAGAGAAACATCGCGATAGTCTTGTATCGCGATACTGCTGAGCCCTGCTTTTAAAAATGTTGCTGCTGGATATTTTTTTAAAGGAAGTAACTGTAACGCTATTTACAGTTACAGTTACCGTGTAAAAAGTAATAGTGTTACAGTTACAAGTTTCTGTAAATTAAAAGTAACTAGTTACAGTTATAAGTTACTGAAAAAATTAACTAGGTAATGGGGGGGTGGGTGTTACTAGTAACTAGTTACTGCCCAAGACTGATTGCAACTGAAGGGTTTGTACAAAAGAATCAATAGTTGGACATTCCACAAGGCTGTCTGATAGGCGTTTCCACTCGCAAATTGTCTTTATAAAAAAAGAATTAGCAAAAATTTCAGTGTGGCAGGAATATTCTTTTATTTTTTTAGTAGGCTCAATGTAAGTGTGTTTGTGTATACCAAGTTTATCATGGACTAACAGGTGCATGAATTTTAATCAGTCGCGTTGGCGGCGCTTTTGTAGGCATTCTAAACCAGCTTTCTTTACCAAAGCACTCGCAGAAGTGTGCCAGCTATAAGAGCGATATATAAGCCTAGCCACTTTCTTTTCAACAGATTCTAATTTGTTTATGTCGCCTTGCATGTATGGATTCCAAACTATCGATGCATATTCTATTACAGGATGGGCTAAAGTTTTATACACTATTAATTTAGCCCCGTGTTTAGATTGCCGCAAATGTCTTTTTAATTAGCCAAGTTTCCGCATTGCCCTCCTCACAACTTCCGATATGTGTTCATTCCACCTCAGGCCCGACGTTACTGTGACCCCGAGAGATTTATATCTGTCTATAACAGCGAGAGAGTTGCCACTTTTTATGTTTATTTTCATTTGCCAGTCTGTGCATCACATTGCAATCTGTGCTAAAGCATCATTCAGTATAGCCTGATCACTTGGACTTTGAATGTTGTGGTAGATTATGCAGTCATCAGCATACAACTCAATTTTAATGGGTATCTTTTGAACTATATCATTAATAAAGATAAGAAGAACAGGGGCTCCAGCACAGACCCTTGTCGAATGCCTGACTTAACAGGCACAGGACCTGAGCACACATTGTCAATTCTGACACACTGAGTTCGACCATATAAATAAGCTTCAATCCATGCAAGGAGCAAATCATTATTTAAGAATGGTTTTAATTTTGAAAGCAGCTGAGGACGTGAGACACGATCAAAGGCTTTTTCAAAGTCGAGAAAGATAGTGTCGAAAAGATAGTGTCTATTCGGCTTTGTACGTCAAGAACTGCTGAGAAGTCATGAATTAGCTCCACAAGTGCCGTAACGGTTGAAAGTCCTTTTCTGAATCCATGTTGTCTGTTGTCGATTATATTATTATGTTTGAGAAACGTCGAAATATGTTTGAAAACAATATGCTCAAGGACCGTAGAACATGTACACAGTAATGATATCGGCCTGTATGAGGAAAGCAATGAAGAACCTTCTGCCTTGGGAATCAGTACAATTTTGCTATGTCTCCAACCGGAAGGTAAATCTCCTTTAGATAGGGATAGGTTGAATATGATGCACAAGTATTCACTGCACCATTCGGCATACCTGACGAGAAAGGCATTGGGGATGCCGTTAGTACCTGCAGATTTCTTGGTGTCAACATTGATCAAAAGCGACAAAAGGCCTTGTTCAGATATGACAACATTATTAATTGGCTGGCTTCGGGTATTGCACTGAAGTGAAGCATTCTGCCGTCATCATTAGTGAATGCAGAAGAAAAAAAATAGGTTAAAGGCTGTCGCAATTTGTGATTGTGACGCTATAATTTTGCCATTTACACATAACTTATATGATGTTCCCTTTTTAGGAGATAAGTGCCGATAGAACTTTTCAGGCACCATGAGCATGAGGTTCTTCATTGTAACGCATAAATAATAGTTCTTGCTTTTTTTAATGCAGTCCTTTACTTGTGCAAGTATAGTAGAAGCTCGTTCATACGTTTTTGAAAAATAACGCGGAACTGAACGTATTATCCGGGAAAACGTATGATCCAAACACGAAAAAATCGCGCAGTTTCTCTGGAAAAGCATGCATTGATATAAATATTAAAGTATTTTACAATTTCACGCAATTCGGGCAATGAAACGTCACGAGGCAATAAACGTCTGCTTATATTAGCTCTGACGCGTGTTGGAACGCACCCGAAGGCATGGCAGTGACTGTGAGCGCTAGCCGTCAGTGCTGACAGCATCGAGAACGGAACGCACACGTGTTGTCCCTTGCTTCCATGTTTAAACTACTCCACATCTTCAGGCAAATTATTTAACATGTAACAAAATGCGCGCGTTCACATAGTCATTTTCTCGGCCTGCCCAAACCGTGCGCGCGGCCATCAATACACAGTGCGGACGCACGAGCCACGTTGTGCCCAACGGCACGCACTCTGGTACATAAGCCGTGCGCACCAAGAGCACTAGCCTTGCAGGTCACATAACGGACACATCACATGCGCTGCACGGCCCAAGCCAAGGTCGCTGGGCAAGCGCATCGCGTGCATGTTGACCGTCAGAGCTAGCAGCTTAGTCTCCAAACGCTGTGAAACGTTCAGCCGTTCTTTTTTTTACAGCCTAAGCTGTTATGAGATCACAACAACGGTGCCGTAGTTGTCCGCCGCCGACGCCCGTGTCCATAACCACTATTGCTCCTCGTGAAGAACAGGACAACTGCTGCCATCTATTGGCGCTGATTTCCTCTGTAGCCTTCGAAATGTGTTTTTACGAAGCGCTGCCTCGTGAAGCAGTTTTGTCGTATCGTTCCATGCATCACGTGACAGGCGACGTGCGCAGCCCCGACAGCAACCTGACTTGGCTCTTCGATATACCTGATGGCGCCTCCTCGCAAGATGCGGACCGCTGCTGAAGAAGTCAATCGCAGAGTTACGCGCGCGGCTGCAGCAGGGCAACGTCGGGCACAGCAGACCGCTGTGCAGAGAGAAGCCCAAACCGCAGAGTTATGGCGCAGGGGACACCCACCACCTGTACTTGCACGAGTTTCCCCAAGCGTTTACAATGGCCTCTAGGAAGGTCGCTCCTTCAGCTTACGCTGTCACCGTCCTGCGATTCCGCGCAGGCCTGGCTCTTTTTTTCTCTCTCTCTTCCCCCTCTCTATTTTTTTAACCTGCGCTTCCTCGACGCTACCACCGCAACTTACCAGCTGACAAACGAGCGTGCAAACTTTCGGCGGTTACCGGCTGTTCCAGAGGTGCGTGAGTGCAGCACGCGCCGAACGCGACCTGCGCTTTTGCTCGACGACAAAAGCGGCCAAATTCGACACGTGCAATGTACGCTTGCCAGTGCAAGGTCACGCTCGTCACGCGACTACAGTACATGATTACATGACGCAATGCGTTGACAACTTGTTCGGTTTGACGCAATGGGAGCATCCGCGCGATCATATCACTGGCGATATAACCTTCCGATAGACTGCGTCCGCTCTCTCTCTCTATGTCATGAGTAAAGGGGCCCACAGCACGCGCCACAGGGCGAAGAAAGAGAGAGGGCGTTCAAAGTAACGGAGAGGCGCCAGAATGCACGCGCCGGTGACACGCTGGTGTTCGTGGTTGGTTGACAGCGGGCTTCGTGGCACGCGACCCGCGCCACGATCGGAAATGGTAAAGAGCTGAGCTGGGAATTGTCTGAGTGGCGACCGCCGAGGAAGGACGCATCGGCAGCTACGCTCTGCCGATGGGACGAGGTGTTCGGTTCGGGAGCCAGGATGCTGGTACCCCATCGTGTGGCCGTGGACCTCGATTACGTTCGGGCGAGGCTCTTTGGAGGTCCTGCAGCGGTCGGTTCCTGACGCACCGTCAACAATCCCCCTTCAAGGGTCGGCCAGCAGCAATTCACCAGATCATGCCGCTACGTCGCCGTACCTGTACTTAGGCCTCCGGGTAGGCCTAACTCGGGGAGACTGGCCACATCATTACTTGAGACCAGGCGTCGGCTGCAGCAGCAGGCGGTACCTTCCGGCCGACGTAAGGGAGGCCGGCGACAATTTGGAGTAACAAGACGAGGTCCAGACCGGCAACGGACTCTGCCGTGAAGGAAGCATCTCTGACCACGTAAGAACGTTTCATCTGCTATTCGTGACATCGTCGCCGAAACCAACGTGGCCAGACCGAGGACTGAGAGTCACGCTAAATTGAGACTTTAGAAAAATATTGGTAGATTAACTAGTCGGGTGCAATTGGTAGTCAATTTTATGTATTAGCTCTTTTCTGCTTGTATATATTTTGTTCACCTTTGGTTTGTCGTGTGCTGTGTTCATAAAAGTTTGGTTTGCCGTTCTCGAAACGCTACCGTCGTCAAACGTCTCTCTCTCCCTCTCCAACGCTCGGCATTTCGCCCTCCGAGATCCGCGTACACGCGACGCTCTAAAAAGCACAGGATGCGCTCTGTATTCCGTACGAATTATCGGCTTTCGAACTTGCTTATTTTTGTTTTTAAGTAACGACCGTCATCTCGCATATCGGTAACTTGCGATCATAAATGGCAGGTTCAACGATGTTTTCGAAGCAGTATTGGGAGAATTCCTCTGGCAATGCTTGTGCACTAGCTATCTAAACGTGCCAGACATTTTTATTTGCGCTTTTTGGGCGTGGTCATCGAAGGTGAGGTGAGCGGAAACGGGCAGTCAGAACTTTCAGCTTTCAAACTTTATCAAGGTGGCGCCACTCGGTGGGGGAAAAGAGGAGAGACGACCCACATAAACACTGTTTGTGCTTGTGATTGCGCTTGCGCTCCCGAATCGGTCCTACTGAAAGAAATGGCAACATGTCTCGGTTATCGGTCATTAAAAGTGCGCTCTACGTACGCTTCCAACAGCTACCACACGCGTGCTGTTAAAGCTGCCTTGATCGCGAGTGTCAGCGGCGATACCGATGAATGCGGTGTGTTACGTCTAGCTTGGTGATAGGTGTCGCAAGAGAGCACACCGGCGTTTTCTTGTGACACGGTCGGGCGAGTACTGTGGTGCAGCCACCGCAGTGGGCAGCTACTGCTCTCGATCGCGCGAGCTTCCCGACTTCTCGGTTGCACGCGGACTCTAGATGCCAGAAAACATATCATCCGATCGTAGTGGGACGGTAAATCGAACGTTGGTGCTGAATAATCGTATTTTCCGGGAACGTATTAACCGGAAGAAAAGAAGCGTAACTCTACGAGAAAAGTTCGTGTTTTCGCGATCGCGAACGTTGGGACCGGGAAATCGTATCAACTGGGAACGTATCAGCGAGGTTCTACTGTATTATTGAAGGCTTGTTTTTGTTGGCAGCTGAAGGACACACCCAGGTGCGCTTTCTTAACCTTTTTGCTTTACGTTGTAACTGAATAATTTCTTTATTTTTCTTTATTTCTTTGTTTACCAAGGACTAGCATTTCGTATTCATTTCTTCGTGTTTGGCACAAAACCTTTCACACATTTCAAACAATGCTTTTGAAGAAGTGCACCCATGGTGCAATCGGTTGAATCACTTAAAGCGACAAAATCAACCACAATAAGCATTAGCTGTCCCGGGCATGGCAATACAACCAAAAAACGATTATCGCTTCTGTAAGATGTGGCATAACTAACATGAAAGACAAAAGGACGAGACATTTTCAGTGCATCGTTTCTTGTGTTTTTGCCGAGCCCACTGAAGGTTTCTTTAATCCGATATGTATTTATAATGTCCTTTGTTGATGGCCTCACGCTACCGATGTGGGGCGGATCCATGAGTAGATCATGGCACACACTAATGCCGAGACTTGAAGCACTGCACAGTGCCGATGAACAATCCAGATGAACCATTCAAGCTGGCGACGATAAAAAACAGGTGGTTGACAGCAAGAGGGTCTGAAAGACGAAAACACATTTTCAGTGCTCCATTCCCTGTGCTTTCGCCGAGCCCGCTGTGATTGCAGAGGATCAACACATCGATGGCCTGTCCTTTAAAGGAGAGGCCATTGACGTGGTGAGCCTCTGCGATCACAGTGGTCCTGAAACGGCTCGAGAAGGAAGGACCCCATCTACATAGGATACGTTGGGGTGATCGGAGTAGCATGCCTGAAGGGCGTCAGCATGCACTTGCCTTATCTGGGTTTCATGCTACAAGCGAGCAGGTATACGCCGCAGGCGTTTGAATTTTATACAGGCTGGACCAGTCAAGGACCAACTAAACTAGGCATTTAGCACAATGCCAGAACACACTTAAAGATAAGAAAGGCATACTGTTCATCGTACCTTGTGATTGATATACAGTCAAACCTCGTTAATTCAAAGTCGCATAATTCGAATAAACGGATAATTTGAACTGGCCCATTGGTCCCGGCAAAGTTACATGTATTTGAATGGGGAAAAACTCTCTTTAATTCGAACCTGAAACACACGCCACAGTTAATTCGAACAAGATTGCCCGTCCGCTAAGACTATATTTCGTGAAATCCCAAGCCAATCGCCAAATATTGATGCGTCAGCCACCGTAGCGTCGCAAATCCGTACCCATCCGCTCCCTCTGCGGGCACTGGAAGGTGCCATCAGCTGGCAGAAATCATGCCTCGCGCTCTTACAAGGGCTCTTGGCGCTGTCCTTCTCCTTCTGCAACGTGCATGAGGAAAGAGGATATATTCAGCGGCTACGGGCCGCCGGGCAAGCGAAGCCGTTGCGGCCGTGCCACTGAGCTATGCCGCACATGCACAGTGGCATCTCCGCTGGCCCGCACACATGCTGCAAGACGAGACTGGTGGTGGCAGCGCATGAGTCACAGTCAATAGCGCACATGTTTCTAATGTTGGTATTATGCGCAAGCGCTGTCAATCAAAGGGACCCTTGCTAGTTCGAACTCCGGTTAATTCGAACAGATTTCCTGTCCCCTCGGAGCTCGAATTAACGAGGTTCGACTGTATAAACATAACAAGCACACAGGCAAACCCATCGAACCTGGGCGCCTGAGGTGCCAAGCGAGCACATTACCACTAGGCTACGGTGGCTCCTCGCACACTGCACATATAGCAAGTAAATCTGTCAAATTGGCTCTTCTAATGATGGTGCTTATACGACGTGAATTGTGCTCCTGATGTGTGTTAAGCATTATCATAGAAATGTATTAATCAAAATGTATGTTTTACTATCACTAGGCATGCCCTTGACCAACTTTGCTTGATCCCATAGGAATACTTCAACAAACGACGCTTATGATATGCACATCAGTACGCCGCAGCGTGCATTTTATCTGCAGAAAAGAAAGGTCTGTGCTGTGCAGTGACATTAGTGCCAACGCTGCGGTGCTGTCTACGTTCCTTGTCAGTCCACGTTAAGCAGACCTGAACTCATGCTCCTTGCACAAGGACCTTAATCCTGTGCTTATGTCAAACAATTCGTTGTAGGCAATTTGCTCGCTGACTGCTTCGCATGACACCGATTCCCACGATGCGTGGGATCTGCAGGAAATATTTTTACTTTGTATGTTTGTGAAGTAAATTTAACATTTTTACATGTCTTGCAATTTTGTTGTGAATGTTGTTGCATAAATATTTGTGTATTTGATAATTATGGTTAAACACGGTTGTTTGCACTAGTACTGGTGGAAGTGAAATTTATTCCTTTTAAATTGGTATTACACATGCTCTTCAGTGTGATGCCTCTTCTGCTGACGGTAAAGCACTGTTTCTAGTGGCTGCAGTTTCCATGTGTGAGCAGCAGTAGTGTCGAATGCAGGGGTGCTGCTGAGCCCCGGCTGGTGTGCTTCCACAAGGAGAGCGGCAGTAACGTGGGCCTGCGGCTCACTGGTGGCAACCAGGCTGGGGTCTTTGTCACTGCCGTGCAGCCAGGAAGCCCTGCTTCCCTGCAGGGGCTACAGCCGGGCGACCGCCTCCTCAAGGCAAGCGTTATTTTCATCCCGGTTTGAAAAGTCTAGGTATATCAAGTGGTGGAGAAATACCTTCTCACTGTGTCCATCGAATGCAGTACACTGCTCAAGGGACACATGACACCGAGATTTCAAACATGAGATGTTTCCTTATTTGACTGTATTGCATACGGAGATATTTCTGACCCAGTACAAGTGGTCAACGTTGCGTGTAAGATATTTCAATATAGCTTTAAAGATAAGCGTAGGCATGCTCATCTGAGTTTGCAGCACCTCGCGGCGTCGCCACTAGTGTGGCCTGGTTAGTGGTCTATTAGTGACGTTTGACTAGTGGAATAGTGGTTATTTATTTATTTATTTATTTATGTATTTATTTTCAGAATACTGTCAATCCTGAGCGACCATTGTTACTGGAATGGGAACAAAATGCTAACATTACAAAAGCATAGGCAACCAACTGCTTATGCACAAATATGCAAAAGAAAGAATAACTCACTCAAGAAAATTTTCACTAAAACGCGCAACTGACTCTTATTTTCATGGGAATGTTTCTAATATATGTACAGCCGCCAACTTTAACTGCAGTGCGCGAGTGGCAACCGTTCTGTGCGCCAGCGCCGCATGACGGAGCCAACTTGCAAAAGGTTAGAGAGTATGCGCCTGCCGAAGCCGCGCGCTCGGCTTCAACTGTCGTCTGCTAGGCTGTTCTTTTTTGCGGTAGGCACGCCCTTATCAGCTTTATTGAGACGAACAGACAGCATGACTAGGCGAATTGTTTTGCTCGTATCTTGTGTTCCGAAAACGGGTGTCAATATCAAGCTGATAAAGGCGTGCCTTCCTTAAAAAAACAGCCTAGCAGACGACGGTCGAAGCTGAGCGCGCGGCGTAGGCGGGTGCATACTCTCGACCCTTTTGCAAGTTGGCTCCGTCATGCGGCGCTGGCGCACAAAATGGTCGCCGCTCGCGCACTCCAGTTAAATAAGTTGGCGGCTGTACATACAATATACAAACATTAGAATGCAGTGGTTTCAAAATCGGAAAAAGACAGGAATGAATGGAGAAAAGATCGATAATTGTTATAGCCTACACATGGTAATTTGAATCATTGCACAAAATGGTCAAACAACAGAGGAAAATGAAGTGGACAGAAAGAGCGCAAGCTTTCAACTGGTTTATTGCCTTCGTGCACTGCTGACATAAGCATTATTCTCCTCCCACTAAAGTGGGGTATGAGGATGGTGTCAAAAGAGGGGCTTGGCAGGATATATAGGATGTACACGTGCAGACATCATCACATCAGCGCATGCTGTGCAGAAAATTGTTTTATGCACTATACAAAGAGACAGATATGTTACTCACACAGCGTTCAGCCAATTCCTTAATGAAAAAGAAATCACAGCATATCCACGAGGTGGATGATGATGAGTGGGCGAAGCTGCGGAGGTTCATTGGTAAAAACCGTGAATCTTCCGTGAATCTTGCCCAGTACATCATCAAAGACGTGACAAACACTGTGTGTCGCCATCTAGCGCTCTCCTATCACACTTGAGCACGTAGCGAGCGCCTCTGCTCCATCTATTGATCAGAGAGAGAGAGAGATGATGGGCGGAAGGCAGGGAGGTTCACGTACTAGCTAAGCAGCACCACAGCGCTCGGACGGACAGACAGACAGGCAGACTCCCATACTACGTGTTCCCATACATCTGAATGAAGCAAGCACCGCAGTGCCATCACGCCATCTAGTGAGCACTTCATAAACAGTGGTGTAGGTTACACGATACGACGGTACGTGACAACCGACCCACAGCTTAAGGAGCTTCGCCCCTAAAAAGCGTGCAGCTTGCACAAGGTCTCGATCATTTGAGCGAAATCTGATTGACCACTCCTGTGGCACACTTCACGAATGTTCCATGTTTTCTACCTCAGCCACTCTGTGACACACCTGGCTTTTTGTATGGTGCAGAAATGAATTTTCTGCACAGCACGTGTTTGTGCAACGATGGCTGCACGTATATATCTTTTCCTCCCCTTTTGTTTTCTCTTTCACACCGTCCTTTTATCATCCTTACAGGGATGCTTGAACAATGCTTATATCATCAGTGGTCGAAGGCAATAAACCAGTTGAAACTTTGCGCTCTTTCCATCCACATCGTTTACCTGGTTGCCTGTTCATTCGGCGCACTGATTCCACTTACAAACATACGTGAACCAGCTCGCACAGCAAGATTTTCTCCTATCAGTGGCTTAGTACAGTGGCTTAGTACAGTCAAACTCCACTGCAGTGAACTCCGCTACAACGAAATTCCCACTTCAACAAAGGTTTTTCGACTCCCCGCCCGTGTCCCATACCCTCCAATGTATCAAGACTTCATCCACCATGAACCACTTTTTTATTCTTCTTCTGGTTCAACGAAATTTTCCCGGGGCACAATTCACTCAGTCTGCCATGGGCTGAACCACACTAACTATTTCTAATAACCTCTAACAATGTAAATTATAGTAACAACGTTTTTCATCGTTAAAAACGGCATGAAACAGAACTAAAAGTACACATGACAGCAGCTGTCCTGTGCACTTGTCCCCTTTGTTTTATTGCAGTAGCAATTATATGGGCAGTCCCGATGGGTTTTTTGCCGCCGTCGCCACCATGTCCTGTATAAAGTCAAAATTCATAACTCCGCGAGCATCGTACGTTCTACCCCCGGGTCAAAGCACGTGAGTGGGGGTGACGAACACGGCTGAAGCCGAGATCATACAAGCCCAGCACATCTCCATCGCTCAGAAGGTGCATGCGATAACATCACCCCAATCGAGATGCCTGCCGTCGAAGCGGAGAGGAAGCGCCCCGCCCATTTTTAATGAACATGGAAAGTGTCTAGCTCGAGCAGCAACTGTGCACTTCGCACGGTCGCCATCACGCCCTATCTTGGTAGCCATCAGCAGGGGGCTCGTAAACCCTTCTGCGTGCTGCACTTTCAACATGAAGAGACTGTTAAAAGTGTCCCTCGAGCAGCCTCATTCTCTTATGCCAGTGATCTGTAGAGTTACACGAGACGTGATCGTCCAGAAGTAACTGAGCGATCCCAAGATCCTCAAGAGCGCTCACGTCGCCACCGACTCATCTGACAATGAAGAAGCCACGCATGGTGTTCTGACGGTCCTGACATCGTGACTACTTCGCAGGTCATGGACTCCTTGGGCATCATACGTAGCTTTCTTGGCACCCATGACGAAGACGTCGCCATGCAGCTCCTCACAGAGTGTGAGCAGCGCATTCTTCCGTTGCTCGTACGAAAGTGCAAACAGGCGAAAATAAGTGGTTTTTAATATTTTGGAAATAAACTGCTCCCAGAGGGTCGTGCATATCTTTTTATTTACCATTTTTTTCTGCGACAACGAAATTCTCGCTACAGTGAAATTTTTCGCAGTCCCTGCGAATTTCGTTGTAGTGGAGTTTCACTATTAGCAACTTCGGAGCTCCGTGATGATATCCTCAATTCTTCCTAGAAAGTTTTCTAGTGTTGTCTGGGCTAGAGTAAGTGGGTGAAGCGCATTTCATTATCATATCACTTGAGAACAAAAATGAAAAGTAGAAAGTATTATTGTCACAAAAATATTCTTTGAACATCTGATCGTGTTTCTGATGCATTTTCACTTTCTCCTCTGCAGTAGCGAAGGCTGTGGCATTGCCTTTAAAGTGACCGTTTAAAGGCTGATCAAAGAATTCCAGTAGAGGTGTGCGAATATTCGAAATTTCGAATAATTTCGAAAGATCAGATGAAATTAAAGCCTCCAAATATTTGTACTGAGTCACTGTACAAAGGGTTACACCGTCAAAGATATTTAGAAGTACTAATAGCTTACTTTTAACAGCGATGCTGCTTAACCTGGAGATATAGCTGTTAGGCGTCCGTAGAAAACTATTATTATAATGAAATAACTGTGTGTGCACCACTATGAAATGCTCAATGTGCAGCATTTGCGAGCACACTCCGCCAGGTCAGCTATGGGATTGTGTAGCCTTGTATAGTATTTTATAGTAAGGTGGTGCGAAGGAAAATGAGGGTGAAAAGGAAGTCGAGGAGGTGAAAGAGTGAAGTACTGTGCAGGCATGTACAATATAGCAAGCAAGGGGTGTGACAGGGAGGTGAAGGAAAAAGAAGGGAAGAGGGTAGAGCATAGCATAGTCCTGTAGGATACAGCATAGCAAGGACTGGGAAGGGGAAGTGATTGTGAGGAGGATGGGGTGTGAAAGGGAGCTGAGGGTGGAGAGTGATGTGAGGATGAGGGAAAACTTGCGGGAAGAGGATAAAGTATAGCATAGGTTTGTACCGTTTAGCGTGGCGAGGAGTTGGAAACGGAAGCTAGATTTAGGGGGGGGGGTATAGTGTAGCAAAGAGTAGGAAAGGGTAGTGAGGGTGAAGAGGAGGGGTAGAGGGAAATGCCACCAGCAGCTATGCTGTTTCCTCAACCTTGTCAAACTTAAAATCGACCAGCTCCGCTTTGTTTAAGCTGTTCGTATGACTTAGTGCAAGCATTGCATATGTATATATTATTTTGTTCCTGCTCACTGTGACTGTCTTTTCAGTATTATCTATCATCTGCCAGTCTCGGCACCACTGGGCACATTGTGCAGGGAATCTTTAAGGGCAATTTGATCATTAATATCTTTAATTTTCTGGAAGACATGCAATCATCTTCAGATATCCTAATTTTAACGTTTGCTGTTTCATGAACGTCAGCTGTAAATAACAAAAACAAAAAGCAAGTGAGGGGCTAGAACAGATCCATGTGGGACACCCAAAAGGACCCTGACCATGGTATATGTCACATGGTAGCGAAGCTTGCACAGAAACCCATGTGTCCACCGAATGCCAACTTGTATCGATCTTATAGCACCGTCTACTCAGGGGGTGAAATGTCCGGTGGAAACAAAAATGAAGTGGATGTGACACCACATCTGGTAAAAAATAACGGTGACGTCATCTTTGTTGTTAGTGGCGTAAAATTTGTTTTTTGTTTTTTTGTCACAGGTTCGTGACAGGTGGTATTGTTTTATATCTTTCATTTCCTCTGTATGCTATGCACACATTGAAATTTAGAACTTCACAAGGAGGCACTACACGCCTCTCTGGCTTTCTTTTTTTAAAGCATGATGAAATGTGTTCACATGGCTGGTAGGAATTGAATAAAATTTTGAATTTTGCGAAAAACCCCTGAAATTTACTCCTCTGCGTTTGTCATGAACTTGGCCTTTCCTTAATATGTCTTTTCCATTCGTCTAACACAAGTGACCTCATAACGTGTGATTTGCGATGCATCAAGATTTTTCATGTATGTAGCCAGTCCACCGTGGCGCTCCATATTTTCGTCGAGTTTGCACCGAAGAAAAGAATTATCTCAGCAGTTACCTTTAATTGGTATTGCACCGTCAATCAAGAAAGATACAGAGACCCTAAGTTGGGACAAATTGTGGCAGAAAATTAAAAAAACAAAAAAAATCACCCTAAGGATATCTCAATCCATTGATCAAAATAACCCTTAAGATGGACAGCAAATTGGCTACCTGTTTCAAGGTCCTCCAGCTTACTTGACCGCAACTTGTCTCGGTAACCTTTAGCAGTAAACTGAAATCTTTGGAGTAAAGCTTTCTTCGCCTTGTCATAGTCCAACGAATCCGTGGGAGAAAGGCGGCCAAACACCTTGAGGGCCTCCCCTGTTAGAAGCATGCTTAATGCCGTGGCCCACACTTATCTCTAGGCCAGTCCTGCCCCGTAGAAACGACCTCGAAATGCCTGAAGTAAGCATCGAGATCATCTCGCTTTTCATCAAATACAGGCATGAAGTTTCGGGGGCATATTTGCTGAGGTATAGGACGATCGGTGGCGACGGCTAGCTCTGTGCGTCTACCCACATGTGCTTCAGTTTTTAGTACACGCAGGCAAAGTAACAACCTATTCTTTCTTTTTCTCTTCTAATTCTGCTTTCTGGCGTGCCAACTCCAACTCCTCTTTCAGCGCACGATCCTCTCACTTGGCTTGCTCGTGTTTCATGCATCATTCTCGCACAGCTTCTTTGCGCTTCTATTCGCATTCGGTGGCATGCGCTTCCCTCGCACACGCCCGCTCTCCATCTAACTGTTGTCGGAGTGCGTCTCCTGTTAGGCTAACTTCTCGCCTACGTTAACAAGCTCCTTCAAGTCCATTCTTCTTCAAAAGATCATCTGGATGCCACAATCAGCCTCGTCCTGTCGTGGACGCCATTCTCATGAGAGGTTTGATGGGAGCAATAATCAGGCTCGGAACGCCAGCGTTCACATTGAAGTGACGAGGCTGCTTGGGTGTTCTAGACAACACTTTATACACTCAAGCACATGCACACAATCCACCAAACCAAAACACGAACAAATCGACAAGACAAACTTAGCATCTCTACTAACAGTCTCGGCCGACACAGGCGCACCCTCTGGCAGGACGGGCAACTGGAGGGAGCCGAGGTCCCATTGCCTGGCGAAGAGGGTGCAGGAGAGTGCCGAGGAGACGAATGAGCGATGGCTTGAGGAATGCTGCAGGAGAGCCACTGCAGCCTTGGAGCAGGAAAGGTGACAGCGAGGTCACACAGGCGGCCACGTGAAGCCCGGAGCTCCAACTCATGGACCACACATAGATTCTCGACACTCGGGCCCAGGCACCCAACTATTCCAAACGGGGAAGTCCGTCTCCTCTCTGTATTCTATTCCCACTTCTTCGCAATGCTCTTGCGGTTGCGCAACCTTGCGCGTGCTCCAGCCTCGTCATCGTCTTTGCCTCCTCCTCTGGAGCACCGAGCACAGGCCCATACTTTTGCACGCACATCACACACACACACACACATTATATAGCGCATACACCTTTGTTGATGGAGAGGAAGGAATAGACGACATGAGCGCTGAAAATTGAGCAGTCCTTGTGGAACTCGAATTTTCACACCTTCTCTGCTGGTGGCTACATCACTGCAAGAGCAACCTAGGCAAAATTGTTTGTTGTGTACATCTGCAGCAGGGCTTCAAGATCTTGCAGAGAACAAAAGTCTACATCAAATGACGACTGTGAGAGGAGCCTCCCGTTTACGTGGACAACACGGGTGATATTGTCCCGCACAACAATGTTCTTCAGGATTGTGTACACCCCCGCTTTCATTTCGACCACGTAAAAAACAATTTGCTGATGCCGCCCTGATTCTTCGAGTACTGCCTTTGTGTAGTTGGCTGAGAGCCATTTTGTCGCACTATTCTCGAAAAAATTGGCAAAGCCAGTCAGTGCACAGCAGGAGAACAGGCCCCTCATTGTTGGACAACTCCTCTTGTCCAAATGCTTCATTTGTGGTCACATCATGCGTAGATGCTGCCCTTTTCTTTTAACACGAAAGTGTTTTATGCCAGTGTCCACCATGACTCCACACGTCACTACCGTAACTGATATGATGCAGTAAAATAAACATAAACTAGAAAGAAAAGCACTCAAATAAAAACTTCTGTGGATGCTCTGGGAATCGAACTCACAGCCGCCCTCTCCACGACGAAAGGTGGCCGCTGTTCTGTCACTGCGCTAATGCCACATGTGCCCAAAGCTGTACAAACATGCTTTATATTTCTTCAAGGTTTCTTCGTTCGAAGCTCTCGTCCAGTTCGGTGCGCACGCATCCAGGGGCACCTTGTCTGGAATGGTGCCGCCATCCAGGAGAAGTGAATTACTGCAGTTTACTTCACCTCTCCTGGATGGCGGCACCATTCTAAGCACGTTCCAACGTCCTCCTCGATGGACGTGGGAGCCACACATGCATCGGAAAGAAGCGTGATAAGAAAGAACATAGCCGTGTTCGTAGAGCTCCGAGTGTGTGTGTGCTATTCCCGTGGACGCTTAGCCATGCTCCCTACATAAGCTGCAGAAATTAGTGTCCTTTCCTTAACCGAACCACCACCACTGCCGATAGCACAGTGGTAGAACACCGGTCACGTTTCTTTGTGGGTAGCGTTTCCCGCCGACCACTCTTTGAGCATGATAGGAACAAGAAAGCTGCTGCACAAGGTGCCCATGGCAACGACGTTGATGGGTCAGTGTGGTGCAACTAAATATGATGGATACCTTTGTTGTACGGCATTTACGATTGATTGCATCCATTTATTACATAACCTACTTCAGTCACCGCAGGGGGTTGGTCCTTGATGTTGTGGAGGTTATGCGTGAACATGGGTTCGTCCGCGTCAAACAGTGCCGCACGAGCGAAAAACCGTCAGCAGTTGGCAAGTTCACCTCGATGTAACAATAAACATTCAACTGCTTATGCAAAGACACATTTCACTTTTGTGTTATACCGATTCCTTTGACAGAGGAATCAGCCACATTTTTTTTTTCAGAGATCGCTGCCGAGTCACCTTTCTCGACAAGTAACTAGGAAGGTTGGGAAAGTTAATGGGGACTGCGCCTTCCTTCAATGTCCAGTACATCCGGTTGATCTCGATGACTTCACCATTGATAATATTGTTACGCGCTATTCCGCACAGTTAGCGACGCATCCTGACGAGCCTGGAGGAATGCACCAAGAAGGTGGTGAAGACAACAATCGGAGCAGCGCTCGTGCTGATGCTCTGCCACCTTGCCTGCTGCAGTCTTTCCTTGCATATATTGTGTAAATATAATTTTTACACTGCTCCGGTTATTCTTATCCCCGTGGCATTTTTGGTGGAAGTGCTGGGTACCCACACGGTACAATGGAGCTTCGCAGTGGTTGACGCTTGGCTTTCTGCGCAATGGCGGAAAAGGAATCAGCGCCCGCCGAGGTGAGTTCAGGAACAACGGTCGTCCTTCCTCAGCCTAAAAGACCCAGGCACATTCTGCAGGACTGCCAATGTCGACATTGAAGACTGGCTACCCATGTACAAGCGTGCAAGTAAGAGCAATCATTGGGACTAGACGATCATGTTGGCAAATATCTTATTTTACCTCAAGGGAACAGCGAAGGTGTGGTTCAAGAATAACGAAGAAGAAATTGGGAGCTGGGATGCGTGCAAGGAAAAGATGCATGCCCTGTTCGGCAAGTCTGCAGGCAGAAAGGCATCAGCAAAGAAGGAGTTAGCATCCCAAACGCAAACGTCGGCAGAGTCGTACCTGACCTATATACAGGACGTGCTCGCCCTTTGCCGCAAAGCCGACGACAGCATGGCGGAGTCTGGGAAAGTGGGCCATGTGCTAAAGGGCCTAGCAGATGACGCCTTCAATCTGCTAGTCTGCAAAGACCGCGACACCATCGATGCCATCATTGAGGAGTGCAAGCGCTTTGAGGTCGCCAAAGGTCTACGTATGGCCCGTCAGTTTGCTCGACTTCCGAACACGGCAGCAACATGGTCGTGTGAAGACGTGCCTGAGCCGTCGGTGCCACTCACCGCCAAACACGTCAAGAAAATCGTCTGACGTGAACTTGACACTGTGTCTCCTGCTTCTACGTGTGCCTATACTTGTGACCGTGGTTCCCAGATGGTGCCACTAGTCCAAGCTATCGTGCATCAGGAGCTCTCCCATGCTGGCCTAGACACTGTGTGTGCCGCAGTTCCTTACCGGCCGATCGACCGCCGTCCTCCTTTTTCGTACACGCAGGGTGAAAGGCCGCTGTTCCGTACTCGCAATCCAGCCAAGTGGAGGACTGCTGACGGCCATCCTGTATGCTTCCAATGCCGTCATATTGGACACGTGGCTCGTTATTGTAACAGCCGGTGGTATTGGCACCAGCCGTATGGATCCAACTGCTGCCCTAATTCGGACCATGGCCGATTTCAGCCATACCGCGAGCCTCGCCAGACCACTGGTGACAACGTCCCCTTCACGTCGTACCGTCGCTCACCATTGCCGCATGGTCACCGGTCCTGCTCGCCGCTGTCTCATCGCCATTCTCGCTTGCCCCAATTCCGCCGTTCTACGTCGCCAACTGAACGCCTCCCTCGGGAAAACTTGCTTAAACATCTTCGAAATGCAGCGGGGCAGTCAACAACAAAATCGGCCGTTGACAGTGGTAGCCGACTCAACCCATCGGCATGTGCAATTTGGGAACCTGGTCTGTACTTCAGGTCGTAACTGTGCCCAGACAGTGACAGGGCCCACCTCAGCACTCTCGGAGAACAGGATTCGGGAACTGGTTTGTCTGCGGCGAGCAGGCTGAGCAGCAGTTTGTGGTCTGTGACTGCCTCAAAATGCTGGCTCCATAAGGACTGCCTGAACTCTTTAACGCCAAGAACAAGGCTCAACGCCTTTCATTTTATTTCACTTTCATTCATTAAAGACCGTATTGAAGGGGTTATTGAAGGGGTATTACATAAGTGGTGGGTGCATACACGAAAAATCAAAGCCATATTTTAATACAGTGCAAAGTAATGTTATAGTGGCCAAAAAAGTGGAGGGACAAGTGATGGCTGTAATGACGCTGTTGCTGCACTGTAGAAGAATGAGGACGAGAAAGTGACGGTGCGAGCACGTGGGTGAGCAACTTGTTGGGGGTGACCGGTGCGACAGGAGATGCATGTCGGGGGGGGGGAGGAGGATGTTTGGTGGCTGGCCGAGTGAGCTGTAAAAGAACTTATGAAAAAGACAAATGCTAGCAGTGCGGCGACAAGATGCAAGTAATGATAATCCTGATTGTGTTTTCAGTGCCGATATGCTGACGTCGTATGAGTACTTACGATGAATAAATCTTGTAGCTCGTTTTTTGAAGTGACTCGAGTTCATTGACGAGATGTATTTGACGTGGGTTCCAGATGGGGGATGCGTATTCTAATTTCAACCTGATTAGAGACTGATATGCGAGTAGTTCTACATTTTGAGGGGCATGGCGCAGATGGCGTTTTAGGAACCCGAGTGTTTTATTAGCAGATGAGATGATGTTCGTAGTGTGTGTTGCCCAGGTTAGGTCACTACATAGGGTTACTTCGAGGTATTTGTAAAAAGAAACCAGTTCAAGGTTGGCGTTAGCAATTCGGTAAGAGAAAATGAGTGGATTTTTACGGCAGTGGAAAGAGACATTTTTGCATTTTTTAGGGTTTATTCCATTAGCCACATGCTACACCATTCTTGCACGTTTCGCAAGTCATCTTGAAGTGACGTGTTATCGGAAACGCTGTTGATTTTACGATAAATTATGCAATTGTCTGCAAACATATGGATGTTAGAGGCCACATGCAATGGTAGGTCAATAATGTAAACCAAAAACAGTAGTGGGCCAAGTACGGACCCTTGAGGGACGCTTGACGTTACAGGGGTAGCGCTGGATGTTTGATTGTTAACGGTGACTGATTGTGAACGGATACTTAAGAATGCTTTGATCCATGCTAAGATATCGGCATTTAGATGTAACGCGGCAAGTTTTAGTAGTAGGCGCTCGTGAGGAACTTTGTCAAAAGCTTTTGAGAAGTCTAAAAAGATGGCATCGGAAGGTAGGTTACAGTCAGGGTGTACATGCAGGTCGTGAACAAATATAGCCAGTTGCGTTTCGCGGGAAAAACCTTTCCTGAAGCCATGCTGTGATGGATAAAGAAATGGTTAGCGTCGAGGAAGTCCATGGTATGGGTGTAGATAATATGTTGAAGTATTTTGCAGGGTACACTGGTTAATGAGATGGGGCGATAATTCAGTGGGGAGTGTTGCCTGATTTGAAGACTGGAACGACCTGTCCGTGTTTTCAGTCGGGAGGCAGCATAGCTGTTGAAAGGGACTGTGAAAACAATAAACAGAGATATGCTGAACAAATATGTTTAGTGTTTTTTAGAAGTTTAGATGTAATTTCATCCACACCTACTGACGATGAAAGCTTAATATTGTCTATCAGGGATGTGGCGCCGGATGGAAAAAATGTAATTGGTTGCATAGGACATTCAAAAGTGGCATGGGAAACAGAGAATGACAGTTCACTTTAATGAGTAAAAACTGATGCAAAGGCGGTGTTAAACACGTGGGCACATTCAGCACCGGCTAGGGCATCACCCGACTCATTTGATAAGGTAATGGTGCACATGTCCTGTGGGTTAAGAACTTGCCAGAATTTTTTTGGGCTGTTCTTAAGCATGTTCGGCACTTCAGAGTGAAAGAATGAACATTTGGCATGGCGTATAGCTTCCAGGTAAGCAGTTTCAGCTTGTTTGTACTTATACCATGCTTAAGGTGTGTTACGAAACTTAGCTGTGCGGAAGAGACGTTTCTTTTTGTTTTCTGATCGCTTCAGAACTTTGTTGAACCACGGTTTTGCTGAGTTGGAACAAATGTTAATTTGGGGAATGTATATTTCTACCAAATTGTTTAGTTTCTCTTTGGAAATGCACCAGTTTTTGCCTACGTTTTGAGAAGGAAAGCCACTTTCAAAGGTGGGATAATATTGTGTAAGTTCATGATTAATTGCTATGTAATTGCCCTTATCATAAAAACGAATATTTTTTTAACAGCAGGTGTCGAGAGGTTTGATCACAAAGTCAACAGGAATGACTTTATGGTCGCTGATTTCAGGCAGACACGCAGTGGATGAAACACCCTTGGGATAATTTGTTAAGATAAGGTCTAGAAAACTGCGGCACCTACCGGCGACACGAGTCAGTTCTATGAGCACTTGGGATAAGTTAAAGTCTAGGCATACCTCAAGGAACTCGTACGATTCTCTTGATGTAGCCAATGGAGTAGCGGGTTTGACCAAGCGATATTTGGAAAATTAAAGTCTCCAAACAGAATTGCATGCATATTTGGGTGTTTGATCATGATTTCACTTAGGATGTTGTTTAGCTTGCGAGAGAAGTCTGGGGTGCTTTGAGGGGGCCTGTAGCAAACGCCTAGGAAGACTGAATGAGGTGCAGCGTGGCATGGATTTCAAGATCGGACACAACGTTTTCAGATTTGCAGGATATATCTTGGCTCACAGCGACAAGTAGCAAGTAGCCCTCCGCCTCCTGCATCCCTGCGATCCTTTCGAAACAGTAAAAAATTTGGTAGGTCAGCAAGCACCTCACTGTCCGCTACGTCTCCTGTAAGCCATGTTTCCGTTAATACTAGAAAGTTGCTGCCAATGACAAAACCAAATTAGAAATAATGTCACATTTTGGGAGGAAGCTGCGTATGTTAGTGAAGATAGCAGAAAGCAACAAGTTTGACTTCGGGATGCACCGAGAGCGGAAAGGCATATGTTGATGACTAGGCAACTGCTATGATATTTCTTTAACAGATTCAGTTTGGTCAAACCTGAACCTTTTGGTTCCAATGTGCAATGTTTTGAAGCGCAGCGAATAGGTCATAGATTTCGATTTAACGAAAGCAATAAGGTGTTTGGGAGCAAATCTGATGGACTGAGAGAAAGCTTCACTGACGCTAGGCTTACTGCCTTTAAATTTGGGGCCACTACGAAGGAGAGATTCTTTGGTTTCAAAGTGGTTAAATTTTGCGATAAGTGGCTGAGCACGGCCTTGTGAATGGCGCCCAAAACGATGCGCACGGTCAATGTGATTGGGATCAACGACCAAGTTCAAGTGCTCTTTGAAGTGGCGAATGATGATTTCTCCGGATTCGGCAAAAGTTTCCTTCAGGTTAGAATCCGGGATGCCATAACATATGAGATTATTTTGACGTGACCTGTTCTCAGCATCTTCCATCTGTGTAGCAAGTCGAGCGACCTGGCCAACTGTATGGGTGGTATCTGATCTTACTGTATCTAGGTCGAGTCGTAAGGTTGAGATGGCTTTATAATGTTCTTCTAAATCAGTCTTGCACTTACGTAGGTCGGATAGCGTTTTGTCGGTTGCCAGTAGTTTCGTTTTTAGGTCTAGTACTTTGTTGATTAACTTTGACTGGCCAGCAGTTAGCTTTCCTAACTCAGTCATTACGTCCTTAATATCGGGAGGGCCGGGATTGGTTTCTTTATTGCTAATTCGATATCCTCGTAGAACTGCTCTACTTGTTCGTTGTTGTAGCTCGTTGTTCGTGCATATCCCTGGATTACCTTAAGTTTATACTGCTCAAGACATGCAGTGTACCGCGCAGTTGGAAAAATGCTAACATAATCCTGATCTACAAGAAAGGTGACATAAAGGAGTTAAAAAATTACAGACCAATTAGCCTACTCCCAGTAATATACAAGCTATTTACGAAAGTAATTTCTGCGAGGATAAGAGAAACACTCGACTTTAACCAACCGAGAGAACAAGCTGGTTTTAGGAAAGGTTAAGTGACAATGGACCACAGCCACGCTATCAACCTTGTAATTGAGAAGTACGCCGAATATAACAAACCTCTTTATATGGCGTTTATCGGCTACGAGAAAGCATTTGACTCCATAGAAATACAAGCAGTTCTAGAAGCTCTACGACGACAAGGGGTACCTGGCGTATACGTGAAAACTATAAACAACATATACAAAGATTGCACAGCCACACTACTCCTACATGAGAGAAGCAGAGAAATCCCGATCGGGAGAGGTGTGAGACAGGGAGATACAATCTCTCCGATGCTATACACTGCATGTTTAGAGGAAGTCTTTAAACGTCTAGACTGGGAAGACAAGGGAATTCGAATGGACGGAGAACATCTAAGCAATTTAAGATTTGCGGATGACATTAGGCTCTTTAGAGCATAGGTCGGCGCACTCACTCATGAGTGCGCTCACTCGCACTCACTCGCACTCATTTCATAGACGTGAGTGCGAGTGCGAGTGAGTGCCAATGAGTGTGAGTGGAAGTGAGTGCGAGTGAGTGCAAGTGAGTGTGAGTGGAGGTGAGTGCGAGTGAGTGCCAGTGAGTGTGAGTGGAAGTGAGTGCGAGTGAGTGCCAATGAGTGTGAGTGGAAGTGAGTGCGAGTGCGAGTGAGTGCAAGTGAGTGTGAGTGGAGGTGAGTGAGAGTGCGAGTGAGTGTCAGTGAGTGTGAGTGGAAGTGAGTGCGAGTGAGTGCAAGTGAGTGTGAGTGGAGGTGAGTGAGAGTGCGAGTGAGTGCCAGTGAGTGTGAGTGGAAGTGAATGCGAGTGCGAGTGAGTGCAAGTGAGTGTGAGTGGAGGTTAGTGCGAGTGCGAGTGAGTGCTTGTGAGTGTGAGTGCGAGTGAGTGCCAGTGAGCATGAGTGGAAGTGAGTGCGAGTGAGTGCAAGTGAGTGTGAGTGGAGGTGAGTGTGAGTGCCAGTGAGTGTGAGTGGAAGTGAGTGCGAGTGAGCGCCAGTGAGTGTGAGTGGAGGTGAGTGTGAGTGCGAGTGAGTGCAAGTGAGTGTGAGTGGAAGTGAGTGCAAGTGCAAGTGAGTGCAAGTGCAAGTGAGTGGAAGTGAGTGCGAGTGAGTGCCAGTGTGTGTGAGTGGAAATGAGTGCGAGTGCGAGTGAGTGGAAGTGAGTGTGAGTGCGAGTGAGTGCCAGTCAGTGTGAGTGCCAATGAGTGTGAGTGGTATGTATGTATGTATGTATGTATGTATCCGTGGCCGTCTCGTTCATAGATTGTATACGAAAATCGCTATGCCATATGACTGCATGACGAATAAAGTGACAGGTCATTATATGAAAATCATGACGTGCATGATTTACATGAAACGGTCTTGGTGCTCTCCTGGGCCGTTTCGTTAATGGGATGTATACGAAAATAAGTATGGCACAACATGACTGCATGACGAACATAAATGACAGGTCATAACATGAAAATCATGGCATGTATGGCATGAGCGGCTTGATTTACATGCCATGGTCTTGGTACTCTCCTGCCCAGCTAGCATACAAAGGATTTATGACGACTTTGAAACGGATATCCTAGACGTTAACGTTGCAGACGGCACGCGTAAGAAGCCTTAGTCCTGGATGCGTCGTATATCGTCTGATGTCCGGCTCGTTGCTCATGCGTCTTCAAAAAGGTGGTCTTTTCGACGGCTTCGAGGAGACTCCAATAATCCCATTTTCCGGGATTTCTGAATCCGTTCAAAGACTTGCACATGCGTCATCAAAAAGCTGTTCCTGAAATGTTAGCCGTAATTTAAAAAAAGAAGCAGGAATCGTGCTCGGGAACTGGGCGCGCCCACCAAAATTTTGGTCTGGTTGCCACCCTCAGAATATATAAATGATAATCTGACCTCAGAGCTAACGCCTTAGGGGTTCAAATGACGCCAAGGCATTTTTTGCACCCCTAAGGCATTAACTCTGTGGTTCTGAAGGTGTCAACGGGATAATAATTTTGGGGGGCACCCACGATCCACGGACGTCGTCCCTGCCTTATGGTAGTAGCTGCGACCTGCTACGTTACCAGCTGTACCATAAGGTTTAGGGTGCTGCAGAGTGGGGGTTAGTGCCAGCCCACCTGAATACTTTCGTCCTAGGAAGAAGTGCTGGTGTCGCACTTGCATGGAACGCTTTTTTTTTTTTCTGGTGGGTCAATAGCACTAAAGCACTAGTATTGAGTGCAACAGAGCAATAGTGCAGTAAGGTAGGCACAGTTGTCTGCAAAGGCTTCATCAGTCTTAGCATTTAGGTCACAATTAGTTGTCATGCATACAAAAATCAATATAGCTTGTACTTTGTATAGTATGAAGCAAATCTACCAAAAACAGTAGTGACATATCTTTCTACAGTTAAGGATAGAAAGTTTCTTGGCAAGCGGCCTGACAAGGAGGCCCCACTGCCAATGATCATGACGTCAACAACATTTTATTCAACATTTCATTGAGAAACTAATTTATGGTAGTTTAAAAAAAAGAGAAATGCGAAGAAAATAAAACCACAAATATTCAAAAGGAACTGCAGAAGAAATAATTTAAATATATCTGGAACTTATTAACGACTAGAGGCTTACAGAAAGCGCACTAGTAACAATAATCAAAAGCCAAACGACAATGCATTTCTCAGCATGAGTGCAGCGCATCCTGTTATATGAGCACAGACAGCATAATGGATGACTGTGTGATAGCCGCTTTCAGTCATGTTATGCAGTATCTTCGCCACATAAAATCAATGAGTATGAACAAAGGAACTCAAATATGACCCAGGTATCAAAGTGAAAATTTGCCTAGGACTTCAGCTGATGTAAAGAGGCAAGCTGGAAAAGACAACCAAAAGCATCAGTCAAGTGACAATGAATACTGACCTAAGTGACCTTCAAAGAAAATATCGCATGAAATATTAACATAATCGTTATAATGAACAACACCACAATGCAGTTCATAATCTGTCACAGCGAGCAACATTACATCGAAGCAACCTCAGTTTCATAATGAAGCTACATACTCGCGTACTTGAAGTCCAATACACTGGAGACAGGTAGAGAGGGTGGCCTGATCTAGTACGCCCCGGCCTTCTACTCTACTTCGGGGACAACGCAACAGGGGAAGAATAGTGATGAAGCATGAGGATGGGGATAAGAATGAGTGATCCGTATATACATAATAAGACATGACTGCTTGCGCAAAAGGGACATGGACGCCAGTAATCATATTTCATTACGCTTGATACCAACTAGCCCAACTTATGGCAGCTATTCACTTCTGCAAAACAATGTGCTGTGACACGGAAAATGTCGACCCGGCTCTCTTGACATAAACACTGGCAATAGTCAAACCCCAGCACGGGTAACTGGGACCTCGCCTCTACTTGAAACGTGACAGGGGCCGCCATTAGTCGGACGAATATGCTGTGCAGGGAAATGCACTCGAAGATTGTGATAAAGGTCTAATAGTCGCATAATGGAAAGAAGCCACTTTAGTTGCATCTAAGTTTAATAGTCGCTTTTCATAATCCGCAACCTTGCGCAGTGGTACCGAACGTCTAGCATCCAGTCCATTTCTATTGAAAAAATGACCTTGCAGCATTTGGTAATTCGGTATGGTCCCCTATTTCGGGTGAAATACAGCTTTCATTTATTGCTTGTACTCCCATATCAGCCAGCCTAGTGGCCGCCGTCTACTGCTGTGGCACGAATGGGGGACAGTCGCGAAATACTATGTGTTCTAGTCTCTGATACATTAGACAGCGCTCACAGTTCGAGATGTACGCACGACTGAAGAGGTGCGCGTAGTGCCGAGTTAGGTCGGCGACCAGGTGAAACCTGCGCAGTGTACTGGCACCGCTGCCGTTTATTCTACCCGGGAGGAAAAACTCGTGTCACTCTATTTGCCGCAGATGCCTGCATAGGTCGGCGCACTCACTCATGAGTGCACTCACTCGCACTCATTTCATAGACGTGAGTGCGAGTGCGAGTGAGTGCCAATGAGTGTGAGTGGAAGTGAGTGCGAGTGCGAGTGAGTGCAAGTGAGTGTGAGTGGAGGTGAGTGCGAGTGAGTGCCAGTGAGTGTGAGTGGAAGTGAGTGCGAGTGAGTGCCAATGAGTGCGAGTGCGAGTGAGTGCAAGTGAGTGTGAGTGGAGGTGAGTGCGAGTGAGTGCCAGTGAGTGTGAGTGGAAGTGAGTGCGAGTGCGAGTGAGTGCCAATGAGTGTGAGTGGAAGTGAGTGCGAGTGCGAGTGAGTGTCAGTGGAGGTGAGTGAGAGTGCGAGTGAGTGCCAATGAGTGTGAGTGGAAGTGAGTGCGAGTGCGAGTGAGTGCAAGTGAGTGTGAGTGGAGGTGAGTGCCAGTGAGTGTGAGTGGAAGTGAGCGCGAGTGCGAGTGAGTGCCAGTGAGTGTGAGTGGAAGTGAGCGCGAGTGCGAGTGAGTGCAAGTTAGTGTGAGTGGAGGTGAGTGCGAGTGCGAGTGAGTGCGGATGCTGGAAAAATTTGGGTGAGTGAGTGTGAGTGAGTGTTCCCCTACACTGCCGACCTATGCTTTAGAGCAATGATGGAGACGAACTACAAAACATGATTGATGACTTAAACAAGGAAAGTATTAAAATTGGGTTAAAAATGAATAGGCAAAAGACCAAAGTTATGCTCAGTAGCCTAGCTAAGGAACAGGAATTTAAAATCAACAATGGACCCTTACAATGTGTAAGCGAATACGTATACCTGGGACAGTTACTAACAGGAACCCCTACCCATGAAGAAGAAATTCTCCGTAGAATAAGGATGGGTTGGAGTGCACTTGGAAGGCGTTACGAAATCATGACTGGAAACTTGCCGCTCTCATTAAAGCGAAAAGTATTCAATCACTGCATTCTCCCAATACTAACGTACGGTGCAGAAACGTGGAGGATAACTAAAAGACTAGAGATGAAACTAAGGAGCGCGCAACGTGCAATGGAAAGAAAAATATGATAGGGGTAACGCTAAGAATTAAAAAACGAGCGGAATGGATCAGGGAACAGACAGGAGTAGCCGATATTATTATATCAACTGAAAGAAAAAAGTGGACCTGGGCAGGACATGTCATGAGGAGGAAAGATAACAGATGGACAGTAAGAGCAACGGAATGGATACCAAGAGAGGGAAAACGCAACAGAGGCAGGTAAAAGGTTAGATGGAGCGATGAAATTAAAAAGTTTGCGGGCATAAAGTGGAACCAACTCGCTCAGGATAGGGTGGATTGGAAATCGTTGGGAGAGGTTTTCGTCCTGCAGTGGACCTAAATAGGCTGATGATGATGATGATCACCGTGGGCTCGGCAGCTGTATTAAAAAATATTTGCTGGATTTCTTCCCGAAAGAAAGATACGATCCACTAACCTGCATGGTGAAACACGGCGGATTAGTGGTCTGCGCTGGATAACAGACAACGAGCCCACAATTTGCGGGGGACGACAGGGGCGGTTTTATAGCTGACGTGTGCGACGATGCTGCTGACGATGGCACTTTCCATGATAAATCAGGATCCAGAGCGGGTAGCGGCGCCGCCGCTGGGCACGATGAATCGGTTGTGATGGCCGGAGGCAAAGGGCCTGCGCCGAGCGAACTGCGCTAGATTGTTGGGACGGCAGTAGCTTGAGGGGGGTGGCCAGGATTGTGGGCAAAAGAATTCCGGTTATGAAACCGTGAACCTGCATGGCAAAACACAGCGGATTAGTGGTCTGTGCCGGAGCACCGCCACCAAGCCCACCTCCTTATCTAACTGGCTCTAGTTTTGCTCAGCGGTTTCCAGGCAGTGGGAGGCAAAAGCAATGGGGCACTGTTTTCCAGATAACTCTCGTTGTGCCAGCACTGCTCCAATACTGAAGGGAGATGCGTCAGTGACTAGCTCAGTTGGCTTTCTTGGGTCAATGTGAGCCCATATGGCAGCAGAGGCCAACAGCTGTTTGCTTTTCCGAAATGGCAGCTATTCATCTGTTTTCCAGCGCCATGGTGTTCCCGACGCCAACAAACTATTGAGCGGCTGCAACACGGCAGAAAGTTTTGGAAAGAACCTTCTGTAAAAATTAACCAACCTGAGGTAACTCTGAAGTTCCTTGACTGCTCGGATGCAGGGGCGCGGATCACGGCTTCAGTCTTAGCCGGATTAGGACGCAGCCCAGCCGCACTAATGATATGGCCCAAGTACTGGACTTCTGGTTCAAAGAATTCACATTTGGATAACTTCAGTCGCACTCCTGCGATTTTCAGGAGATCCAGAACTCAGCCCAGATTTTCCCAATGCTCATTGTCACTGGTTCCCGCGACCAGAATATCATCAAAGTACACTACGACATGGTCAAGGTCGTGCAACGGATTTTCCTTCTCTCGCTGAAATATAGCCGGAGCTGATAAAAAACTGAGTGGCAACCTTGTGAATCGGTATAAACCTGTCGGAGTATTAGTGGTGACTAGTTCTTGGCAATCCTCATCGAGTGGGACCTGCTGGTAAGCGTCTTGCAAGTCAAGCTTTGTGAACTTCTCGCCCCTCTCTAAGCCGCGTAAAAAGTTCCTCAATCTTAGGAATCAGGTATGACTCGACCACTGTCACCGGGTTTATGGTAGTCTTAAAGTCGCCGCATTCCCGAACCAGGCCGTCGTCGCGCTTCAATACAGGAACAGTAGGCGCGGCCCACTGAGAAGTTTTCACCAGTTTGATAACCCCTTTCCGTTCCATCCTCTGTAGTTCTTCAACAGCCCGATCACGCAAAGCAAATGGTAGCGAACGTGCCTTGACAAAACGTGGCTTCTCATCCTTTTGTACAAATACTGAAGCGGCAATGCCGTGAAATGTGCCCAGCTGCTCCAAAAAAAACTTCGTGATATCGGCTCACCCATGTCTTTCGTAGAGTTCACGACGTTACCTCCCTCTGGCTGAGCGATGCCTAGCTTGAAGGCCTTCATCCAGCTTCGTCCAAACAGCGTACGACTCGTGCCCTTCATGGCAAACAGTGGTAGCTGGCGCTCATTGTCGCCAAGTTTGACAATTGCTTCCAGCTTTCCCAGGACGGGTTTCATGTCACCGAAAAACTCTTCTCAGCTGCATACACGATGGCTCCAACGACACCAAAAGAAAAAGCTCGGCAAACTTGCCATCATCAGTGGTCGACACACTGGCGCCAGTATCCAACTTCATATCAAGTGTCACGCCATTGACTACCACCGCTACGTGCATGGGCTTCGAACTAGCTCTCTGAAGCGTCCGCAGGTCGAAAGCTTTGTGCTATTCAGCCGAGCAGGCAGGCCGTCCACGTTGTGCACGCGACTAGACCAGCTGTGAGTAAAATGGCTCCGGTCGGAAATTCTCCTTTCCGACTGATCTCTGCAAAGTCTTGCAAGGTGCCCTTTTTGGCGGCAGTTGTGACAGATCGTGCTAATGGCAGCACGACACAGCCTGCACCTGACACACAAGATGATCTCCCCTCTAGTGAAAGCAACAGTTATCATTTTTCCTCGAGGCAACAACGTTCGCTTGCTCTGGAGCTTCGTCAGAGAGTACCTGTGCTTGCTGACCGCTCAATGCGTGTGAATCTCTATGGCACAGCCTCCATAGCTATGACGGTGTCCTTCGCAGCTTTGAAAGCTAAACTCGTCTTTTCCAGCAGCCATGTTTGCATGGTTACGTCATTGGTTCCACTGACTATGTGGTCGCACAACATGCGCTCTCGAAACGTTGCAAAATTGCAGTCTTCAGCTAATTTCTTCAACAAAGCAATGTAGTCACTTACGGTCTCCCCCTCTTTCCGATGCCTCGAGAACTTTAAACTTGCCACCACTTCTGATACGCGAGGGGCTTAGTGTGGTGAAAATTTCGGTCAGTCCTGTTTGGGTGGGCTTGCTTGTTGCTAGGAGGCCTCTTAGCAGGGAATAAGTCTCTGGACCGCAGCATGTCAAAAACACAGCTGTCTGCTTGTTGCTCGAGATGTCATTCGCGGTGAAGTACAGCTCGGCTCGCTCATGGTGTTCCACCCACTCCAATGTACTCGGGTCGAACGAGTCCAGCTTCCCGACTGCAGCCATGATTGTCAGTCGACCTCGTCGCCACTTGTGATAACCGAGTAGTCCTGGGCCGTGCCAGCCACCAGACCGAAGCAAACATACGTACCCTGGGTGGTTTCCACACTGACTGGCTTGGTCATGTGCGCTGCATTTATTTCCTTGAAAACGTCGCCGCCCCGGGCGCCGGAACGGCGAACTAATCTTATGACATACAGTAACTCTGTGCAACCTGTAACTGCAGTGCCCTCTCAGCGCCTAGGAAGAAATCACGCCCATCTTGGAATGCACAGTTTCGAAACTGAACAATTATCTATAAACAATGGCTTCGCCATGGTGTGTGCAACTGTTAGCTTCATTGCTCTATGCAAGTGTTATGTGGCGAAGTGTGCTACATGCAGGAAGGGGCTCCTTGTCGCCAGACACATACTTTGTCCCTTAATTGAAAACCTTTAATAGTTTGAATAGTAAAAATTCATTGCAGATTGAATTGAATAGCAAAGGTATTTGAGAATTATTTGAATATTCGCGCACCCTTAATTATTGTGTTAACAACGGTGAATTCTTCCTGCAGTTGTTTTTATGGCATGCACGAACTGTGTAATAGCGTCCATAATTGTTGCATTGCGGCTACAGAACTGCATGGATGCTATCTACGATCACCACACTGCTTGTCGCAGCTATGTCTTCCTTGTGGTCGCCGTCCACAATTGCGGTTGCTTCCACGGAGGATGCGGTGTACAGTCAGTATTTTCGCTTGCCATTACAAGTGTGCAGACGCTTCTCGATTGCATTGGTATAGACCATGGTTGCGTCTGCAGCGGATGTGACAATCAGTGGTTTTGTTTTTAGTCACTCCGCGTCACTTTTCAGCTGGGGCCAAGGGCGCTACTTGTGTCGCTGGCAACAATGGCCACTATGATTTAATTATCCACAGTGGGTGCCGCGATCAGTAGTTTTGTTTTTAGATGGTTAATGCACACAATGCTGCAAAACTCAACATGCTAGAAGCTGTTTGGGACGAGCGATGCTTTTGCACTGTGCATGTCGGTATCAAACTCACGAGCTCTTGACCAAAGCATTTAATTACGGCTAGTTTACAGGCAGCTGTTGTAAAGGGTACACAAGGGAGTCGGGAGGCTTATGTTTCGAATGGATTCAGACGCAGATGCTTTGCACTAGTTTCGCATTGTGAAAGAAGTTGCAAGGTGGCGAGAATGGCAGCTCTTACGCTGCCAAATTAAGAACAGAATTTGTTTTCTTATGCAGAAAACAAAGATCCACTGCTGCGGTGGACATTTGTCTCTTGTTTTGCAGATACTTTTGATAATTCGGACATTTGGTTAGTTTGGACACTTTTTTCTGTGCCATGAAATCTGAATAAAGGGTTTTTACTGTACCATACCCTTTAAAAAAATTGCAACATGACAGTACGTGCAGTGTGCAGTGGGTGTCCTACCCATTCGTCAGAACGTTGGAGGCTTCGCCCGACTGACATCTGTGGTTTGCTGTAACTCTGGTGTAACAACACTGTCAAATGGAGCAGTGGCAGGATGATGTGCAGCGATCATTATGTGGCGAGACTTCTGGCATCTTCCTTTAAGAGGAGCGCGTTTATTGGAAGGAACCCACAACGTCATGGGAGTTTGAAGGCAGCACGGTACGCTTCTCCTACTCGTCTAAGCAGGTCTTGAACTTTGAAGATTGATGACTTCAGTTCATGCGCACCAATTTTTTTAAAGCCCTTTGCGTCCACCAAGTATTTGATACTGCACACACTATCATGCTCAAGCAGGCAGTTGAAAAAACACCGCAGGTCCCCTTTATTGAATTGAATTGAATTGTTTGTTTATTTTACAACAACAAGGTTGCGAGGATGACCAGGCAAAAAAGCTGCATTGAGCAGCTTGAGGGGAACCTGGCCACCTGGTGGTTGCGTTACCTTGCCTCCTTCTTACTCATCCTTCCGTTACATGCTGTTTATAGGTGCAATAAAAATGAAGATTGTACATTTACTTAGCATAACACCAGCTTTGAAGGCTGCAATGACATATTTTACTGCAGAATGTTGGCCCATGCTATCTTTCAGGGAGTTTTGGGGCTGGTTTAAAAATACATTTTCTCGTTTAGGAACAAGAGATTGCTCGTTCCTGTCATTGTGAGTCATGCCCTTTTCATTGGCACAATAAAAAGAAAAAAACAAAAGTTGATGTTTTACGCACAGCTGCTTTGGTGAGCTAAGAAGGGAATTTCTCGCAGGTGAACGGTGTGGACGTGCGATGGGCCACCCGTGAGGAGGCCGTGCAGCTGCTTGTGCAGCTTCAGGGCCCCGTCCAGCTTTTTGTGCAGGCAGCTCGCGAGGAGTACGAGGAAGTGGTGAGCAGCCAGAAGGGAGACTCGTTCCATGTGCGAGCACATTTCAGCCACGAGCCCACTAACAAGGGCGAGCTTGCGTTGCACCCGGGTGAGGTTTTTCGCGTTGTGGACACCCTGCACAATGGCACCTTGGGCAGCTGGCTCGCCTACCGCCTTGGCCGCAACCACCAAGAGATTCAGCGTGGTCTGATCCCCAACTCAGCTCGTGCCGAAGAACTGGCTGCACAACTGGCCAGGCGCCGAGATGCCGACACCGGCCGTACCTCTTTCTTTCGCCGCCGCCGGAGGGCTGCTCGTGCCAAGTGCGGTGACCCCTGGGAGGACCCAGGTACGCTGTTTTGTTCTTTCATTTGAAGGGCATTTGTGATCCTGCGATGTTAGTTGCAACTCCATACCTTAGCTTAGGTGCCTGTTGTGGGTTTTGGATCATCCTCTCCATAACTGAGTGAGCGCAGAAAGGGAACGACATTGAAGAGACTAGTGAGCAAGGAAACATTTTCTAGCAGAGGAGGAGACCCGAAGCACAATCGCTGCTTGACCTGTATGACTGCTGCTCACTGCCATACTTTCTCTCTGAACAGTGAGCAACTTAACGACCCTTTATTGCCAATTAATTTCTGATTAGTAAATCGCCCTGTTTGTATAATGCATAATCTATGTTCGCGTGCTGTTGCTATGCATAATGAACCCTTACCAACTTGCTCAGCTTTTTTTTTGTTCTGAGAGAACCTTGTTTTTCAGACAGAAACTACCAGAAAATTATTATATCAAATAATTTTTTGCAAAATAGTGCATCTAGTGGCTACATTTACAATACAATAGTGGTGGGCTCCAAAGAAACCTTATGAAGTCTAACGTTTGACGGAAGCTCGTCTGGTCGGGATGATACATGGTGAAGGTTAAAAACCTAAGGCACTGCACCGACTAAAGTATGTTTAATGCACACACACAAACAAAAAGACGTTTCGCTGGTTTACTTGTGAACAAGGCTCCCGTGTGGGAGCCGAAACGTCTTTTTGTTTGTGTGTGTGCATTGAACATACTTTGGTCGGCGCAGTGCCTTAGGTTTTTGACCTTCACTAAACCTTCTTATAGTCATGGGTTAGTTTTGTACGAGTCTGAGAAGCCTTCACTGCTTCACTCCCTGCCTAGGGAAGCTAACTTTACTCTCTTCAGGTGTAGTTGGGTCACCTTGGCGGAACAGGGACATAATTGTCTCGTCATACATCCTGACGGAGGACCTTACCCAGGTGATAATTTTTTGATGGTTTGCTGCTGGTTCCAGCACAGGGTTATAGGCAGTTACTCACCGACATGGAGAACATCCGTCCGCAATCAAAAAGCTGGTACTTGCATTAACTTGAATGCATGTTTTGTACACTTCCAAAACATTAAGTGCCAACAAGTATGAAACCTCAGCTACACAGATGGTACCATTTGATAAATAATCGTGGTTAACGTTCGTAGCTTGCAAGCTAGGCTGTCATGTTATGGTATACCGACAGGACTGCACAGATGTCATACAAACAGTCATAGTTCTTCGGAATTTATTGCGCTTACGCAGTTTCAAACTCAGTACAAGTTGGGGGCTCCATATCTGTCAAAACGCAATCTGCTCAAGCCTTTGATTTGAGCAAGCCCTGAATTTCTTCGGTCAGGATCTTTGCGAGATTTCACACAGTCTGCTCGGTGTTGACCACTGCTTGGAAGTCCCAGAGCTGGAATGTTTACAGAAAGGTACAAAAGTCAATTTTCAGCATTACAAAACATAGCTATCGCATCAACGACAACTGTTATACTATGGGCCAGAGCTTGGCATTTGGCCATGAATTACACGCAAACCAAAAGCTCCAATGCTGGATATGAATGCGCATGGCTTGTCAGTTTAATAAATCCATCCAACCTCCTTCATACCACTTGCCGCAATGCATGTAGTACACTGCAGCAGATGCAAATATGTCCTAGTTCATAGTTTCACGTGTACCAGAATAGAGCACTGAGGCTCAAAGCCCTCAATGCTGAAATAATGTATGGCGGAAGTCACTTCAATGAGAAAGTGTTGGCATGGTAATCTTGCAGCCAAGGAACAGTGGCCTTGTTGCAGAAGTTTGTTATTCCATATCAAAAGTTATTACAAAAATTGTTACAAATTGTTATCTCTGAAATGTACACACTTGTATATTCTTATTCTGTGTATGCCCTTCCTGCAAAAATCCCCGTTGGGATTGGCAGTATGTCTGAAATAAAATAAAATAAATAACGAATTTTTTTTTAGCCTGCTAAAACCTGCCCTGTGGTGAGATGGATCATTTTCGAACTGAGAACTAGCCCTTGTTTCAAGACAGGGCTCTTGAGAAAGGGGCACCTTCATGGCCTCTACACCACGCATGCGTACAAAATATAGCCGAGCTGTCCATTTGAGCCTTCGCCGCCAATAGAAAGTGTTTTTCCATCAAAACAGAGGCGTTACAACAGAGTAAAAGGAATGCATATCACACAGGTGCAGTTCCAGTACTGTAAATAATGCATTAAAGTGAGCCTCATTGAATTACAAATATGTGGTGTATTACAGACAAGTTTGTCACCTGACTAAATATATAAGATTGTGAGTTACGCCAAAACATCACATATAACCATATGCATCAACTAAACTATTCTTTAGGGTACTAATAGCGTACCTTCAGAGCATTATATCTGGCATGATCCAAGAGTCATTGGCGCTCCTTTTCTGATTGTTCTGATTGTTACAGTGCAGATGACACTTTCGTTGATGATGTTTGCAGTGAAAAATATGCACGAACAGGGCTTGCGAACGAAAATTCTATCCGGGCGCTGCATCAAATGTTCAGATGCAGCTTTCTGAAGCCACATGTCGTTGCCAAGGAACACCTGACACAATGTGACCATAGAAACGATGTCAAACATTATGTTTGTTAAGTTTTACTATTACACTAGAAAATTAAATCAAGCAAGGCAACCAGTGAGTTTTATAGCCATCACATGCACCCTAATGCAATTACAACTCAGTGAAACAAACGCTAGCTGTTTACATTGGCAAGTAACGTTCAAGGAGTTAAGAAAAAAGAAAGAAAATTGAATTTGTAGGAAATAAAACAGCTGCTCTAAGTAGTTGTAGATTACTACCACACACTAGTGTTCAGCTACTGTGGTTTTTGTAAATACTAGCATTGTTAGATGCTAAAAACTGAAAATTGCAGCACAAGCTAAGCAGATGCATAGAAAAACTGCTCATCAAGCCAACAATCATTGCAATTTTTTAGCACTATACCACCAAATAAGTTATAGCAAGTGAACTATGTTCACCACCTATATTCTAAAATGAACAAATTTTAAATGAAGCATGCCTTCAATGCACCTGTTCATAATTTCTGGGGTTTTACAAGCCAATACCACGATATGAGGCAAGCCATATAATCCAGAAATTTGGACCACCTGGGGGTCCTTTAACTTGCGTCCTGATTGCACATTACACCGTCCTAGCATTTCGCCGACGTGCGTCTTTCAAGTCAGCACCCGAGCAGTGTAATTGCTGTACCACCGCGGCGGCCCTTCGATGCACTTGGAAACATTGGGCAGAGCAGTGCAGCACAACTATACGTGTAAATCGCATTACACAATTGTAAATTCAGATTAGAATTCATCAGAAGCTCATAACATTTCATTCGGAGCTCTTGCAGAGAATTTCGCTACCCGCAGAAGCCAAAAAAAGAAAAATAAAAAAAACTACTCACCAATAAGCTTATCGCAAAGACATTATTTCTGCTCAAGTTTATATGCCTACAAAGGCAGTATGTTCTGGTATATACTTACTGCAAGCACACCCTTTTGTGCCTCTTATCTTTCTGGGAGAGGCTGTCACATGAGCATATTTGCTTCATAGCTACTTATCCTGTTCAAGACACAAGTTTTGCATGGCACTGACATTTAGCGATGCTTCAAAAAGAAACAGCAAACCGTGCAAATACAGTCAGTCACAAACCGCCATCGTCTTGCCAAAAACCTCCTTGTCAACCCACTGGTGTTATGGTATGTTTCTCCCTCTGGTATGCAGAACAGCCTGCACTCGAACAGCAAGTGAAATAATTACCTTCAGATGCCTGCACCCAAGGAAAGCAGTGCCGATCCTCCTGCACGCAATGGATTCTTATGTCCGTGTTGCTGTAGGTGGAAAGAGCTGTTGTCCATTGGTCTGAAGTCTTCAAGAGAAGAAACTGTCCAACACTAATTGCGCAGGAAAAAATGCCCCTGCTTCACATCCAAAAGCGCTGCAAATGCACAGCCCACCAGCTGTGCACACTCGTACCACGCTGGTGGTCACAGTGGGTCTGGTTGGCCAAGTGTGTCGTACGAAACTAGCTCACTCTTGTGTCCACGTTCTTCCAAATGTGGTGCGATTTATTGCAAGGTGGCCAATTTTTAGTTGATTGTATTGTTATGGTTATGTTTTCTTAGCTTACTGTTTTAAGGCTGCTGTTTGAGCATGCTGATTAGATACACAATAAGTGACGGCTGTGAAGTAAAGGGGCCCTACCATAGTAGGCCGATAACTACACCCTGTGAAATAGCTGCGATGCCTCTGTGGACGTCTCGAGTGCCCCACACTTTTTCTCCCGAGGCGTGGTGCGCCATGCACAGAAACTCACATCGGGAAGCCAGCGGTAGCAATGAAATTTTGTGTGTGTGGCATTTATCCATTTCCTATTCGTGGGAAATTCTGTCGACTTTGAGTTTCTCGTATTAATAAAAACTAATATTTACAATAAACTTCTGTGAATGCAAACTCTGTGCTCAGAAATAATTTCCCACTACCTCAGCCACGCTTACTTCCTGAGGTAAACATTTTTGAATAAAAAAAGGAAAGAGTGCACTGGTGTACAGAACAAAGTTGTACCTTTTGCTAAGTTTAACTGAAAAGCAACAGGTGATCTGCTGGTTCCAGCAACATACCAGTAGAACCAGTGTAGAAGACCAGCAAGCTTCTTGCTGGTGCCATAAAGGCAGCAGGCTGTCTGCTGGGACCTGCACAAAACCAGCATGTAGTCTGCTGGAACCAGCACAACCAGCAGGAAACCAGCAGGTTATCTGCTGGTTCCATGAGAAACCAGCAACTCCCAGCAGGAAAACAGCAGAAAATCTGGGTAGCCCTTTCCTTGTCGATGATGTTTGTGAAGGTCTCGAGGAATGCAGTGCAAAGAAGGTCCCAATTTGTTGGCATGGATTATCCAATCTCATACCAGGTTCATTGGAAGGGCAAAGTAAACATGGCATAGGTTCTCGTCACAGTCTCAGTTGAACCCTGTCACATTCACATGTTCTGAAAATCACACATTTTGATCACCAATCAACAGAACAAGGGCGCAATATAATATTGCAGTAGGTTCCAGGCCACTGCGGTATCATGGGCAATGAATATGACGGTGCTGCTGCTAAGAATGAACATTAAAATTTATTTATTTATATTATTTATTTATTGGAACATACTGCCATCACTGAAGACCAAGCAGGTGGGGAACAGAACAAGAAACAATTATGTAAACAATAAAGGAAAAGAACAAATACAAGAAATAATCAAACTTTACAAGAATATAAAACGAATGGTGCAGCAAGAAAAATATAACAAATATACAACAAAAATATCTAAGAATACACAGTGATACAAATGAAGCAGTGCAAATCCCCGTGGCGATGAGTGAGCGTGTGCTTATCAAGATGAAGTTCACAGCCACATGCGCCACAGTGCTCGCCTATGTGAGACGGTTTGTCAGCCTTGCTGTTTCTTTCGTGCTCTTTTAGGCGCACGTTAATGCAGCACCCCGTCTGCCCAATATAGCACTCGCCGCAGGACAACGGCAACCGATACACGACCCCCGTACTACAGGGAACAACCGCTGCCCTATGGTTTACGCCACATGTGCTAGAAGAACGCCTGCTTCGGTCTAATTTTCTTTGGACAGTGGCACAAATGCCACCCAATTTCTTTGGAGCCAAAAACAGAACTTCGACACTATGCCTGTTCACAACGTTCTTCTATCTATGCGACATACGGTGCACATGTGGCAGGACAGCTACGTCGGCTTTCTCATTCCAGCTGAGGTTGTTTGCCGCCAGCTTTCAGCCATCTAATAATCTTCTCGTACGAGCAGATAAGCAACTGTGGCGGGTGGTTAGCGGCTTCCCACCGGCCCACCCGCTTATCGAAGCTCTCCTGGGCCGCCTCAGGGCGCGATTTACACACCGCTGCCTTCAAACACGAAACTACAATACCACTCTTAATAATTTTTGAGTGGGTTGACGAGTAGTTTAGGAGTGGTTTTACGGAGCTATATGCATACATCCAACACAGATATTTTTCTTTCATTGTCAGCCTCAAGTCCGAAAAGTGCAGGACACCAGCATTAAAGGGGTACTGACACCAATTTTCGAAGCTGAGTTTACTCCACCATACAACTCTCTGTAAAGAAGGAAGAGACGTAGACACAGCGCCTTAGCTGCAGGCCGGCTGTTCTATTCTGCTCCTCGTCCTTCTCTGCTTCGCCTGCCCTGCGCACCTCCAGCGCGAGTGTGTTCAGCACGGCGAGCTCTCTGTTTTTATACATCACATCTCCTATATGCGTAGACAGCTCTGAGCAAATGTTAAGCTCAGGAAATGCTGATAAGATATTTCAATTTGACGTCAAAGTCAATATTCACATGGCGTGCCTACTGACGTCGACACTAATGTGACGTCAGGCTACAGTACAAATGTTGGTGACTTCACGCAGCAGTATGGCAAGTTGTGATGACGTCAGGTACAAAAACATGCAAAATGGCCGCTCGCGCGTCACTTAGTCATCTGCTCTCGCCGTTCAGTTGCCGTAGTTGAGAGTGCCCGTAAAGCGAGCGAGCGAAGTCGAATTACCCTCTATCATCGTGTGTGCCCACGTATAATCGGAAGTAAAGCTCGCTGTGGTGCCGGCATGTTGCCTCTGAAATGCCGTGGAGGTCTCGGAGGCCACCTAAGCTTATCGCGGGCTCCGGAGCCACGCCGACACCCACCGAGCGTGCCGAACGTTGCATCTTGCACTGTACCGAAGTATTTGCTGTCGTCGCAGAGTCGCTGTACAAAATTTTGTGCATCGTTGACCCCGCACTTGCTAGAGGCGCTGTGCGCGCGAGAGACCACTGGGCGAAAACGTCACGATTTTTTGCAGTAGCACGTCACGAGGGGCTCATTACTATGCACATACTGTGTCGTGACGTCAGGCTACAGTATGAACCGAAACCAGCTTTTAAAGACACACTGTAAATAAATTTTCATGGCGCGCTCATGCTTACCAGTAAGCTTTCTAGGCTGTGGAGGGCTTGGCTTTCATTTCACGCAAAAAGCGCCAAATGAAAATTTTCGTGGCAGTACTCCTTTAACAGATTCATTGGTGAAATTTAAACCTTGCCCAGCCTCTTCAAACATCTTCAAGATGTTGTTCCTACCATCGTCAGTGCCTTTTTGCATTAACACAAAGTAATCATCCGCAAAGCAAAATACTTTAACACACTTGTCCAGGCAACACTCTAGATCCCTATCCACACAGTTTAGGAAAATGTAACTGAGCACCGGCACTATGTGTGACCCAATGCAGACACCATATTTTTGTACAAAAGCACCATTTTCCCAGCCAATCATAGTAGCGGACAAATAGAAGCTTAGCAATTCCAAAAAACTTTCGACAGACAAGGGACACTTTGAAATGAAGTCAACTTCGTTATTGCATCTCTTGGTGCAATAACGAAGTGCATCTCTTATGTTGATAAGTAACTGCACTTTAGGCATGGAATAAAACACTTCAGCCACATCAATGCCAAACGTGTCACACACTCTCGGATTGCTCTGCTACAGGTAATCCCCAATGGCGTCCGACTTCTGTACGAGGAAAGGGTCTTGAAACATTAGCACCTGCAAGTGTTTCTGTAAAAAAGCAGAAACCACATTCCGCCACGTTGCTTGCTCAGAGACTATAGCCCTGAACGGTACCTCCGGTTTGTGCATTTTTATGGTGAAAAAAAATTGGCAGATCCCACGTGCAGTGGGAATCAAGGAAATGCGAAGCAGGCATCAGGAACGTAAAATGGATTTGCATTGTTGTCTCGCTATACCGAGTTTGGTACATATAAGTTAACGAAACGGCCACAAGAGCACCAAGACTGTGGCATGTAAACCATGCTGCTCATATGCACATGTCGTGATTCTAACGTTATGACTTCTCATGTACGTTCATCATGCTGTCGTGTTGTGCCATAGCAATTTTGGTATACACCCCTTTAAGGAAATGAGTGGCATGTAGATCATGCCGCTAATGACATGCATGTCATGATTTTCATGTTATGACCTGTCATTTATGATCGTCATGCAGTCATGTTGTGCCAAACCAATTTTTGTATAGGCTCCGTGCAGTCGAGTTTTCCATGTGCGACATCAGCGCCAGAATGCACTGCCTGGCGGAGAGAAGTAAAATTGAGCAGACTGTGACAGGGAAATACGCGAACGCGATAAGCGTCTCCAACTCTATAGCAGCAGCGACCACCCGTCCCACCTTCTTTCGTTTTATTTCCCTTGAGATACGCGCTCCAAACCTGCGGCAAACTGTTCCAAAGGGCGACGCCGGGAGCGTTCGTGTGGTTCGCAGCACGCCCGGAAAGCAGCGAAGAAACGCGCGCGTCGCTGTCGCCTCGGTTTCCACCGTGCATGACTGAGCCGTCCGATGAGAGCTACGTAGCGCCCTCTGGTCAGTAGACGGAGCCCATACATCCCATTAATGAAACGGCAGTATAGCGCCAGGACCATGGCATGTAAATCATGCCGGTCATGACACGCATGTCATGATTCTAATGTTATGACCTGTCATTTACGTTCATGATGCAGTCATCTTGTGGCATGCCAATTTTCGTATACATGATTGACGTAGCGCTAAAGACGAAGACGTAAGAAAACACAGAGTGCACAGGACGAGCGCTGTCTCGCAACTGAAAGATTTATTTCGAAAAACCCGAACAGGAAATATACAGCAAGGCATAACAGACATGCGCATAAGAAGGACAGTAAAGTACATTAATGAGCAACAACACGTGGACATTCTTAAGAACATATTCAAAACATGTCACTTGACGCTGCATGTGCCAAGCAGATAAGCATACTCCTTGTCTGTCAAATAAATCGACGGTTGGCTCACGCATGCGTCCCCCATTCTTCTAATATGAAAGGCCTCGATAACTTCACGGGTCATTTTGCTACTATGCCTGGAAAGGATTTTTGCATCTACGAAGACCGGAGAGCAGCCACAAGTGTCACAATGCGATACCAGATGGGATGCGTTAGGCTTCTTAAAAGACCGATTATGTTCCTTTAAACGAACGTTGATACACCTGCCGCTTTGTCCCACGTACGATTTTCCGCAAGTAAGCGGTATTTGGTACACAACCCCCCGCCCACAAGGAACACTGGTGGACTTCACATGTTTAACTTCACATCCATCAGTTTTCTCTTCACTACCCTCCATTTTTTCCTAACAAGAGGGCAGATCCTGGAGAGCTTCTGTGGAGCAGAAAACACCGTCTTAATGCCATATCTCTTGCCAACGTTGCTCAGGCCGTGGGAAAGTTTATGGACATAAGGCAAAACCGATACCTTATCGTACTTTTTCTTCTCACCACTGGTGTCGGGACGATTTTGATTTATTACCCATTTCAGCAGCCTTTCACTGCAGTTAGCCAGAAAGGACCCCGGGAAACCTGCATTTATTAGCCGCTGGATCTGTGAACAGAAACTTCTCTCCAAACCATGCGTACAAGACTTAGTAATAGCAGACTTCAGGGCAGAGAATGCAATTCCGTTTTTTACAACTTTCGAGTGCCTTGAAGTAAACGGCAGGAGCGGTTTTTTTGATCTAGGAAGGTAACACCAACAAACATGGTCACCTTCAAAAGAAAGGCACAAGTCTAAGAATTGCAACTTGTTGTCGTTAATCAACTCAAGTGTAAACTTAAGCCCTAGTCCACACTCACGAAAGACCTTCAAGACATCAGTCGCCTTTCTACTATAGTTGTCACATGAGAAAAACACAAGGTAGTCGTCAACATAACGAAAGACATAACACGCCAATTCCTTTAGGTTATCTTGTAGTTTTCTGTTGACGCGGCTCAAATAAAGATCACTTAATACCGGTGCCACCCGCGAGCCTACAAGATAACCTAAAGGAATTGGCGTGTTATGTCTTTCGTTATGTTGACGACTACCTTGTGTTTTTCTCATGTGACAACTATAGTAGAAAGGCGACTGATGTCTTGAAGGTCTTTCGTGAGTGTGGACTAGGGCTTAAGTTTACACTTGAGTTGATTAACGACAACAAGTTGCAATTCTTAGACTTGTGCCTTTCTTTTGAAGGTGACCATGTTTGTTGGTGTTACCTTCCTAGATCAAAAGAACCGCTCCTGCCGTTTACTTCAAGGCACTCGAAAGTTGTAAAAAACGGAATTGCATTCTCTGCCCTGAAGTCTGCTATTACTAAGTCTTGTACGCATGATTTGGAGAGAAGTTTCTGTTCACAGATCCAGCGGCTAATAAATGCAGGTTTCCCGGGGTCCTTTCTGGCTAACTGCAGTGAAAGGCTGCTGAAATGGGTAATAAATCATAATCGTCCCGACACCATTGGTGAGAAGAAAAAGTACGATAAGGTATCGGTTTTGCCTTATGTCCATAAACTTTCCCACGGCCTGAGCAACGTTGGCAAGAGATATGGCATTAAGACGGTGTTTTCTGCTCCACAGAAGCTCTCCAGGATCTGCCCTCTTGTTAGGAAAAAAATGGAGGGTAGTGAAGAGAAAACTGATGGATGTGAAGTTAAACATGTGAAGTCCACCAGTGTTCCTTGTGGGCGGGGGGTTGTGTACCAAATACCGCTTACTTGCGGAAAATCGTACGTGGGACAAAGCGGCAGGTGTATCAACGTTCGTTTAAAGGAACATAATCGGTCTTTTAAGAAGCCTAACGCATCCCATCTGGTATCGCATTGTGACACTTGTGGCTGCTCTCCGGTCTTCGTAGATGCAAAAATCCTTTCCAGGCATAGTAGCAAAATGACCCGTGAAGTTATCGAGGCCTTTCATATTAGAAGAATGGGGGACGCATGCGTGAGCCAACCGTCGATTTATTTGACAGACAAGGAGTATGCTTATCTGCTTGGCACATGCAGCGTCAAGTGACATGTTTTGAATATGTTCTTAAGAATGTCCACGTGTTGTTGCTCATTAATGTACTTTACTGTCCTTCTTATGCGCATGTCTGTTATGCCTTGCTGTTTATTTCCTGTTTGGGTTTTTCGAAATAAATCTTTCAGTTGCGAGACAGCGCTCGTCCTGTGCACTCTGTGTTTTCTTACGTCTTCGTCTTTAGCGCTACGTCAATCATGCATACTTTCCAACTAGCCCAGCTTTCTATTCTACTTCGTATACATCCCGTTAACGAAGCGCGTGGCATGTAAATCATGTCGCCCATGACATGCATATCATGATTTTCATGTTGTGACCTGTCAGTCATGTTCGCCATGCAGTCATGTCATGGCATACCAATTTTCGTATACATCCCATTAACGAAACGGCCAGGAGAGCGCCAAGACCATCGCATGTAAATCATGTCATTCATGACATGCATGTCATGATTTTCATGTTATGACCTGTCATTTATGTTCGCCATGCAGTCATATTGTGGCATACAGTGCAGTCCACTTATAACGATATCGAGGAAACCTGAAAATATGATCGTTATAACCGATAATTGTTATATCTGGACTGCCGTAAAGAAATCGTCGCCGGACGTACCTTTCGTAGCTGCAGGCTCGAATTTGCTTTTTCCATCAATGAACAGATGTTGTAGATAAACAGCTTCAAAAAAAAACTTTATTTCTTACTCAGACTGCGTATTACGGGTTCGGTGCGCTGAAAAAGTCCGAAATCCGCAGTTGCTTCCGTGGAAGCTTGGGTTTAACAAGCGCGGTTTGCATAGCTTCCAGCTGCTGTGCATACTCTGGCGGCATCCCTTTGGTGTGCATGAAGTAAACTAGAGATTCGATTGACATCAGTGCACTTTGCGTGGTCATCGACGGGGTCGGAGAAGCGCCGTCAACCTCGTCGTCACTGTCGCTGCTGCCGTCGCACAACTCTGGCATCTGTTGCGACAGCACATCCGCGATGATTGCCTCATCGGTGAGTTCGTCAGAGAACGAAGCAGCACTGTCTGCTGTCAGGAAGTCCCCAACCGCCGCGACACACCCGCTATCTGCGTCACCAGTAGCGACATGCTCCCAGAGCTCAGCGAGATCCGCAAGTATTGGTCCACTGATTGGCATATTCTGGGAGCGGATTGTCAGGAACCACTGATAGAGTGCCTCTTCGACATCCGTGTACAAAGGCTCCCGAACCCTCTTCCGCACGACGGCATGGCCACTGGTTCCAGCGTTCAAAAGCGCGGTGCTGCCGGCCTTCCGAATTGTCGATATCGTCGACTGGGTGAGCTCATATTTCTTTACAAGGGCACTCACCTTGAAACCTTGTCACGAGTCTTGCAAAATTTTCAACTTCGTGTCAAGCGACACGGCCTTGCGGTTTGTCGGCGCCATCTCAGCTGAGGCTTATCTGCTCCGCTCTTCGGTTGCTCGCACGATCACCGAGCACCGGGCGGGCAGGATTGCTACCGTGCAGCATTGCTTTTCGCTTTTTTTTTCCTTTCTCTCTCTCCCCCTTTTGACACTAGGAGCCGCAGAACTGCGCACCGCCCACCGCTTTGCTTTTCGAATTTTTTGCTTGTTATCTCTCTCTCTCCGCGCTCGACGCGCGAGTCTGAAAACGTTACTCAGCTGGCACCATCTAGCAGCGCGCCGCGTCAACTCGCCATGCTCTCCCCTGCCTCGGCATTCGAAATGGGCGGGACGCGGCGCCGGCGCTGCACTGCAATGGCAGTGAATACGAACTCGCCTACGCTAACTTTTCGTTTTGTCGCGGTATAGCTCATTTCATTGGAACTTATCGATGTAAATGTTACAATTTTGCATGAAACATGTTGTCCAGACGGCAAAATTTTCATCATTGTATCCGATATGCAGTGGATCACATATCGTTATATATGTGGTTTTTTTCCCCATAGCCCCAATGTATAAAACGAGACTGTTGAGTCAACCCATCGTTATAACCGATATACAATAGACTCCCTTTAAGATGAACTCGAGGGGACCATGACAATTTGTTCGTCTTATCAGAAGTTCGTCTTATCAGAAGTGCCTCCAAGAATAGATTGGCCACGTGCCCAGGTGGATCCAAACACCTTCCTTCAAAAAGTCAGTCAAGTAGACTTGCAATTGGGAAAAAATTACAAATGAAACCATATTTTTACCCAACTTGAAAACTGTCTTCAAGCACTGGCAAGCAGCCATAAATAACATTTCATCTAATGATTTTAAGTATCCTCCAGTATCTCCATGCTGCTGGGAAAGGTTGTTTATTAGAGAACTTAAGCAGGCACAAGCTACCTCCCATATTCTTCGAAAGCACTTCAAGCACTTCTTCAGTGAGCATGTCAGTTGTGTTGCCAGTCAATGTGTTAGGCATTGTGGCGCATCTTTGAGGATACTAACATAGGACTCCTTCACTGCCCAGACTGGAAACTAGTCCTGTCTTTCTTTAGGGCAGTTTTCCTGCACTTGCTGCAGGAGGTGCTGATCAGCCAAAGGGTCTAATGTGTACACCTTGTTGTGGATAAAAAGCAGCATTCACTTTTTTATATTCCCCCCCCCCCCCCCTTTTTTCTTTGCCCCTTAGTGGGAGCCCAGGTCCTCTCTTTTTGTTTTGTTCTGCTTTGCTTTACCATTGCTCTACTAGTTGAGGGCAGGGGGGGGGGGGGGGCAAATTTATTCAAGTACCCAGAGTCTCTGTGTAAGATCTCTTGGGTTCTTTTGCCTTGTGTTCCTTTGTACTCTCCCTGTAGGTGCTGAGCAGGAGGTGGGGAGACAACAAAAGGGCCCAAGAAGGCAGGGTGCTCCTAGCACTTGGGGTCCCCAACAATATAACTCTGTAGTTTTATTGCTGGCACCCCACTGGCCTTGCTTACTTAGTCTTTGGTTCTTTTGTACTCTCCTTGGTGGGGAGACAACAAAAGAACACAGTTATCCAGCCCTTGGGGTCCCCTACAATAAACTAGAAGCAGCTGTCCACAGCACTGGGAAAGTTCCTCTTAACAGAAGATTACCTGTGAGGGGGTTTGTCTTAAGAGGATTTCTTTTGTATTGAGTCAATGGGAAACCAAACAAACATACCTATGTTGTGCGTTATATCCGAGAATTCGTTATAACCGAGTTCGTTTTAACAGGAGTTCACTGTATCGTTATATGTGGTATCGTTATAAGTGGACTGCACTGTACCAATTTTTGTCTACATCCCATTAACGAGACGACCAGGAGAGCACCAAGACTGTGACATGTAAATCATGCCACTCATGACATGCATATCATGATTTTCATGTTAGGACCTGCCATTTGTATTCGTCAGGCAGTCATGTTGTGCCATGCCAATTTTCGCATACATCCCATTAGCGAAACGGCCAGGAGAGCCCTAAGACCATGGCATGTAAATGATGCCGCTCATGACATGCATATCATGATTTTCATGTTAGGACGTGCCATTTGTATCGTCAGGCAGTCATGTTGTGCCATGCCAATTTTCGCATACATCCCATTAGCGAAACGGCCAGGAGAGCCCTAAGACCATGGCATGTAAATGATGCCACTCATGACATGCATATCATGATTTTCATGTTGTGACCTGTCATTTATGTTCGTCGTGTAGTCATGATGTGGCATACCAATTTTTGTAAACATCCGATTAGCGAAACGGCCAGGAGAGCACAAAATCGTAGGCTAGATAGATAGATAGATACGCTCAAACTCGCCGAAGTTCGCTAAGAAATGCTTCGCATTTAAAAGAATTTCAGCAAGCATTCCTCCACACTCTTTACTCCGTTAGCCACCTTCTCTAGGCCCTCCTCCCTTAACAAAGTCACTGCTTTCTCCTTAATACGTCCTGTCTTTTCTTTCACCGGCTTGAAGTATTTTACAATGGCGCTTTTTCTCCAAACAAGCCTTCCTTCATGATCGCAAAGCAACCCTGCTTGTCCAATACCAAGATTCTCAGCTTATTACGCCCAAGAAAGCTCACAACTTTACCGTCCGAGCGGTCACAATTCTTCATACCTTGATTCCTTTCAACAACATGGACACACTCTGTCAAACACCCCTGTCCGTCTTGCTCCGAGGCCAGGCGAGAAACAGTCCGGCAGCAGGCAGGTTTTTCAGCACTGTCCAACCTTGTCTTGAGACCAAATTTGGGACCACGACTTAATTTAAGGCATCCCTGTGACAATCAGGCACAACCAAGCCGTCACCCAAAATACGCACGCCCCCACCCCCTTCGCGATGTCTCCTTTTCCTGGTGGGTAACGTAGGACGAAGCATGTCCTAAAGCCAATCCGTAGTTTTGTCGATGATTGTGCACCAGTCCCTGAACTCACTAGAATTTAGCCGCTCATCAGCCACGCTGCAGTAGGAACACAGAAGGTCCCTGCAGAAGTGGGCTTGCCTCCACCACTCGGAAATTAGGATCTTGAATCTGCTAATGCTGGTGTCCTGCAGTTTTTGGACTTGAGGCTGACAATGAAAGAAAAATATCTGTGTTGGATGTATGCATATAGCTCCGTAAAACCACTCCTAAACTACTCGTCAACCCACTCAAAAATTATTAAGAGTGGTATTGTAGTTTCGTGTTTGAAGGCAGCGGTGTGTAAATCGCGCCCTGAGGCGGCCCAGGAGAGCTTCGATAAGCGGGTGGGCCGGTGGGAAGCCGCTAACCACCCGCCACAGTTGCTTATCTGCTCGTACGAGAAGATTATTAGATGGCTGAAAGCTGGCGGCAAACAACCTCAGCGGAAGGAGAAAGACGACGTAGCTGTCCTGCCACATGTACACCGTATGTCGCATAGATAGAAGAACGTTGTGAACAGGTATGGTGTCGAAGTTCTGTTTTTGGCTCCAAAGAAATTGGGTGGCATTTGTGCCACTGTCCAAAGAAAATTAGACCGAAGCAGGCGTTCTTCTAGCACATGTGGCGTAAACCATAGGGCAGCGGTTGTTCCCTGTAGTACGGGGGTCGTGTATCGGTTGCCGTTGTCCTGCGGCGAGTGCTATATTGGGCAGACGGGGTGCTGCATTAACGTGCGCCTAAAAGAGCACGAAAGAAACAGCAAGGCTGACAAACCGTCTCACATAGGCGAGCACTGTGGCGCATGTGGCTGTGAACCTCATAAGTGTACGCTCATTCATTGCCATGGGGATTCGTGCGTTTGTGAAATTGTGGAAGCATTAAATTTTCATAAAAAAAAGGAACTGTGCATTAGGCACCCATCTGTCTCATTATCAGAAAAGGAGCTAACTTTGTTACATGATTCTCATATTGATTAGGCATTCTTGACCAAAGTGTCATCTTTGGGGCAAATCCTGCGCATGTGTTGAAAAACCATGTTTGAGTGCACATAGTTTTCGTGTATATGTGCCTTTTCAACAAAACACTAGTTGTGAGTGAGTGCTCGTCCTGTGTCCTTTTTTGTCTCATCCTTTTGCGCTGTTGTTTCATGAAGCTTAACCAGCTCGCCCAACTACCACTTCTAAAGCGGTAACATCATTTACTCGCAATGCTGCATCCCTCCGTGCTATCGCTGTTCCGTGCTGTGCAGCTAAGCATAAGTGGTAGGGGTGTGGTGTACGAGTAGCATCGTGGCAAGCTTGGTTGTTGTGCTTAACACACTCGGCTGATAAGCTCTGCATAGATATGACGGAGAAATGCGATGATGAGCCATTTCGTGTGCGGTTACGGAAAATATCTATTCTTCCATTAAGGCCATTTGCAAATGCGTAGCGACCTTGGTTGGCCCCAAGCTGTCATGGCAACGTCATTGGCCTTTGCGTCGTGTACATCGTGGTGTCGTCGTTACGGGCAGGACCTGTGGCGACATAGAAACTACAGAAACTCTATGCGAGATGAAGACTGCCGCATCCCGCTCAGTTCATTTTTTTGCTGCTGACCATTCAACCACGTCGCCTTTTCTCCGGTTTTGCGCCGCTATAGTCGATCCCCACGTCGAACGGAAGTGAAAGGCCATCGCAACGGATCAAAATTCAAAATGCAGCCACCATAAGGGTGTCGCAGAAGGCGCTGAGTTGCATGGTACCGACACCATACGGCTGTCTTTTACTGTATTTAAAATAAAATTTCATCACATGTGTCGCTGTAAGCATTACCATGGGTTGTAACACTGTGCCTCTTGTGCGATAAAATTTTTGTTCCACCCGGAAAAGTTTTTCTGAAAACTTGCACCTCATAATAAATGCACCCCCCAGCTTTCCTTCTGCTTTTCGGGAAAAGAGTTGCGTTCATTACGCGAGTAATACGGTAATTGAGTAGTCCGCTGAATACAACAAACCCCTCTATATTGCTTTCATAGACTACGAAAAGGCTTTTGACTCAGTAGAGATTCTAGCGCCGTCATTGCACTGTCAAGGAATATGTGATAGTCACGTAACTACCATAGTCAACATCTATAAAGATTCTACATCCACTTTACACCTTCTTAGCAAAAGCAGAGAAATCCCAATACAGAAAGGTGTCAGACAAGCAGATGTTTGGAAGAAACCTTCTGAAGATTAGACTGGGATGAGATAGGGCTAAGGATTAACGGCGAATATCTGAGTAACTTACGATTTGCAGACGACATAGTACTCTTTAGCAATGATGGCGACGAACTGCAGAATATGATTGAAGACTTAAGCTGAGAAAGTGCTAAAGTAGGATTAAGGATGAACATGCATAAAACAAAGGTAGTGATAAGTGGCATGGCGAAAAAAAAATGTCTTCACGATTGAAGACCAGACATTAGAGGTCATAGAAGAATACCTATCTATATTTAGAACAGCTACTGACAGGAGAACGAACCTGTGTAAGAGAAATCCACCGTAGAATAAACATGGGATGGCGCGCATACGGGAGACATTCCCAGCGCATGAACGGAAGCTTACCATTATCACTCGACCAGAAATTATACAACTACTGCACATTTGGCAGTACTGATATACAGGGCAGAAACTTGGAGAATTACAAAGAAGCTCGAGAGGAGTTGAGAACCACGCAGGGGGCGATGGAAAGAAGAATGATAGGTGTTATATTAAGAGAGGAAGACAGCCGAGTGGGTCAGGGAACAGACAGGTGTAGCCAACATAATTGACGCTCACAAAAAAAAAGGACATGGGCAGACCGCACGATGTGAAGCCTAGATAACTGACAGACAGTTAGAACGACAGAATGGATACCTAGAGAGGGTAAGTGTATACTACTGAGGACGACAGAGAGTAAGATGGGGTGCCGAAATTTAAAAATTCGCAAGCATAAAATGGAATCGGCTCACACAGGAGAGGAAAGGATAGAGAGCCTTGGGAGAGGCCGTCATCCTGCTGTGAACGTAAGATAAGCTGATGATGATGATGTACAACCAAAATTTGCCTTTTGGCCTTGTGAGGGCCCTTCAAGTATGAAAAAAATGGGGGGTGTTGGAGTTGTGGGAATAACGCCTCATAAGTCAATTCTATGTTTTTGCCTTCATTTGATCTGCCAAATAATGATACGTATGATCCCTGGGTCAAAAGGCCACAGTATTTTTTTTTTCTTCTTTGTCTACAGCTTAGGGTCACTGCACAGCAGGAAATGCTGGCTGTATTTACAATAAATAAAATGTCAAGGCCCTGCAGGTTCACAGTATTGAACAGATTGGAATAGTGTCGCCTTTGTTTTCAGTGCCCGTGTACTCGCTTATTGTGGTAAAGGTTATCCTGAAGTTTATTGGCATATGCTTTCTGTAACACAATGATAAATGGGAAGACAAGAATATGGAAACTGTGCCAAGAAGTGGCTATAGTTGTCAGTGCAAAAGTTTCCACGCTTGACACTGAGTGTATATGTTGTGCTGAGTCTACCTCGGTTGTAGCTGTCGGCTGTGGTAACAAAGCCAGCAGTGCAACACTCATTGGCTATGCTTTCCCAGTTGTACCATTGTGGATGGAATAGATAACTGTGGCCAAAGTGAGACAGTCAGCTATACTATTCATGCAATAACATGCATCAGCTGACTCGTGTTCAACTTTTTTCTTTACAGAAGGCTTGTCCAAATTTCCAGCCTATGAACGTGTGGCCTTGAAGCATCGTGAGTACTTTTGCTTGAAAATTTACATTTACTAGAAAGGGATGCTTTGGTCGGGGCGCAGTCATTCCTGGCTTCCCATGTGCCTCCCACGGCATTTTGGGCTACAGTACTGCATGGCCCTGAATTTGCGGCCCAGCTTTGAAGCCTAAGCCCGGCCCGAGCTCATAATAGCAAGTGTGGGCCCGTGTTACTGCTCAGGCATTCACAGTAAAGTTTCACAGGTGCCCGCGGTGGAGGAAATCTGTTATTGATGATGACAATATTGTTGCCTTGATTGCCCATTTTAGCGAGCAATCAGACAGTAAATTTCATGTGTGCATGCACGGAAATGTTACTTGTCCACTATGGGGAGGGGGGGGGAGCTTAGTGGCATTGCTAAGGACGTCAGATGTGGCCACATTTGGATGCGGGTGAAATTTAAGGACAGTCGTGTTTGAGATTTATCGGTGTGTTAAAGAACTCTAGATGGTAAAAATTAGTCTGGTCCCAACTACTGTGTACCACATACTCGTATTGTGCATTACGCTCGTGGCACCCAAATGTAAACAAAATGTTGCTTGGTAGGCCCACAAAAAGGCATTGCAGTAAATGCGTAGTTACAGTAAACCGTTGTCAAAATGTTTCGGGGTATTCTTGTGGCTAACAAAACACTTAAAAGTGCAAAGAACAGGCATGCAAAGCACGGACACAGGGGAAGAGAAGAGGGCAACGTGAGTGCCAGCGTCCCGTGTTGTTCTCTGCTCTTCTGTCCATGTTTTCCACACGTGTCCTTTGCATTATGAGCCCTTGCCAACTCGCTTAGCTTTCTGTTCACTTAAAATTGATCATTGATGGGGCTCTCAAAATGCGTGTATAAAGTGTGATGCAAACCTCACTGAAAAGTCGCATCAAAAAGCTGCAACGATAAAAGAAGTGAGCCGTTAGTATCTTCTTTTGGTTATAGATTATAGCACATATGTTATCCCCACCTTCTAAGCATCTAATCAGCTGACATTGACATTAGGGCTCTTCGATTTTGCACTTCTGGCTGCCCGCGGGCTGCCAGAGCCCGCCGGCGCGCGTATGTTTTTCTCGAATTACAGACCAATTTGCCTACTCCCAGTAATGCTATTTACAAAAGTAATTTCTGCTAGGATAAGAGAAACACTCTACTTCAACAAACCAAGAGAACAAGCTGGTTTTACGAAAGGTTACTTGACTATGAACCACAGCCATGCTGTCAACCTAATAAATGAGAAGTTCGCTGAATATAACAAACTTCTTTATGTGGCCTTTATAGACTATGAGAAAGCATCTGACTCCATAGAAATACAAGCAGTTCTAGAAGGTGTACCTGATGTATACATGTAAACCACAAGTAGCATATACAAAGACTGCACTGCCGCACTACTCATACATGAAAAGAGCAGAAAAATCCTGATCAAGAGAGGAGTCAGACAAGGAGATACAATCTTCCCGATATTGTTCACTTCATGCCTAGAAGAAGTCTTCAAACGTCTAGACTGGGAAGAAAAGAGAATTGGAATAGACGGAGAATATCTCAGCAACTTAAGGTTTGCAGATGACATTGTGCTCTTTAGCAATGATGGAGACGAACTACAAAACATGATTGATGACCTAAGCAGGGAAAGTATTAAAATAGGACTAAAAATGAAGAGGCAAAAGACTAAAATTATGCTCAACAGTCTAGCTAAGGAAGAGGAATTTAAAATTAACAATGAACCCTTAGAATGTGTGAACCAATACATATACAGTATAACCCCGCTGTTACATTCCCGGCTGTTACGTTTTCCCGGCTGTTACATCGTTTTCGTTGGTCCCGGCATAGCTCCTATAGGATTCAATGCATTAGGAACCCCACTGTTACGTCGCGAATCGGCACTCCAAGCGGCCACTGCCGACGGAAATATTGACTTTTCACGTAGCTTGACTTGGCTTGACTGTAGAACTAGCTGCACAATGGGTGACGCCCATTACGTTTCCGGTTCCCGCCAGCAAAATTATGGCACAGCGATGCAAACTGTTGGTGACGGAATCGCGTACAGTGATTACGTTTCCATCGATGGCGCCGTTGTCACCTCCGAGGTTTTCTCTGTCGACGAAATCGTAGCTGAGTGTGCCGATGCATGCACTGAAAGCGCTATCACTGAAATAAAATTATGTGCGAATCACCACTTCTCTCATTTTTTCCATTTTTCCCATTTCTCGGCACTCACATTTCCCGGCTCTTACGTTTATTTTTTACGGTCCCCTGAACTAAAAAACGTATCAATGGGGTTCTACTGTATCTGGGGCAGTTATTAACAGTGCCGCCTAACCATGAAAAGGAAATCCTACGAAGAATAAGAATGGGATGGAGCGCATTCATGAGACATTCCGAAATCATGACTGGAAACTTGCCACTGTCACCAGAGCGAAAAGTATTTAATCACTACATTCTCCTGCTACTAACAAGCGGTTCAGAAACATGGAGGTTAACTAAAAAAATCTAGAGATGAAATTAAGGAGCGTGCAGCCTGCAATGGAAAGAAAAATGATAAGTGTAATGCTAAGAGAAAAAACGAGCAGAATGGACCAGGGTACAAGGCAGGAGTGGGGCTAATTTTATTATATCAATTAAAAGAAAGAAGTGGACTTGGGCACGACATGTTATGAGGACAGATAACAGATGGACAGTACGATCAATGGAATAGATGCCAAGGGAAGAAAAACGCAACAGAGGCAGGCAAAAGGTTAGATGGAACAATCAAATTAAGAAGTTCATGGGCATAAATTAGAACCAACTTGCTCAGGATAGGGCAATTGGGAATCGTTGGGAGAGGTCTTCGTCCTGCAATGGACTTTAAAAATAGGCTGATGATTATTGGGACCTAGTAACTGGTACCGTGAAGTTGGTACATGCAAAGCAGAAGGCTGTTGAGGAGAACCTGGTATGCATGGTACAAGGCCCATTGCCTGCTGCAGCCTATCTCATCCTGCGTGCCAGTGTCGTTGTCCTTCGAGCAACCATCAACGAGCAAGATCTCAAAACATTTAGCTCACATTTGGGATCTGGAAAGTATCGGCATCAAGGTGAAATGCGAAAGAGCGGCGACCGACGATTCGGTGCTGGCTAATTTTGAAACCATCACTAAGAGAGACAAGCGGTACGAAGTCGCACTACCGTGGAAGAAAAGTGTTGACCTGGGCAATAATTATGCAGTTGCAACCAAGTAGCTGTACAGTTCGATGAAGGAGCTTAACAAGGACCCCGAGCTCTTAAAACGATACGATGAGATCATTTGGCTGTAGCACGAGGAAGGATCCGCTGAGAGAGTACCATCAAGAGAAGAAAGTCCACTTGGACTGTTGTGTTATATATGCCCCATCGAGCTGTGATAAGTGAGGACTGAGTGGCTACAAAAGTATGCATCATGTTCATCTCACGAATCTGGTTCAGGGTCATTGAACAATAACCTAGTAGTTGGCCCAAACCTAAATCCTGATGTAGTGATCTACTGCTTCGCTTCCAATGATACAGGGTAGCGATGAATGCTGACGTGGCAAAGGTGTTTCTACAGATAGGTCTTCGAGAGCCATATAGAGGTGTGCTTGACTTTTTGTGGTTCAATACACCTCCCCTAGGGGACAGCCACTGACAGAATTAGATGTATGGAGGATGGCTCGAGTGCCCTTTGGAGTGACTTCTACATTAAAGCATCACTTTTGGTCTGCAGAATATCGCTATCCTGAGACAGCCCGCCTATTGCAAGACTCCATGTACATGGGTGACCTTCTCATTGGCGCCGACACCATTGGAGAAGCAATCCAGAAGCACCAGTAAATAAGTGAGATTTTTCAAGAATCTTCCATGGACATTCGTAAATGGGCCAGCGCGACCCTGTGGTAGCTGCCACCTTTAAGCAAGGAATGACTTCTCCGGAAAAATCACTTTGCTCTCCTGCTGGAACTGTAAAAGTGCTTGGACTTTATGGGCACAGGCAGTCGAATGCCTTTTCATTTTAACTCCAGGGCCTCCTTGATTTCATCGAGGAGAACCGATACACCAAACACTTTGTGCTTCAAGCATTGCAAGGACCCACTGGGGTTTCTGTCACCTTGTCTAGTGGGAGCAAAAATCTTCTTACAATATCTATTGAGGGAAAACCTCAACTGGGATGAGACCTTGCTGTCCATATTGTCCACTGTCTGGCTGAAGTGGAGCAAGGAAGAAGTCGTACTTCGTGACGTCTGTATTCCAAGGTTCTTAGCAGTCGGCACTGAGGGCCCTTACCAGCAATTAGACCTTCCCATCTTTTCTGACTGCAAGTGAGTCGGCATACGGTGCTGCTACTTACCGCCGCACATTCGATGCCAGGGGCACCGCGCAAACAGTTCTACACATCGTAAAGACAAGAGTTGCGCCGTTAATGCCGGTCACTCTAGCGAGGCTGGAATTGATGTCGGCATTGCTTCCATCTCACATGTACGACTACATCATCAAGAATTGCGACCTTGGCATTAGTGATGCAACATTTCGGTCCAATTCTCAGATTACGTTTCGCTGGTTTAACAAATACCCCGCTACCTGGAAGGCGTTTGTGTGGAACTGGATGCCAGAAATCTGAATTCTGAATGAAATCTGAATGGATTCTACAAGATGGCGATTTTGTCCTCAAAGAGAGAACTCCACGGATTTGCTGACTGTAGGCTTTCCTGCACACAAATTGAGTTGGTCTCATTTGCAGTGGTACGGACCCGGATGGCTATCCAGATCCGGTATCTTCTGGCCAGATTGTGGCAGGTAGCTAGACCTCGAGAATGGAACACCTGATTTAATTGGGATGGGGACGGAAGTGAATGCCTACACCATTAGCACGAGACCATTGGTGCCGTCGTTGATTGACTATGAACGATTCGGAAGCCTCGCCAATGTTCTCAGAGTAACGGCATGGATTTTCCGTTATGTAAAGAAGTTGAAGAAAGAAAGCAGTCGAATTGGGGAGCTGTGTGCTGAAGAAGTTTCCAGAAGCCGAATGCTGTTTGCTTCACGTCGAGCAAGGGCACGCTTTGGTGTTGAAGCAGACCGTGTCAAAAACAAGAATCCAGTTCCGTCACGAAGTCCTATTTGGCGCTTAAGACTTTTCACCAACAACAACGGACTGCCACGAGAGCACGAAGAACTGATCGTTGGACGTGACAGCATCGTCAGGTCCTGCTGTCCATGCTTGCCCAACGGCAATGTAGTGAAACGTCCCGTACAGCTATTGTACCCTTTGGAGGCCAACCAGCGTCATCTGTCGGTGGGGGAAGAAGAGGAGGATCTTTATTCACAGTAAGCATGTTTCACGGCTCACTGCAGGGGCTAAAGGCAATCAAGCCTCACAAAGGCCCCTGTCCCTCCGCACCTTGTCCCTCACAGTGCACAGTATCCCAGTACAATATATAAACAGAAGGAATTTGAAATCTAGGAAGCGCAGACCTAGCAAATTGTATGCCTATAAAAGACTCAGTCATACATACACAGAGAAAGTTTACACAGTGTAATCTACTGAAACAGAAGTTATGTACATGAAAACGTAATAGAGCAATGCAAAAATAAGTTGCAGAAATCAGAAGTGTGAAAGGCATGGCTTTCAAGTTTCGTTATTTCAAGTTCTGTTGAATTTATATTTGACTAAAAATATTGCTACGAAGCGCTGCGATAGAAGACGATGTAGACAGCACCGAGGAAGACGACGTTCGCTGATGTTCGCGCGGACGAGGCTCCATCTTGTATGCCTGCGTTCTGCCCATTGTACAAAGCGTGTAAATATATATTAACCAGAGTCTTTCTTCCCCGTAACAATATGGTTGAGGCATGAAAGAGCACCAGTTAATGTCCATAATGTATACATGTGGTTATTATTGAGTTCATCACTTGTTTTTTGAAGGCAACCCTACCAGTTCCGAAATTTTTTCTGTCTGTAGAATATTCAAAATATGAGGCACCTGGTATTCAGCACCTTGTTTTCCGTAATTAGTTCTTAATTTAGGTGTTCGCTTTTTATGTTCTTGTAAAATGTAGTAAGGTCTTTCGGTGCAGGCTTGTTCATACAGTTTATTTTGTTGAATTATTTGAAGCAATTCATAATAGTACAGTTAAACCTCGTTAATACGTAGTTGGCCGGGAATGACGTTTGGGTACGCACTAAGCGATGTACGAATTAACCGTCAGTGCCGGTTTAGCGGCTACTAACAAGCCAAAAATGAACGTCACGAACCCCTTAAACACACTCACGCACACACAGGCGCGCAAGCTTTATTCAAGGGCAGGCAGCAAAAAAATCTGTTATTTTCACTTGCCACCGTGGTGGCCTCGCCGCGACGACGGCATCTCAACTGAATTGCACAGGTTTTGCGACGGCATCAAAACCTGTGCAATTCAGTTGAGCTGCGAAAGTTAGCACTTTCTCAGTAAGAAGCGGTCCAGTGACAGGCAGGTTCATGCTCCGCGCCTTCTTTAACCAAAGAAGCAGGGCCTTTTCCACTTTGGGAAACGCAGAGTCTCTGATGCGGCACCTCTTCAGATTGCTGCCTGTGCCGCCCCTCAACTTTTTTCGAGCGTTCCATATCCCGCACACAGTCGTCAGAGGCAAGTCCTTTTCACGGGCTACCGCAGATTGCTTCGCTCCATTTTCATTGGTGCAAATGATTTCCAGTTTTTCCTTAACACTCACAACGCGATACTTCGGCATAGCAGTCCTCACGTGAGAATTAAATCGCACAACACGTGCACCAAACAATAAAAAAAAGTACGCCGTGCAAAAGATCATTGTTAAAGAACACACCACTGCGCAAAACACCACCGGTGGACACGGGAGAATGAAAGAAAAGAAAAAAAAGGAAACGTGGCGGATTCCAAAGTGACAGCGAATTCCCCTACCGTCAGCCGCTGCGGACTAACAAAAACCAATCTCGTAGGCCATACAAACAAAAAATACGTCAACGTGGCGATCTTGAAGGCCATGGTTTTGCGCGCTTTGATAAGCAACAGCCGTACGAACAGAAAATACGTCAACGTGGCCATGTTTTGATGTCACTATCGCTGCAGTTTACCAATCTCGAAGGCCATACTTTTGCGCGCTTTGATCGGCAACAGCAGTACGAACAGAAAATACGTCAACGTGGCCATGTTTTGACGTCACTATCGCTGACAATTTTAGTCCGGTCGTCGCCGCTCGTGAATCGAACGTCTGCGCAAGTGAAATTTTGCCGATTTTCTGCCTGTGGACATATAAAAACAAGAAAATGGTACGTACTAACCGTATGTAATGCAACAAGCGACTACGGCTTAAGCGGTCAGCCAATACATGGGGTTCAATGGGGACTGGGTGGGGGAATCTTCGCGACTACGTTTAAACCGGAGTTACACATTAAGCGGGTACGTATTAACGACGTTTGACTGTACTGCTGGTCAACCCTAAGCACGGAATGTTTTATGAACACTGGAGCAGTTGGCAGATCTTGTAAGTTTCCCCTGTACTTCTGAAAACATTGCAATTCAGTTGAACCTCGTTAATTCAAACTCTAAGGGGACAGGAAATCTGTTCGAATTAACCATAGTTCGAACTAGTGAGGGTCCCTTTGATTGGCGGTACTAGCGCACAATACCAACATTAGAAACATGTGCGCTGTTGACTGTGACTCCCACGCTGCCGCCACCGGTCCTTGTCTTGCAGTCCATAATCAAAAGAAGAGGCGTGCAGGACACGGACACAAGGAGAGCAGTGAACAACACGAACGCCGACTAACAACTGATGCACAGCACAGAGGCGAAAAAGAAAGAAGACACACAGCTTATCTGCGCATGCTCGGAATGGTAGCGCCACCTGTCAATCGGTTACACGTGCCGGTCTTCGAGATAGACAACTCCTAAGGCTTTCTATCTCCTCTCTGTTTAAGCTAATCGACGGCTGACTCACGCATGCACTTCCACTAATACTGATATGCCAGGCCTCAACCAATAAACGCGTATCTTCGTTCTTATGCCTGTACAGGATCTCGGTTTCGTCTAACTCGGGCATGCAGCTACAGACCTGGCAGTGCAAGGATAGATTGGACGGCGTCCCACCTGATAACGACCTTCTGTGTTCTATAGACCCCTTTCCTAATTCAGTCTGGCGACACTGATTCAAGAGGCACTTCGGCTCTGCTACTCATCACTCTATACGCTGTCCGCCATCAGTTGGTCGGAGTGTGCGGCGTTGTTCGGTGCGTACGGGAGGCAGTGCTTTTTTTAGGTGTCCCGTTCTAGTGCGCGGTCGAAATTGGTTGGCGGCTTATGTTTTTTTCTGAGAGTTAGGGCGCAGCGGCATCATGTCGTGGACCAAGATCCTTACCATTATACCAAAAAGCCTTGATATAGGCAAAGTAGAGGACTATCGAACGTCAAAAAGCGCCGGAAACCGCAACGAACTGCGGAGCCACAAGTTCGTCGCAGAAAGCTACGTTCAATGCTCGACCATAGAAACACGTGCAGACACAACGAAATAAGTACTCTCACAGTCGTTTTCTTTTCGCATGTTCACTGGTGGTGTGGTTAAAAGTTACAACGGCAGTTCGCGGGACACGCGGTCTGGCTAGCTCGTGTGTATGAAGTGACCTGCCATGCATGAAATCTATCTCGATACATCTGTAATACCTGTTGCGCGTATGTGCTTTGCTGGCAACAGCAGAACTCGTCCTTCTTACTCCGATGCAGTTATTCCACACTTGTGCACGTACGCGCGAAGTGCTTCAGGAGCCAGAAGAAGACGGCAACACCGTACACCGTGTCCGCCGCACTGACACATGATGGTTACGTGCGAGAATGCGTATGCGAATTAATATCAAAAACATAAGAAATAATCTAACACATGATATAGTTATATAGCAAATGGTCATTGTTACTAAATCATCAAAACATAAATGACACGGTAATTTGATGTAATGAGTACAAAGAGATTTAAATACGTGATATGTATAAGTGCGAATTTGAATTCATGTGAAAGTCAACACTAGAAATCTCTTAGCAGGACGAATTGTTATGGAGCGGATTTTTCAGTTGTGCTAGGAAAGAGGGAAATGATGGGGCTGTCTTTAGATTAGTAGTGAGGCTATTCCAAATGGTAGTTCCTCGGAATTCCAAAGTTTGACGACCATAATTACTATTTATTTTTGGTAGTAAAAGTCGGGTGCGTGAAAAGCACCCATTAGCTCGAGGTGACAGACGAAGGGACGCCAACAGTAAGTTGACACTACCGTGAAGTATTTTGTATATTATAGATGGCAGTATTATAAGTAACCAGATTGTGTACACTTAATACATTGAAATTTTGAAACAAATCATTGCCTCTTACATTCTTACTATTAGGCATTATCATGCGTAGAGCTCTTTTTTGGATAATTAGAACGGATTAAAGTGAGATTTGTATGTCCAACCCCATCTAGCAATGCAATAATTTATTTGTGAATGAATGACTGCATAATAAAGATTAATTAGTATTCCTCTGGAAAAAAAGTGCTCACATTTACAAAGAACATGCGATCCGTATGAGGCTTTCTGTACAGCTTTGTGAGCATGTAAATGAAATTTCAGTTGAGAATCTATGTATACCCTCAGGAATTTTGTGTGATTGGCATGCTGTATTAAGCAGTTGTAGATTATGTCATTGTGTGCTAAGATTTGCCATCTTTCGGAGTGTGAAATAATGAACACAGTTTTTGTAGGATTGAGTGTGACGGCATTGGTTGTGCACCAGCGGTGAAGATTACAAAGTAAGGGGGGACGCGGCCCTTGAAAGTCGAAAAATCGCGGCAAGTGCGATTTTTGGAAAACCGCATATTTGGGCTCAATGTATAATAAACTACCTATTCTGTAAATATCAGCGCCTAATTCAACGTAAAATCACCTCAAATCACGTATATCGCGAGCCGCGGCACCCTCTGCGCCGGCCAAACGCGCACCGAAACATCCCAACTTCGAGCGAGCGCCGTTTTCCTGGCATTCAACCTACGGCCGCCATTTTGGTTTTGTTTTGTTCGTAAATTCCTGCGCTTTTTTCTTCCACCATCGGCGGGAGCGGTGGTGGCGTGGTCAAAGCCCCAAAGAGAGAGAAAAAAAAAAAGTTCTACGAGCCTGGTGGTGCACATGTCACCGCCCCGTTACAAAGGGGACGCTCATAGCATCCATCGACGCTTATGATTGGGAGCTCGCGGGGGCTTTCGAGTTTCCCACGTCTCATACGCGAAGCCGGGATTGGGCTAAGCGCACGCTACTCGAGGAAGCGGGGGAACGCGCGACTGCCATTGGCTGCTGCGCACGATGACGCGCCGTTCTCTGCGGTGGTCGCTCTTGCGTCGTCTGCTGCGGCCAGGCCTAGCGCTTGCTCCGTTGCTGTCGCCGTGTGGCTTGCCGCATCACTTTTCGTTATCGCGCACGGTACTTTCTGAAGTCGCCTCCCCGCTACTATCTCTCGTCGCGCTTTCGCGTGATAAGCGCTCCGCGCCTGCAAGATCGTATCGTGGTCGTACGCGCCGGCAGTAGGGACGCTACACGCGTTCGGCTGTTGCGTGCGCTGACGCATTACGTAAAGGCTGATTCCACGGGGAAGTGTGCTACCCACGACCACGACTAGCCTTATCATGCCGAAGTTGCTTTTATTTATGAGTGCAAGGGGACTGCAGCGATGTTTCTTTTATTTATGAGTGCAAGCCGACTGCAGCGATGTTTCCAACTCCTATGTATTCTGCGCCATTGATACATGAGGCGTAGTTGCCGAGGTTGAAGCGCGTCTAGCATCTCGAATCGGCATCAGCGATCGCGACCCGTTTATGGATAACGCCGGAAAACAAAACCAGGAGAATCGGCAAAGAATAGCAGTGCAAAAAAAAAAAAAAATGACACTTTGTTACCCTTCAGCGTTATTTTAGACACAGAACTTTCAAAGCCCGTTTTCTCGGAATGGATTTTTTAGCTAGTTGTGGTGCTGAGGAAAGCGATTTCTCAAGAACTGCTCATCAGATTTGTGTGCCGTTTTATTTTATTCTGTTCCTGGATGATTTTGCCAGGGTATAACAAGCTTCTTTTTTTGAAATCTGGTGCCGTTAATTAATAATGAACAATCAATTTTTAATAAATATTGTCTACATCAAATTCAAAGTTGCATAAAAATTTTTTGGAGGGGTAATTAAAAAAATGGCTTTGTAGTACCCTAGGATATCTATCCAGGCATGACTACAAGGAATTTCTACTATGTCCTGGGACTTCTCCCGGCTCTTCCTCAGGCACACACGTGAACCGCCCAATTAGGCCTCAATAACTCTCGAACTAATCAACACAATTTCATGAAACTTTGCAGTTTCCCTAGTTTTAGTGTAGTGAAGATACCCTGAAAGTTTCACCAAGATATCTTAAGAAATAAAGAAGTTCGGTCTCCGGGGTAGCCTCCCCCCTTAAGCATTAACTTTGGTAATTAACGAAGTTTTGTTCCTATCAGAAATTAGCAGGTTAATGTCATCCGCATAAAGCAGCGCAGTAACATTGACTAGCTGTGAGGGTAAATCATTTACAAACAAGAGGAAAAGTAGTGGTCACAGTATGGAGCCCTGTGGCACCCCAATATTAACTAATTTAGCAGACGATTGTGACGTGCCCATATGGACGATTTGTGTTCTGTCTTTTAAGTAGCTACTGATGAGTGCTAGAGGCGTTCCAGTAATGCCGTATCAATCAAGTTTACTTTTAAGGATATTATGATTTAAGGAGTCAAACGCCTTTGCAACGTCAATGAAAACTCCTGTTACCAATAAGCCGGAATCTATCGCTTTCCTAATAGTGTCAACAAACGTTGAAATTGCTGTTGTTGTCGAGCAATTTCTTCTGAAGCCAAACTGGTGAGGTTAAAAAATTTTAAATTTTTCCAAGTAACTCGTCATCCGAATGCAAATTAATTTTTCAGGGACTTTACTAAAAGATGGAAGTACCGAGATCGGTCTATAATTTTCTACCCTGTCTTTTTCCTTCGATTTGTATAGCAGAGTAAGTTTAGCAATTTTCATCTTAGTGGGGAAAAAGCCAGTTGTAAATATGGTATTTATTATGTGTGCTAACACTGGTGAAATACTGTCTTTAACAAGTTTGGCTGAGTAGGCTGATATGTTATCGATACCACAAACGGTGTTGCGCAATGCAGAAATAACAGAAGCTACTTTCCTTTGATCTGTAGGATGAAAAAATGTGGCATCAGAACGAGGTATGTACGATGCATCAAATTTTGTTTCTGTTGGTTTTAAGTGTGAAGAAAAATAACTGCTAAATGCTTCACTGGTATCATCTAGTGAAGCATATGAAACGTTGTTAAAAATGATCTCAAAGTTGCTCTCAACAAGGTCGGACCACATGTCGTCTTTGTCGGGTGCCTCATTGACAACAGTGTCGCTCTGCTCATTGTCTTCCAGGGCCTCTGAATTGCGCACGAAGCCTGCCTTTTTGAAGCATTTGCTTATGGTATTGGTCATTACGTGCCATCATGAAGCGACCACCATTTCTATTGCGCCCCTAAATTCACTGCTGAAATGCTCAGCAAAACTCTCTTGCAAATGCGCTTTTTGTACAGCGCCTTTACTGTTGCAGTGACACCCTGGTTGAGAGGTTGACATTTTGCTGTCGTGTTGGCAGGCAAAAATTTTAAGTTGATTGCAGTCAACTTCGGCTTGATGCTGTGGGTCGTGCAATTGTCGGTGATAAGCATGACCTGTTGCTTCTCCCCCACTGCATCCTCATCAAACTTGCAAAGCCAGCTTGTGAACAAATCCTGCATCATCCACACCTTTTTATAGGATTTGTAGGTCACTGGCAGGCATTCTCGCTCTTTAAAGCAATGTAGCCTTGCCAATTCACCAATGACAAACAGGCGGCGCTTGTCGCTTCCATCCATATCAGCACAAAACAATACAGTTACGCGCTCCTTCGAGGCCTTGCGGCTAGAGCAGGCTTCGCCTTTCAGCGCAAGCGTGCGTTTGGGCAGAAGGTTATAAAATAAGCCAGCTTCATCTGCATTATATATGTCTCTGTCCGTATAGGTGGACAGCATATTCTGCAAGTTTAAGGGAAGCCAGACTTCGATAGACTCGTGGTCGACATCGCCGCTTTCTCTGCACACCACTTTGCAGCTGATGCCCTGGCGATCTTTGAAACGCTGGATCTACCCTTTAAGTGGGTTGAAGTCGTCGTAGCCTAAAAGAGCTCCGAGAGACTTAGCCTTTTGTTGGAGCATGGGGCCACTTACTGGGATACTCTGAGCCCTAACTTCCCGGAACCAACTGAAGCTCTGTGTCCGCGTCTTCGTATTTCGGCATACGTATTCTCTTCCGTGACAGCGAATTCTCTTTTTAGCCAGCGAATCAATCACACAATCCGAGTACCGCTTCTTAATGCCTGATAATAAACAAGCAGGCCGTTTCTACCTCCTTCCTAAGATCCATAAGGTTAGCATAGATGAACTACTTACCGCTGAAATACCGGGCAGACCCATAGTGTCTAACAACAACACCCCGACAGAGCCATTACCAAAGTTTCTTAATCACCATCTATCTGACATACCGCCCAACCTTCCGTCCTTTATTCAGGATACGCCTCACTTTCTGCGGATTATAGAGTCTATTAACGACACACAAACACTTTCAGATCAGGCTATTCTGGTAACGCTAGATGTCACTTCCCTATACACGAATACACCTATCACAGAACGAATCGAAGCGCTCTCGAAGGCAATACAGAATAGCAAACGTGCACACGTCGTTGAAGTTTACATCACGTTACTAAAATTAGTACTTACACTTAATTACTTTGAATTTGACTCGACCAACTACCTGCAAATTTTTGGCACCAGCATGGGAACTCCTTTCGCGCCGACCTACGCCAATATCTTCATGGGGCAACTAGAAGCACAGCTTTTGGAATCGTCGCCGCTAAAACCTTGCACCTACCTCCGTTACATAGACGACATCTTTATTATTTGGGAACATGGTGTAAGTGCACTAAGCACATTTTTTGAGCATTTTAACAACTTTCATCCCAGCATTAAGTTTTCCATGCACCACTCTTCTAGTAAAATTGATTTTCTCGACACGAAAAAGGAAAACTAAAGACGACGCTTTACAGAAAGCCAATGGGCAGCCAGCAATATCTAGATTATAATAGTCATCACCCGCGACACTGCAAACGGGATATTTATAGGACAGGCAAGACGCATAAGAAGAATTTGTAGCAACGACGCGGATTACGTTCACCACTTAAGCAATTTAAAGGCAACCTTAGCTGAACGAAATCACCCGCACGACGCTCTCAGCAAGGCATACAATGACGCGCGTAAACTAGATAGGACACCAGCACTAGAAAAAAAGAGCTCCTAAAGCGCAGGCCAACCAACTGCTAGCATTCATAACGAAATACTCCAATGCACTTCCAAACATAAATAATATTCTTCGCAAATACTATTCAATACTAACAAGCAACGATCACCTTAGAAAAGTGTTTCGGAAATACCAAGAGTCAGCTACCGCCGTAATATAAACTTTAAGGACCTGCTAGTACACGCCAAAGTAAACCCTCAGCGCACTGCCTGCGTAATAACTTGCTCCCGTCCCAGATGTAAGACTTGCAAGCATATTCAAAATGATCTTAAAGTTAAAAGCACGTGAAGTGACTATGTCCATCATGTAAAATCTAGTTTCAGTTGCACTGGTTCAAACGTTATTTACATGTTGGAATGTTCACTGTGTCACAAGCAATACATCGGCGAAACTGGTCAACCAATTAATGTTAGATTAAACAGGCACCGCGCGGACACCGCGAATAACCTGCCGAAGGCAGTGGCGCAGCATTTTAATATGACAGGTCATAATTTCGATGAACTGAAACTCTACATACTTCAGGGAAACTTCCGTTCCCCAAGGGACAGAAAATACAGGGAATCCTTTCTCATATACAGGTTCAATACTCTCCAACCTACAGGCATATACCTTTCAAAGGGAACTCTTGAGTCCATTAGATACGGTAGAGTGTTAACAAAGACGACAAAAGGTTGAGGTATGCACAAGCTAACAATGTTTCTCCCAGAAAGTCTACTTTCAGGTGCTGAGTCCCCATCCAGTTCCAGGAGAACAAGGACGTTAAACAGTGTAGTTACTTTTTTTAGCCCCAAGCTTTAGGTGAAATGCATTGTTGGTGGGGGGCAGGTGGTGCGGGGTGGAGGGGGGGACACATGCCATAGGAGTAACTTCTGTTCCGAGTGTGCGTTCCTTTTTTCACCCTGCTTTCTGGCACTGTGCACACAGTGCATTTGCAAGATATGTACAAGGAGCAGATTCTTTGGAAGCCTTGGTTCTTGCCCCTTATATTAGTCATGCTAACACCTGTCACCGAACTACCCCTGCACCCAACCCCCCCCCCCTTTTTTTTTGTTATTGTTCGCACGTGCTGCTCTTCTCCTCCTCTCTTTCTGAGGACGAGGAACAGTGTGCAAAGGCATACATAAACGAACGCTGGGGAAGGCAGTTGCCGCCCAGACGAAGACAAGTCCGCTTGTTGAAACAGTTGGCTCCCGCGACATTCCCTCTTCTAAATCGTATTTTGCAATTTGTTCATCAATTCAAGCATCCATCTTCCCCTGAGCTTCTCTTCTAGTTTGGACTTCCGTGACAGGGAAGACGAATCTTGCTGCACTTGCTGCCACAGTTTGTCCTTCTTCTTATAGATGGTCTACACGGTAGTGTCGGAGACGCCGTATTTAGCTGCCACCAACGTCTTCTTCAGCCCACTCTCCATGTCCCTTGTAATACATTCCTTGGTCTCCAGTGATAACGCACGGTGTTTTTTCACACCGCTTGAAGATGCCGCCAACGCCACGGCGGTAGGAGCTCGTAGTACACGTGCTCAGGGCACTCAGCCGACACGGTGAAATACACACAACAAATGCAACAAGGCAAAAAGAATGAGATAAAAGAAAAAAGAGCACGCTACCGCTTCTGTACCACAGTCCGTGCAGCGCGCACCTGAATTGGATGCTGCCATGGTGACTAAAACATGCTCCCTCCTTCTTCCAAGGTTTCCCTCCCTACTGTTCCCTCCCTTCTCCTCTACTTGGTTTGCCTTTTTACAGCTGGTCTCCGTGCGTGCATCTTTGCTCCCACTCCCAATGTGCCGGTGTGCCGGGAAACCGTGCTCCGTTCGCCAATTTCATGGTCGCACGCTTAAAAAATCCGCGCTATAACCGGTACTCTCCTTTAAGCGCCTATGCAATAAACGGTCCGCCTATACATTGAGTTCTATGGGCAACATATCGGTGATCAAAGAACACCATGTCATTCCTCCAACCGATCCCGCACTAAAAGCAGTTACGTTGTAAGTGGTCTGCACTGTATAACATTAGAACAGTGAAACAATTCCTTTGTATGTGCATGACAGTCAACGTTATCTATGGAATGAAGAGCTTTTTCTGTAACACGAATAATTTATGGTGTTGAATTTCTGTGTGTTGAATTTTTCTGCACCAAAAAGCAATAATTTATATGAAGTGTGTTTTAAAGCCGTACTTTTATAGAACAATAGAGGCAGAATGTGTTGAAACGTTGCGATAACACCCACGCATTTAGCCACACAAGATTGAACATAGTAAAAATGATCATCCAAGGACATATTTTTCTGAAATAGCACACCCAAAATTTTTATCGAATTCATAAATCCATAGACGTTGTACCTAGTAATAAGGGACTGTCTATGAAAGTTGATGCCAATGATAAAGAATGCCTTTTGTTTTGTCATAATTAGTCGAGTTTTCTTTGCTCCAGATGTGTGCGGCTTCAATGGCTTCATTTGTAACAGGTGCTAAGCATTGCAAATTTTTGCCCGTAAAGAATCAATATTGAAAGTTGGGCTAGTTGGTATAACATTTTGAGTAAACTAACAGCATGAAAGAACGAGATACAAGGAAAAGCAGACACAATACAAGTGCTTGTGTTGTGTCTGCATTTCCTTCTGTCTCGTTCTTTTGCGCACTGTTAGTTTACTCAGGCCGTAAAGGATAGGCTGGTATCACCAGCATAAATTACATAAATAGGGGCTCTGTTTATACGGCATATGTCGTTTATGTAAAGGATTAACAGTACAGGGCCTAGTATGCTTCCTTGCGGAACACCAATGTCTACATGTTGTAAAGATGAGAGTGCCATTCCTAAGCTGACACATTGTAACCTGTGCTACAAATAAGGTTTTATTAAGAGCAGTGGCATGTCACGAATGCCATGTAGTTCAGTGGAATTAGAAATTGGTGGAGTCAGAACTTTTTATCACTGGAGGAGTGAAAAATTGCTACCAATTATTGTCATCATTATCAATTTCCTATTAGTGTCTAACATTGAATTAGCACAGATGATCAGCTCATATGCATAACGAAAATATTGTGAACCAGTTGCAATTTCCTTTGCTAACTGCAGCAAATAATTCAAAAAATATAGCGCCTGATGTTTCTTTGAAGTTTTTCTTCCTAATTTCACCACACGGGGCCCTTATGACACGATTCTATTTACCCATGGTAAACGAGGACGTTGAAGAGACGACTTAAGAGAGCTGACATTAATTAAGGAATATGAATCGGTGACGAAGTATGCCTGACATTCATGTAGCGTTGGAAGCATGACGAAAGTACATCACGCGAGAACACGTTTAAAAAAGAGAAAGTGAGCTTGTTCACTCTTCGGGGATATAATCTACTTCAGCAGTGAACATAACAGACCCCGAGCGACATCCAGTATATCGAATGGTTTGTGACACATCGTAAATTAAGAACTTTAAACCATGTGGGATAGTGCTAGGGCAGGAGCAGCAAACAGCCATAAATTGTAAACATGCTGAAAGAAATTACGTGTGGATATTCATTGCATGCTCCCTAAAATATCAGAAATAATGCCTGTGCACCAATGAGAAATTAGGGTTAATGTAGTCACAAACATTATCAATTGCATCATACGTACTTTCCAATCTCGGAATATTGAATACTATAATGATACCATGGACAGCTGGGACGATAGGTACATCTTCACACTGAAACAGCTCGAAGAAGGCGCGGACGATACGAGTAAGCAGGGAAGGACAGCGCTGGGTCCCCCAATTTATTGTCTCGTGATGCCGGATGTGTACTCTCCATAGTTCCTAGCACCGCCACGGTGGTCTAGTGGCTATATCCTCGCTGCTGCACCTGCAGTTTGGTGGAGGTGAAACGTTGAGGCCTGTGTGCTGTGTGATGGCATTGCACACTGAAGAACCCCGGGATGTCGAAATTTTCGGAGACCTCCACGATGGCGTCTCTCATAATCCTGTCGTGGTTTTGGGATCTAAAACCCCAGAAATCAATCAATCTGCAGCTCTTGAAACAAATATTCACAAAACTGCAAAGTCTGCGTTCAAAGTGACAGTTAGATCACCATGCACACGAAAAAGCAGTAGATACATCAACCTCTCCTGCGGCATTATGCTTCGAAAGTACATAGTCAGATGTGCACTGGCCTCAGCTTTGTGGCCTGGCCGGGCCCAATGCTTATGGAAGGCGAGCAAGCCTGGCTCGATGACGTTCTGAAACGGATCGCCCAGACTTAGGCTCGGCCCGACCCGGGCTTACCCAATCAGGAATCCAGTGGTAACGTGCATGGCAACAGAAACTGAAAACGTATTTATTACAACAAAAAACATGCCATTCTTCCTGCTTGCTTTGCTTAACTGTTAATTAAGGTCAAAACTTCTAGCACAATGTCATTAACCAATTATTGCACAGAAACAAAATGTTGTTCGTGGATTGTTAGTTCTGTCACGTGTATCATCCCTCTATTATATATCCTGCTGCACTGAAGTTATTCTTGAACTTATTCTCGCTTAATTGTAGCTGGCATTTCTGACACCTTTCTATAATGTAAATAAACCTATCACATCAGCAGTTGTGGTGACGTTACTTGTGCCGAGTTTGCACACATATGGTCCTCCTAGTCGAAACACTTGCCTGAACACTTTGGCATAGGCAGATTCCTCACTGATTGCATCACACGGCATCAAATCCCACAATGCATGGAATCCTACAAATCTTTTTCCCCTTTTTTGTACACTCCAGAGATTCCTTCCTCATTTGTTCAGCTCGCCGCTTACTGGCTTCACCTGCAGTTACTCTTAGTGCTCCGTGGAAATGACCACAGCCCATCCATTTAAACACAGAGCTACCTTAAAGGGTACTCGTCAGTTTGCAATACAACTTTCGGTCATACGCTGGAGGCTCCCAAGTATGGAGAATACTTTTGCAAGAATTTTCCAAATTGGTCCAATATTAATAGAGATAAAACTTGTCGAGCAGCGCAAAACCTGGATTCAGGAACTGAGAGTTATTGCCAGTACGACACCCTCACCACTGCAGGGTGAAGCAAAAAAGAAGGGGGTGGGGAGAATGTGCGCCCACAGCTGGCCATTCCGTCCAAGGAGCTGGCCACCAGTTCTCCACCTCCTATGTGGTTCAGGCTGCAGCTGCACACTCTCAATGAGTGTCACTTGTCGCGGTTTGTAGTGACAAATAGCTGTTGTCAGGGGCTGCAGAACGCTTGTGGTGGGGGGGGGGGGTCTTTGTATGCTGTGTTTATTATTTATTTGTTTGCAATATTTGTCACTTCTTACTTATTTATATTATCTATTATACATATTAATAATTAGTAAATTTAATGACATCAATTAATGCTTTAATTCATTTTAGCCATATTAAATTTTACATATTTCCAACTCGCTTATTTTACATTGGTATACACTTTAAGAATGGTTGGAAATTTCGGAAGTACTGAAGATGTGCACAGACCGGGCAACCTGCATGGTCATGTGGTCCAATGCTTTGGAAAGCACTGGACCACACAACCACCAGGTTGAAAATTATTGTCAAAAATTTGATTTCAGCGGAAGGGGGGAGGGGGGGCTTTCTTCCTTTAGAAAAACCTTAGGTGGCGGGACCCCCCTCCACGGCTCCACAGTCTGTGCGTGTTGTTTTGGTGGTGCAGTGCATAATGCTTAACATCATCCTCTAACTTGGTGCGTAATGCTTACGTGAAGAGAGTAACCAACACTCAGTTTGAAATTTAAGTGCCTTGTGGTGCCATTCTTGGCAAGCACGATCGTGAGTACGCAATGTACACAATGCTCCAGGTCTGCTCAACTTGAGCAGGCCTGGAGGGACCAATAGGATCGATTTCCAGGCTAGTTGGTCAAGCATCATGGAAAAAACAGAGCGAACACAGGGACGACGAAAAAAGGAACATACACCACACCACGCAGCGCTCCGTGGTGGGGTGTATGTTCCTTTTTTCGTCGTCCCTGTGTCCGCGCTGTTTTTTCCACGCTGGAGAGACCCTTTTAAGAGTGGTGGTCTCTGCCCACCCAATTTCTCATCATGTTTATCCTTAACCTAATACTAACTCACCATTTTTCACCACCATATAGTAATTGCTACACTTCACAGCCTGCCTCCTGAAACATTTTCTTGTGGTTGGGGGCGAAGTTAGATTATGTACACCGTCATTATATACTCAACACTGGCAATGTTGCTGGCATTGACAATGCAGCAAGCTGGAAATGACCTACGGTTAATGTAACACTCCTCTTTGTCTTAAATTCAGTGCTAATTTTCCACAGTTTCAGGTGTCCCTCACAACTTATTCTTACAGTGGCAGGCGAGGCCAAGGGTGGGTGAGGGTTGGCCGCCCAAACCCACCTTCTGGCTGTGCTGCTGTTTGCAACATCTCCTTTTGCAACTATTTGCAGTGAATGAATCATTTTTTGTAAATTGCTGTGTTTGAGGTGCCTTCCATCATATTGTGTGCATTGCATTCTTTTTCTTTGCTGTCATTTGGTTTGCAACAGCATACAACAGCAGTATAACAGCAGTTTCAATGCAGCTGTTTATCTTCACGAACAGCTGTATTGAAAGTTCCATTGTACTGCTGTTTTATGCCATGGGAATGGGTCTGTTTTTAGTTTGATCGATTTTGGGCCTTCTTGTCTCATATTAAGTCTTTCACATTTAAAGTAAATTGGCTAGGCAGCAGCGTCATGCTTGTGAACACATGTGCTTGTTTTCTATTAGTGACATCAAACACTGATTGGGTATCGGTTCATCGAACCTCAGAATATTGTTACCTGCAGAGTGTGCGCAATTTCTGCCAGGCGATTTCTGGGCTTCTATGCCCATTACCAGCAGTTTACTGAACACTTTGCTTGCATTGCATCACCATTAACTCACCTCACGAGGGACAACGTTGCATTTGTCTGGGGTAACGAAGAGCAAGGTGCATTGAACAACTTGCGGCAACATCTCCAAACACCTCCAGTGCTTGCCCGCTTTGACGAGACAGCCCTTACTATGTTCCACAATGATACCAGCAATGTCAGCCTGGGAGGTGTGCAGTGGCAGGAAGGCACAGAAAGAGTGATGGCCTACACAAGCAGAACGCTGTCACACACAGAGACTCCACAACTGAGAAAGGATGCCTCGCCGTGGTATGGGCAGTTATGAATTTTCGCGCATATTTGTATGGCTGCCATTTCAAAGTTATAAGTGGTCACTATTCACCGTGCTGGTTGACGAACCTTGAAGAACTTTCCGAACAATTAGCTTACTGGAGTCCAACACGGCAAGAGTTCGACATGACAGTTATGTACAAGTCGGGGAAGCGACATACAGATGCCGACTGCCTGTGTTGGTCACCGGTAGAGTCAGCTACTCCACTCGAAGAGGAAGCAACAGTGTTCTTTTGTGTCCTGGACACATTCACGATCGCTGAACGACAACGGGAGGCCCCTAGTTGCTTGACCTAATCGCTTACTTAGATGGAAAATCTCAGAAAGAGCCTAGGGTTTCCACAAACGGATTATCATCGTTTTGTTTACTGGACAAAGTGTTTTACAAGAGAAACTTCTCGTCACCCCCTATTAGCTGGTCATTCCTACAGCTCTTCGCACAGAAGTACTGCAAGCTTGTCACATTGAAATGACTTCCGGTCACTTAGGCTCCACACAAACAATGCGCGGAGTGCGGCAAAGGTATTACTGGCTGAGACTTACCACTTTTTTGTAAAACACCACGTTCACACTTGTCTTGATTGCCAATGATGAAAGTCGCCTCGAACGAAACCAGCTGGCCTGTTACAAGCTGTTAGGTCCCACGAGCGCCATTTGATCAAATCGCAATGGATATTTTTGGTCCACTTCCTGCTTCTAGAGCAGGGAATCGCTTTGTCATCGTCGCAATTGATTATCTGACACGTTACGCTCAAACAAAGGCAATTTAGAGATCCACAGCGGAAGGGGTGGCACGCTTTTTTATTGAGCATGTTGTGTTGCGGCACGGCGTACCAACCGCCGTGATCATAGACCGAGGAACTGCATTCACGGCTGTGCTATTACATCATGTCTTGCTGCCAAGTGGAACAGCCCATCGTAAGTCGACCGCCTACCATACACTGACAGAGCATCTGAACAAGACCATTGAAGACATCCTTTCAATGTACGTGGATGTCAAACAAAAAATTGGGATGGCATCCTATCTTATATCACATTTCCATACAACACGGCGAAACAAGAGGCGACGCACAATACTCCCTTCGCCCTCGTGTACGGGCAGAATGTAAGAACTATGTCGGATGTGATGCTTCCACACAAATGGGACGACGCTGACATAGATGCCGATGTCTTTACGCAACACGCCGAAGAAACCCGGCAGCGTGCCCGCTTACGGATCTGCCAGTGGAAAGACCACGACGCAGACCCCTATGATGTTCATTGAAGAAAAGTCACCTATGAAACCGGCGACAGAGTGTGGGTTTGGACGCCGGTACTAAAACGAGGCCTCTCCAAAAAGCTGTTAAGGTGATACCTCGGACCATATCAAGTATTGCGGCGACTCAGCGACGTAACATACGAGATCCTCCCCCATAGCCCTCAATGTAAAACGCGCCGCTTGCGTCATCCTGAACTTGTGCATGTTGTACGCATGAAGCCATATGTTAGCGAATGACTGTGCAAGAAACCCTCATTGCCACAAGACGTCATTTCTGGTATAGCATCGGGACGATGCTCTTTTTTTGGGGGGGGGGGGGGGGGGGCAAATGACGTGTGTGCTCTGCAGGCAACAATGAATATAAAGACGTCAATGAGCATTCATATCTAGCGGGTCTTTGGGATATTCCGGTGAAGTCGAAGAAGCGTCTGTGCTGTGATCTGGTGTTAACAAGCTGTCCTGCTACTCATGCAGAACATCTCGCTGTCATCTGTTCGCATTGTATTGCGACACTATAGATCTTTGGAATAATAGGTCGATTGAAGTGTAATTAGGGCAGTTGCACTGAAACGACAAAGACAAGAAATACTGTTGCGACCTCAAAAATTCGAGGCCATAGAGCACCGCTCGACGAGAACAGCAGCAGGTCACCTTTTTAACACAGTGAACTATCGTGACTTGTTATTGCTCTGCACCTTCACTAGAACACCTCGCAGTGTTCTTCATAGGTGTACACGCAAAGCACAGTCATGGCAGTACGACAGGACATCTGCTAACAATTAACTCATTTTACTTCAGAAATGCATGGTGCTTATACCAGCAGCGCTAACACTAAGTAACGAATCGGTACCTTCTAGGGAGCAATTCGGCCTTTTTTTTTTGCTAAGAAGTGTTATTTGACAATTTTTGATGTGTCCTTGACCATACTTTTGTGCAAGGTGGCATGTTCCTCTAACTGAGGCATACTTCCACAAATCTCCTTGGATCAGTCTTCATTACACGTAGTCACACCATGCAAGCGCAGTCCATCCTAGTGACATACGTTGGTATGGAGCATGCCAAATTGGGCAGCGGTGGTATTGTGAGCTGGGGGTGCCTAGCTGACCAGCCCATTGTGTACGGTAACGAGTATGATTTCAAGTGCCATAAAGTGGGCCATTGAAGCTTGGCCAAGCCAGCAAAGACAACATGCCAGCCTTTAAAATGGAGTGGTGGAGCTCATTACAAGTGGCTTAGTCTAGGAAACCAGGCTTGTAAATCTGCGGGAATATGTTAGCTCCTTGGGAACCTAGACAGTGCATTAGTGAAGCCTGGCTTACCCATCTAGTTGGAGTTTCAGCATTCATGGGCTACTGTAACAGTTCAGTGGTTCGCAATGCCCTCTTACATGTGAGGTATTCAGTGTGTGATACTTATCGGTGGCTCTCTTGATGACTGCAGCGGGCTTCACCCGGCCTGTGGTGCTGTTCGGACCAATGGCAGACGTGGCCCGGGAGAGGCTTCTCAGGGATTATCCGGACAAGTATGCCTGCCCACGTAAGTGTGCTTCAATTGCTTATCAGAGAGTAGGAAAAGGCTTAAAATCACTTTCCGTGTCCAGCTAATAAGTTTCAAGCTTGTTTAGGCCATGGAGCAGAACCTACCCGGGGTTTTACAGCATGGGCTTATTTCAATGGCTTATTTTGGTGGCACTGGTTTCCCCCGCCACCTGTAACAGCTATCACTCGCAGTGAGGGGGAAAAAAAAACTCTATGCCTGTGCTGATTTGAACACAGCTCAATAGGACCAGTGCCATCTACCCCTGACATTCACCACATGGATGGGAATCCTGACACGGCAGGAGTGGTGTTTCAGGATGTTGTGTGATTGTCAGCCGTCTGCTAAGGTTTTGTCAACTGAAATAAGGAATAGGGAGGAAGAAAATGAGGGAGATGACGATGATGAGGAAGTGCAGCACGAAGGCGACAACGGTGGAAAACAGCAACGTAATGGTGAAGAAGGAGAAGCACCAGCGCAGGAAGACTGAAAGCAAAGAGCACGTAAGAATGCCTAGCTTGTTCTGTCACTGTGCTGCATACTTTAGGAAGGACATATTTTTTTGTCATAAAACATTTCTTCGCAAATTTACACCACTTGGACTGTGTCAATCTACCTACCCGGGCACCTGCATCTTGGTGCTGTCTTTTTTGTCTCATTCGCTTGGTACACTCCACAATTGCAGTGCTGGGGCATGAATGTTTGACCAACGTGAATGATTGACCTTGATGTCGCTAAGCTAATAAACGTCTCATGTGCATCACGATTACCAAAAGTATGATCACTCATGGCTCATACCCACATGGCCCAGAGTATGTGGGCATGCGCTACAAGTTGTGAATGTTACGTTACAGCTTGCATGCAGACAGATGTGGACATACTTGTTGTAATGACCAAAGGCAACCAACAGTGTGGTTGTTCGGTAGGAATCTTAGCAGTTGCCGACATTGCATCATACTATGAGCTGCCGTTTAGCAGTCCCCTCAGTGCTGTCAAGACTGGTAAGCCCAAGCCTGATAAGCTCAAAGTCAGCGAAATACTTCGTTACTTTATTGAAACCATTAAATTGAAATTTGGCCTCTTATGCAAAAGACAGTCACTGAAGGACTGATTTTTACTTGGAAATGGCGCAGGAATGTTAGGATAATAAAGCAGTATGAAAAAAATCAGTTTCACACTCTGCAAGACAATAAGCTGAAGCAGAGATCGAATAATCACAATCAATGAAGCCCTCGTCATAGCGGTCGTATGTCTTGCATATAGCCGAATGAAATTCATGTACAGTGCACCATTATAATAAGTGATAAGAGGAGCTATTGCACCTATTCTGTCACCATACCTTATTTTGAAAGCACTGGATGCGGCTCATTTCAAGAATGGTAACATTGATGTTGTCGTGGTCACCATCTTTGTTGCCCCTTGCCATGCTTGCTTTCCCTAGGATCCACTCTGTTGCCCTTGATGAGCAACGGTTGTCTTGTCTTTGCATTACATGGCCCACCCATGTCCATTTCTTCTTAATTTCTATTAATATGTCCTTGACACACATTTCTTCCCTAACCTGCTCCACTCTCTTCTTGTCCCTTAATGTTACACCTACCATTTTCCATTCCATAGCTCACTGCGTAGTCCTCAATTTAAGCTGAACCCTCTTAGCCTCCTAGTTTCTGCCCTGTAGGTGAGTACCGGTCAGATGCAGCTGTTGTACCCTTTCCTCTTGAGGGGCAATGGTAAACTGCCATTCATTACCTGAGAATGCCTGCTGAATGCACTCCACCCCATTCTTATCCTTTTCATTATCCCAGCCTCATGGTTCAGGTCAGGGTTCACTACCTGGTCCAAGTGGACATATTCGCTTGCCACTTCCAGTGCCTCGACACCTACCTTAAACCGCTGTTCTCCCCCAAGGCTACTGAACATTGCTTTAGTTTCTGCATCTTGAGACCTGCTGTTTCTACTTTCTAGTTCAGTAACCATGCATTGCAGTTCACCCCCTGAGTTGATTAGGAAGGCAATCTCATCAGAAAACATGAGTTTACTAAGGTATTCTCTATTAAACTCTTACAACCACCTGTTGCTAGTAGAATGTTCTAAGTCCCTATCGTAAACATGCTGTGAATAACATTGTAGAGATTGTGTGTCCTTGTCATACGCCCTTCTTTATAGATATTTTTCTGCTCTTCTTATGAAGGATTGTGGTGGCTGCAGAGCCATTGTACCTTTCTTCCAGTATTCTTACATAACGCTTGTCTGTGCCGCATGCGTGATTCTGCAATGCCTGCATGACCGCTGAAATTTCAACTGAGTCAAATGCTGTCTCAAAGCCTATGAAGGCTATACACAGGGTTTGGATATACTCCCCACATTTATCTTTCACCTGATTGATCGCATGATTATCATCTATTGCTCACAAAACCCCGCATCTTTGTAAGCTTGACTGGAACCTAAGGCGCCACAAAATCTCTTAGCCATTACCTTGGTAAGTACCTTACAGATGACTGACAGTAAGCTGATCAGCCTGTAATTTTTCAAACTAGAAAAGAGGCTCTGGAGAAGGGGAGGCTTGAATGAATGTACAGATCGTTCAACTCTATGTAGAACAGGAGATTTCACTGGAGCCAATGTTTTGACATGGGGACTTGTCTTCATCATCAGCTCCGCATACTGTCCTTCGTCCTCAGAAGGAGAAGAGCCTGTGCGAGAGCACTTAGGTGAGCACAGTTATAATGTCGGTCAAGAAAGCAGCTTGTGGTTTGTTAGCAATTCATTGTAAGAAATGTGATTGTGTTCCATGGTTTAGTACAGTGCAACCCCGGTTTTACATCCCCCGACTTTACGACGACCCACATTTTACGACGGATTAGTCCCGTCCCGGCGAAAGTCCCATAGACACAGTGCATTAAAAACCTCAATTATACGATGCGATCTTACTTCTGACCCGAGTTACACGACAATCCACGCGAAGCAGGGTGACCAGCCGGCGAAGAAAAGGGAAGTGCCCGCGGACGTCTTTCGTCGCGCCGGCTCTTTGTCACCCCTCCGCATGCCAAGCGCTCGGGAAACCGGTTCGTTTCGGCTTTCCGCTGCCGTTCGTTTGCCTTCCCCTGGCCCTCCCAGCGGCCGCCGGTGCCGTGAGTAGCGGCATAGAGTGGCGCGGTTGTTGTCTTCCCGCATTATTTCACCCTTTCCGACCAACCATGTCTCCTCCACTCTCCCGCGATCTTTCTCCTGTGATAATGAAAAGCGAATCGGCACACACAAAGGCAGGCATCGCGACGACAACCACGGCGGCAACCACGAAGCAGGCACTAACCCTAACCGTAGCAGACGACGCACGGAGCACATGGTGGAGAAGGCCACCGCGTCATCACACGCAGCAGTCAGTATAGTGGCTGCACGTTTCCCCACTCTCTTGAGGAGCGTGCGCTTGGCGCAATTGCAGCTTCGCATCCAAGCGCGGGATACGCGAGTGCCCCTGCGAGCCCCCCAATCATGCGCAAACCATGCTTCCGCCACGCCACCGCTGCTCCAGCTGACGGCGGTGGAAATAAGCGCATGCCTTCACGAACAAAACAAAACTGAAATGGCGCTGGTCCGTTGAATGGCACGTGAACGGCGCTTGCTTGAAATTGTGCTATTTCGGAGCGTGTTTGAGTGGCACAGCAGCTGCCGCTGCTCGTAATATATTTGATATGAAGTAGGTCTAAAAGGACGAATTAGGCACTCAAAGTTACAGGAGGGGTTGTTTATGACACATACAGTGCAAATATGCAGCACCTGGCTAGGTTATCACGTGGCTTTTGTGGACGACAGCGTCACTCTCGAAAGGACTGCCCAGCCAGAAAATCAGTTTGCCACTACTGTAAAAAGCTAGGACATTTTGCTGAAGTGTGCATGAAGAAGAATAGAAGTGAGCTACTGGATTCCATCTACTGCACAATGTGGATTCACGACGGGCCAGATACATAGACCCACTCGTGAATGGGCACCCAGCCGAGTTTAAGATAGACTCTGGCGCGGAAGTCTCTGTTGTCTCACCGTCTTTCCCAGGCCAACCGCAGGTGCTGGATCATGTTGAAGGGGAAGTCTCGAGCCCTGGCGAACAGAGACTGCACGTCCTTGGTACCTTTAAGGCAACCTTACAGTGGGGTGATAAGTCCACAGTGCAGACCTTGTACGTTGTCGAACATCAGTGCACTCACTTGCTTGGGCTCCCTGCAATTGAAGCCCTTGGTGTTGTTCACTTCCTGGGTTCTGCCGAGTGCGTTCGTTCTCCCACAGCCAAGATTTTTCAAGGGTTGGGTAAATTTCGGCAAGCCGAATATCGCATTCGCATTAAACCCGGCGCACGTCCATTTTCCTTGGGCGCCCCAAGGCGGATTCCAATTCCTTTGAACGACATTGTCAAGAAAGAGCTGGACGACTTGGAGTCGCAGGACGTCATAAGGAAGGTAGAGACGCCAACTGACTGGTGCTTCGGGCTTGTAGTGGTCCCCAAGTCATCAGGTGGCTACAGAATCTGTGTCGATCTTACGAAGCTGAACGAACTAATCGAAAGAGAACGCTTCATCTTGCCAACAGTGGAACAGATCCTCGGCCAGTTGGGTGGAGCGCGAGTATTCTCCAAGTTGGACGCGCGGTCTAGTTTTCATCAGGTGAAGCTGTCAGCCGAAAGCCAGGAACTCACGACATTTATAACACCGTTCGGCCGGTACTGTTACAAGAGACTCCCTTTTGGCATCGCCACAGCACCAGAGTATTTCCAGCGGTTAATGTCGAGGATTCTTGAGCGCTTGCCTGGGGTCGTGAACTTGATTGACGACATTCTAATCTTCGGGAAAGATCGTCATGAGCACGACGAGCGTCTGGCTGCAGTCCTAGCTCGTCTTGAGGAGGAGGGTGTCACCCTTAACGAAAAGAAGTGCGCATTTCGGGTCAGCTCGGTCAAGTTCCTCGGAGTAGTGAATGGGGCGGACGGGATCTCGCCAGACCCGGACAATGTGAAGGCTGTCAGGGATCTGCCGCCACCGACCGACATCAGTGGAGTAAGAAGATTGCTGGGAATGACCAATCACGTGGCGCGGTTTATGCCTCACTTGTCCGACGTTACGGAGCCCATTCGTTTCCTCCTAAACAAGAACAGCACCAGGAGTTGGGGACCCAGTCAAGAAAAGGCCTTCTCACGCCTCAAGCTGCTGTTGAGCTCCGACACGTGCATGGCCAAATACGACTCGTGCTACCACACTGTAGTAACCGCGGATGCCAGCTCCTACGGTCTGGGAGCGGTACTGCTACAGGACCAGCCTGAGGGTACTCGAAGGCCTGTAGCATATGCTTCAAGGGCGCCTACTCCCACAGAAGCGCGTTATAGTCAAACAGAAAAGGAAGCTCTTGCAGTGACTTGGGCCATTTCACGGTTCGACCAGTTCCTTTGCGGCCTAAGCTTCGAAGTAGAGAAGGAGGCACCACATAAACTTGCCGGCCGCGGGAGTATGTTGCAAATAAAGACGACGAAGGGGCGGCTAGCGCGAGCAGGGGCCACGGGCGGGCTCGCGCTATTAGTTTTCCGCCATTCGTTCGAACAGGCCAGACGGTCGGGTCCGGTTCTCTTCCTTCGTATTTCGCTACATTCTTTCTGGTGCCGAAACCCGCCCGGTCGTCTGGTCCTTCGACTTCGGCCATGGACCAGCTTCGGACAAAGCGCGGCTTCGTCCGCACCGCGATCAGCAAAACAATTTCGACCCTCAGCACCCTGCTCGAGGATCCCGCCACCCCGACTGGGACGCTCGAGAACTACCTCGCCGTACTCGAGCAGAAGTATTCCGAGCTCGTGGCCTTCGATAATGACATCCAGGCCACACTTTTCGACACTGACCTGGAAGCCGACATGGCAACAGCATTCGACTACCAGCAAAAGGTGCTCTTCGCCCAGTCGGAGGTTCGTCGCGTCACTCGGCCGAGGCCGCCAACCCTGCCCACCTCCTTCGCTTTCACTGCAACGCCAAACGGTGAGCCGCTCGCATCTGCACCGCAGCAGCCACCCACTTCGCCTTCGTTTGGCCATCCAACCACATCGCCATGCTCTCGCATCGCATTGCCCAAGCTGCACATCCCGACCTTTTCCGGAGAACGACGCGACTGGCAAGGATTTTGGGATCAATTCAAGGCGAGCATTCATGATAATGATTGGCTTCCCAAGATCGACAAGTTTAAATATCTGCTCACTTACCTGACAGGAGCAGCTAAAGCAGCCATCCAAGGCGTTCGCCTTGCCGAGGCGAACTATGACATCGCCGTGAAAGTGCTCTCCGACCGCTTCGGACGTCGTGACATGCTGGTCGATGACCATCTCGACCATTTACTATCGCTGGAACCAGTTCGTAGTTCGTTCGAAGTCAGCAAGTTAAGGATCCTCCATGATGAGGTAACTTTCCGGATGAACGCGCTGGACGGTCTTGGAATGTCTCCAGGCGAGTACGGCGCAGTTCTTCGACGCGTCCTCCTAAAGGCATTACCCTCGGACTTCTGCATACTATACCGTCAAAGGCAAAAGGAGGCTTTGCCACCGGACAACGCTGCGGCGTCTCCAGCCGATCAAGCAGAGCTCGTAAAGGACCTCATGAATTTTATTAGAGTGCAAATCGAAATCAGAGAGGAAAGCGGTTTCGGCGAAACGACTTCGTTTCCCAGCAAGCGCCATGCTCAACGCGATTTTCGGGGTCCAGAGGTGCAGCTACCCACAGCAGCGGCTTTATCTGCCGAAGTTCGGTCGTCATATTCACGCCCCTGTCATCTGTGCAACTCCCCAGCACACACTATTCAAGAATGCTCCGAACCCTTAACTCCGGAAGCACAGCGCAGAAGAATTCAGGCTCGCAACTTGTGCTTCCGCTGCGCCAAGGGCAAACATTTTGCAAATGAGTGCCGAACAGCGCGATCTCTGCAATGCCGCCGTTGTTCTGGGACGCACTTGACTTCGCTATGCGACATCAACCACATCACAAACCGGTCATCGCGAACCACACTGCGGAGCAACAACGCGTCAGCACCTCGAGAGCAAGCGCCAGAGTCTGCCGTCACTCAATGTCGAGCAACTTCCGTGTCTACAAGCGGCGCTGGTCTCACGCCCGTACTTCTGCAGATTGGCAGGGCATGGGCTATCGCGCCCGCGAAGACTTTTGGAAAGACGCACCTTCCCTCAACCATAACGTGTGAGCGCGTTGCCATCACGCTCCGGAGTCAGCACAACAGCAACCAGACTACGATAGAAGCACTGGCAGTCCCAGAGATCAGCGCTGTGACAAGTCCACCAGCGGATGGCGCCATCATCGACATCATGAGACGTCGTGGTATGCTTCCAGCGGACGAATGCCTGGGCGCAACGACTTTCCAAGAAGACGAGATTAGCGTACTCATAGGCTCCGACGTCTACTGGGACGTGGCAACTGGACAGATAACACGAGTATCCCCTCGAATCACGGCAGCGGAAACCCTTTTTGGATGGACCATTCAGGGAACTCTCCACCCTTTATCGCCAGGGAGCGACGCACGAACCACATCTCTTTTCATCGCTGTAAATGAGGCAACCACAAACGACGCGGACCTAGACATGCGAATCTCCAACTTGTGGCGCATTGATGCTCTTGGGCTACAGGACAGTCCTGAAGACAGCCAAGATGACATCCTCGCCTATGAAATGTTCGAACGCCATGTTTCGAAGAAGGAACGACGTTATGAGGTTCCCCTCCTCATTCGGGAGCCTGGTCTGGATGACAGCCAGAACAATTATGCCCTTGCCAAACAGCGCCTCCTCATGCAGCTGCGACGCTTCCGGGAACGCTCAGATCTCCTCGCTCGTTATGACGACACCATAAAAGCGTATTTCAAAGAATCCCACGCTGAACGAGTTCCCAACCCCGACTCATCACCCAAAGCCAACACGTACTACATGCCGCATCACGGAGTAATTCGTCGCGACGCCGTCACCACCAAGCTTCGGATCGTCTTCGACGCGTCGTCTCATGCTCCCGGTCAACCATCCCTGAACAGTGTGCTGTTCAAGGGCCCAAAATTGAACGCCGACTTATTGCGACTCTTGCTAAGCTTCACAATCATCATGGTGGCTGATATCAAGAAGGCTTATCTTCAAATAGCCATTCGTCCGGAAGACAGAGATGCGCTGCGCTTCTTGTGGGTCGCTGGTCTTCCATCAGAGCAGGAACCATCGCCTCCAATCGTTCAGTGGCGAATGACCCGCGTGCCCTTCGGTGCTACGTCCAGTCCTTTTCTGCTCACGGCGACGTTGCATCACCATCTTCGCGCCTCGGAAAAACGATTTCCCGAAACTGCGGAATGCCTCAGGCAGTCCTTTTACGTCGACGATCTGGTGGTCGGCGCGGACAACGTGCAGAAGGCTCAACGAATTTATACGGAAGCAAGGACCATTCTAACAGACGCCGGCATGGAGCTTCGCAAGTGGGCATCAAACAGCTCCTCGCTACGACAGCAATTCCGAGCGGACCACTTGTCGTTAGAAGACGAAGGTGGCGATGCACACGAAATGAAAGTCTTAGGACTTTCCTGGGAGAGAAATGAGGATTCCATCATCGTGAGCGTCGACCACGTCATTAAGCTCATTTCCACTATGCCCACTACAAAACGAACAACGCTTCAAGGATTCGCTAGCCTGTACGATCCTCTCGGCTTCCTCGTGCCATTCACTGTTCGAGCCAAACTAATTTTTCAAGACCTGTGGAAACTGAAGCAACCTTGGGACTGCCCTCTACCGCAAGAGCAGCTCACCGCATGGAATTCTTGGCAATCAGAGCTTCCGATGCTGAGCAAGGTTCGCCTACCAAGACAGGTTAACAGGCCGCAGGAACATCCAATCAGTGAGACCGAGCTACATGTCTTCGCGGATGCCAGTCTGAGAGCATATGGTGTGGCTATATATGTGTGCACTGAGTCCATAAGTTCGCACGAGCGCAGTACATATTTTCTGATGAGCAAGGGGCGAATCGCACCGCTGAAACCTGTATCGCTGCCTCGTTTAGAGCTACTCGCCTGCCTGCTCGCGGCCCGCATCTACAACTATATTAAGAAGATACCATGTTTCCAAGCTGCAAGGCCATTCTTTTGGACAGACTCCCAGATTGCAATTCATTGGATGTCGCAAGATCCAGGGCGCCGTGACATGTACGTCAGAAACAGAGTTGCAGAAATACAGCACCATACAGCGGGCCACACATGGCGGCACTGCAAAAGCAAGGAAAACCCCGCAGACCTACTAACACGAGGTATCACCGCATTCGCGCTTCTTAATTCGTCTCTATGGTGGAGAGGTCCGTCATGGCTCTCTGCTCCCATGCACACATGGAAGGATAATACGGCATGCCCAAAGCCCGTAACCAACGAAGAGACAGGAATCGAGGCTACATGCGCAGTTATCAATACGCAGCCACAAGCATTGCTTGAAGTCAGCAACTACAGCCGATACTCACGCCTTCTTCGAGTAATTGCGTGGGTATACCGATTCATCAGCAACGCAGCATCCCAACGAGCGTCTACGGTTGGACCGCTGAACGCCCAAGAAATTGATCGCGCAGAGCGTTACTGGATCAAAAAAGTACAGCGTTCGCACTTTCCAGACGACGTTGCGGCATTGTCGTCCAACCTACCAGTACCTCCGACATCTCGTTTGCTACTTCTGCGTCCATTCATCGATGACGACGGGCTTATACGCGTGGGAGGGCGCCTCCAACTTTTCTGCCCGCCCTCCTATCTGTTCGCCACCCTATCGTGCTCCCACGTCGCGATGCTGTCACCGAGCTTCTGATTCGCGCCACCCATGAGCGAATTCTTCATTCGAGTGTCGAGCACACACTTACAGAGCTTCGCGATCGTTTCTGGGTACTGAAAGGCCGCTAAGCCGTGAAATCAGCGTTGAAGAATTGTCTGGTATGCCGGCGACAGAAGATCACCCCAGAGTCAGCACCTTCAGCTCCATTGCCACGAGATAGAATTACAGAAGCCAACCCATTCACCGTTGTCGGAGTGGACTTCTGCGGACCACTTTACTGTTGGGAGTCCAAACAAATTTGTTCCAAAGCCTACATAGCCATCTTCTCATGCGCTGTAACGCGCGCTCTTCACCTAGAACTCACAACGGACATGACGGCCGTCAGCTTCGCCGCGGCATTTCGGCGTTTCATTTCCCGCCGTGGACTACCATCTACGATATACTCGGACAACGCCCTAGCCTTCCCTCACACCGCGCGGCAGCTCGGAAAGGAACCGACATCCACTCTGGCGGATTTCTGCAGCGAGCATCGCATCGAATGGAAGTTCAATGTCGAGCGAGCTCCTTGGTGGGGCGGATGGTGGGAACGAATTATTCGTATCACCAAGTGCACGTTGAAGCGTGCCTTGGGTCGCAGTCACCTGTCCTTCGAAGATATCGTAACAGTTCTGTGTGAGGTGGAGGCAAATATCAACAGCCGCCCGTTGACATATTTATCAGCCGATTCCGAGGACCCAGGACCACTCACGCCATCACACTTTCTGTTTGGCAAACGTGCAACGAGTTTGCCTCAATGTTTCGGCGCTGCGATGCCTCAATCTACAGGCGTCGATTACGTCATAGACAAGCTCTGACAGAGCATCTGTGGAAACGCTGGCGAAAGGAATACCTGCTGCTTCTGCGCTCTGCCCACGAAGCGACACCCAAGGCGTCGCCGCGACTTCGAGTCGGCGATGTGGTCCTGGTACACGACGACAGCTTGCCTCCAATCATGTGGAAACTGGCTCGCGTAACGGAGCTGATACCCGGACGCGACGGCGTAGTCAGAGCGTGTTACCTGAAACAGGCCTCTGGTTCGGTGATCAAACGTCCCGTCCAGAAAGTTTACCTCCTAGAAGCAGGAGGCACCACATAAACTTGCCGGCCGCGGGAGTATGTTGCAAATAAAGACGACGAAGGGGCGGCTAGCGCGAGCAGGGGCCACGGGCGGGCTCGCGCTATTAGTTTTCCGCCATTCGTTCGAACAGGCCAGATGGTCGGGTCCGGTTCTCTTCCTTCGTATTTCGCTACACACCTTCCTCTGGTCACCCTTTTGGGTAACAAGGACCTAGAACTCGTGCCACCTCGCATACAACGAATGCGGATAAAACTGATGCGTTATCAGTACGTGGTAAAATATGTGCCTGGAAGCTACAGCGGACACTTTCTCCAGAGCTCCCTCTGATTTGCCAGCTACTCGCATAGTAGACACCCTGGAGTTGTTCGTCAATGAAGTGTTAAAGGAATTACCGCCTCTCGTAGCAAGACGACTAGAGGATGTCCGCATACATCAAGGCCAAGATGGAGTCTGCTCTGCAGTCATGACGTACTGCATGAAAGGATGGCCTGACAAAAAGAAGGTGCCTCTGCATATTACCGCATTTTGGAAGCAGAGGGACAGACTGAGCATATATGAGGGCGTCCTTCTGCTGGACCGGCGACTTGTCATCCCTTCAGCCTTGCGCCAGGACATTCTCGCTCTCTTACACGAAGGACATCAGGGAGTACGCCGCTGTCAAGAACGGGCCAGGGAGTCGGGTTGGTGGCCTAATTGTAACAGTCATGTTGAACATATGGTGACCCAATGTGCCATATGCGCCGAGACTCGTGTTCAGCGTTCGGAGCCTATGTTGCCTACGGTTACACCCGACAGGCCATGGCAACACCTTGGCATCGATCTTTTTCAACTTAGCGGGCGTGATTATGTCCTGATTGTTGATTATTACTCCAGGTTTCCCGAAGTAGTCTCCGTGGTGTCCACCACGGCATCAGCAGTCATCTCAGCAATCAACAGTTGCGTTGCCCGTTTTGGCATACCGGATATTGTCCGGACAGACAACGGACCGCAGTTTGCGTGCAATGAGTTCACTGAATTTGCGCGGTCATACGGATTCCGTCACGAGGCCAGCAGCCCGACGTACCCCCAGAGCAATGGAGAGGCAGAGCGCATGGTGCGCACGGTGAAAGACTTGCTCTTCAAAGGTCCTGATCCCTACCTTGCCCTGCTGTCGTACCGTGACACGCCCGGTCCCAACGGCATTTCCCCGGCTCAAGCCCTGATGGGAAGGAAATTACAAACTCGTCTCCCGAAACTACCGGAACAACTGACACCGTCATTACCATGCCATACGAGGTTCAGGGAAAAGGACTCGTGGAACAAGGCACGGCAAGCGAGGAACTATAATCGCCGTCATGCTTCAAGTCAGTTGGCCCCTTTGAGTCCTGGAGACTACGTATGGGTCACTGACACCTGCAGCACTGGTGAGGTACTCTCACAGGCTCAGCGTCCACGGTCCTATCTTATTCAGACCCCCAGAGGCGTCCTTCAGTGGAACCGTCGACACCTGGTGCTTCATTCATCGGAACCGACCCCAGCTCAACTGGCAGATTCTCCGCCTGTACCTCCCGAGATCTTAGAGCATGCAGCACCTCCTGAAGATCCAGTACAGCCAGAAGTAACGCCGCAGGAAACTGTGACAAAGACTCGCAGCGGCCGTATAGTGAGACCACCGCTACGGTTGGACTTGTAGGTGAAAAGGAGGGATGTAGAGGGCGCCACCTGTACGCCTTGCAGCAAGTGCCCATAAGATGGTGCTACAATCCTCTGAAAGCACTGTGTATATATGGGGGCTTTGGGGAGAGGGAATAAAGTTTGTTTTGGTTTGCGCTTGCCAGTAGTCCGCCTCGTCCCTAGGCTGGCGCCTGCGCCGAACAACCATCACTTTATTGCACGCGTGTGTGCAGTCGAGGCATCCGCTTACACAAACTAATCCGGCCACTTCATGAAAATCCCGTGTCATTTTAGGAGATCTCGCAAACTGCAGGAAGCACATCAAAATCCAGCACAGCAGCTTCGCAGTGAGCAGGGTCATTTTTCCAAACGCACGACACACATGTTCACGGAGGAATCCGCATGAGACCATCGGCGACTGTTGCCGTGAAACCACACAGCCGGTAACTGCAGCGTCCAAGGCACAGGCTGTTTTCCGGAGTAGTCCTCACTTTCTCGGCGAGGCATCGTACCCAGAAGCTGTCGCCCGGCGTTTTCGTGCACATGTGGCGAGCGAGGTATTGTTCGTCGTACAGCGTCCCCTAGCTGCCTCAGTCACGCAGGGGTGGCTGCGGAATTCTCGACTCGCGATGCGCTTCTGAAAATGCTGCATCCACGGTGTGACAAGCAAATTCACGAACAGGTAAGCTCCGCTTGACGTCCGTACGGGGGCCGGCCATGTTGGAATGAAGCACGAAGTCAGTTTCAAGCTAGCCCCTGAGCAGACTTGAAATGAGAGCGGACTTCGGCCCGTCCAAGTCCTCCGCAAGTCACCCGCAAGTCAAGTACGATTTATGACATGCGGCGAAGCGTTCTTGAGACTGGCGCAAGTCAAGTTTGAGCCAAGTTACATCTCTGCATACGGGGGTAAGAGTGACGGAGTGGATACCAAGAGAGGGAAAACACAACAGAGGCAGGCAAAAGGTTAGATGGAGCGATGGAATTAAAGAGTTTGTGGGCATAAAGTGGATTGGAAATCGTTGAGAGAGGCCTTCGTCCTGCAGTGGACATAAATAGGCTGATGATGATGATGATGCGCCGCGTGCAAGTGGCAGTAACATCATTTACTCGCAGTGCTGCATTCCTCCGTGCTATCGCAGTTCCGAGGAAACTTCTAGAACTCCAACCACACTCAAGAAAAGGAAAAGAAAAAAAAAAGAAAAACCCGACGTTTCGCGGCCGACTCGGCTGCTTCCTCAGGGGTGACTGGGGCTACATTGCAGCGTCGTCTTGGAGGCACTCACGCGGTTGACAACACGTCCTTCCAACACGTCAACCGCGTGAGTGCCTCCAAGACGACGCTGCAATGTAGCCCCAGTCACCCCTGAGGAAGCAGCCGAGTCGGCCGTGAAACGTCGGGTTTTTCTTTTCTTTTCTTTTTCTTTTCCTTTTCTTGAGTGTGGTTGGAGTTCTAGAAGTTTTCTCAGTTTAATTACCCAACCAGACAGACTACTGTCGAATGTTTACCTTCATATCGCAGTTCCGTCACGCCCGATGCCACGTGCTGCCATGCGTGGTGTGCAGGGTGATGCAGCTAAGCCCAAGCAAGGATTGGGGCATGCTCACGTTGTCTCCGTGATTGTCGTGATGCAATCTCGGACGTCAAGGTACGCGTACGACTGAGAGGCTCGAGCTTAGCACGGATATGAGAGGGAAATGCCACGATGAGCCGTTTTTCGTGTGGTGATGGGAAAACATCTATTTTCCCGTTACGGCCACCCTCAAACGCTATCGAAAGCTCATCCGGCTGGGCATCTCGGAGAGTGCATCGGTGACATAGCGACTTTGGTTGCCCACAAGACGGCCAAGCCGGCGCGGCAAGTATCATCGGCCTACACATCTATTTATTTATTTATTTATTTTCAATACCTACAGCGCCCACATGGGGCATTAGTGTAGGGGGAAGGTAATTACATTGAAGATATACATATACAAAAAAGTAATACATCTCAGAAAAATGCAGAATGGCGACAAATCATGGCATACATAAACGAAATAGAGCTTCATACTAAAGGAACGAAGGGTGACACGTAGTTCACTTTGACGTGTGTGGAAAGAAACACACCAAATTATGTGTATATACATATAATAAATACAAGTACACATTTATATACACATATACACACACGCAGATATATACAGGCAGAGATCGAGAAAGAAAAAAAAAGAACTTAAGCGTATCCCGCTAGAAGAAACAAATGAAAGTATAATAATACTATGATAAAATGTGACTCTGAAGCGCTGTGGCGAATGTTTCTCTGGATGCGGCTACAATTTCTTCTGGTAGTTTATTCCATTCCCGAATGGATTACGGAAAAAATGAATGTTTAAAAATGTTAATTCTGGCAGCGAACTCGCGCACTTTTAGTGGGCGGTCAGTGCAAGAAGATATGTACGTAGGCTTCAATATGTAGTTTTCTTTGTGAAGACCGGTTAGACCATGGAAAATTTTGTGAAACAGAGAAACGCAAGCATTTGCGTCTGTCTTCAAGAAGAGGCCATCCTAAAGTATTCCTGATCTCAAAAGATCTTTTACAAAAGTCGTAATCACCTGTGACGAAACGGGCCGCTCTCAGCTGCACACGCTCTAGAGCGTCGATGTTCCACTTAGTGAAAGGGTCCCAAGTGCTGCACGCTTACTCCAACAGTGGGCGTACATTCGACATGTACAGGGTTTCTTTCAGGCTGGCCGGTGCGTGTTTAAAGTTACGCCTCAAGAAGTTTAATGTGTTGCTGGCCTTTCTTACGATGAAATCAGTGTATGCATTCCAAGTCAGATTGCTGGAAAAAATGACTCCTAGGTACTTATATTCTGTCACAAGGGACAGCTGTGTTGTGTTCATGACATAGCTTGCCATCAGGGGGTGCTTTTTATTCGTGAATCTTAAGAGGTTGCATTTGGACAGGTTGAGTGTCATGTTCCACGTTGAACACAAAGACATGACTTTGTCCAGATCACTTTGTAGCTGTTCACTGTCTGATTCACGTGAAATTTCGTGGTAAATGCAGCAATCATCTGCATATAGCCTCACACGACAAGACAAGTGTTCAGTGAGATCTTTGATAAATATTAGAAAAAGCAGAGGCCCTAAGAGTGACCCCTGTGGCACACCTGATAACACTGAGACATCAGAAGAGTTAACACCTCCAATTATCACGCGTTGATTTCTCTCTAACAGGTACGCTTAACTACTTCAGGAGGGTACTTCGCAAATTGAGGTAGGACAACTTTTGTAGTAACAGGGTATGAGACACGGTATCGAATGCTTTCCAAAAGTCTAAAAAGATGCAGTCAACTTGCAGACCCGAGTTAATAAACGCTGCGATATCATAGCAAAATTCTATCAGCTGTGTGTCTCAAGAAAAGCCAGCCCTGAATCCATGTTGCGTTGGAATAAAGAAGCTATTCTGTTGAAGGTGTGCCATTAAATTCGTATAAATAACGTGTTCTAATGTTTTGCAAGCAACGCTTGTGAGTGAAATTGTCCTGTAGTTGCACGTTCTTGTTTTTAAACCACTTTTGTGAATCGGAATAACATTTGCAGTTTTCCAGTCTGAAGGTAGAGCACCTACTTGAAGGGACATTTTAAACAACAGTGTTAAGAAAGGGGCGACAGACAAAGCACAGTTTTTTAGAACAAAATTTGAAATAGAGTCAGGACCGGTAGCCGAGTGGACGTTTATCTTCCGCAGCAATGATGCGATACTATCTTCAGACAGCTCGAATTCCGTCATCTGTGTGAGCTCACTGATGTCATGCGATTTAGAAACTACGGCTTTTGACTGTGAAAACACAGAATGAAAATAAGCATTGAAGGCCGCTGCTTTTGCCAAGATATCTGCGCCGTAGGCTTTTTCATCTATGACGTCAGGGATAGCGTCACAAGAGTTCTTTTTGCTCTTGACATATTTCCACATTTCCTTTGGATTAGTTTTGACTTTGTCTCCAAGAGTGCAAAGAAACTTTTTATGTGCACTGCGCATCAACCTTGCTATTGTTTTGCTCATTTCCTTCAGCTTTCCGTACAAAGTAGGATTCGGCGAGCAGCAGTGCTTACGAAAGGCTCTATTTTTTCTGTTTATCAACGTACAAGTTTCTTTAGTAATCCACGGTTTATCGTTTCGGCGCTGGGAAGTAATGACACGCGAGGGGATGAAGGTTTGTGTCAAGGACAAGATTTTAGTTTTAAAAAGATCCCACAATGCATTTATGTCTAGGCACGAACTGTGAGCTATAAACTGCGGGAGAAAAATGTCTAGTTCACATGATATTGCTGTGTAATCGCCTCTTTCATAAAAAAAAAAAAACCTTGCGAGGCTGCGCAGAGCGACGAATCTTGGTGGCGCAGGACATCTTAGCGACGACAATATCATGACCACTAATACCAGGAATCGAGGTAACAGAAGACACAAGTTCAGGAACATTGCACAAAAATAAATCAAGCACACTTGCACTGCTAGCCATAACCCGCGTTGGTTTTTGCACAAACTGAAGCAACGAGTGAGCATTTATCATTTCGCGGAAGGTCGTGTACAGGAGGAATGAATTGCCAAACACTGGGGTAAGGTGCTGCCATGTCACATCTGGCAAATTAAAATCGCCTGCCAAAATAATGTATGTTGTCTGTAATGTCAGCAGTACATTGCTTAAATTGAAAAGGGGTTGAGGGGTTCTCGAGCTGGGTGGTCTGTTGAAGGAAACGAATGCCACAGATGAGCCATTGTTTAGCAGTACTCTGCAGCAAACAATTTCGGTTGAATCAACTTCGACGTCAATGAGGGAGCTATATAGTATTGTGAATCAGAATAAAAACACCTCCCCCATGTGCGTTCCTGTCCCTCCTGTAAACAGTGTGGCAGGTTGGAAAAATTTCATTGTCGTTTATTGTGTCGTCTAACCAAGATTCAGATCCGAGTACTACATGTGGCTTTGATGCCTCAATGAGGGCGGCAAATTCGATTATTTTATTTTTTATGCTACGACTATTCACCACAATACAAACAATGTCATTCAAAAGGACAGAAAGTTGAGCGAGTTGGTAGCGGTCCATAGTCAAAAGAAGAGGCGTGCAAGACACGGACACGAGGGGAGAAGTGAACAACACGAACGCCGACTAACAACTGATGCAGAGCACAGAGGCGAAAAAGAAAGAAGACACACAGCTTATCTGCGCATGCTCGGAATGGTAGCGCCACCTGTCAAATGGTTACAGGTGCTGGTCTACGCGATAGACAACTGCTAAGGCATTCTATCTCCTCTCTGTTTAAGCTAATTGACGACTGAATCACGCACGCACTTCCACTAATACTGATATGCCAGGCCTCGACCAATAAACGCATTCTTTTATTCTTATGCCTGTACAGTATCTCGCATTCGTCTAACTTGGGCGTGCAGCTACAGACCTGGCAGTGCATAGATTAGATAGCGTTCCACCTGATAGCGACCTTCTATGTTCAGTTAATCTTTGATTAATACAATGCGCAGTTTGCCCTACATAAAAACATCCACAGCTAAAAGGAATCTTATAAACCACACCCATGCAACAGTCGGTGAAATTGTTCTTGGCTAAGTGCTTAACCTGACAGATATCCGTTCGCTTCTTTCCTTCCATCAGCTCATTTCTTCTATGCACGCAGCACAAACCCTACCTAACTTATCGGGAGCCGTAAACACAACATTAACCCCATATCTACTTCCCACTTTCTTAAGCCTGTGCGAAACTGCGTGGATATACGGAATACTCACGACTCTTTTCTTGTTAATGTTACTCTCTGCTACAGCTTTCGTTCCGGTCGAAATCGACTTCTTCAGACACTCAGCTACTGTGGCTATGGCTAGTCTAGGGTAACCTGCATCTAAGAGGCGCTCGACCTGCGCATTAAAGCTAGTGGTCAAACGGTGCACGCACGACTTCGATAGGGCTGACTTTAAACAGGACAAGGCTATTCCGTTTTTTACTACTTTCGAATGCTTGGAGTGAAAGTTTAACAACGGCTTAGATGCTCTAGGGGAATACTGCCAACACACGTGGTTCTGCTCAAATGAAAAAGAGATATCTAAAAATTGTATTACGTTTCTCTCCGGTAGTTCTTTCGTAAACCTTAGACCATCTCGGTTAAGTTTAAATTGATTGCTTACATAGGTGACGACGGATTCAAAATCATCCTTACTACAAAATATCAAGTAATCGTCTGCATACCGAAACACCCTGACGAAATACCCTAAGGCCTCTTTTAAATGGCAGTCAAACTTGCTCAAGTATAAATCACTTAGAATAGGGGCGACCTCTGAACCTATACAAATCCCCGATTTCTGCACAAACACGCCTTCTCTGTATCCAAGTAATGTTACATTAAGTACATGGAAAGAATTTCTAGAAAAGTGATGGCTGTGGTCACCTAAGGGAGATAGAATGTGGTCACCTAAGAGGAGATAGAATGCCTTAGCAGTTGTCTATTGCGTAGACCGGCACGTGTAAGCGTTTGACAGGTGGTGCTACCATTCCGAGCATGCGCAGTTAAGCTGTGTGTCTTCTTTCTTTTTCGCCTCTGTGCTCTGCATCAGTTGTTAGTCGGCGTTCGTGTTGTTCACTTCTCCCCTTGTGTCCGTGTCTTGCACGTCTCTTCTTTTGACTATAAACAATGTCATCCATGCTGGATGGCTGCCTAGAAGTTAGGAGGGCCTGTTTTAGTTGCTACGGCTTAGTTATATTCACGCTGTCTGTTTCGGCATTGTAGACAAAAGTTTCCTTCCCAATCTTTAGTTTGTTATAAGAGAGCTTGAAGCCCTCTCCCTTACTCTTCGCGAACTGAATTAATTTTTGCCTCTCTAGTCGAACTTTGTTGCTATAGTCCTCGCTAATAGCAAAGCTTGTACCTTTTAGCCTCGAAGTAGCTGACAAAACGCGCTGCTTTTCCTTAAATGAAAGAAACCGAACTATAATAGGCCTGTTTTTTGTTGTCGTGAAACGACCGAGCCTGTGAGCCCTCTCAACCGCATCAGCCGAAATTGAGATTTTTAATTTTTCCTCGCAAAAGCCAAGCACCTTGGTCTCCGAATCCTGCCAAGTTTCACCGGCTACGTCTTGAAAGCCAAAAAAGATAAGGTTGTTTCTGCGGGATCTATTTTCTATATCATCTTCCAATTCCTGCAGCTTCAAAAACGTGGCAGCAAGATTGTCGGTCTGCGCAGCTAATTGGCTCACCCTATCTTTTAGTGGAAGCACCGATAACAATTTGTCTTCAAAGGCGTTCGATTTGCCCTCTATCTGCTAAAACCTTTGCTCGAGTGCTTCTTGCCGTGACGTTACGGAACGAAGTTCCTCAAGAATTTCCGTCTGCTTTTGTAGCACGGCAGGAATAGCCATAACAGCAGAGAACATTTGTTTTTTTTGCTCAGAAGTCAGAGGACTGGGGTTTTGTTCCACATCTCCTGCAAGCTGCAGAAGTTCTCGCAGATATTGCGCACATAACAAACACTTGATTCGTACGAAAAAAATGCTGCGCGTACAAAAATTCAAGGTGGAATCGGGATCTAGCGCCAATTTTCGAAATGGTTTACCTTTAACAGGGCGATAGTAACAGCCAACCTGAAGAAGTACGAGACGTAAGTGACCAGCGGCCATGTCGGCGCCAGATCATATGTGTTGTGGCATCGTTACACGGGGACCGGCGGCAACATAGAAATTACAGAGCGCCAAAGAGCGCTGCGCCGCTAACTTGTTTTTTCAGCAGTGACCGTTCGACAGCGCCTGAAGCGCGTAGGAGGCAGCCATTTTGACACCGATGGCGATATGATAACAGTATGGTTCGTTCGCACTCGATTCTAACGCGCACACGATTTTTGGACTTGTTTTATCGGAAAAAAGGTGCGCATTAGATTCGTGCAAATACATTCTCCTTAGGCCCAACGCTAAGCCTTTGACTACCTTCAAGGCTCCGCCAAGGATACGCTACACTTTTGTGCCGGCCATGGCTGGGCGTTGCATTTACCAACTCCTATGCGTACCGCGTAGAGATGGCGAACACTGCAGCCTGTGACCACTGTGGTGAAGATGAATCCATTGAACACATCTTGTGCAAGTGACTGCAGTACAGTGCACAGAAACAAACACTTTGTGACGTGTTCAGCAAGCTGGATGACGAACCTCTGTCAGAACATAGACTTCTGCGATATAGAGAGGACTCAATATCACAAAAAAAGTGTGTGCAAACACTAGTGCTCTTCTTGCGAGCGACTGGTCTGTCTGTAAGACTGTAACAAGAATGCTGTTTCTGTGGACAGTGTGCGTTTTTCTTTTTTTTTCGTTTTGTTTTTTTCCTCATGTGTACCTTTACTTTTTGTTATTTTTTCGCTCTCTTCGTCCACTTTCTCAAGCTGTTTTCCGCCACCGCAGCCCAGGGTAGCAAACCGGATGCCAACTTCTGGTTGACCTCCCTGCCTTCCTTCTCACCTCTCTCTCGACATCACAAGACAGATCAAAAGCGCGGTACGACACTCGCCACCGCTGTGTAACATACCACCCTGGCAATTTAGTGTGGCTGTGGACTCCTGCACAGAAACACAGGTTATGCCAAAAGTTTCTGGTCACTTACGATGGGTCGTTTGTTCGTTTTAAACCGGCTCACTGAGGTCACTTATAGCTCGCCTCACAGCTAGTGGGAGACGTGCTGCAAAAACGCCAGTGGTCCATGTCGCCCGCTTATCAAATAATCAATCAGCTTTTATTTTCACCATAAGCAATACAAAATGTTACAGCAAAAAGTGAGAGGCCACAGAAGAAAGCTACTTTCGTGCAGCTTGACTAAGCTCTGGCCACCCTTTCAGCAACAGTGACAGAGTAATTCGTATATATACAAACATGGGGTATGGTTCTAAAGTTCACAATTTTGAGCAAATACACATGCTTACAATACATAATACCATAAAAACAGAACATGACATTTTTAAGAAATGTCTATTTAAACACAAATCAGAGTTTCCATGGCAATTACACAAACAGATCAGGTAAGCTTTTGTTAGTAGTCGTGGGAACGTCAACATCTTTTCTGTCTATCTCATTTACAGCTGTTGCCATAGTGTATTCAAGCCTTTCGTTGCCATAATGTGTGCGTGAGAAGGGAACAGTGTATGGTGCATGATGTCTGAAAGGATAAGAATTTGTAGTTTTCCTAAGATTTGCAAGCTTTTGAAATAGTTCCACTTTACCTAATGTGGCATTTTTGTAGGTCCACAATGGTTTATATTTGTATATATTTGTAATCTGCGTAATTTCGTGTTTATGAAAGAGAGGTCCCACGTGTTCCCCGTTCAGACATTCTCTGTCGATCGGACTGCTTTTTTCTGAACAAGTGGTAGTTTTTGTAAGTTTGAAGCAGTTGTGTTGCCCCATATTAATACGCAGTAATATCAATAAGAGTTGAGAAATGCAAAATATAACATCCTTTTAATTAGGGGTGTGCGAATATTTGATATTTCAAATGATTTTCGGATAGCATTTGCTATTCGATTCAATTCGCACTTTTTCTATTCGAACGAATAGTTCAGATAGTAAGTTGGTAAAGAAGTTGGTCATTAAAGGGAAAAAAGGCCATGGCTCATGACAGGTGGCACGCTCCTGCATTTAGTGCATTTCGCCGCATAACACCTGTGTACTGCGGCGAAACTAGCACTTGTGTACGGCGGTGGAGCTAACACCCGTGTACTGCGTCGAAGCTAACACCTGCGGCGAAGTTACTTCAGGTTTTTGTTGCACACTTCACTACTTCCGTTTTATTTCCTTAAAGACCCATGGGGTATTACATAAGGGGCGGGGTCAGCAAAACATGAATAGCAATGTCACGTGTGTTTATATACAGAAAAGGTTTCAGCGAGTGGTGATGCACAGGTGATGTTGATGATATGTTGGGGAAGGCCATACCGATCTTTAACTGCATGTGGGAAGAAGGAAGCTGAAAAAGTAACCGTTCGTACCCGTTGACGAAAAACTTCAAGGGTATGGCTCGTGCGGTGAGAAATGTATGATCCTGGCATGATGTGAGGTGCACGATGAAGTGATGAGTAATAGAACGTGTGGTACAGTAATAGAGTGGTCATGCGACGGGGAACTGAGAGGGGCGGTTGTCACAAAATAGTGCCTATTTCGATGAGAAACCCAGCATAGAGCTGGAGGGAAAGCCTAAAATAACAACAACAAGAAAAGCGGTACGCACAGAAGAGGCGCCCAAGGTCACGCCGCGTCTCCAAAAGGGGAGAACTTTGCAGAAGGTTTCTTATCGTGGCGAGCGCGTGCGCGGTACAGACGTAAGGAGAGAGAGGAGGCGGAGAGTACACACCGACGCTCCTCGTGCAGTCAGAGAAAGAGGCGCGGCCCCAACGAAGAAGGACCAAGAATGGGCAAGAAGGTTCCCATCTTTGTGTGTGCTTGGGTCACGTGGGCTGCGCCGTACTTTCTAGCACGGCTTCTCAAGGCTATATAAACAGTCGGACATGGGCCGCGAGTAGAGTAGGAGAGAGTAGAAGTAGTAGCAAGTAGAAGAAGTAGCAAGAAGTCATGCGTGACTCAGACGCTGTTCCACGAGCCAGCTGACAAGCCCACCTGCAAGCTTTGAGTTGAGAAGACACCCGAGTAACTTGATGAATAGGACTCTTTTGTGTTTTGTTCTTTGTTGCAGTGCATGAGCTTGTTCGTGTTTGTTGGTTTCATGTAATGTGGTAACCCATCTGTGTTTGAGTTTGGAAGAGCCATGTTTGTGTACGTGTGGAAAAAAGCATCAGCGAGTGTAGTGGAAAAAAGCAACAGCGGTGTTATGGTGCTCCAGCTGAGGCAGACAGTGCTAAGGGGAAGACGAAGCAGATAATCACTAGCCGGCCTATCAAACAGGTGTTCAGTCTATTTCTATTCACTGTTGTCATTACACAATGAGCATGTTGTGCACTGTGCTTCCACAGCAGTGAGTTTCCTTTTGTCTGTTTCGATTTCGCTTTACATTTCTGCACTCAAATTAAAGCCATATCACTTCAACCGTGATCACTTCCACCATTGTAATTGCAGTTCTCTAATGACTGAAATGGTGTATTCAAGCGTAAACATGTTACACAATGATGAAGTCATGCACTGGACTCTCACCAGCAGCGAGTTTTGTTTTGTCCACTTTGATTTCGCTTATCATTTCTGTGCTCGAATTAAGACCCTTTCACTTAAATCCCAGTCATTTCCACTGTTGAAATCGAAGTTCTCTTATGACCTTGAAATGGTGCATTCAAGCGTAAATATATTACACAATGAACATGTAGCACTGATGAGGTTGTGTGCTGTGCTTCCACCAGCAGCGAGTTTTGTTTTGATCTCCCTTATCTTTTCTGTGCTCAGGTGCCCTTTCTGCCCTGTCACTTGGACCCTGATCATTTGCGCTATTGAATTCAAAGTTCTGTTATGACCTTGAAATGTTACATTCAACCGTCAGTATAAATCCTGTGCAGAACCTGGCGGCCCTGTTGAGGAGCCCAAAGGTACGGCTGTGCGGCTCAGTGCCATCCGGGAGGTTGTGGAGCAGGGTAAGCATGCCCTTCTCGACGTCAGCCCAGGAGCCGTGGACCGACTCAACTATGCTCAGTTCTACCCCATTGTGGTGTTCCTGCGTGCCGAAAGCAAGCAAGCTGTCAAAGAGTTACGATCACGGCTGCCCGTGCGGCAGAGTGCACGGAAGCTCTACGAGCGGGCCCTCAAGCTGGAGCGGCTGTGGGGGCACCTGTTCACCTCAACAGTGGCCCTGACGGGGGCCGACATGTGGTACAAGAAACTGCGCGAGACCCTCGACAAGCAGCAGCAGCTGACCATCTGGTGCTCGGAGAACAAGCCCGAGGAGGCCATTGGAGACGACTTCCTCTTTCCGGTCACGTCGAGGCTGAGCTACGCCTCCTCACCCGAGAGCGACCTGGAGCTTGCCTCGGAGGGGGCTCGCCGACTGGGTCTCGTGCGGGCCTCCAGTGACCCCAGTGTGGCCACCCAGGAGGATGCCTTGGCCCCGCCGCCACCCTATCTACCTCCTCTGCGGTCACCACCAGTAAGTATTGTGCCTAGCTAACTGGTGACTCATAATTACTTTCATTTTGTCCCACGAGTACGGGTACCAACTGATATTTCCAGTCTGCTAGGGACTGAGATACGGTTAAAACTTCCATATAACCATGCTGTCAAAATAGTAATTTACATTTTTATATATTGAAACTTGGACAAATTTATATCGGCTGCCACCAGTCACCATTATCTTATTGTAGTTTTGGTGAAAAAATAACGAAAAGCACACGGACACACAAGAAGAAGGTGCACAGGACGAAGCTGTACATGCAATAAACTGACAATACGTCACAGTTAATCAGCGCGCGTCATAAGGTTTCACTTGCACCATGTGTACAACTTCGGGTCATGCATGGCACCGCTGGGATGACGTTAAGCCATCGGGCACGACCTCATAGGCCAGTTCACCACAACGTCTGACTACCTTGTAGGGTCCAAAGTAGTGGCGCAAGAGCTTCTCAAACAGTCCACATCATCGTATTGGCGTCCAGACCCAGACAAGGTCGCCAGGTTGGTATTCGGTGTGGCGTCATCGAAGGTTGCAGTGGCGCCTGTCGACCGTCTGCTGGTTCTTGATATGCAGGCAAGCGAGCCATCTAGCTTCTTCGGCGCGCTCCAAGTAGATGGCAATGTTGACGTCTTTTTCGTCGGTGCCAACCGGTAGCATGGCGTCAAACGTTGTTGTTGGGCTCCGTCTGTAGACAAGCTTGTATGGCATAAGCTGCGTAGTTTCTTGCACGGCCGTGTTGTACGCGAAAGTCACATACGGAAGTATGGCGCCCCACATCCTGTGTTTGACGTCGACGTACATGGCCAGCATGTCAGCGATGGTCTTATTTAGACGCTCGGTGAGGTCATTCGTTGGCTGGTGGTAGGCTGTGGTTCGGCGGTAACTGGTGTGATTGTACCTCAAGATCACCCGAGTTACGTCAGCTGTAAAGGCTGTACCTCTGTTGGTGATCAGGACCTCCGGGGCTCCGTGACACAAGAAGATGTTCTCAATGAAGAACTTGGCAATCTCGGCGGCGGTGCCCTTGGGCAAGGCCCTTGTTTCGGCATAGCGGGTGAGTTAGTCAGTCGCTACGACGACCCATTTGTTGCCGGAAGTCGACGTCGGGAACGGCCCCAGTAAGTCCATGCCGATTTGCTGGAACGGCCGTCGAGGTGGTTCGATGGGTTGCAGAAGTCCGGCTGGCGTCGCTGACAGTCTCTGCATGTCCTTATGTAATGGGCGACGTCGGCAGTGAGGCAAGGCCAATAGTACTTCTCTTGTATTCTTGATAGTGTGCAGAAAGAGCGAGGTGTCCGGCTGTCGGGTCGTCATGTAAAGCTTCCAGAACCTCCGGACGTAAGGCTGAAGGCACCATGAGGAGGTAGTCGGTGCGGAGTGGTGAGAAGTTCTTCTTCTCGAGAACGTTGTTTCGCAGGAAAAACGAAGCTATCCTCAGAAAAATACTTTTGGCATGACGACGGTCTTGCCTTCCAGGCAGTCCGTGAGGCTCTTGAGCTCTGGGTCAGCTCGTTGGCGAAGTCTTCAGTACTTATGGGTCCCAAGAAAGAGTCGTCGTCCTGGTCAGCCTGGGGAGGCGGATCGACAGGGGCGCGAGACAAGCAGTCGGTGTCAGAGTGCTTTCATGTGCTCTTGTAGACGACAGCGATGTCAAATTCTTGCAGTCTAAGACTCCATCATGCGAGACGTTCTGATGGATCTTTCAATTTAGCTAGCCAACATAACGCGTGGTGGTCACTCATGACTTTGGAAGGCCTGCCATACAGATAGGGGCGGAACTTCGATGTAGCCCAGATGATGGCAAGGCATTCCTTTTCCATGGTGGAATAATTCGCTTCTGCCTTCAAAAGCGACCGGCTAGCGTGACTGATAACCCTTTCAAGCTTGTTGGTCCACTGCACGAGCACGGTGCCGAGCCCTGTGCTGTTTGCATCCGTGTGAATTTTCGTGTTGGCTTCTTCGTTGAAGTGCGCGAGTAATGGCGGCGTTTGCAGGCATCGCTTTAGCTCTTCAAATTCCTCGACTTGCGGCGTTTCCCATTTGAAGTCAACGTTGGCCTTCGTGAGGCACGTCAGCGGCTCGGTGATCCGCGAAAAGTTCTTGAAGCACCTGTAATAAGCGCAAAGGCCAAGAAATCGGCGTAGTGCCTTCTTGTCGGTGGGTGAAGGGAAGTCGGCGATTGCAGCCGTTTTCTGCGGATCAGGGTGCACTCCCAACTTGCTAATAACGTGGCCGAGGAACAACAGTTCGTAGTATGCGAAGCGGCACTTTTCTGTCTTCAGGGAAAGTCCGGAGGCTTTAATTACATGAAGAACAGCTTCAAGGCGCCGGAGCTGTTCATTGAAGCTGGAAGCAAATACGACTACGTCGTCCAAGTAGATGAGGCAAGTCTGCCACTTCAAGCCTGCCAGTGCTGTGTCCATAACCCGATGGAACGTCGCAGGCGCTGAGCAAGGACCAAAGGGCATGACCTTAAACTCGAACAGGCCGTCTGGTGTTATGAAGGCAGTCTTCTCTCGGTCTCTCTCGTCTACTTCGATTTGCCAGTAGCCGGTTTTGAGGTCCATCTACGAAAAATACTTGGCATTGCAGAGTCTGTCCAGAGCATCATGTATCCGTGGGAGAGGATACACGGCTTTCTTCGTATCTTGTTCAGGCGACGATAATCAACACAAAAACGTAGGGTTCCATCCTTCTTCACTAACACCACAGGTGATGCCCAGAAACTCGTAGATGGCCGAATGATGCCGTCACACATCATTTCGTCGACTTGTTGCTTGACGGACTCGCTTTCCCATGCCGAAGCTTGGTAGGGGCACTGACGGGGAGGACAGGCATATTCGTTGGTTATGATGCAATGTTTAGCGAGAGGGGTCTGACGAGACCTTGATGACGACGAGAAGCAGTCCCTGTATTTCTGGAGTAAGGCCTTGAGCTCCTTTTGTTGCTGCCTGGAAAAGCCTTGATTGATGCCGAAGGCGGGCGTGGACACTGTGTCGTCGTTGCGGGTCCCCGAGAATCGGTGAGGGCGAAGGCACTGCTTACTTCCACAAATTCGCCTAGGTGCGCTACCGTCGTACTCCTATTCAGGTGCCTGTATTCGTTGCTGAAGTTCGTCACCGTTACCTTGGCTTCGCCGTTGTTCAGCCTGGCTATGCCTCTTGCAGCACACATCTGATGATTTAGGAGCAAGTGCTGGTCGCCTTCGATGACACCTTGTAAGTTGGTAGGCGCTTTGGTGCCGACGTAAATGATGACGCTCGACAGTGGCGGGACGGTTACCTGCTCTTCTGTCACACTCAAGGCATGATAAGCGACTTTGCTATCTGACGGCATAGCATTATCCGTGGGCAGCGTCATTGACCTGGATCTTAGGTCAATAACTGCACCGTGATTATCCGGGAAATCCATGCCTAGAATGACGTCTCATGAGCATTGCTGCAGGACTTCAAAACTCACCAAATATGTCTGGCTGTCAATTGTGACTATTGCCTTGCAGGTTCCAGTCAGTGTTTTTCGCAGGCCCCCTGCTGTTCAGATATCTGGTCCTTCCCAGGCAGTGTTTGCCTTCTTCAGCTTGGTGGCGAGGAGACCGCTGATGACAGAGTAGTCGGTGCCGGTATCGACTAAGGCGGTGACGCTGTGGCCGTCAATAAGCACATCAAGGTCGGTGGTTCATCGTCTGGCGTTCCGGTTAGGTCGGGGCGTCGGATCATGGCTGCCTTGGCTTGCTCAGGCGCTGCTATGTCGCGTCAATGGCGAGGCTTTCTCATGGAGACTCTGGTCAGGCGGCGTGCTGAGACTACGTCGGGAGGGTCCGTGCGTCGTGGTCATCGGCGGCGGCGGAGGATTACCTCCATCGGTTGCTCCCTTTAGTTTCCAGGATAGGGGCTTGGAGATCGGCCCCAGTTGGAGCCGGTGTGCTGGCGGCGATCCGGGGAGACGTAGCGGCCAGGCGAAGGGGAACAGGATGGTCGTCATCGTTGCCACTGCGATCTGGCGATGTACTCAGCGATGTCGCGAGGTCGCTCACCTGGGCGCGGACACGGGGCGTTCATGTCGAACCCATGCAGTCCCATCTCGCGGTACTGGCAGTAGCGGTAGGTGTGTCCTGCTTCACCACAGTGGTAGCATAGTGGGCGGTGATTGGGGGTGCGCCAAACGTCAGTTTTCCTCGGCACGCGCTGGATTACTGGCGAGTGGGATGGCGTCGGAGGTGGCGGCGGTGGCTGGCGACGAAACTGCGGAGGCGTTGGGTCCTGGCATGGGTGAGGAGCGACAGCAGGTCGGCGTGCAGCAGCGGCGTAGGTCATCCATCGCCTCCGGTTGGGGTGTCGGTGGTTCGGGAACACTCAGCGAGCGCTGTACCTCTTCGCAAACGATGTCTTCGAGGGAGGCGACTTGGGGCTAAGACGATGGAAACATCCGGCGCAGTTCTTCACGAACAATAGCCCTTATGGTCTCGCGTAGGTCGTCGGCGCCGAGTCCTCGGACTTCTGCAACGTCTGGCGACATGTGCCTATCGTATTGGCAGGTGTGCATTTAAAGAGTCTTCTCGACGGTCGTCACCTCGGAGATAATGATAATTTCAAAATAGTATAACGATCGATGTACACATACGCATGAAATGCTGTAAAGAACTCGTGACAGAAGGTGCAGCCGGGAACAGCGGGCAGCATACCTGAGATAGGTAAGCTGAAGATAGCGCCATAACAAGCACATTTTTGAAACCCTTTATGAATTGATCGTGGCACTGTCCTGATAAACTCCGGTAGACTCTCTCCAACTGAACATGCTAGTAGATATACAGGACGACATTTTAATATATATTTCGTATTTATGGTTTCCTCACCCAAACTTACCTGTTCGCTACATTATACAGGCGCTCCTTTCGCCAAATTTTCAATACATTTGCAGGAAGAACAGAGATTGGCATGCGATTGTGATTCCAAGCAGCTCCAGATCTATCTGTCCTGAACCTATTACCACTTCTTTTTTAAATGAAATAAGTCTATTGCATTACAGAAGAATGCCGTCTTCATGAATATGGTAGGCCTCCCGAAACATGGTTTTGTCTCCACTAAACTTGCAAACACCACCATCCCGACCCTTTCACGAATAATTACTGACACGCTTATTAAACTGAAAAACGTGGTAAAATATCTCTTAATATTGAAAAAGATTTTTATGTGGCTTCACACTTCTAGCCAGATAAATTAAAAATCCCATGGTGCTGTTGAGACTAAGGCCAGTTTGTTCTCAGTTACTTCAAGGCATGCGGAATGCAAGTTGTGATGGATAAATCTGATTTGGAACTCACTGAAGTGAACTCCGGAATGTTGAGACGCCCCTACTTCGCGCAAAGGGGGATGCAGTTCTACGCCGCAACACTTCACAAGTACCACAACTACGCTACGACTCCGTGCGAAATGCTTCACGCAATCCCACTACACTCGCTCATACCCTCTGGCCACACACCTCAACAACCATTTAGCCAAATCGAATTCGAGCTGGGGCCGGGAAGAAAAGAGGCAACAGGCTTAATTAAGTCAACAAAACATGGAATTTAATATGAGAACATGATCAAAGTGTACAATTGCCAATTAGTAGCCAACGTAATGATGCAAGGCAAACAAAGAGCAACGTAGACACATAGTGCAGAACAGAAATTAAAAGGGCAAACAAACTCGTCAATGAACGACCGATACCATGGGCAAAGCAGCTCATAACCTAACGCTGCAATGTCTTAAGTACATTTTGAAAGGAACTTATCTGGGTGGGCTCCATCGGCGCATGGGTCTTGTCGCCGGCCTGTGGACTGATGGTCGGGTAGGAACTCGGATGTCGACCTCGAAGTCGCCGTAGCTCATGGATTCTTCCCGATCATTGCTACTCGCATCATGCTCTCGCAAAGACCACATCGTCTCTCCGAGGTTGGAGTGCCGAATGGCCTGGCTCGCACTGGGGATCGCAGTCGAAGCTTACTCCTTCGCATGACGGAAGGTCACTGCCTCTCTTCGAGCCTCTCGAATCTCCGAAATTCCGCCCTGTCCTCTGTTCAGAGACGAGTTTTTCTCCCTGAAAACCCCCGCCTCACCAGGGCGTCTATCCAATGGTTGTCTAAGGCAACGTCGCCGGTAGAACCCGCACCAGTCCAACCCGCCGTGCGATTATTGTTTGAGACTTGTCTCCACACTGTAACGCAGTACGAGCTCCTCTCCAAAAATACAGAAAGAAAAATATAAACGTACACAAAACTCGACATTCTGGCAGGACGTCGGACAGCCTAACCGGCGACACTTGTGTACAGATTACCGTGACGAGCCTTAGCTACCACCGCTTCCATTCCGAAACACTCCAGGTGTAAGCAATTTGGCACCGTCTAGACGCCCTCACGCTGGAAGTGCCCGGTGAAAAGACGCGCCTGTCGGCAGTCGCTCCTTTGTGGCCAGTCAGATGTGTGCGTCCGAGAAGCAGTTCTACTTACTGCATTGCACGGTGATCGAAATGTACCGGGGACGCTCTGATATCTTTGTTCAAGCACTTATGAGCGCGCTGGGTTCGCCTTTGCGTCGGAATTCTCTCGTCTTCAAGGTCGATGCCTAATGCACACACTCACCTGGGGCCGCTGCGCAAACGTCAGCTCTGCTGTCAAAGTGCGGTTTCCGCAAAACTGTTGGTTAACAACAGCCCCAGCAATTCTCTGACCGCAGCGGCAGCCGAAAAATATGATTGTGTCTCGGCCCGTGTCTCGCCCCGCTAACGGCCCTCGGGGCGTCACAATGGTACAAGGATCAGTATTAGGTCCAATATTTTCTGTATCAATGACGATCGCCATAAGCTTTCAACTTACGAAGTTCACAGATGTACTCCCCTGATGCAGCGCCAGCATCGACTAGTTTATCGACTACTACTAGCCGTATCTCACTGGTTTTTGCAGACTGAAACGCCATATGTTTTAACCTTACATGATCGCTTGCTACATTAATTTGACAATATTACATGCCTAGCGGTCGATTTAGATGCATCCCCCGCCACGGTGGCCTAGTGGTTATGGCACTCGGCTGCAGATCAGAAGGTCGCGGGATCGAATCCCGGCCGTGGCGGCTGCATTTCGATGGAGGTGAAATCGCATGGCACACGGAGGCCCGTGTGCTGTGCGATGTCAGTGCACATTAAAGAACCCCAAATGGTCGAAATTTCCGGAGACCTCCACTACGGCGTCTCTCATAATCAGAGCTGGTTTTGGGATGTTAAACCCCACAAATCAATGAATCAACTTAGATGTATCAAGGTTTAAAAAGAGTTTGTAAAAGAAAACTTTCTTATGGTTCTTACACGCTCATACACCTGACAATATTTTCCCTATGACCTTCATCGGGCCTTTTGTACGTTTTTTTTTTCTTATTTCGCTGCCACTTAGGTCGCTGCTGAAAAACATGGGGGCTGATGTAAATAACTTATTTGGCTCCCTTACTAAAAAAGGTCCAAGGATAGTGAGTTTCCTTCTGCCTAACAGAGAAGTAATATCCCATTCAGTGAGTTACATGTTACAGACGTGCCATATTTTCATCCCCGATTCCGCGCACCAGGCACGCAATAATGGTAATTGTAACAATTCAAATGGTGAATAATCCCTTACAAAAATGCCATATATGGCGATATCAGGAATTGGGCAAATGTGGCTATATATGGCACGTGCCCGTATGTGGCCGTATGTGGCCGTATTTGCCCAAATCGTTTTAGAAACATATGTGGCAATGAAAGACACACACGAGGAATGCCATGCACGACTCTGATGCGTATTGGGCAAATACGGACACGTAGGGACACGTGCCATATATAGCCAGATATGCATATATGGCCATATATGTATATCTGGCTATATATGCCACGTGTCCGTACGTGTCCGTATTTGCCCAATATGCATCAGAGTCGTACATGGCATTCCTCGTGTGTGCCTTTCATGGCCACATATGTTTCTAAAACAATTTGGGCAAACATGACCACATACGGCACGTGCCATATATAGCCACATTTGCCCAATTCCTGATATGGCCACATATAGCATTTTTGTAAGGGATTGCAGGACTTTCTCGGTGCTTTAACTTGATATTGAATTAACAGTTGCGTGAAATTCTCGTATTTCACGCATCTGAACACTAGTTTCTTCAAAATAAAGCATCCTGATAAATCTGTTTACTTGAATGAGCAGAGAATCGATATGGGCAAGTTTGTTTTGCATGCTTGAAATGCCTGTCCTTTGTACGTGTTGCTTTTTTTTTTTGTCCCCGTTCTCTTGCACTCTTTTTTCCTTCATGGAACTCACTTGCACTTTTGCTTGATATGTAGTTTTCTCTGTTCGATTTGTTCAACCAGATACTGTAGCCGAAAAGGGTATTGGTGTAAAGCGATTTCTTCTCATTTTATTTTCCCCTTGGCCGCTCATGGATTGTCTCAAGTTTATTGATCGATCAATCGCTCAGCAACTGTAGTTATTTCGGCTGTTATGCTTACAGCGCTGTATATTGTATTCAAGAAATGAAATGATCTCAAAATAATTTCCTGGCTTGCTGAAATTAATAAGGCATCGTGCGACCTCATGTGAGAAGTAGCAAGGGACTATTCAAACATTATGAGAGAATTCACATATAATCCATACAGGTCATCTTAGGCACATTACAAAGCCACTGTATTGTCGGAGGATAAAAGGCATCATGCAAGTCCAAATTACTTGAAGAAAAGGAATTAGCATTCGAGGTCTCGCTCGTTTGTTGGCGCTACGAAGATGAGCTTCCCCAGAAGACAGAGAGCTGCTGTTGTCCTTGAGACATATTGCCGCGAAAGTGGCGATATGAATACGGTCACCTCTTCTTGAATGAATGTCGCGACCACTGCTTGCTGGTAGCGGAGCTCTTGACCCTTGTGCACTCTCAGCGATGAACCACAGCATGGTCTTTTTGTCGACTCGTTATTCCATAGTTTACTTGCTCGTGGACAGCACTGCAAAGCAGTGCTGTCCAGTCGGAAGGTTGGTTGAAATTTCCTCTCTCGGCGGCATTGTCCTCAGAAGGGGACACGCCGTCCGCGCACATTGCGACCATATGTAAAAGTCTTCAAGAAAAATGATGAAAGTGAAACTGTATTGGGCCACCCATGTATAGGGGCACTGCTCAAAAAGAAAAAAATTGGGGGATCCTTAAGCTTTGCCTTTAAGAGTTGAACGCGATAGTGAAATCCGGCCCATAGTGCGCACTTCAACCACTCAGTGCATACTTATTAATGTGTGTTGTTACACACACACACACGCGCGCGCGCGCGCAGACACAGACACACACACGAGCGCGCGCGACGTATCTATAGTAATGGTGGAGGTTTTCATTCTATTGAACAGCACTTTTATATCAAGTTCATGAACATTTTATACAGTGATGTAGTCACATGATCCTGTATTATGAACTGTGTGTAGGCGTGACACTTTTTATTCGTAAATGGTCGCATTCTGTCGTCCTTCGTGCTTTAACTATCTGGCAGCTGTTCGATTTGTTCTTCTGGAGACCTCTTCCAGTGAACCACAGCAAGCATCGCCTTATGGTTGGTGAAATGGCAACTGCAGTACTTCACTTCTTTAATAGTGTCGTGAGAACGAAATGCTAAAAAAGTCGATGCAGAGCATCCGGCTAGGCCGCATATAGGCTCTGCTGTAGTCGCATGGCCTCCGAGATGGCGTGCGTGCTTTTATCTCGGAGGCCATGGTAGTCGAGACATTGCTTGATATGTCTTCAGCTAGATGGACATAGTTGTCCATTTTTGGAGCTGTTATTTTTCGCTCACGGACGATGTTTCGCTCACAGGAGATGTGTGGAGACACCGACACCGACGGTGGTATTTCTGTGGAACGAGCTCTCTAACGCTATCGCGTTAAAACGCATGAACTGTACGCCATATTCCACACGCGACCGCATGCGACGCATGAAAAGCGTCAGCGCACCGCCGAAACAGGAATAAGAGGGGAAGAAGGGTCAGACGGCACAGGGAAAGGCGTTGCACAGGGAACAGCGGCATACTTTGTTCTTGGTTCACTAGCTCGATGACCTTAGCGTGCGAACGTTTCACCAGCAGCAAAACCGTGCTTGTTTCCGAGTACCCAGACTCGCCGTATTCTTCCATCACCGCAGAGAGCTAATTGTCAACACATTGCAGAAGTGTCTGCCTGCCGCGGCGCTATGCTGTAAAGACTGCAAGCTCCCCAAACCTTCTTCTCCTCTGACATGTCGGCGTCGGCATGGCAGGACAGTCGCGTCATCTCCTCCATAAAGATCGTGACGTTTTCGTTCGGGAATTGCACACTAGTCTCAAGCAGTGATACGGCTCTTTCCTTCCGCACGACGCTTGCAAAAGTGGGCAGGAAAGCAGCGTGGAAGTCGTCCCAAGTTCGAAGCGTTGACTGGCGGTTCTCGAACCAAGTCCTTGCGGCGTCCTCCAAATAGAAATATAGATGGCGCAGCTTATTGTCGGGGTCCCACTTGTTAAGGGCTGCGACGCAGTCGTAGATGTCCAGCCAGCTTTCCGGGTCCTCGTATGACGATCCACGGAAGGTAGGTGGCTCTTTCGGCTGGCGTACGACCACAGTTGCCGGAGATCCTGCCTCTGTCATCGTGGATGCCGGTTTTGTTCCAGCCCTTGTCTTCTTGTCCTTGTCGGGGAGTGACAGGTATTCTGGCGGGAGTCCTTGTTGTCTGCGGCTAGCTCGAAGGACCGGGTTGGAGTCGTCCTCTTGGCGGCTTGGGGTTGGCTCACGGCTGGACGGGTGCGTACGGTACACGGACCGAGAAGCACCTCCACCAGATGTCACGTGGTCGAGACACACACAGCAATAGAGACGAAGCACGCAGGACTCAAGGGATGTCAGGCGAACTGTTTATTGGGCGAACTTGTGCCCAGCAAAACAAAGCCAATGACAATGCACAGCAATAGCGTTGTGGACAGTCGTCGGTCGACGGAAAGACTGACAAGCGGCGTAATGTGTCGGCTTTTATACAGGCGTCATAACGCGTTCTCGCATTATCTCTGGAATTCCACAAGTCACTGAAATGTATGCCAAGCTTCAAGAATGATCGACATGGTTCCCGAAGTGACATGCAAGATAAACGCGGCCTGTGTTGCACGTAACAGAAAGTGATAACGGCGCTCCCCGCAAACAGTCGCAGCAAGCGTGCGATTCATGGGAAGGTGATAACGGTATTCTCTTTTAAACAAACGAAAACAACCGCACGTGTCAATACGGGCTTCTTCCTAACAAGGGCCAAAAAAGCCAGGCTACGACAAGGACGGCATCCAGGAAGACAGAAGGAGTGTCACCGCCAGCAGTCGTGATGCAGCAGCCTAAAGAATCACCAAGATTTCAGGGACCATCCTACGAAGACCCAGAAAGTTGGCTTGAAAAGTTTGACCGTGTTGCCACCTTCAAATGGAACTCCAACGAAAAGCTGTGTCACATATATTTTTACCTGGAAGATGCTGCAAAAATCGAGAGTTGGCGCTTGGAACCTGGGACCTCTTTCGATTGTCATTTTTGGAGACTCTTGAAGAGCATTGTCCGCAAGGAATGGGCAGTTTCAATGCTAGAGGCACGGGTCCCAAATGAAAGCGTCGTGATATTTATGGAGGAGATGACCCAACATTTTCGCCGCCACGCTGATGCCGACATGTCTGAGGACAAGAAGGTTCGCCTGCTACTGAGAGGAGTAAAGCAGGAGCTGTTCTCTAGACTGACAAGGAACCCACCCAAAACAGTTCAACAATTCTTTTCTGAGGCAATGGTGATCGAGAAGATGCTGCGCATGCACAACCGTGAATACAACCGCCATTCAATGTCACACTATGCTGAAACTCAAGGACTGTGCTTTGGCGACCTTCGAGGGACCATAAGGGCCGTCGTGCGTGAAGTTTTCCATCGAATATTCCCGTCGTCGCAACCTCAAGTGGATTTCCTCGCAAATGTACATGATGAAATCCAGCAGGCACTGGGACTTCCTGAGCCGCCGCAGCCTCAGCCAGAGCCAATGACTTAAGCCATTGCCGGCTTCGAGCCATCCCCGTGCCGTGACGTCATACCGTCACAACACCAACACCAGATACCACCGCCACCGTTGCAGACATCGTATTGCTTGCCTGTCGACCAGTGCTACCGACCAAGAAAAACTGATGTTTGGCGCACCGCCAACGACCGGCCATTATGCTACCACTGCGGAGAAGCAGGCCATACCTACCACTATTGTCAGAACCTTGAGATGGGCCTGCGTGGTTTCGACGTGAACACGCTGTGTCCGCAGCCAGGTGAATGATCTCACGACATCGCTGACTACATCGTTGGAGTGCAGTGGCAACGACCACCCCATTCACCTTCACCCCGCCGCTACATCAATCGTCATCATCATCAGCCTGCATGGCGAAGGCCTCTTCCATAGATCTCCAATTATCCCAGTCCTGTGCCAACTGTGCCCAATTTATCCCTGCAAACTTCTTGATCTTATCTGCCTACCTAACTTCCTGCCACCCCCTTCCATGCTTGCCTTCTTTAGAGATCCATTCTGTTACCCTTGATGACCAACGGTTGTGTTGTCTTCGCATTACATGGCCCACCCATGTCAGTATCTTCTTCATTTCTATTAATATGTCCTTAACATGCATTCATTCCCTAACCCGCTCCACTCTCTTCTTGTTTCTTTAGATTAAACGGGCACCGCACGGACACCATGAATAACCTGCCGAAGGCAGGGGCGAAACATTTTAATATGACAGGTCATAATTTCGACGAACCCAAACTCCACATACTTAGACAAACTTCCGCTCGCCAAGTGACAGAATATACAGGGAATCGCACGCCAAGGGACAGAATATTCAGGGAATCGCATCTCATTATACAAGTTCAATACTCTCCAGCTTAAAGGCATAAACCTTTCAAAGGGAACCCTCGAGTCCATTAGATACAGTGGGGGATTAACAAAGACGACAAGAGGTTATGGTGTGCATAAGCTAACAGTGTTTCTTCCTGAAAGTATTTTCAGGTGCGTATCCCCCATCCAGTTCGACGAGAACAACGGTGTTAAGCAGTGTAGTTACATTTTTAGCAACAAGCTTTCGGTGATATGCACTGCAGGTGCGGTGCAGGTGGTGAGGGGTGGATGGGAGGACACGTGCAATAGGAGCAACTCCTATTCTGAGCGTGTGTTTTTCTTCATCCTGCTTTCTAGCGCTGCGCACGCAGTGTATTTCCAATATATGTACCACGAGCGGATTCTTTGGAAGCTTTCATTCTTGTCATTTATATTAATCACGCTAACACCTGTCACCCAACTTCTCCTACACCCTACCCCCCCCCCCCCTTTCTTTTTACTTTTTTTTCCTTTTTGTTCGCACGTGCTGCTGTTCTTCTCCTCTCCTTCTGAGGATGGGGGAGAGCGCACAATGGCATACATAAACGAACGCTGGAGAAGGCAGTTGCCGCCCTAACGAAGACAAGTCCACTTGTCGAAACGTTGGCTCCTGAGACATTCCCTGTTCTAAATCGTATTTTGTGATCTGTTTGATTCAAGCGTTGATTCTTGTCCCTTAATGTTACACCTACTATTTTCCGTTCCCTTGCTCGCCGCGTCGTCCTCTTAAGCTGAACCGTCTTAGACTCCAAGTTTCTGCCCCATAGGTGACTACCAGTAAGATGCAGCTGTTATATACTTTCCTGTCCAGAGACAATGGTAAACTACCATGCATTATCTGACAATTCTTGCCGAATGCACCTCCACCGCATTCTTATCCTCCTAATTATCTCAGCCTCATGGTTCGGATCAGCGGTCACTACCTGGCCTAAGTAGACATATTGTCTTACCACTTCCAATGTCTTGCCACCTATCTCAAACCGCTGTACTCACCCAAGGCTGTTGAACATTACTTTAGTTTTCTGCATATTAATTTTGAGGCCCACCATTCTACTTTGCCTGTTTAGGTCTGCAGTCATGCTTTGTAATTCATCTCCTGAGTTACTTTATGCCTGGTTTGTAAACGTCCGGGCTAAGAACATTCTGGTGGGTGCCCTAATGTTAATGGCTAAGGCCAAAAAATTTGCTGCTGCCCTTGGTGAAGAGAACTTCGTAGAGAACACTGGGTGGCTTCACAGATTTAAGAACAGCTATAACATCGTCGACAAAACCATTTATGGCGAAAGCGAAGCAGGACATCCTGCAGTGGATTACGGAAGAGTGGCTGGAAATCTCCGCACTGTTATCTCTCGTGGAAATCTTCAACACCGACGAGACCGGTCTGTTCTGCTAGTGTTGCCGAGCAAGTTGCTCGACGTCCGGGGCAGCACACGTCACAGCGGCAAAATGTGCAAAGTCCGCCTGAGCATTCTGCTCGCTGCCATCATGGATGGGTCTCAAAAGCTGCAGACCTTCGTGATCGGAAAAGCAAGTTCACCACGCTGCTTCAAAAACTTCAAGAGCTCCCCATCCGCTACGCCTCTAACAAGAAGGCGTCAGTTCTTCACGGAATGGCTGCAGGCATGGGATGTTGAGCTGGGAAAGTCGGAGCATCGCATTTGCCTTCTTGTGGATAACTGCTCGGCCCACCATACCACCTGCGAGCTCAGAAACATCAAGTTCAAATTTCTAGCTGCCAACACGACACTGAAGCTGCAACTGCTCGAAGAGGGTATCAATAAGTCCTTGAAGGTGGGTTACAGGAGACGACTCCTTCTTAGGCTTTTGGTCAACCGGCGCATGGGCACCATGCTTAAGGCCTGCTTGGTGCCATTCAGTGACGGGCGCCTGGCAAGATGTAGAGAAAGATACACTGGCCAAGTGCTTCTAGAATGCAGGCTTCGTGACGGCCAAACTTGCGGAAACCTGTGAAGACAGCAGCGACAACGTGTGCGTAGACGATGCATTTCACGAGTTGTCTGCGGACGATTTTGTGGAAGCTAAATGCAGCATTCAGGCTGTTGTGAGCCTCACTGACGAGGACATTGTAGCTGCGTTCACAGGGAACCAGGATGCCCAGGCTGACAGCTCAAGTGGCGACGACATGCTCGTACTCTGCCGCTGAAGTGGCAGCAGCGTTTGCTTGATTCGCCGTTGTTGCGGCAACATGGAGGGGGCCGGGCTGTCACACCTAGACAGCCTGAATAAGGTCGAGGCCAGCGTCTTTAACTTCATTTCGAAGACGAAGAAGCAGACCAAGATCAGCATTTCTTTCTTTTTTCACGCAGATAAACATTTTGTTGTGTTGTGTGTGCGGAATTAGTTGTCATTTTTTAATGCACCGATTGGTAGGTGATCGACCGCCACAGGTAAGGTCTCAAGGCCTGTACTTATTTATATAGAACTTTTCATATATCCCCTTCAAGTGCGGTATGTCTGTGTTCGACTTTAGTAAACTTAATGACAGTGGTTGCCTTCTTCACCCAGCCACCTACCTCTTTGTGGCCTGCTGAATATTTCTATCCTTCTGCATGTTTTGCAGGCAGGGCCCCCGAGCAGCCCATCTCAGGCAGCGAGCGAGTGCAGGCCGCCTGCTGCACCCGACGAGGACTATGGGACACGCCGGAGCAACAACTGTGAGTGCTTGTGCGGTACCTTCTGATGGCAAAGCACACGACACGAGCACCATCGGTATATGCGAGGTTGCTCATTCTTTCTGGTGCATTACCAACACAGTCACTATAATGAAACACGAGTTTGACATTGCATTCATGGAAAGACAGCATGGTTTGGTAATACAGTAGAACCTCGTTATAACGAACCCGGATATAATGAGCAATCGCAGTTCCCCTTGAAATTCCCATAGATGAAATGGATATTGGCTATAACGAACTAATCATTATAACAAAGTAATTATGGCTCCCCCTTCGACTTCGTTATAACGAGGTTTTACTGTATATCTGGCTCTGTACTTGTTTATTATTGCAGCAGCAGTCTACTGCAGTGTGGTAGGTTCATTTCTGGGATTTAGTGTCCCAAAACCACGATATGGTTATGAGGGATGCCGTAGTGGAGAACTTCGGGAAATCTCGACCACCTGGGGTCCTTTAACTTGCACTGACATTGCACAGTACGCGGGCCTCAACATTTTGCCTCCATTCAAATGCAGCCGCAGCAGCCTGGACGTAACCACTAGACCACTCTGGCGGGGCTATCGTGTAGACCATCGTGATGACAATTTCATTCTTCAGTGTCTCACACACACATTATGGAGGTAATACACAATCTCAGTGGTACCAGTAGAAGTAATAACAATGGTGGTGCGTCTCACCAGTTCCTAAGCTGTAGACATGCGTGGGAAGCAGTCGCTGGACAAGAACTAATGTATCTGTTCCCTGAAAAGACCCCACGAACGATTGGACAATTAAGAATGAGCTGCAATAAAACGGTTGTCTAGTTGTGGTGTGCTGTTATACTTCAGTATGGACAGTTAGCTTTTACATCACTTTGCTACACTAGTGCCACCAGCTGTTGTTCAAAGACCGTGTCAGTGCCAAGCAGTATAGTATGAAAACCGAACTATTACAGTGATGGAAGTCCTGCGCCAAACTGCACTAAGGGAGACAAGCTGAGACATTCTATGCCAAACAGCTGTTTTTCGGTTGTATTGTGCCATGGCTGTTCTGAGGCCAACTGGAGCCTAAGAATGTCATTATTGTTACCTTGTGGCGACATAGAGACCAATCCCGGTCCCAAAGTTGATGAAATGCTGTCGCAACTACTGGCTGGGCAAGCCCGCATCAGCCAGGAACTAGCTAGCCTTTCTGAAACAGTTGCATCATTTGAAAGTCGTCTAAAGAATGTTGAGGCAATGGCGGAGTCTACATCAAACATTATACCACGTGCAAGTGAACTGGAGCAGACCGTTGGTACGCTTTAAAAAACTAATTGGCAAGCTTGACCGTCAGAACGATGAGCTAGAGAACAGACTCCGTAAAAACAACTTGATAATTCATGGTTTGCGTGAGACACCTTCCGAGACGACTGACCATCTGCTTGAGTCTGTATTGGATCTGTTATCAGTTAAACTCGGTGTAAAACGTGATGACATAGAGCGTTGCCACAGGCTTGGAGCAGAAAGAGGAGATAAACCTCGGCTGGTAGTCATTAAACTAATGGATTTCAGGTCAAAGATTGCTATCTTGAACGACGCCCGAGAGCTTAAAGGAACTAAAATTTATATAAATGAGGACTACTCTGCTCGGGTTCAAATGGCACGTAAAGCGCTGTGGCAGAATTCCCATGATATGCGCAAGAATGCTGGGAAAGTGAAGCTTAAGCACGACACACTCACAATTGATGGTGTTTGTTACATGTGGAACACTGCTAAAAATGCCATTGTCAAGGTTTCTACACATTCAGCACGGTCAGCCTCTATGAAATTGGCTTCTGCGCAAGCGCTTGGTATGAACTCATCTTCATCCGATTCTGTTTTCGCGAAGGCTGATTGACATTGTGATCAAAATATAATTGTCCTCAGTGTAAATGCGAGGAGTATACTAAACAAAATTGAAGCTCTGAGCAGTCTAGTGGAATGCCATAACCCATCAATTGTTTGCTTTACTGCGACTTGGCTAAATGATAGTGAAATTTTGCCGGCTGGTTATGCACTTCTTCGGAAAGACAGGCATGTTGGCCGTGGAGGAGGTGTGGCAGTTTTAATTGAATCAAATCTTGAATTTTCTTTATTACCTGACCTTCCGGGCACAGAAACTATTTGGTGCAAAATATACATTAAAGGTATCGTAATAGTTGTTGGTGTCCTCTATCGCCCTCCGAACTCTGACGATGTTGCTATTAATGATTACCTTGTCAGTAACAAGTTGTACGATTGTAAATTATTGTTAGCTGGAGATTTCAATCTCCCGTATGTTAACTGGAACTTACTTACCCTAACTGGGCGTGCAGGGTGCTTTGGGCTTCCCTGATCGACCTGGCGGTTTCTTTTGGGTGAATTCAACTTGTAGATACTGTAACACACGAGGATGCAATATTGGACCTTGTATTTGTAAACCAGCAACTCTTATCGCACGGCGTAAAATGTGAAGTCATCGAAGGGTTATCTGACCACAAAGCTGTTGAAGTTGCCTTGAACTTAGTGTGTCCCCCTCAAAGACCTGAGATCAAAACTGTCATGAACTTCTCTAATGCTGACGACACTTCCGTATTGGACACTTTAGCCTCATCTTTCGATGAATTTGTATGTTGTAGCGAGTTTTGCATTGTAGATGCGCTGCTTCTTAAGTTTTGTGACATTGTGTGTGAATGCCAGTTAAAGTACGTGCCTCAAAGATATATTAAACGGAACCCAAGACACCCATGGTATAATAGAGAAATAAGTCAGCTCGCTCGTTGCATAAAGTGCTTACGTAATAATCGTCATTCCGGGTGTAAGGAAAATGTTTCTTCATTTAACACATTGAAAAGTAAATTAGGCGCTAAAATGAAAGAGGCTAAGAACTACTACTTTAGCAATACTTTGGCTACATTTATGAAAAAAAATCCATTCAGGTTCTGGAGATCGATTAGTCCTGCATTGTCTATACCTTCATCTTTTATTGTTAATGGCCAGTCCAGCTCAAATCCTGAGGCTATAGCAAATGCCTGTAATAATTACTTCAAATCTGTTTTTTCTACTGATAACGGCATCAATCCTTCATTTTATACATGCAGCAATCTGCCTGCTCTTCCTGATCTTGAAGTAAGCTCCTCTGGAGTACATAACCTTATATTAAATCTTGATGTTACGAAAAGCTCTGGCACAGACGCTATTCCAAATATGTTTCTACAAAGGTATTCAGAGTGGTGTGCTAAATATCTTACTAGGGCAAACTACCGCAATAAAAAAAAAATATATATCTTACTGTAATATTTAGAAAATCAATAGATTCTGCAACAGTTCCCCAGCTGTGGAAATTAGCACACGTCGTGCCTGTATTTAAGTCTGGCAACAAGCAAATAATACCAAATTATATGTCAATATCTTTACTTTCTCTACCAGCTGTAAACTTTTGGAGCATATCATTCATAAATACATTGTAGAATATCTAAATGCACACAATATACTTTTCCGATCACAGCATGGCTTTCGTGCTGGCTATTCTACTGTCACACAATTGCTTGGATTTACGCACGAAATTGCTTCTTCCCTCAACGACCGAGGACAGATAGATGCCATATTTATTGATTATTCTAAGGCCTTTGACTTGGTTTGCCATGCTAAACTTTTAGTTAAAGGGCAACTCCGGCGGTTTTTTCACCATGTTCTGATATCAATGTTTTCGAATAGTACTGATAGTCCTGTAGCAGCCAGGGTGGTTCAATTTGCTCAGAAACGCACGAATAATTTAACAAAACCGACCGAAAGCGTGTTCAAACCGAAACCGAAACTGGTAGACGCTTCTTGCAGCGTATGCGATGACGTCACAGCCTTCCCGCCGTCAGAAATATGGAGAGAAATGACAGTGGTGAGGTCATCCGACGATGTATTGAGTTATGCCAGCTTTTCTGAACTTGACAGCGACGATTTGAACGCTGAAGTACCGCCGTTTTGCTTTTGATGTCCCGCAGGCTCGGGTAGGCAGCGTCGAAGGTGATGACGTCAAAAACACAGGGTGGCCCGCAGGGGAATCGGCTAAAAAATTTTAAAATTCGTTTCCAGCAAAACCAAATGACTCGCAAACGCCTGGTGTGGCATATATTATTACAGTGCCGAGAAGAATACATCTTGATAATTTGATTAAGGGCAGTGGACGCTGGAAAATTGCCGGAGTTGTCCTTTAAACTTTGCGCATTTTTGGGCAACAATAGGCTAGTTGACTGGATGGCAGATTACTTGCGATCACGCACACAATTTGTTACGTTTAAGCGCGCGAAGTCATCTGACGTACAAATCACATCAGGGGTGGCCCAAGGTTCGGTGCTTGGGCCGCTCTTGTTTATTATCTACACAAATGACGTAGCAGAAATTATCGGTGATACTCAAATTAAAATTAGAATGTATGCAGACGACTGCGTTATCTATAACACCATCTCTAATGTTGAAGATCAGGAAGCACTGAACAGCGTTTTTTTCATTGTGTTGTAACTGGAGTGAAACCTGGCAAATGTCTATTAATTTCAACAAGACTGTAGCCATGACCTTTTCAAATAAGAAGCAGCCTCTTAATTTTATATATGCTAATGATGGTGTCAGTCTAGCTCATGTCACGGAGTTTAAATACCTTGTTGTAACTCTGACAACAAACTTAAATGGCACATACACGTCCAAACAATCTGCAACAAGGCTCTTCGAAAACTTTGGTATCTCCGACGCACGTTAAGCAACTTGACTAAAGAATGCAAATTGACAGCGTACAAGACCTTGGTCAGGCCCATACATGAGTATGAGTCAGTTGTTTGGTCACCTCACCACAAACAGGACATAGCCATATTAGAATGTGTTAAAAAAAAAGCAATAGTTTATTTTTCGTCGCTATGACCGGCGTTTCTCGCCTAGTTCGCATGCGCACGTTTTATCGCTGCAGCCTCTCAAACATCGGCGCACTTGCGATTGTATCATCCTTCTGCATAAGATAGTTCACACAGGCTTGAGTGTTCTAGCGCCCATTTCTTTCTTTGCCGCTTCTGCACACCGTACCCGACGATTCAATCCCCTAAATATTATGCCCTTTAGAGCTAGTCTTGATTGTTTTAAGTTTTCTTTTTTTTTTTTGCGGACCGTGGATCTATGGAATGAGCTTGATGGGTCTCTGCGCAGACTCGATGCTCAGCAATTTGAAAAAGAGTTGCGAAATCATGTATTTTGTTAAATTGTATTTCTTCATTGTGTTGAACATCTGTATCCACTCCTGCTATGTCTCAATAACTGAGACAGCAGTATTTGTAAATAATAAAAAATAATAAACATGCACAGGTTCACTACAGGCAAACTTGTAATATATTCTTCAACTGAAAATTTTTCATTCTAAGTCACTTGTGAAATAGTGGTTGCTGCTGTGTGTTTATTTATTTATTTACTTACAACGTACTGCAGGCCCACATGGGCCCAGGCAGGAGGGGCAAAAAAAAATACAAGCACGTATATTTCAACTTCAACGTTATACATTAGAAATCAACCAGGTCAGTCGATTCAACTGAAGGGATCAATGATAATGGCAGTGCATTCCATTCGTTAAAAGTGCGAAAAAAAAAAAAGAAAGAAAACTTGAAGGTGTAGTTCTTGTTTGATATGGAGTTAAGGATTCATGGTGATGATGTCTGGTTAGTCTTGTTGCTAGCGGTCGTAGATATGGAGCAGGTTGAAAAGAGAGTTTGTTATTGTTTAGAAGAAAAAGAAATTTAAGCCTGAGTATTTTACGTTGAAGTTTCAAAGTTTGTATACCATGAGTATCCATGAGAGCTGTTGGCGAGTCAGTGCTGCAGAATTAAGAAAAAATAAATCTAACAGCCTTGCGCTGAACCATTTCAAGTGCATAAATATTGTGGTTGGTGTGAGGATCCCAGACGGTGCAAGCGTATTCTAACTTAGGCCTAATTAATGCTTTGTATGCATGGTTTGGTTTCTGGGGGCGCCTGTTTTAGCTTGTGTCACAGAATACAAAGTTTACGAAAAGAAGCACAAATGTTAGCTATATGAGAATTCCAACTGAGGTTGATAACGAAAGGCAATGGTCACTCCCAAATATTTATATTCATTCACCTCAACTAGGAGTTTTGCTGTAAGCCTGTAAGAAAACAGCTGTTTATTTCTTCATTATATGCATGTGTATTGTTTTTGTTTCATTTAGCTTCATGTCCCATTGTTTGCACCATGAATGAACATTATGAAGGTATTCAAAAGTTCCCGGTTCCCACGACAAATAACCTTGTGATACAATATGCGGTCATCTGCAAATAAGCAAGTTTGAACTGGTCCCGAGATAATGTCAGTGATGTCATAAGTAAAAATCAAAAACAGGAGAGGTCCCAGTACACTACCTTGCAAACTGTCAAACGACGTGAGTGGTGACCATTAATAGAAACCAGTTGGGTTTGTTTGTCAAAGTAGGCAGAAATCCAATTAATAATGAAAGAGGGGAGGCCAATGTATTTCAGTCTGTAAAGTAATTTTTCACGTGAAACAAGGTCGAACGCTTTCTGAAAATCCAAGAAAATTGTGTCAGTTTGACAAGGTTTGTTAGGAACACTTGCAAAACTATGAATTACTGTGGTTAATTGTGCGACCGTAGAAAAACCCTTCCTGAATCCATGCTGAAATGAAGAAAGAATGTTGTTGTCAGACAAAAATTTATTTATGTAATTTGCAACAATATGTTCGAGAATCTAGCAGCAGGAACAAGTGAGCGAGATCGGATGACAGTTTGTAATCAGTGCAGTGTCCCCTTTCTTGTGTACGGGCACCCCACGTGCCGTTCGCCATTCTACCGGTAGATCTGAAGATAAGAAAGATGCACAAAAAATATCTGCGAGGAAAGGGGCAAGTGCTTCAGATTATCGACGAAGGAATGCATTTGGAAGGCCATCAGGGCTAGGTAAGGCTTTTGTCTTCAGGTTAAGAAGCATAGCGACAATACCTGGTAGCGATACAATATCTTCGTAGTCTGGGCAAGATACAGGATTAAGACTAACTGTTTTCGAAGGAAGGGAAAATACACTAAAAATACACATTAAAATGTTCCGCAATGGCATCTTTGTCATCAATACGAATACCATTGATTTGAGTTATAGTGCATTTTACAACTTCTTTTGCTGCCAGGGTGGCACGACCAAGTCGGGTGTTGCCGCAACCTGTCGACATGTCTTCCAAGACAATTTTTTATACATTTGTCGTGAACAAACAGTTAATCAGTCAGGCACATGCACACAGCTTTCTGGTGTGGTGTGGTACTGGATGTTAATTTTCGCTGGGTTTTTTCACGATGGTTTCGATGACCATGGCAACATGTTGAAGGATGCAGTCTGGGCCAAGATGTCCTCGCTGGAAACTCGACGCAGGTTTGTTTACACTGAGGCTGCACATATTTACAAAACTTGGGCAGGGCAGCCAGTACTACCAACAGACATCACGACAACACAACTGCGCTCAAACCACGCCAAGCCCCTTAATGTTTACACTCATAACGGGCTAAGTATGAGGCTTTACAACTTCCTCATCTCTCGATTAAAGGGAGCACCAAGCTCAACCTCTATGCACCTTGCCGCATCTGCGACCTCAGTTACCGCTAAGCTCTCCCCTCCCCTTTTCTTTTTCTTTTCCACTAAATACATCCGGTTGCTTCTGCGACCACCTTTTTCGACAAACCCATTTACAGAACCTCACCAATGAAGCACCGTGTTCCCCCTCTCTGTCGGAGCCTATTGTTACGCCTTCGCATTCCCACTCTTCGCACCCCTCGTTGCGCTGAGCAGCTGTGAGAGATTGCATCGGTCACTAATCCTGTACGAGTTAGCAAAACACCGTAGCAGGATCAAATTATTACTCTGTTTAGCTGACAGCATCCATCCAATCTGATGCTTGATTAGGATTGCCAGAGAGGTGCATTGTAACCAAAACCAGTTCCTGATTTTCCACAGCCACCGAACGGTTGACTTCTTTGGCGACAGCCGAGAGCACAGAAAAGCCTAAGGATTAGTTCCACTGTGAGCCTCCGCTGTTCATGCAAGTGTCTCTCCTTTTTCTGCACCTTTCTCGGACGCCCCATTTACTCAGAAAATTCTCTACAATCTCACAGTAGGGACGCTGGCCACAACCTGTCACCCGTCATGTAGCTGCCGCTGTGCGACTGTGGAAATGGCACCGCAATTAGGGCCTGTTCTTGCTCAGCCCGCACTCCGCTCCTCGCCCCATTTCGGCTGTCTGTCTTGCTTTCCAGCTGACCAGATGGATGGAGACAAACTTTTTGGTAGTGCACGGATGGTGCGGAACCCTTAAGTTTTCTCGGTCACTGATTGGTTGACATCAGACCGACTTGATGGCGGAGGCTCGATGTCCGTCTCTGCTAGCAAACATGGCACCTGCTTGAACCAAAGTGAAGCGGGGGAGCGAGGCCTAGTTGCCAGCTAGGTTAAGAATAAGTGTATTTTTTCATTGTAGTGGTATGAAGTGGCCAGCACCAACGGAGATAGTCATCAAATGGAAGCAAGCCTGTCCTCATCAATGCATGCAATTGCGAGGAAGACATGCTGTGTCTACTTGATCATCGGATACCGACGATTTCATGTGTCGTGCACCGACACCGCTTTGCTTTGGAAACGAGGAGTTCACCACATGCATGTGAGATATCGGCATGACGCACGGGTGTGGTTTATAAGACTCCTTTTAGCTGTGGATGTTTCTGTGTAGGGCAAACAGCGCGTTGTATTAATGAAAGAATAATTGAACATAGAAGGTCGCTATCAGGTGTAACGCCGTCGAATCTACCTTTGCACTGCCACGTCTGTAACTGCAAGCCAATGTTAGACGAAAGCGAGATTCTGTACAGGCATAAGAATGAAAAAATGCGTTTAATGGTTGAGGCCTGGCATATCAGTGTTAGTGGAAGCGCGTGTGTGAGTGAGCCGTCGATTAGCTTGAACAGAGAAGAGATAGAATGCCTTAACATTTGTCTGTCGCGTAGACTGGCACGTATAACCATTTTACAGGTGACGCTACCTTTCCTGAGCATGTACAGGTAAGTTGTGTGTCTTCTTTCTTTTTCGCCTCTGAGCTCTGCTCCAGTTGATAGTCGACGTTCGTGTTGTCTTCTTCTTCTTGCCCTTGTGTCCGTGTTTTGCACGCCTGTTCTTTTCACAATGAACCTTTGTTTTACTAACATTCAAGTTTATTTATATTCAATGATATTTATAAGTCTTGGAGGCACCTATTAGCCTTGACGTTTATATTATCAAGATGCATGTGAGAGAAGAATACGCTGGTGTCATCTGCATAGAGAATTTCTGCAATAGTTCTTGGGGTAGTTATTATATCATTAATATAAGAATATTGGACCTATAATTGAGCCGTGTGGTACACAATATGATAACTGTTTCAGTTGTGATCAGTAGCCATTCAAACATGTATACTCACCAGTGGGAAACATGTATAATTAGTGGGAAAAATAACTACAAATTAGTTTTAAGGCAACTGCTTGAATCAAAACTTAAAGTTGGGCTAGTTGGTGATATATTATGGGAAAGAAAACTGCGCAAATGGACGGAACGAAGATAGGTAACACAAGAGAAATGCTGACTCTCAATTGGTGATTTATTAGAATATGCAGAGTATTTAAACATTCACAGTATGCATAACGAACATGCATAGCGGAGCGTGGGCGCTACAAAAGAGCAAGTCAAACAAACATACTGCTGATTAGGTTTACTTCTTTTTCATGTAAGTAAACCGATGAGTGGCTAATGCCCGACTCTCTTTCCTTATTAATATAATATAAGAGTTAATCATATAGGTAATAAACAATCAATAAATAAATACGGAATGAATATAGATAATAAATAATCTGTATATTCTTATAAATCACCAGTTGAGAGTCAGCGCTTGTCTCGTGTTACCTATCTCCGTCCCATCCATTTGTACAGTGGTTTCTTTCTCATAACTCCTCGAATTCCATGTCATGTTTAATGAAATCAAATGCCTTTTTGAAATCTAAGAAAATGTTCGACAGTGAATTGCCTTTCATCTTTATTAGAAAGTTTGTATTTTTTTCTTTATGCTAAGTAGTGCCATCTCAGTTGACTTCCTTTCATGAAAATCAAACTGTTCTTTTACAAGTATCTGTCTTCTATCGAAAAATTTACATAATCTATCTTTTATCAAATATTCCAGCTATTTAGTAAACAAAAGAAGGATCGATACGGGTTTATGTTGCCATTGGGACTACCTCTAATGCAAAACAACCACTCTTGCAATTTTCATACTGTCTGAAAAAATACCTCGGTCTAAAGCATCATTATATATATCTTGTAGTGGTGCGCTGATTAGATTGGCAATAGCGATAAATGATTAGACTTTAATGTCATCTGGTCCTGCTACTGTAGATTTATCCAAATTACCAAAGAAAGGGAACACTTCATGTTCACTGCATGACTTTAAGAATAAAGACCTTACAACTGGAGAGGCAGCGTGCTAATTAATGTCATGGTTTCTGTCTTGTTTGTGATATGATTCTCTGGAGTACAAGAATATCTAATATATAGGCAAATTACATGAATTTCTGATACCGTTACTTTACAAAACAATTTAACCAAAACAGAAAACAGGTGCAGTAAATTACAATTGCAAATAGACGCAAAAAAACTGCCCACATGAGTTTCACAAAAAAGCATATGCCATCGGCAGTTTATACCCTATCTGGTTCCCCATTGCAGATTGTTTCCGAAGGTGAGTACTTGGGAATATTCCTCACATCATCCACGTGTTGGCACAAGCACGTCGACTTCATTGAAGCAAAGGCATGCAAGGTGTTGGGATTCTTATGGCGTAACACTAAGCTTTTTCCTCACCAGATCCATAATTTCCTCTAAAAGAGCTAGATGAGGCCAATTTTAGAGTATGGATGCACTGTACCCTCACACAAATACCAATTGCAGCAGACTTGAGAAACTTCAGAAACTAGTAGCAAGGTTCATTATCGGTAACTGTGACAGAAACCTTGGCATGAGTGCTACTAAAAAAAAAAAAAAAACGTTAAAATGGGAGCTCTTAGAGAAAGAAGGCATACTCTTTGTTTGAAGTTTTTTCACAACATATTTTATGGCCACATTGAAATAAACTGCAATCGGTACGTTTTTCAGCCACATTTTACATCCAGGCGAACAGACCATGAACTCTAGTTTAGAGAATGCAGTTGCAGAACTATCCTTTTAAAAGCTTTAGAATGGAATTGACTGCATGCTACTGCAGTTAACATATTAGACAACGAAGCTTTTGCAGCCACTCTTTGAAATCTAGTTCTGTCTTCGGCTGTAATTTGATTTTGTACAAAGTTTATTTCTTATTATATAGTTTTTCTTTGTTTTTATACTTGTACAGTATTGTTTTCTTGTTTTTATCTCCATGTAAGAAAGTTTATTATTTTATGTTGGTGATGTACAGTGACACTCATATGTGCTACTTTTTTTTTCTTGGTGCTCGTGGTTGTGTACTGATGTTTGTTCTAATGCATGGCATATTCTTCATTACTCTTGTTGTAATGCATTGTTTATTGCTGACTACTATAAGTTGTCCAAACTGCTCTGTGTAACCCCCCACTGTAATGCCTGAATGGCGCTGTGGGTATGAGCGCAGGTATATAAGTAAAAAAATAAGTGCTCGTAAAATTTGTCTTCTGAAGTAGCACCACTGTAGTCCACATTATTGAGTATTAGTGTGCTAGAAACATGACAGGTAGTCTTTTCCATGAGATCATTAAGACAATTCCAGATTTTCTTGGGGCGTTGAATCAATGTACAATTTATTCTTGTAGTACTCTTTTAGTGTTTTTTTAATATCAGAGAACAGCTTATTTCTCACTTTTTTATATTCCTTAAATATAACTTGGTCTTTGTATCGGATGAATTTATCAAAAAGTTTGTCCCGTATTAGCATTGGTTTATAGAACTCCTTCGTTACCCAAGGCTTCTGGGACTCTTTGTAGGTTTTTTCACCAACAGAAAAAATGCACTGTTGTAATAATTTTTTTTTTGCTAACTCGGGAAAGATATTTTGCGCAATACTATGATTCTTCTCATTGAGAAAGGGGCCTCTTTGATACACTGTACGTGGCGCTAGCCTTTAGTTAAGGAAGTGGCAATGTGCTACGTGTAGGACACTGGGCATATATAGGTTTGTTTGTTTGGTTGTTTATTTATTTATTTACTTACTTACTTCTTACTTGCTTATTACAAATACTTTGAGAGCCCGATTGCATTACAGAAAGGAGTGGTTAATATACATATACAAATGTGCAATAACACATTTTCTAAGAATACAAGTTAACAAAATACCATGTCTCGAATGGCACTTTCGAAGTTGATATCAGTAATTGCTGCGATGGAGACGGGAAGGTGGTTCCACTCTCTGCTGGTCTGGGGTATAAAAGAGTCGTCGTATAGGTTTGTTCGGCAAAGTGGGGCACCATCTTTAAAGTTATGGTCCACGCGTGATGAAATGTACTCAGGTTGAAGAAAAAGATGGCTTTTTAACTGCTCATTTTAATGATGAATTTTGTGAAAGAGGCAAAGATGACATTTACGGTGTAAAGACAGATCAGGCAGTTGTAGTGTGTTCCTCATTGTTGATACAGAAGCATAGTGGGAGTAATTGGACAAAATGAACAGGGCGGCGTGATTATGAGCAGATTCGAGTGTGCTGAATAGTACGGTTTGAGTGGGGTCCCAGATGCTGCATGCGTATTCTAGTTTCGGACGTACTAAAGTTTTATACAGAATTATTTTTAATGAAGAGGGTGCTTTAGAAAAATTGCAGTGCAAGTAGCCAAGAGTGCGGTTAGCATTGCAGGTTGCATAATCAGCGTGTATGTTCCAGGAGAGGTCGTTGGTGATATTATTCCAAGGTATTTGTAGGAGTTAACAGAATTCAAGGGGACTCCTTTAAGGTGATGACTGTAGTGTGTACTGTGAAGGCATCAGGCTATTCTCATGACTTTACATTTACTAATGCTTAGTTGCATAAGCCATTTATCGCACCATAGGGACAAGTGGTTAAGATCATATTATAATAAATAAGGGCATTTGTATCTCATTATCCGTATTTGAGGCTTCCAGCACATATATTTTGATGTCTGTATTCCAGAATACCTTTTTTATTATCTCTACCCAGCCCTGGTGTAGACTACGCTGTCTAAGGACAGCGGTTATTGAAAACTGCTGAATTTTTTGCATAACCTCGAGTGCACTCAGTGGAATACACTAACAAAGGAGATGGGTCCTAGGAGATAGCTCAGTGTTGCTGTCATCCTGTAATAAATGTAAAATATGTTTGCAGTGTTGACTGCAAGGTTTTAACATGACTGTCATTGGAACCTGATAAAGTATGCCCTCGTTTCTGAGGCACTTTTCTCAAGTCACATACCTTGCACTCTTGTACAGTTGAAACACGGCTGCCTTACGGACGTCCCGAGACTGATGTGTATGAAGAACCAGGGAGTCGGCCACTGCTTGCAAATGATGGGCGACGTCCTTTGGGTAAGTTGTCGTATGCCTCGTGTGCAGCCTGGATGCTTCACTATCGTAGTGAATCCCGTTGCTATTATGGGGATCGCCACCAGAGGGCCGTTAAAGGATTCTTGGGGACGAGGACGACGTGATAGCGTAGCGCGCGATGGGGATAGCCTGGGCGGGGACATCGCTAGAAGCACGGCGAGGCATGGCTGCCCGGAGCTGGCCAGCCGGGACTGACTGCTGCAGGCCGAGACACGGCCATCTCCCACGCTATATATGTCACAAAGCATAGTTTGCTGAACTATTGCTGGAGAAGTTACTGTGAGGGGAAAAAGTGGCAGTGCAGGCAAATTGTCAGAGCACGTGATTCACACAGAGCCTCATTAGATACGTTTTGCCAACTGGCTCTGCAGCAGCATTTCCTTTATCCTCGACCAGGGTGCCTCAGCAGAGGACGGTGACACCTTGCAGCGACAAGTGTTGGTACAGAGTATTAGTGCCCACACTGTCCGTCGTAGAAGAGCGGATTCAGGAAAAGCAACTAATTCACTCACCTGCAACATGAGTTTCGACCACGGTGTAGGAAGGCGAGGTGACGCATTGGCTCAAAGGCACAGTGGAGCAGCCGTGACGAAAAGTTGTTTACCAGACAGCGCTAGTGGTTAGGGGGCTATGGCCACGCCCACCGGTTCGCTGAGGCCTGTATTCATAAAACCTACCTGATCCCTATTGCTTGCTTTTCTTATCTTCCCTGTGCCCTTATCATGAAGCATGATAAGGGCACAGGGATAAGGGCACGTAATGCGTCTTAATGTCACAGGGGCGGTAAGGACAACAAACGAACCCGGGCCCAAGTTCTAGTGTTCTCTGGATCTATCGGGCGCCACTTCACTTAGCTCAGTCTGTTGTGACACCACGCATGATATGGAAACGTCTTTCTTCGTGTACACATTCGTGTATTGTGGACTCGCTCGTCATAATTTGTGACAGTTTTCATTTGAGCTCTGAACTTGTGAAGTGTGTGCGACCACAACGAATCGATGGCGAAAAAAGTGTTTCGCTCCACATATTGCACGATGGGGTGCGAATGTTGTACTCAAAATTTTTCATTGTTCTCCGCACTGACAGAAAAAGAGCATCTTTGGGTGCTGAGGAATGTCACACCGTGGAAATATACTGCAGTTTGCTGACCATCTCTGCCAGCCGCATTTCGAGCCACATTTGGTGATCAAAACTTGGGAGTACCGCACCTGTACAACGTCAGAGCGGCTAAAGTGAACTTCAATATGCGCACGGACAACCTCGTCAACGCACTGGACAGACGTCAAAAGAAGGCCTTAAACCTGGGTGCAAGGACTTTGCAGTCCTCGAGTCGTCATTGAAATTGCTGAATGAGTGGGAACAAATGGTTGTTGACGGTAAAATACTCAACACTAGTTTCCTGACACAGTCGACAGCTGAGGGCTTCCGCATTACCATCATGTGCGCGCTTGGTCTTTCAAACTACCTGCTGAATGAGTGTGAGTTTAAATACGTGCTTACCGGGACAATGAATCAGCATGTCCTTGAGAGATTTTTTGGCATCATTCGACAAGCTGGAGGCCAGAATGAGCACCCTACCATGCCGACATTCTTACAGCTCTACAATATGCTCAGTATACACAGCTTAATCAAACCACCAAAATTCAGAAGTTGTCAAACGGAGGTTGGATAAGAGGCTCCGTGCTTAACATTATCAGATCTCGCTTCAGCATTCAAACATGAGCCACATAAGGAACCGAAGTTCTAAGAACTCGGGAAGCAACTGACTGGCCATGTTTGCGAGGTGCTCGAGTGGGAAGCAATTTATGGCCATTCTTATGCATTGGCTGAAGTAGTAGATTGCATAGTGTACTATTGTAACGAGCGAGGTGTGGAGAGGGACAAAGAACAAAAAAAACACTCTTTTAGAGACTAGAGACGCTCGCTTTCCGGTTCGAATTATACCGATGACAAAACCGTCATCGGTGCAATAACGACGAAGCCGTTTATGCTTTTCTTAAACAAACGATGCATTTAGAAGTAAAATGATTGAATAGAAAGAATAAAACACACAAAAGGAATACAATGTGTCAGAAGCACACTAAAGGCTACGCGGGCACAGTAAAGAACGGGAAAAGTTCACCGGCGGGCAAGTCGGTGGTCACTCGCTGCGGCAGGGTCGATGCAGAAAGGGACGGTCGAAGAAGAGGCAGCGCTGAGGGCGCGATGTCCGATGCCGCGGCCAGGAACGCTGCTCCCCGTTGAGGCCGTTGACCCGGAGCGCGTCTGTGCTGCTAACTCGGCCGGTGGCTTGCGCTCGATGAAGTGGGAGCCGATTTGCCTGGCGGGAACGTCCTGACGATGTTCCACCCACGCCGGACCTGAAGTGAGAGGTGGTAGGACACCAGGTGGGAGCCTGCCGAGATCTCGAGTCCGTAACCCGACGGATCTCACTCCCGCGCCCTGGTTCCTCGATGACCAAGCCACGTCTGACTAGCTCTGCTCCGGAAGCCTCGGCAGTACCTTGTGTTCATCGTGTCGCCTCCTCATTCGTCGGGCAGTTTTGCGCCACCACGTGCAGTGACGCACTGCCTCGTCGTCGTCTTCTTTGACGAATCGGTGGCGCGCACTTCAAACACATGGCACTTTGCCCCGCACGGCCACTTCACTCCATTACAACTATGTTAGTGGGTTCGCTTGTAGAAAGTTGCTGAAAAACAAAAGTGCGAAGCATGCAAACTAGGTCTTGCAAGTCCATTTCTGATAAGCCTGAAGCAGCACAACCTTGTCAACTGCAACACCCTGGGAAGACTTGTTCATCTGAGTACGAATATATTTGTCCAGCTTAGCGCAACAGTAATGTAGTTTTAGAAGAAATGTAAGCAAAGGAATACTTATGATCTTGACCATTGATAACATATTAGATAGCAACTGGCTGTCATTTCCTTGAGCCATCTACAAGGATGAAGTAATCGCTGCAGTATTGTAAACAGAAGAAAGAAAAGGAGAACAAAACTGCCAAGCTTAAGAAATTGTCAAAACTTGTGATTAGTGCATGCCAACTGAACCTGAAGCGTTCAAGACATCAGTGCATAAAGCAGTGCAACAATAACATTTATGTATCTACATATCTTATTAAACTTGAATCAGTCCCCACACCTGTTATAGTTGTTTGCAACAAGAAACCACACATCGCCAAAGCAAACATCTTCCGTTTCATGTGCACGTGAGTTTTGCGAAATTCGGATTGCTGCCAGACGTACCCGAGTTAATACTGCTACTTATGCATGTACAGTGCTCAGTGAATGAAACGTGATACTCGAAGCGCACAGCTGCCAATGCTTTGCTTTATAACTTTGCGTTGGGAACGCAGTGTTCTTTCGTTAGAGTACTCAGTGAAAGCGGGATAGCTTGTGAAGCATTACTGTTAAGCTTGGTCGCTCCGTGATCATCCAACACGTGCCAGATGCACAAAATGCACCGACCATCACGTGGTCCGAGTATCGCATTTCAATTGCTGAGCACTGCTCGTAATATGTGAACATCCATATTACATTCTAGATTACTTACAAAGTTGCTAAAGTTCGCAGAATTACAAGGACATTCCATCAATTTTCAGTCCTTTGCAACGGTATTTCCTTTGAAAATGGCCACAAATTCATCTCAGCGGGGGCGGGCTAAGCACACACTCCGTACTATGCTGGGCAGAATCCCGTAGTCGATGGCAAATCCTGTAGCAGGCAAGCCAGAGCGAAACGTCATCAAGCTCGCCGGCCCCGTTGAGCCACCTCTCTTTCTTGCACCGTGGTTTCAACTGAGCAGTGACCTGGAAGGCTATGTATGCACGCTCAGCCGGCATATAGAAAGAGCACGTACAGTAAAACTCGCGAGACCTAGTATGCTTCTTCCTAGATGGCCGCACTAGTGTTCAGCAAAATTACTTGTTCTTGCGCTTTCTGGACCCCGACCTGCCATCAGTATCAACGGATCTTGTGCACTGATTATATTGGGAATGTGGTAGGCCTTTTTCGACACAGCTGGCCTTGCTAAAGGGATGTCTCAAACAGATATTTCCTCTTCTCTACATGTCGTCTGCCTTGGTTGGAGCTAGACTGTAGCCTCATTGACTACCCTAGCAAAAATTCTAATAGAGAAACTATAGAGCCTATGAGGTTATTGTCACCAATAGAATTTATTAGTATTAGACTAATAGCTTGTACAAGACTTATACGAAAATATAATACGATTGTTCTAATAACCTAGACGTATGAAGCTTAATACACACTATAAAATTTTAACTCCCTTAAGGGTGTAAATGACCTATCCCATGGGCACGGAGTAAGCTCATGGGCGACACCCTTTTTGTGTGTAGAGCAAAAATGGAGGATGCATGTGCTTTGCAATCGCACTGTGAGTGACACAGCATTCGATTTTAGCTGCATTTATGATCACACATTACACACTAAGAAGACACCGCGGGAACATCACACATGCAAACACACACTCGACCATTTCAAACCGATATACTGTATTTACTCGCATAATGAACGCACTTTTTTTTTCAAAAGAATTGACGCAAATTTCGGGTGCGATCATTACGTGGGGTAAATTTTCCGTGAAATAATATTTTGAGCACCGAGAACGTAAACAAGTTGCATATCAGAATTCTTGCAATAGCTATTATGAACATAACCAAAAATAAAAGTAGAGTAAGGCTTGTCTTTGTAATAAACACACACATTACGCAGCACTACATGCATTGCATATTGCCCATTAATTTTTTTCATTCACTGACCCCCTAACTTTCATTCAGAGTCTGAAGCGTCAGTGTCGTCGCCGCTCGATTCCCTGTCGGAACCGGCAGTGTCATCGCGGTCCCACAGAAGGTTATCTTCCGTTCCGTCGAGCGCGTTAGATATGCCTGTCTTCTTGAAGCTGTTGACGTGGTGAAAACTACGGCATTTGTCTTTACTGCTATCCTAATACGGCACGTCTCCTCCAAGGGTGGGCAGAAATTAGGCGTCTGCTTGGTGCGTGCAGTTCACTTGGTGAGTCTTGGAAGAGTTATTTACGTAACGTTCGACAGACGGTAAACATGATGATCGTCAGCTAGACTTGGCACACGACATATCGCTGCGACAAGTTCGGGATGCGATCATTACGCGGGGAAAAAAAAAAAAGAAATCAAACTTTGACGACAATTATTAGGGGTGCGAACATTGCGCGAGTGCGATCATTATGCGAGTAAATACGGTATAGAACAGAGAACGTTTGCGTTATTTCACATCTGTACGCAGACAGTCCCGTATCAGATTCCTGACCTGCTATGTAGTGCCAGTGGGGAAATTACTGTTATGCGCAATTACAAAATAAGGATACACAGGACATCTGCCAATCAAGGGTAGGCTAACTGGTAGCTGTGCATCACACATATCTTTTAATCTAAACCCACTAAATATTCACTGCCAAATTGCCAAGAAATCGTACATCTCTAGGTTCCTCATTTACGCCCTTAAGGATGTAAATTTTTTACTGTGTAAACTAATACAAACTAATAAAGCTATTTAAAGGATTATTGATTTGCAAATTTTGTGTTTTAATAGTTATATAAAGCCCTAGCTACTTTGCTTCAGAAAAGATCCATTAGACAAATTTTAAAAAGTCTTATAGAACATATTGATATAAACTAGCAAGGCTAATAAAACAATGTATTAGACTAATACAAACACCTATAAGACAAGTAAAGATTCCTATAAGACTAATACAATACTAATAAGATTAATAGAAAAACCTATTAGACTAATACAAATCTCTATTAGAATTTCTGCTAGGGTACAGGCGAGGCTAAGACTACAGTAACCTGGAGACAGGGTTTTCAAATGAATAAAAACCCTTTGGTTTCATGTTTGCAACTCCTGCTCGCAGAGAAAGGTTGTATCGGCTGTAGCATATCATCTCAATCACTGCAGGCTATTTTCAGCTCATTGGCCATGTTCGGAGGCCTCCTTCCCGAGAGTACCCTTGAGGGACTCCCTCCTTTTCAATGACGAGGTTCCCTTTTTGAGATTAGGCAGCTGCCAAGGAAAAGGCGTGTCCTTGAAACATAGTAAGGACCTGAAATGATAAGAAACACTAGAGATTAGGCTGAAATTGGTTCTAGAATGGGGTGGTTGTTATACTGAATTATTTTATTTGTAAAGAAACAGTGAAAAGACACCTTTGCCTGCGGTCTTCGCACTGTAATATCAGTGTAAGAAAATGAGACACCGAAAGCATACCTTTGCTTTTGCACGTGGTGAGTCGTGGAAACGGCAAGTTCTGGCTTTTTTTTTTATCATGTCCCTATCGCATGCCTATACGTTGTTGCTGGTGCATAAATTGTGGCCACCGTAAATGCCAAACATGCCTTGGACACCACTTGTAGGGTGTTGTTTGCAAAATGGAGTGAGGCATGATCGGCCGTTCGAGCAAACAAAACATATATAGAGCACACCCCAAAGCACATAGCACTCAAACTACAAAATGCTCAAAAACAAGTAATGATCACTGACAAATAAGCTTACAAAACCCTAACTTGCATTCGAATGACCTTTCTATGTGCCTATCTTAATTGGCACAGTCTCACAACCCAGCACTTAAGCTCACAGCTCGCACAGCTCTAGTAATAAAATGAAAAAGAATGAAAATGAGAAATCAAAATGAAGTATGATCATCCAACTCACAGGTAGAGTTGGATGATCATACTTCATTTTGATTTCTCATTTTCATTCTATTTTCATTTTATTACTAGAGCTGTGCGAGTAGCAAAATTTTGAGTGCGAAGTGAATTCGAATATTTATGTTCAAGTGCGAAGCGAATCGAACATATTTCGAATAATTTTCAGGTATTTTTGTATAATACCATGTCAAATTATGTATAGCTGTGCTGTTAAACACGGGCAAAAAGTTTGTTACATGACTAGTGTATTTCCACAGTGTCACTACAAAGTCTAACAGAGGACTGTGCAACAGAACGCTGTCACCGCAGCACGGGAGTGTTACTTCGCCGCGGTACACGGGTGTTAGCTTCGTCGCAGTATGCGAGTGCTAACTTCACCGCAGTACACGAGTGTTATGCGGCGAAGCGTACTACATGCTTGAATGGGGCACTTGTCACAAGACATAGCATATTTTTTTCTCTTAATTACCGACTTTGAATAGTTCGAATAGTAAAATTTCAGTGTAAATCTAATCGAATAGCAAATGCTATTCGCAAATTATTCGAAATTTCGAATATTTGCACACCCCTATTTATTACCTTAAGGGCCTCCTTTTCAGGGGGTATAGACCCTTTTCATAATTGTAAAGCTAGCTTCCCTGCAATGCAGCTTGCCCTACTAATGACGGCGTTGGCAATCTGGCAAACAGCGTGTGCAAGTGCAGTTTGCTTGTGATAGGGCATGTAAAATGTCTACGCAGCCCTTCTGATACAAACATTCCCAAAAAGTGGGCCGCAGCATGTGCAGCATGAATTTTGACAGCATTTAAATAAAGAACAGCTGTTGCCCAAATGTTCATTGCAGAGAAGCACACTTGCGAATTATGAAAAGGGTCTATTACATAAGTGGTGGTATTACTGAAAAACAAACAGCAAACAATAGTTAACATTGAAGATAATGAGTTGTGCGTTGTTGGAAAGTAGATGATGAGGTGATGGCGACGACGTCATAGGGCAGACCGTTCCAGTCTACAGCTGTTGTGAGGAATAATGAGGCAGAAAAAGTAGTTTTATGCGATTGTGCGCGGGCAACCTGGAGTTGATGGCTGGTGCAGTGGGATATGTACGCTGCAGTTGTGATATAGGGTGCTTGATCGAGGGAAGAATAAAAAAAAAAACTTGTGATAAAGTGTAAGGCTAGCAATGCGGCGATGATGAGACAGAGCTGTTAAGCCAGATTGGCTTTTCAAGGATGAAATGCTTACGTCATATGAGCATCAAGAGTGAACGAATCTGGTGGCACACTTTTGAAGGCCTTCCAATGCAGTGATTAGATATTTTTGATGCGGGCTCCAGATGGCAAATGCATATGCTAATTTGGGTCGTACAAGTGAGTTATACGTGAGTAATTTAACATGTGGCGGAGCAAGGTGGAGGTGACGCTTAAGAAAACCAAGTGGTTTGTTCGATGCTGAGATGATATTAGTGATGTGATCACGCCATGACAAACTGGAAGTGATGGAGTTGCCTAGATATTTATACAATAGTAGAAGCTCGATAGGTGAGTTAGAAATGGAATAATGAAAGCGGGGTGGGTTGTGACGATGAGAGAAGGACATTAGTTTGCACTTTATAGAATTGAGAGACAATTGAGAGACATTAAGTGGAAGACGAAGACGTTCCCGAGCGGCCGCTCCTTCTTTGGTGAGGCTGATATTTTTTTCCTGTTTTCGACGTTTCTGGCCTCTTTTGAGACTTTCTATTGCCAACCGAAGATAACTAGCATCCTGTGGGAACGTATGTGCTGAAGACCGAGCTCGTTATCGTGTAGATTTGCTGCGCAACCCAGCGCATCGGCACTACAACGGCGGTAGGCAGCAAAGAACGCCGGCACGAGCCATATGACAGACAGCGCGTTCTGAGGCACATGAGTGCCGCAGACTCGGCCCAGCGTTCAGATGTGCCTCAGCAGGCGACTAATGTTCTTAAACCGGCGACGCTAGTCCTCAACGCTGCTGCGAACGGCAGTGCACCTTCGGCGAACATGGATGACGCAGGCGAAAGCGAAGCCAAGAAACTCCGCGTTGACGAAGACAAGACATCCACTTATGACCTAAGCGAAGATGAAGACATCGACTGTGATGAGACGCCGTTTACTTTAGTGTCCTATAAAAAGAAGAGACCTGAAGGAATCCCAGTTGTTTTTCCCTCATCAGAGGAAGGCTCAAATTTCTGGCAAGGTAACCCCAACCGCGCTGCATCAGAAATTGTTTCCGCGGCGAAGGAAAAGGTGCAGTCTTTTCGCGTGAACAGAGATGGAAGCTTCTCTGTCAACGTTGCTTCATTGTCATCAGCAAGGCTTCTGTCGATGAGCGAAGTGGCTGGCTTGGGAGTCAAGACATCTATTCCTGCATCTTATACAAGGAACGTCGGCAAGATACGCCATGTGCCAGTTCAGTACACAGAACAACAGCTGGTTGATTTCCTCAAGGAATTTGGAGTGATATCTGCCCGCCGTCAGGCGAGATTTAATCGTCAAGAAGATGGGTCGCTAGTATCTCACCCCCTGAGAGTCCCTGCGCTGAGGTGTTACAACTGTCAAAGATTTGGCCATTTAGCGAAGAACTGCCACAGCCCACGTCGCTGCAAGATTTGTTCAGAGGACCACAACCACTCGGAGTGCAAGTCAGTACGTCAACCAAAGTGTGCAAACTGTGGTGGAAACCACGCAGCTTCGTACTCCGGGTGCCCACAGAACACAGCTGCCTCGAAGCTGCGTAGACACGAGCTGATTTACGGGAGACTGCCTCCACATAATCCGCCATCACCCAACCCTGACACCGTAAGATACGCGCCTTCTATCTCCGACCAAGAGCAGGAGCAAAGAGACAAACGCAGTTATTCGGCAACTTTAAAGCGACCTGGTCGTCAAGGTCCCAGCACCGAGCGTCACGATCAGTGTACAGGGAATGCGGCACATTGTGCCCAGACATCACATGAGTCTGGCCACGCCACTCAGCAGCAACCTGTTCCATTGTACCAGCAACCTCATCTGACTCCATATCAGCGACGTCAGCATTCGCCCCAGCGAAACCAGTCATCTCAGCGACCACCTCAAGCAGCACTTCGATAACCTGCTACTACCGCGCCTGGAGCTTCAGCGTCGACAAGTGATTACGCGCCCGTACCCATGGCTCACGTGCTCCTGCCCATGCTTTTCACAGCTCTCCGTGCAATCCTCAGCGCCATTCCACAAGCAAACAACCTGCCAGAGGTAAAAGCACTGCTGTCTATGGAGTCATTGGTGATTCCACAACCACCAACAGAGTCACGGCAGGTTTACAATGAGTAGTCGCTATGACAATGTATTCATATTTCAGTGGAATGCTAATAGCATTCAAAACAAGTCAGCTGACTTTCGCAAGCTACTCGCTCAGCATAACTTTCCTGTACTATGTATACAGGAGGCAGGCGTAGGAGACGAGTTCCGTCTTTCAAATTATGTTATTTATAAATCATCACGTGTTACTGGAATTAGCAGAGCAATGTTATGCGTCAGAAAAGACTTGCCATCATGTTTAGTGCAGTCGAGCGATTCTGAAATACCGGAGTTTGTAGCGTGCAAGATATCGGTTAGGAACACATCTGTTACAGTGATAAGTCTTTATCTACAACCTTCTAGCAGAATTGCTGTAGACAAGTTAGAAAATATGTTTAGCATTGCGGAGTCATCTGTGCTGGTTTGTGGGGATTTCAACGCACATAACGTCATTTGGGGTAGTGAATATAATGATTCTCGTGGAAACATTGTCGAGTGTGCTGCGGAAAAATGCAGTTTTGTGGTGTTAAATGATGGCTCTCCAACGTTTCTGCGAGGGTGTCGCTACTCCAGCTGTATAGATGTCACGCTGTGTTCACATGACCTTCTCGATGGCGTTGAGTGGTCGACCGATATTGAAACCCATGGCAGTGACCATTTTCCAATTTTAGTAAAGCATAGGCTTATACGGAGTCCGGGAACCCGCCGCTACTCAAAATATACTAACTGGCAATATTTCCGTCACTGCATAACTAACTCTCTGGGCGAAAATCCGAACTTGGAAAGTTTTACAGACGTGTTGTGCGAGTCTTATAATAATTGTACGAAACAATTTCTTGTTCCGAATGAGTACTCTGCAGTGGATGGGGAATACGAACGTCTTAGAGCAATCAGGCGACGAGCAGAACGCGCTTACCGTCGCAGCGGAAAACTTGACGATTACAAGATGGCACAAAAAGTTCACTCCACTTCGCGCAGACGCTTACAGAAATTAGGTACACGGTGATGGCGCGAATACTGCACGTCACTGTCCCCATTCACTCCAGTTCCAAAAATATGGACCATTATAAGATCCTTCAGTGGCCCCGTTACCCAGAGCCACCCATGCTGTAGCCCGAAACACTCCACAAACAGCTGTCGCTGACGAATTTTGCCAGTTTATAGCTAGGCCAGGAGTGTCAGTTAGTTGCCCAGAGCTTCAAAATTCCGTAGTGCTTCAAGATCAGAAGGTTCGTGCTTGCTTTATGTCACAGCACCCTCAACTTGACTGTGAATTCAGTTTAGACGAACTGAAAAGTGCTCTTGCGTTATGTAGTAAGAAGACGGCTGCAGGCCCAGATGGCGTAACGTATATGATGCTACAGAACCTCGGACCAGCAGGCAGAAATGCTGTTCTAGAGATATATAATAATATTTGGATAAGAGAAGCTCTTCCAGATTCGTGGAAGTTAGCTCGGGTAATCCCACTACTCAAACCAGGGAAAACTCCACTTTGTCTTGGCTCCTTCAGGCCCGTCAGTCTCACAAGCTGTCTTTGTAAGTTAATGGAGAAGATGGTAGACAGTCGACTGCAATGGTAGTGCGAACACACTAAGGTGCTTTCGAACTACATGACAGGCTTTCGACAAAAGCGGAGTGGCATGGATGCTGTGATATACATAGTCACGTGCATTGAACATGAACGAATGTGTGGGCATTTGACAGTTGCAGTATTCTTAGATATCCAGAGAGCATTCGACACAGTAAACCACGTACACGTGCTTGCTGGCATGTTAGATCTGGGAATAAGCGGTCGAACACTGCGATGGATATCCAATTTCTTAAGCGAAAGAAAAATCTTTATGGAGACAAGCGACGGTAAAAGCAACTGTCACATCGTCACACAGGGCGTTCCACAGGGCAGCGTTCTTAGCCCGTTTCTATTCAATTGTGTCATGGCTGCCTTACCACGAAAGCTACCGCCAGGCCTGCACTATTCATTGTACGCAGATGATATCTGCATATGGGCATCTGGGCTGCATGCACGAGAAATACAATCAACACTGCAAAAGGGGCTCGACATTATATACATAGCTTTTTGAAAGAAAGAGGTATGAGTCTCTCGCTCGCGAAAACCGCAGTCCTGCCTTTCACTAGGCAACATCTGAAGGACTTCAATCTTGCACTTGAGGGACAATCTTTGATGTTCACGAAAGAACATAAATTTCTTGGCATTACTCTTGACAGACAGTTGTCGTGGGCGTCTCATATCCGTGGTATTGAGAAGCAGGTGAACTCAGTAGTAAATGTACTTCGCCGACTAGCTGGCACCAGATGGGGAGGATCAGTCTCTTCCCTATTACAAGTGCATAACGCCCTTATAAAGCAAAAAATTGCTTATTCTGCGCCTATTCTCCATGTCTTATCACAAAGTTCTGAGGAACGTCTCCAGCGCTTACTCGCAAGGGGGTTGAGGATTTGTCTTGGTGTCCCGCAGGCGACCTCGAGTTCACTAGGAGTCGCTGAAGCTCGCTACCCACCTTTTTCAGTCTTGCGAACGGTTGAAACTTGCAGGCATGTTTATCGCATTTTAACACAACACGAGGCTCATCCCTTAGGTTACGCACTAAGCGACAGAAGCAGAACTCACGATACTGTTCGTCAATACAAAGCAACACTGCCGTGTTTCGAAATATCTGAGGTAGACATTAGCTACCCTCCTTGGATGTTAACAAAGCCTAAAGTGGAACTATCAGTCGAGGGAATAATATCCAAAAAAGACATGTTCATGGTAGCCGCTCAGCAATTGGCGCTATTCCAAATTTACTCATCATATCCGCAATACGTCCACGTTTATACAGATGGTTCGTGCAATAACAACTCATCTACTTCTGCATTTGTTGTATCACAGTTGTCGATAGAGCGAACATTTAAAATCTCTCGTGTGACATCCTCCACTGTTGCAGAGCTTTTTGCAATCCTCTGTGCGTTGCGCTTCATTACAACAGTAAAAAAGGCACAAAAATGGCTTATTCTTAGTGACTCGCAAGCAGCCCTTGCATCACTAAAAAGCAATGAGAAAAGATCTTTAGATAGTATACTGCTGTATGAGACGCTCAAAGAACACACAAAAGCAAGTGCTATGAACCACACAATTGCGCTTCAGTGGATACCAGGACATTGCAATATTCCCGGTAATACAGCAGCGGATGCAGCAGCAGGTCGTGCACACAGTAACGAAGAGACAATTGGTCTTCCTATTTCGCGCAATGAAATCCGTCTACTCCTAAGAAAAATGTCCTTTGAGCTCAGCAAAGAGGGTTGGTTTGACGAAAAATCAAAGAGATCAGACTTATTTTCCATTGACCCAGGCATACAACTCTCGATTCCACCAAGTCTGAACGAAAATAGAAAGTTTCAAACATTGGCTGCACCACCTGCGGCTTGGTACAGCATTTACGAGGCACTTCCTCTACAGGATCCAACGGGTGTCTAGCCCACAGTGCTCATGTGGTCACCCAGACGAAGATATACATCATCTTCTGCTCGAGTGCACAAAGCACGATTCCCCACGGAGTGTGCTGTGAGCCAATTTGTCGCTTTTAGATAGAAGACCTTTTACCCTAAAAAAGATCCTTGGTCCGTGGCCAACAGCGGTCCTTCAGAAAAGAGCCCTATATGCACTAAAAAAGTTCTTAGAAGATACAAATATCCTCTGGAAATATTAACTTTGGCTTGATTCCAAAGACCCAATGAATAATGTCACCCCTGTGTATTCAACAGTGCTCTTTGTTGTTCTCACATGTTTCAGATTATGTCTAATTACTTGTGTTGTGTGTATTTTGTTTCGCACAGACGTACATATGAACTATTCTAATCACATGTGCACACGCTTCCTATGTGAACGTCAGCATGGAACTCTAATCCACGCACTGTCGAACTGTATATAGCGCTGACCTTTTTAGTGTGACAAATGTGTATGTCTTGTGAAACTTTCTTTCTTGCTGTTGTTTTTTTTTTTTTACTTCTTCATTGAAACTTTTCTAAGATTGCTAAGTGAGAAGGAGTAGCCGGTGCCATACTAAAGGCACCAACCTCTCCTATTCACCACTTCAATAAAAAAAAACCAATCGTTGCACCAATTTACTACATTATCAAGATCTATTTGGGGGGACTGCTGGTCATGAATGTCAGTAATCATCATCATCAGCCTGTTTAGGTCCACTGCAGGACGAAGGCCTCTCCCAACGATTACCAATCCACCCTATCCTGAGCGAGTTGGTTCCACTTTATGCCCGCAAACTTTTTAATTTCATCGCTCCTTCTAACCTTTTGCCTACCTCTGTTGCGTTTTCTCTCTCGTGGTATCCATTCCGTCGCTCTTACTGTCCACCTATTATCCTTCCTCCTCATGACATGTCCTGCCCAGGTCCACTTCTTTCTTTTAATTGATAAGATAATATCGGCTACTCCTGAATGTTCTCTGATCCATTCCGCTCGTTTTTTATCTCTTAGCGTTACCCCTATCATTCTTCTTTCCATTGCACGTTGCGTGCTCCTTAGTTTCATCTCTAGTTTTTTCGTTATCCTCCACGTTTCTGCACCGTACGTTAGTACTGAGAGAATGCAGTGACTGAATACTTTTCGCTTTAATGAGAGCGGTAAGTTTCCGGTCATGATTTCGTAATGCCTTCCGAATGCACTCCAGCCCAGCCTTATTCTACGGAGAATTTCGTTTTCCTGGGTAGGAGTTCCTGATATTAACTGTCCCAGATATACATATTCGTTTACACATTGTAAGGGTTCATTCATCATCATCATGATGATGGGTTCATTGTTGATTTTAAATTCCTGTTCCTTAGCTAAGCTATTAAGCATAACTTTGGTCTTTTGCCTATTCATTTTTAATCCAATTTTAATGCTTTCCCTGTTTAGGTCATCAATCATGTTTTGTAATTCGTCACCATCATTGCTAAAGAGCACAATGTCGTCTGCAAATCTTAAATTGTTTAGATATTCTCCGTCTATTCGAATGCCCTTTTCTTCCCAGTCTAGACGTTTAAAGACTTTCTCTAAACATGCAGTGAATAGCATCGGGGATATCGTATCTCCCTGTCTCACACCTCTCTCGATCGGGATTTCTCTGCTTCTCTCGTGTAGTAGTGTGGCTGTGCAATCTTTGTATATGTTGTTTATGGTTTTCACGTATACGCCAGGTACCCCTCGTCGACGTAGAGCTTCTAGAACTGCTTGTATTTCTATGGAGTCAAATGCTTTCTCGTAGTCGATAAACGCCATATAAAGAGGTTTGTTATATTCCACGTACTTCTCAATTACTAGGTTGATAGCGTGGCTGTGGTCCATTGTCGAGTAACCTTTCCTAAAACCAGCTTGCTCTCTCGGTTGGTTAAAGTCGAGCGTTTCTCTTATCCTCGTAGAAATTACCTTTGTAAATAGCTTGTATATTACTGGGAGTGGGCTGACTGGTCTGTAATTCTTTAACTCCTTTATGTCACCTTTCTTGTGGATAAGGATTATATTAGCATTTTTCCAGCTGCGCGGTACACTACATGTCTTGTTACATTTCGTGAAGAGCGATGCAAGTTTTTCAAGTACAATATCTCCTCCGTCTTTTATCAAGTCGGCTGTTATACCATCATCACAAGCTGCTTTACCGTGGGACATGCCTTTGGCAGCTTTCTTGACTTCGTCAGCGGTTATACATGGAATTTCGCTGTCCTCCTCTGGTTCTATTTCTATTAAGGTGGTATGGTCTGTCTGAGAGCTGTACAGTTCCGAGTAGAAATCTTCTGCTACCTTTACTATTTCGGTGAAAGTGTTGATAACGTTACCTTGTTTATCTTTTAGCGCATGCATTTTGTTTTGTCCTAAGTGCAGTTTCTTTTTGACCGATTTAATGCTGGTGCCTTTCTCTACTGCTTTCTCTATTTCTCTCATGTTAAAGTTTCTTACATCTCTTTGCCTGGCTTTACTGATCAATTTTGATAATTCTGCAAATTCTATATTATCTTTTGACGAAGTTACTTTCATTTGTTGGTGTTTTTTTTTTATTAAGTCCTTGGTAGATTGGGACAACTTTTTTGTTGCTTGCTTTGTTGTTTTATCCCAGACTTCTATCGCTGTTTCAAGGATTGTTTTCGTTATGGTTTTGTTTATTTCTTCTAAATCTTCATTGTTTTCGCCAAGGCCTCGAACTTGCTGCTTAAGGCAACTTTAAATTCTTCGTTCTTCGTTCTGATTACCTCTACATTACATTTTTTTCTAGTAAATAATTTATTTCTTGTTTTCTTTAGGTTAAGTACAATCTTTGCCCTTACTAATCTGTGATCGCTGCATTTTATCTTCCCCACTACTTCCTTGTCTTGAATTATACCTGGTTGTTCGCACGTTATAAAGTCCATTTCATTCTTTGTTTCCCCGTTAGGGCTTTTCCACGTCCACTTCCTATTCTTGTGTTTCTTGAAGAACGTATTCATTATTCGAAGCTGGTTCCTTTTGGCAAATTGTACTAGCATTTCCCCACGGTTATTCCTACGGCCGACGCCGTAGTTGCCTATCGCCTGCTCTCCACTTTGTTTCATTCCTACTTTTGCGTGGAAATCCCCCATGACTACTGTGTGTTGCGTCCGTACTTTCTTTATTGCTAATTCGATATCCTCGTAGAATTGCTCTACTTGTTCATCGTCGTAGCTCGTTGTTGGCGCATATCCCTGGATTATCTTAAGTTTATAGTGATTATTTAGTTTTATTACGACGGATGCTACCCTTTCGTTAATGCTGTAGAATTCATCTACGTTGCCCGCTATATTTTTGTGGATTAGGAGCCCAACGCCATATTCTCTCTTTTCGGGTAATCCTCTATAGCAGAGGACGTGTCCATTGTTTAGGACTATGTAAGCTTCACCTGCTTTCCTAACTTCGCTAAGGCCAATGACGTCCCGATTAACTCCCTCTAGTTCCTCGAGTAATTCCGCTAATCTAGCTTCGCTTGAGAGGGATCTTGCATTGAACGTTCCAATGTTTAGTTTCCAGTGGCGGCCTGTACGGGTCCAGTGATTGTTACTGCCCTCTGCTGCTTCACAGAGCTGACCTCCGCAGTGGACAGATGTGCTGCAGCTGCTGGACACTGAGGGCGAGGGTTTAATTGTAGACATCGTGTGGGAGGTGGTGGCCAAGTACTTCACCAGGGAGGCCAATTCCTGTTCTGGTGTAGGAGTGAGTTGTAAACGGCACTTGAACGACTGAAAGCCTTTCAGGTATCCAACCGTTGCCAGGCCCCCCTACCGACGTAATCTCGAGCTTATGACAACCATCCTTGGAAAAAGAAAAAAAAAGGGGGGGGGGGGGGGCGTCGAACCTGTGACCCTTGGCGGTCTCAGTGGCTGCAGTTCTGCATCGTTAAACGTACATGCTTACAAAGCATTTCATGCGCGATAACTTCTATGCGCGTTACCATTTTGTACAGTATTTGGTCTCAAAATGTCCGCGATTATCTAGTTTTGCTGATCGCGACATCCAGGACGTCATGGTTATTAAAATTGCTCTGACAGGTAGACCGACGCGCGTGGAAAATCGTGTTTTAGCGAGCCGTTTTAACTGCTCCGTTGTAGCTAATCAGGTATGTTTTTGCGCGCCGCATTCCGTGCGTAGCCCGAACGTTGTAGTAGAAGTTAGGGTAAGAGAAATTATTGAGACCTTCCACGTGGGTAAAACATAAGTTTTTTGCTCTTTTTTTTTTTTTTTTTTGCGACGTACGTGAACGGAAAAACAAAACAAATCGCTGGTTGTAAGTCGCGGTTGCATGATGTGCAATGAGTAATGAAATCTATAATTTCCTATGCCGGAATGGACGTGCGAAGAGATATAGAACATATAGAGTGCAGTATAGATATAGAACATAATCATCTGCAAACATTCAGATACAATAAGATACATGCAAGGGTAGATCATTGATATATATTAAGAATAAAAGGGGACCAAGTACAGAGCCTTGTGGTACGCCTGAGGTAACTGGGAAGGGTTTTGATGAGTGGTCGTTGACGTAGACTTACTACAAGCGGTTGGTTAGGAATTCTTCAAGTCATTTCAGAATGTTGGGATGTAGATACAGCTTTGAAAGCTTTAATAACAGGAGCTGGCAAGGAACCTTGTCAAAGGCTTTAGCATAATCAAGGAAGACAGAGTCAGTTTGAACATTTCTGTCAAGGTTAGTGTACAAGTCATGTACGAATAGCACTAGTTGCAAGAAAGGCCTCTGCAAAACCCGTGTTTTGATTGATGAAAAAAATGGTTGGAATCTAAAGAATTGATAATTTGTGAGTATATGACGTGTTCCATGATTTTACATGGTACACTAGTTAATAAAATGGGTCGGCAATTCAGTGGTACGTTTCTATTACCTGACTTGTAGACTGGAACAACCTTGCCAGTCTTCCAGTCCGCTGGTATGTTTCCTGAGGAAAGTGACTGCGAGAAAATAAGAGATGAATATGGTGCACAAATTGATTTCACATTTTTCAACAATCCGCCTTTTGCATGGTCCGAGTGCGCATGCGCCTAATCCTGCACAAACGACCCGTACGGCATCGTAGCAGACGACGCAAGCGGCGCGCAATGCGGAACGGTGTACTCGTTACCGAAAGTAATGATACTCGGCGCCAGCTGGGCCGGTACGCCATGCAGACACACATTTTTGGTAACATGAAGTTCTCTCACATCATCGTACTGTGCAGGCAGGCAAATGCGGCATATCTGACACGGCCTTAGCCGCGAAGACCGCGCGCCGAACACATCAGAGCTTGTATTTCAGTGAAACCATTGCTACGTACTCCCGCAGTCAGTTTTTTTTTCCTTTGTAATAAAGACACAGATAGGAAAAGACATCCGTCAATGCGCATGGTCACTCGGATCATCACAATAACGAAAATCTTACCCTGTAAGATAAAGGTGTTATTCCAGCACGCTGCCTCTTGTATCCGATGATAGAGGACGAATACTTCACATAAGTCCGTGAGTTGATGTGGGGTTCAACTCATTAAACATTAGATCGCGCACACACACCTCATCCCCAAATATTCTTAGTTTGTTGGTGCCATGAATCCTTCACTTGTGCTTCGATTGGCATTTTGATCGATTCTGGCCTCGTTGTACATCCGTTCGTTACTCCAGCCATATATGCTGGTGCTCCGTGGCTTGAACAAACGCTACTGGCAGCAAACCTTATGCGAACTGAGCTCTACCCCTCTGTAGGCTTAATCGGACAGCAACTTCGGAGAGTTGGAAAAAGCACGACACGTCCGTTCACTTTCAGCGCACCAGGATGACTGCTTTATTTTCGAAGGGAGAAACGGAAAGGGGACGTATAGAAAAACAACAAATAACAAAACAAAAAGGCAAAAGCGATCCTCGCGTTTCTTGTGCAGACAGCGTGAGCTTGGGCACAGCAGTGCAAACTTGCTTTTTAGGGGCTTGACCTGTCTGTCCTACTGCATGCACGCCCTACAGGTGTCGATCCCGGGTGCTTTCGTGCTGCGTTCCCACACTCGGTGTGGGCTATTTCGTTGAACTAAGAGCGTGTAATCGCGCTTTTTGCGTCGTCTTCGTCGGGTAGCCGTGACCCACGGCACTCGTAGCTGGAGCACTGACGGCCACTGCCACCGACACCGTGGCATTGGCCTTTGTGGGAGGCAGGCCCACGGGCTGTTTTGGATGCAGGGGCAGGTGCCGCACGCTTTCACGAGAAGTCCCCCCCCCCCCCTTTTTCTTTTACACACGCTGTCTCAAACAAACCGGACTCGAGCGAGTGGCGTCTGCTCGCTTGCGTGCCTTCCCCGTTCGGGTGGCATTTTGCGACGTTTTTAGACACCCAAGGCTTTCCCATGGTCGGCTCTTTTCGTTGTAAGTGTTCGCCATGCCGGAAAGGCCTCCCTGAAATTCGTACAGCGTTTCAAATGGAAAATAACCGCAACGCTCACTGCGTGTGTCACTGCCCGACCATGTGGTGCCATAAAGAAACGCTGGGGTAGCGCACGACAGGTTCGGCGCGACGCCGTACAGATTGTTTCGTGCCGTGTCCGCGAGAGGGCGCCACACAGACATGCAAAAGGCGGATTTCGAGTTAATAAAATCCATACCAGCTGATGATGAAAGATTTATATTATGAGTTATAGATGAAATTTCTTCATCAAAGAAAGTGATGACCAGCATGAAGGTTTCTATGTTGTAGACTCAGTGGTGAAGACACATGCGAATGCATTGTTAAATATTTCTGCACTATCGTGGTCACTGGCTGGTTCGTGCACATCATTTGTCAGCTTGATATCAGGGGGTTACGTGGGATTTAAGATTTCCAGAATATCTTGGGGTTTGTTATTAACAGGTTAGTTAGCTCGTTGTGATAAAATGAGTAGTTTTGCCTTACGAACAGATAGCAAGTACAGCTTTTCAGCTGCAAAATATTTCTCCTACGTGGCAGGCATGTCGTTTCGTTTAGCTGTACAAATGCTCTGCCGGCACATAGAAAGAGCACATACCGTAAAACTCATGAGACCTAGTGCGCTTGTTCCTAGATGACAGCAGTACTATTCAGCAAAATTACCTGTTCTTGCACTTTCTGGACACGATCTCTGTTGTATCTGTTTCCTCCCACGTTTGTCCATTCCCTTATGCTTGCCGGTCTTTTCCCTTTTGAACCGAAGGTGATCACACCCAAACGGATACGTAACCAGCTTCCCCCTGTCGTACCGCTGGCAATGGGGCTGGCTCTGGTTTCATGGTTGTGGAACTCTTGGCTGGCGACATTGGGGTGAGGATGGTGAGGGGAACCCATTTCTGCGGAAAAGTGGACGAGAGGGATTGAGAACTTCAGTTGCGATCGGAGGAGGTAGAACGCTGCGTCGGTTTTCTGAAGTGATTTCCAACCTTTTGTGTTTCCTCCACAAAGCAGTTTGGAGCGCTTTTTCACCTTTTATTTTTATTTTATTTTATGTTTCAACTGCATCGTGCAACAAACAACTAGGTTGAATTTCCACTGGTTTATACACAGTAGTCTCAGCAACGCCCCAGAGGATGTGGTGCTTTAGGCCCATATTCATAAGCGAACCTTACCTTACCCCAAAAAGGTGCCCTTTCTTAAGTACAAGAAGAGGATGAAGTAGGGTTCATAAACTGCTTCTTGCGTGGCCTTGCAGAAGGGCCTTCTCGTCATAAGGAACGAGCATGGGAATGAGGCCATGAATATTTTCAAATGTTTTCGTTGGTTTATCAGGAAGAAAAATAGCTGCCTGCTCTTCCAAACAATGGAACAAACTCATAAACGCATTTGCGCACCCGTTGTGAAAAGTCTGCTGATTTTGAAAAGTGCATGTCTCACCTCACCTCGCCGTAAGGTCAGTGAATTAACTTCAAAGCTCAAGGACCAAGTCAGTAGCAATATGCAGCGTTATTATGGTAACTTACTGCAAAGTTATATCGCATCGGCTCCTGAGAAATTTTGGAGGAGCATTAGTCCTAAATCAGAAGAGTGTGATGTGTTTGATGTGAATGGCAAGTTGACTCATGATAACCAGGGAATTGCAAACCTATTTAATGCGCACTTTAAATCTGTCTTTACTCGAGATAATGATATTTTGCCGTACTACGACGCAGTCTTGCCTCGTATACCTGATGTTAAGATAACTAAACAAGGCATCTTTAATATGATATTTAATCTAGATATTCGAAAATGTTCTGGCCCAGATGGCATTCCGAATAGTTTTGTTAAACGCTATGTGGAGTGGGTGTCCAAATATTTACATGTTCTTGTTTGTGAAATCCTTGCAATTAGGCCAAGTGTGGAGCAACTGGAAGACTGCCAGAGTTAAGCCACTCCACAAAATTGGGAATAAGCAGCACGTTCAGAACTACTACCCTATTTCATTAACTTCAACTGCATTCAAACTCTTGGAACACGTCATTCACAAACACATCTCGGAATTCCTTGAGAAGCATAACTTTCTAACAGCCCATCAGCATGGATTCCGAAAAGGCTATTCAACAATAACCCAATTGGTGCGAACCAGTACATGACTTCACAAATAATATAAACAACGCTAAACAGACAGACGCAATATTTATGGATTTTTCCAAAGCTTTTGATAAAGTCTCTCATCATAAACTACTCCATAAATTAAACAAAATTCTTAAAAATCATAGGCTGATTAACTAGATTTCAGATTACCTCAGTGCACGTAAACAATTCGTTACTTTTAAGAATAACGACTCTATCTCTCCGTTGACTCTGGTGTTCACCAGGGCTCGGTTCTCGGGCCACTTCTCTTCCTGTTGTAATAAACGATCTTGTAAATAATCTTCCTGTTAAAATCAAATTATATGCAGATGACTGTGTGAAAACTGTTTTTATGTGCATTACTCACAAAAAGAATAAGCTTAGTTTTGATTACTCAGCTAACAATATTTTTCTATCTGAAGTAACAGAATACAAGTACCTTGGCCTGTGGATAACTAACAACCTCAAATGGAATCTGCACATCGGCAAGGTAACCACTAATGCCTCTCGTAAATATTTTTTTCTAGGGAGAGCATTAAAGCTGTCCATGTGTCCCATTCACTTATTAGCATAAAAAACAATTATACGCCCAATACTAGATTATGCAGCTATTACCTGGGATCCGTTTGCACAAACTAACATAAAAAAACTGGCAGATCCCCCGTGCAGTGGGAATCAAGGAAATGCGAAGCACGCATCAGGAACGTAAAATGGATTTGCATTGTTGTCTCGCTATACCGATTTTGGTACATATGAAGTTAACGAAACGGCCGCAAGAGCACCATGACTGTGGCATGTAAACGACGCCGCTCATACACGCATGTCATGATCCTAACGTTATGACCTGTCATTTACGTTCATCATGCAGTCGTGTTGTGCCAGAGCAATTTTGGTATACATCCGATTGACGAAACGAGTGGCACGTAGATCATGCCGCTCATGACATGCATGTCACGATTTTCATGTTATGACCTGTCATATATGATCGTCATGCAGTCATGTTGTGCCAAACCAGTTTTCGTATACATCCCATTAGCGAAACGGCAGTATAGCGCCAGGACCATGGCATGTAAATCATGCCGGTCATGACAGATAACATGAAAATCATGACTTTCATGTTATGATCTGCCATTTCATTATGATCTGCCATTGTAACATTCCAACACTGACGGAGACAGAAGATTTTATTCTTCTTCTTTCTCTTCCCCCGTTCCCCCGCCAAAGCAGTTCTTCGTCGTCTTTTAGTCGCTACACTCTCCCTGGCTTTGTTTTGTCCCTCCGCTGGATATAGGGAATCACATTGCTGATGGCAGCTATTTCCATGGCACCATCTTCCGTTACGTAGCCGATGGTCTTAAGTATTCCGTCTTTTGTAGCCGTTTTGGTCACCTTAAATGGTCCCAACAGTTTTGTACTATGACTGTCATAGCCTTTCCGTATCAAAACTAGATCACCTAGAGTAATATTGGGGATCTTGTTGTTATACCGCTTGTCAAACGCTCGTTTAAGCGACTCCCTGTGTTTTCTTTGGCTCTCTGCAGTCTTCTTGGTCTCCTCAAGGTGTAGTTTTGTCTTGATTTCCAGCGTGTCGTCTGCAGGCAGATACGCCGGTTCACCGAAGGCCGCATATTGGGGACTGCATCCCAAAGCACTTGTATGGGATCTATTATGATGCGACACTGCTGCTTGTAGGCAACATTTCCACCCTCCTGGGAATTCCGGGTACATGCTTATGTATTGCTTTATGTCTCGTATGACCCGTTCTGCGAGCCCGTTGGCTGACGGATGGTATGGGGCTGTGAACTTCAGAGTGATGTTTTTTTCTTGTGCCCACTTTGCAAGTTCCTGGCTCCTAAATGCCGATCCATTGTCAGATACTATGCATTTCAGTCCCTTAAACATGTCTCTGCTCAGTAGTGCTATGACGGTTTGCGCATTCTCTCTTCCTGGCTTGGCCGCAATAATCCTTGAGCATTCGTCAATGCATACTAAGAAAGACTGAGTTCTCCTCACGCCTTCGCTTTTTTTTTTAGCTCAGCGAAGTCAACATGAATGGTCTCAAACGGCACACTTGCGTGAGGTGGGAATATCATAGTGTCTGTTTTCTGTTTGTATTTAGCCTTGTTGATTTGACAATTGTGGCAGGATCTAATGTAATCGGCGACATCATTCTTCATTCCTGGCCATGTAAATCGCCTTCTCAATTTGTAATAGGTTCACCAAAACCCATCGTGTCCTCCTGAATGTGGGCTGTCATGATACAGCTCAAGAACCTTTCGTACCAACGTAGCTGGAACCTGGAACTTTCTTCCTATGGGGATCAATTGCTCTGTACCTTCCCAGAGTTTGAGTAGGTTCACACTTTCCTTGTTCCCACATTCACTGATTACTGGAAGCCGAGAAAGTGCATCAGCATCTGATAATTCTTGCCCGCTTCTGTGTGCGACTTCGAAGTCAAACTGCTGGATTTCACTGATCCATCGGGCTATTCTCCCTTTTGGTTGTGAAACATTTAGCAAATGGGTAAGTGCCTGATGATCAGTGAATAGTTTGAACTTTGCACCTTTGATGTAAGAGCGAAAATACCTCATTGCGAGAACAACAGCCAATGCCTCCTTCTCTGTTGTGCTGTAGTTCTGCTCTGCCTTCGTAAACGTATGCGAATAGTAGCCAATAACTTGGGCTCCTCTTTCATGTTTTCGCTGATACAGAACAGCACCTGCACCGAAGTTGGAAGCATCTGTCGTCAGTTCAAAGGGAAGACTGAAATCGGGTAGCGTAAGGATCGGATCTGATGATATGGCTGATACTAAGTCGTCGTAAGCCTTTTCACATTCATCAGTCCAAATAAAATCGGTGTTCTTGTGAAGCAAATTGTTCAATGGTTTTGCTCGGGCCGCAAAATTTTTTATGAAGTTTCTGAAGTGTCCGGCAAGCCCAAGGAAAACTCTGAGCGCGTGTACACTATCTGGCTTCTTCATGTGCCTTACGCGCTCCACGGATTCTTCCTTAGTGCTTTTAGTAAATCCATCCAGGACACGTCCAAGAAATGTAATTTTTGTCTTCAAGAACTCACTCTTCTTAAAATTTACTTTCAGTTTAGCTTCGCTCGTGCGATTAAAACAGCAGTCAGGTGTTCAGCGTGAGACGTTTCATCTTTTGAATAGACTAAAATATCGTCGACATAGACGTTGCAAAATACTCCAAGAAAGGGTTTCAAGACGCCATTCATCATCTTTTGAAACCAGGCAGCGCTGTTCTTCCACCCGAAAGGTAAGCGATTGTACTCATATACGTCAAAGGGAGTGACAAAAGCCGTGTACATTTTATATTCCTCTTCGAGTGGTACCTGCCAAAATCCTTTGCAAAGATCTATTCTGGAAAAGATTTTGCAACCTCCCGTATCTTCAATTATGCCATCAATTCTTGGCATAGGAAAAGGGAATAGGTCCGTTTGGTGATTCAAGATTCGGTAGTCTGTACATAGTCTCAAAGATCCATCTTCTTTGGGAGCCAGCGTAATTGGTGAGGCGAACGTAGACACCGATGGTCGTATGATGCCAGCATCTAACATATTTTGGATCTCGTTTTTCAACCAAATTTTCTTCTCGCGTGACATGTTGTAAGGCTTTCTCCTGACCGGTGTAACGTCTTTCAGCTTGAAAGGAACCGAAAATTTTGTTGTTGCTGGTGGGTAGTTGCTTAAGCAGACAAGTTCGGGGAACTTGTGGCGGATGTCGTCTTCACATGTAATAAGGCGATCTGCGATACTCAAGGAGGCGCACGTCTCTTTCGCCACAGTCACTTCATCATTCCAATAAAGGTTTAACTTTAGGGTCTTCATATCAGGTCGGGAAAGTAAAAATTTGTAGTCACACCCTTTTACTACGAGAGCGTCAATGTCAGCATTCTGGCCTTGAAAAGAGACACTTGTTCTCACCCATTTATCGTAAATTTGTCTCGTCCCATCAAAACTTTGTACTTGTACCGACCTCCCTCGAATAATTTCTTTCCTCTTTACAAGTGCCTCATTTATGACAGACACAGATGCCCCACTATCTACGAGAGCATCAACCTCTTCACCATTTACCTTTAATTTGATATACAGAAGGTTAAGAGCCGTTAGAAAAACAGTCTCCAATTTTGTCGTCAGGTGGGACTGTGCACCCTCTTTTATTCGTTTTTTTGTTTCAGCTGCATCTGGATGCGAAGAAGCCATTTGCTCTTGGTAGTTACTGGCATCGGAGACCGCTCGGTTTCGACCATGCCAATCGTTCATGATCACGTGACCTCCAAGGTGCCCTGTCGGGATGGTAATCTGGTCGACGTGGGTTCTGGGAATTCCAATCAATTGAAAGGTTCCTGATAGAAACTAAAAGTTCCTCGACAGTTTTTGGCGATTGCACTTGTGCCTGTCTCTGGAGTTCCTTAGGAAGGCCGTGTAGCGAAAAATACGAATGAGAACCGGACCCGACCGTCTGGCCTGTTCGAACGAATGGCGGAAACTAATAGCGCGAGCCCGCCCGTGACCCCTGCTCGTGCTAGCCGCCCCTTCGTCTTCTTTATTTTGCAACATACTCCCGCCGGCGACGAATATGCGAAGTCCCGCGCTTTTAAGAGTGCGAACCTTGAGACAGGACAGCGTCCTCCGGCGCGAACAGCAGTTCCGTCACACAATCCATATAACACAAAGTAAACGTGACGGACTCCAGGGTGTCGTCTCAAGGTCGTCGTGACATTTCGGTCGCCGCTTTGTCGGTGGTGCGTAGGCGCGTAAAGTTCTTGTGCCGCCAGAGAAATGTGTGAGGTGCTTGCTGGGAGGCGATGGCGAAGGTGTTGCCAACTGGCGGTGTAGCTGCGGGAGGAGGCTTGTCTTGATGGGCAGGTGGTGGTTCTAGCTTCAGGCTGCGTTCCGACGCGCAGGCCTCCACTTTGCTTGACATCATCTTGATCGAACGCTCGTTGCGCTTGTGTCTTTGCCTGGTGTTACTGGGCAGCGTCGAACCATCCGAATTTGAGTCGCTGTAGCATTCGGGAATTTTGCTTCGCGTACCTCGATCCGAAGTGGTGGAGTTTCTCTTGTTGCAATGTGACATCGAGAATGGTCCCCAACTGTTCGTCGCGCGAGACTTGGTACTGCACTTTGAATAGCAAGTCGAAGTGGGTGTTCGCTTGTTCTTATTGCTGTTTTTTGGGGGCACGTCAACGACTGTCAGTTTAGATGTTCGCACGCGAGGCGCGAAGGAGTCAGTGGTGACATGACCTTGACGAGGTAAAGGAGGCGAAGTTGTCACGGCGGGCTCCTCTCCACCTTGCACTATCGGTAACGAAGGCGCTGCATCATCGTTGATGCACAGACTGGCAGGCTGTGCGAACGTGGTGCTGTTGGGTGGCACTTCACACAACTGCGCGGGCTGCAACTTCTCTGAGAGTGCGTCGGACGCGTGAGAGGTCACGTCCGCATGCCGAGGCACCGTGGGCTGGACGACGCAAGACAAGGTCGGTACTGGAGTCGAAAGGCCGGGCGATACGAAAATCGGGGCGTGATGCGGCGAAGATGCGAGTGGCGCGACGAATGGTCTCGCGGTGTTGGTGGTGGAGACGGATAGGATTGGCAGATGCGATTGGGTGGCACGGCGAACATCGGATAGGGCTAAAATCACCTTTTGTTGGTAATCGAACGCTGTTGCCATGTTGGCCTCCAGGTCAGTATCGAAGAGTGTGGCCTGGATGTCGTCATCGAAGGCTACGAGCTCCGAATACTTCTGCTCGAGTACGGCGAGGTAGTTCTCGAGCGTCCCAGTCGGGGTGGCGGTATCCTCGAGCAGGGTGATGAGGGTCGAAATTGTTTTGGTGACAGCGGTGCGGACGAAGCCGTGCTTTGTCCGAAGCTGGTCCATTGCCGAAGTCGAGGGACCAGACGACCGGGCGGGTTTCGGCACCAGAAAGAATGTAACGAAAAATACGAAGGAGAACCGGACCCGACCGTCTGGCCTGTTCGAACGAAAGGCGGAAACTAATAGTGCGAGCCCGCCCGTGGCCCCTGCTTGCGCTAGTCGCCCCTTCGTCGTCTTTATTTGCAACATACTCCCGCGGCCGGCAAGTTTATGTGGTGCCTCCTGCTTCTAGGAGGTAAACTTTCTGGACGGGACGTTTGATCACCGAACCAGAGGCCTGTTTCAGGTAACACGCTCTGACTACGCCGTCGCGTCCGGGTATCAGCTCCGTTACGCGAGCCAGTTTCCACATGATTGGAGGCAAGCTGTCGTCGTGTACCAGGACCACATCGCCGACTCAAAGTCGCGGCGACGCCTTGGGTGTCGCTTCGTGGGCAGAGCGCAGAAGCAGCAGGTATTCCTTTCGCCAGCGTTTCCACAGATGCTCTGTCAGAGCTTGTCTATGACGTAATCGACGCCTGTAGATTGAGGCATCGCAGCGCCGAAACATTGTGGCAAACTCGTTGCACGTTTGCCAAGCAGAAAGTGTGATGGCGTGAGTGGTCCTGGGTCCTCGGAATCGGCTGATAAATATGCCGTGATTCGAGGGGATACTCGTGTTATCTGTCCAGTTGCCACGTCCCAGTAGACGTCGGAGCCTATGAGTACGCTAATCTCGTCTTCTTGGAAAGTCGTTGCGCCCAGGCATTCGTCCGCTGGAAGCATACCACGATGTCTCATGATGTCGATGATGGCGCCATCCGCTGGTGGACTTGTCACAGCGCTGATCTCTGGGACTGCCAGTGCTTCTATCGTAGTCTGGTTGCTGTTGTGCTGGCTCCGGAGCATGATGGCAACGCGCTCACACGTTATGGTTGAGGGAAGGTGCGTCTTTCCAAAAGTGAACAAGTTCAGGCGTTCAGTGCCTCGAACGGGACATTTCAGGGTTCGAGCGATGTCCTGCCGAACGAAAGAGCGCTGACTGCCAGAGTCCAGGAGAAACCTAATCAAGATTGTCTTCGCGGGCGCGATAGCCCATGCCCTGCCAGTCTGCAGAAGTACGGGCATGAGACCAGCGCCGCTTGTAGACACGGAAGTTGCTCGACATTGAGTGACGGCAGACTCTGGCGCTTGCTCTCGAGGTGCTGACGCGTTGTTGCTCCGCAGTGTGGTTCGCGATGACCGGTTTGTGATGTGGTTGATGTCGCATAGCGAAGTCAAGTGCGGCCCAGAACAACGGCGGCATTGCAGAGATCGCGCTGTTCGGCACTCATTTGCGAAATGTTTGCCCTTGGCGCAGCGGAAGCACAAGTTGCGAGCCTGAATTCTTCTGCGCTGTGCTTCCGGAGTTAAGGGTTAAGGGAATAATGAGCGGAACTATCGCCGACTCCGGAAGTTCCGGGTTTGCCATTTGAAAAAGCCGCCTTTTCTCATAAAAATACTCGAGGGGCTTTCCTGATCGAAATTTGTAAAAAATTGCTCGGTCCCACCTTTCAACGGGGTTTTCGTCGAAAGCTGCCAGGAAACTGCTTTTCCACTCATCCCACGTGTCGGTCTCGTGTCCAGCGTAGTGAAGCTCGTACCACTTTCGAGCCAGTCCGGTAAGGAATGGACGCATGTTCCTGATGCGTTCACTGGATTCTTGCCACGAGTTGTCCTCACACGCGTGTTCGTAGAACTTGATCCAGGTTTCCGGCCTTGTGCTTTCACCATCAAATGGATCAGGCTTTCCTATCTCCTTATTGGGTCTTTGTTGTGCCTGGATGTCACGAATTACCGCCGGAGAAGATCTCGGAGGGTTGTAATACCGAGCGTGGGAGAGGGAGTGAGAGACGCTTGACGACGGTAGCGTTTTGTGCACAGCAAACTCAAACTTTTATAAACACAGCAAGTCAAAACTGAACAAAAATAAAAGGATCAGAATATCTACAAGCAGGAACTAATACATGCCAACTAACAATAATCGAGTCTCAGTTCGGCGCTGAGCTCAGTCCTGAGTCTGGCCACGTTGACTTCACCGGCGCTGTCGCGAATAACAGATGCAACGCTCTTACGTGCTCGGCGATGTTTCCTTCAGGGCAAAGTCCGTTGCCGGTCCGGACCTAGTCTCGTTGTCTCCCAGTTGTCGCCGACCTCCCTTGCGTCGTCCCGAGGGTATCGCTTGCTGACGCCTGGTCACGTCGCTACGTCGCGTCTCCCTGAGTTAGGCCTACTTCGGAGGCCTAAGTACGAGTACGGTCTCTCGCTCGATGTGGCGGCATGACCTGGTGAATTGCTACTGGCTAACCCCTTGAAGGGGGATTGTTGATGGTGCGCCAGGAACCGTCCGCTGCAGGACCTCCAAAGAGCCTCGCCCGAACGTCGTCGAGGTCCACGGCCACACGATGGAGTACCAGCGTCCCGGCTCCCGAACCGAACACCTCGTCCCGTCGGCAGAGCGTAGCTGCCGATGCGTCCTTCCTCGGCGGTCGCCACTCAGACAATTCCTAGCTCAGCGCTTTGTCATCTCCGATCGTGGCGCGGGTCGCGTGCCACGAAGCCCGCCGTCGACCAACCACGAACACCAGCGTGTCACCGGCGCGTGCATTTTGGCGCCTCTTCGTTACTCTGCACGCCATCTCTCATACTTCGCCCTGTGGCGCGTTCCTTGGGCCCCTTTACTCATGACACTGGATGACGGCAAGAAGACTATCCATGAACTGCTGCTGTCGCTCTGCGTGCTGTTGTTGACGGTGGAGAATTTCCATGAGGCATGAGCTAACAGAATAATCTTCTTTACTTGGCGCAACCCTTGACGACGCTTTCAAGAGCGGCCGCATGATGTATTCTTGAAACTCAGAGTACTTCAGTTTCATCTTCACTGATGGTTGGTTGTCGATCTCCTCCGGCGTCTTCCCAGCTTTCTGAGCGACGAACTCACGTAGTTCAGACGTTGTGATACTTTCAGGCAATTCATACGTTTCTTCATCCACGTTGCACATCGAAAAATATGGCCTGTCACTTGAACTTCGGGATAAAGTCAAAGTTATCCACATAGTTGCGTTCTTAATCCTGCCGAAGACTGCGCCAATGTAACATTCCAACACTGACGGAGACAGAAGATTTTATTCTTCTTCTTTCTCTTCCCCCGTTCCCCCGCCAAAGCAGTTCTTCGTCGTCTTTTAGTCGCTACAATGATACTCATGCAGTCGTGTTGTGCCGCAGCACTTTCGTATATATTCCATTAACGAAACAGCCGCAAGAGCACCAAGACTGTGTCATGTAAATGCTGCTCATGACACGAGTGTCATGATTCTGATGTTATGACCGGTCATTTACGGTCGTCATGCTGCCGTGCTGTCATAGCAATTTTGGTATGCACACCATTGACGAAACACGTGGCATGTAAATCATGCCGCCCATGACATGCGTGTCATGCTTTTCAAGTTATGACCTGTCATTTATGTTCGTCATGCTGTCATGTTGTTGCATAGCAATTTTCCTATACATCCCACTTACAAAACGGCCAAGAGAGCACCAAGACCGCGGCATGTAAATCATGTCGCTCATGACATGCGTGTCATGATTTTCATGTTATGACCTGTCATTTATGTTTGTCATGCTGTCATGTGGTTGCATAGCAATTTTCCTATACATCCCACTTACGAAACAGCCAAGAGAGCACCAAGACCGCAGCATGTAAATCATGTCACTCATGACATGCATGTCATGATTTTCATGTTATGACCTGTCATTTATGATTGTCATGCAGTCATATTGTGGCATACCAATTTTTGTATACACCCCATTAGCGAAACGGCCAGGAGAGCACAAAATCGCAGGCGGCTAGATAGATAGATAGATGCGCTCAAACTAGCCGAAGTTTGCTAAGAAATGCTTCGCATTTAAAAGCTCGAACGGGTGCAGAGAAAGGCAGTTTGCTTCATTTACAATTTCTCCCGTACCTCAGTAACAGAACTTCTAAAACAAGCCAGTTTGCCTGCACTAACCGAGCGCAATCGAGTTTCCCAACTAAAATTCTTTTTCGGTAGGGGAACTTTGTTGCTGTCAGTTCGTGTAACACTGTAGCCAGGGACGCTGTGTCATGGGACAGGCGCAAACGACGACAAAGATGAAGTAGCGCAGAAGAGCACATGCCAGATGGGGAAAAGAAACGATGGTGTGTAGGACAAAAAATGTTTGATGGTGCACATCACATCTGGCCACATCATTAGTTGAAGGAGAGCTTTGGAATATTCGACGTGGCACCAGCGAGGGAGTTTGGTCCTTGAGCAACACACTCTTGACAGGAACAAAACACTTGTAGGTCCAACACTTTTGCGTGGTCAAAGGACAGAAAGCTGAGCGAGTTGGTAAGGGTCCACAGTGAAAAGAACGGGCATGCAAAACAAGGACAGTGGCATTATGTCGTGATCACGAGGTTGCAATTGCCTGCACCTCGAACACCGGACCACTATGGACACATGGCGGTGAACAAAGAGCACGACATCCTCTGGTCTTTACATGTTGTTGTTTTCCATGCACATTGTTTTACCCCTAATACAAATGTTACTATGTTTGGTTCCCTTTTTACAAATGTCGTGGGAGTAATGATGCAGGCACTGCATGACTCTTCCCCCGCCCGGAAACTGTGCCTGCCTTGACTGTTGATATTACACTGCTCCAAGCCTGGCCAAGTGAACAGTTCCATTTGTAACATTTTGTTTCGCCTATGATGCATTTTTCTTGTTGCGCAAAGCCAAAAATCCTGTGTTCCTCAAAGAGAGGGATCAACACAGCTCCTAGCCTATGTTTACATCCACAATTTGGGCCCAAAGCCACAACTTTAAGAATTCACACGCTCTAAAGAAATGCTCACACCATGGAGCACTCAGAAGGGAAAGAAATGGTACACAGATTATTGTCCTGATCCTGATTGTGGAAACGGCATGTGGGAGGGGAAAGGGTGCAACCAGCTCCTGTCGTGTGTAGAGAAGTGGTTCTTTTGGAAAGGAAAAATGACGCTGCTTCCTGCAGCCATTGCAGGAACACACGACGAGACACGCTTCCACAAGGGCTGCAGAAATAGGAGGAACTAGCGAAGCTTTTGTAAAGGATGGGATGTGGCAATAGGCAGTACTCTGACTGTCCTCTCCTACCTCGTGCAGATGGGTTTGCATCCCTTCCACAAAGGCTGATGAAGCCACCTCAGGCAATTTTCGGGCAGGACGATACCTTCTTCGGGGCCCTACTTTTTTAATGCATTAGGCGTACACTTCGCTCCCTCGTATCAAAATTTCTGAAGGACTGGGAAGGGAGCCAGATAGTTATGCTGTGCACTACAGTGCTGCCCATTTTGTCTGCACAGGTGTGTACTCTTCCCCAGGCACTGGTGGAAAGCTGGCTCGGGTGCTGCCAGAGCCGCCTCAAGTGGACCGTGGCAGCAAGCCCCCTCGGTTCTCACGCTCTGCCCAGGAACGACTGTTTGGCTCCCCAGGTGAGTGTGGCACACAAGGTTAATTTTGTATGCCCAACGTGGACAAAGACTCACTCTGTTCTGTTGGATTGACTCAAGATATGGCTAATCTGTCGTTCGCTAAGGCCCGTTGCTGCTTGCTTACGATTCCTATGACACTGATTAGTGCAACAGGACAGCAAGACCAAGAAGGAGAGACAAACACTGCACTGTAACTTTCAGCTAAAAGTTTTTATCAGCTATCACGCATGCTATTTATACACCGGCAGTGTGGTAACAAGCTAAGGAAACAACACATCATGATACAGAGCAAACCCATACGTGTCATCATTAGAAATGTGGAAGTGCCAGGCCATATCAAAGCAGCGAGCCTAAAACATTTTTTTCTTTGTCAAATGGTGCCAAGGATGGGACGCTCACACATGTGTCCTTCATTTTGTCTATTTCATGTGCTTCGAAGATTCCACACGTCACTTTGTCTTTTCCCCTATTTAGATTGGAGCGCAACCGCACGTCTAGAACTGGATACCTAGATCACCTGATGCATCTTTTTCAATGTTGCAATAATGTTCTTTTGGTCGCTTATTCAGGCACCGGCCAGTTTGACCAACGTACCTGTGCTCACATGACAGAGATACAGAGTAAACAACACCCACATTACAGTCAGCTAATGGATTATGGTGATCTTTGGTACAAGCGGCTTTCTCGCTCTTGTCAGCAATAAACATTTTGCACAGGCTGTGGAAGCATTGTGGGGCTGAAAAAAGAGCCAGGCCTGCGCGGAACCGCAGGACAGTGACAGCGTAAGCTGGAGGAGCTACTTTCTTAGAGGCCACCTTAAACTCTTGAGGAAACTAGTGCAAGTATAAGTGGTAGGTATCTCCTGCGCCATAACTTATCATTTTGCCAAGTAGGGAAGTACCCACTACGCCATAATTACCAGTGCCTCCGTAATGGGTTCAGAGCTACAAAGCATGCAGCCCTGTGTTCTTTCAAATGATTCCTCGACCTCGTTATACAATCCATTTTCGCGTCGTGTAGCGGTGTATTACTATTTTTCAATGTAACATTACGTTTGTTAATGCGATTCCGCGGCAGACGTTATACCTGTTTAGGTCATTTAGCGATGATTTTTCAACCACAGTCGTAGCTCAGTGGTAGAACGCTCAACTGCCACGCAGAGAGCCTGGGTTCGAATCCAGGCAGAGGACAAGTTGGAATACTCGTCGGTCCTGGTTATTTTTTCTAAAATTTGCAGCGATAGTGGTTACGGACACCGGCGGCGGTGGCAGGCGGACAACTACGGCGCAAAAACGAACGTTGTTGTGATCTCATAACAGCTTACGCTGTAAAAAGTACCTCTGCGCCCCAACCACTTCACTGTTTTGTCCACCCATCGTTGCTTGCCTTGCACTTCCGCCTGACATTTTCAGCAATGGCGGTCAACAGGCTCATAGGGTAGACAGAGCAACAAGGGCGTTTAATAACATGAACCCAAAGCTTGTTTCAGGTTTATGCTGCCAAAACATAAACGCAGAAATTTTTAACAAATGCACGAGCTTCTAACAGCCCCATTTACCAATTTCTAGTGATGGAAGCAAACAAAAATACAGCTTTGCTGCCTCCCGCAAGGAACAGTTCGAACAGCATTTCTAGAACTTCTTTGTGCCTACCTCAGTGCCACTGTCATCTGCTTTAAGACACAGCACTACATTCAGAGGCTGTGTCAGCTCAAAAGTGCACCGTACTTGTGCGAGCTGTTCCTCGCGGCAGTTGCCAGAGGAATTGAGGAGACCTTAAAGGGGTCGTGAAACGTTTTCTGAACATTTTGTACTAAGTGCATATTCGGGATCCTGACCCTCCAATCAACAATATGCATTGTTCCGTTGCACCGTGTGCGTTGATTTAGAGCGACAAAAAACGCGGTTTCGGTTTCATTACGCGCGTTCCCCTCAACTCTGCAGATGACGTCATCTTAGTAGCCGTCATACCTCCGAGATTGGCGCGCCCTCGGAGGCCATGGGAAAACAAACCGTGCTGCCTCTTTTCTTCCGAATGGTGGCACCGCACGGTTTCCAAGTATTTTATTCCTTTCTAGCTTTCAAGTAAATGGATTCCTTTAGAGCAAACGCGAGTTCACTGTGCCTTTGAACTTAAAAGTATCTTAACTTGACGTCACCAAATAGTACCACACCGGCCGGTAGTGTCGCATAGTCGTTTCGGGAGCGCAAGAAAGCTGAGATTTAAAACGGGCGTTGTTGAATGCGCACTGAATATTTCGCCGAAATATTTCGGAATCAGTTTGTCGAATGCATATTGAAGCTGTGAAAATTACAAACCGGCATCTCCAAATTCGTTTCACGACCCCTTTAAAGGACAGTAAAATTCTGCGGATCTTCTGCTACACAGATGATTTCCTGGTGCTGTGCGACGTTGCAGATCAGCTGGAATTAGTGAAGTGTCAAGAAGACTTGCTGAACACGTTCCACGAAGCGTCAGCCGAATTTAAGTTCATCCACGAAATGCTGGAAAGAAAGCAGATCATGTCCTCCATTTAGTCCTATACTTCAACGAACACACATGCTGGAGGTATGAAGCACGCTCATGCAGTGGTTTTTTTGCCCTATGAATCTGATCAATCAAAGAACGTAAAGCAAGCCATCGTGACGATGGCTCTCAGTTATGCTTTAAAGAGGTCATACCAGCATGAAATGCAAGGAAGTTTTACACACTAGATTGCATGGCTAAACGATGCTGGTTACCCCAGTGGCCTCGTTAAAGCAGTCACTGAAGGATTACTCAAGAACATAAAATCTCAGAAGAACACAAGTGAAATGGAGAAGAAAGCTGAACAGTAGAAGAAAGACTTGGTCATTATTCTATATGTACATGGCCTCACTCACAGACTAAGGAAGATATCTGGGAAAGAAGGAATCGCAGTTGTGTTCGGAATAAAATGTGGTGCAAATTGGCACACGGACGTACAAGAAGGGCACACACACACACTTCTTCTACATCGGTTTGCCAACTTGTGCTGCAATATTTTCCCAAATATTATGCACCAACAAGCCCAAATTTTCACTCTGATTGCAGTTGTGTGTTCTGCACCAAAAAAGGCATATTCACTGCATGCGTACACAAGCGAAATAGCAGTGAAAGGAATCCATGCGGCAACAAACATGAAGAAAATTATACAGTCGAACCTCGTTAATTTGAAGTCGCATAATTCGAACCAACGGACACTTCGAACTGGCCTGTTGGTCCCGGCAAAGTTACATGTATTTGAACGGGGAAAAACTCTCTTTAAGTCGAGCCTGAAACACGCGCCACGGTTAATTCGGACAAGGTTGCCCGTCCGCTAAGACTACATTTCGTGAATTTCCAAGCCGATCGCCAAAGATTGATGCATCAGTCGCCGTAGCATCATAAACCCGGCCGTACCCATCTGCTCGCTCCGCGGGAATCTGAAGACGCCATCAGCTGGCAGAAATCATGCCTCGCGCATATGCAAGGGCGCCCGGCGCCGTCCTTCTGCAACGCGCTTGAGGAAAGAGGGTATACCAGCTCAGCGGCTACGGGCCACCGGGCGGGCGAAGCCGTGGCGGCCGTGCCACTGAGGTATGCCGCACATGCACAGTGGCAACTCCGCTGGCCCGCAAGCATGCTGCAAGACAAGACCGGTGGCGGCAGTGTGGGGAGCACATGTTTCTAATGCTGGTATTGTGCGCTAGTACCGCCAATCGAAGGGACCCTCGCTAGTTCGAACTCTAGTTAATTAGAACAGATTTCCCGTCCTCCCGGAGTTCGAATTAACGAGGTTCGACTGTACCTTGTGCAGAACAGGGGTCATCTACGGCATACCATCCCAGACAATGCTAACACATCCTGAGTGCATACTGAGGCTGTCCTTCCGAGTATGTTGTGTTGTCTTCAGGATGTCCCCACATGAACCTAAGACCATCCTCAATGAGTCTATTTGGCCGGCCTCAGAACATCTTCAAAATGTCCTCAGAACAGCATTCAGGGATCCTTGCAGTATGCATTCAGGGCGTATTCAGGACAGCATTCAGGGATCTTTTTATGTATTTAGAGCATTTCAAAGGTGTGCTGCACGTACAGGAAAAATTGTTTATTAAATGTGACTGTTCATGAATGAAAAAATTCAGGCCCGAAACCGTGGGTTGCACCTGCTGCTAGAGCGTACTGCGAGCCTTTTTAACCAGTGCTCAGTAAATCGCCATGCTAGAGCAAAACGCAAACACATAGTGACACAAAAACACTTTATTAATTTAAGCTTGAAACGCAGAATTTTAAATATGGAATGTAGTTGACAAAACCAGGTTGCTTGTTGACACTCTTCATCGGAGTCCTCTGAAGAGTGGCACGATCCTAGAGGATATATTAAGAGACATAATGAGTAGGACACTACAGCACGACAGAAATGACAAATGAAAAGAGTTCAAGTCAGCATGATACAGCAGTGGACACAGTAACATTTAATTGCACTCTTACGAGAGCCCATGAGATAAGCATCTCAAGATTATCACAATTTGTGTACTGTCAATTGCCTCCAACATGTAAATTCATGAACTAAGCATTGAAGTCAAATAGAAAAAAGGAAAAAAAAACCTGCGCTCGCTTCCTCAGAAATATTTTGTCGTCGCAGTACGCTATCGCCGGCCGGTACTGTCTGCACTGTAATGTGCTGCATCAACACTTGCGCAACACAGCTCACATCGACCGCGTTGTCCTTGTTGGGAGCACGTTGAACGTGTTCACATTCGTGACCACGCATGAAAGTGCCGCAAACAAGCGCAAAAAGCTTCTAATGATCTCCCCTACCGACTCAAATACAACCCGCAGAGCGGCAGAGCCTCTAGCATCTGACACAAAGCACACAGCGATCTTGTGTGCGGTGTTGTCTAGTCTGGCAGATAAGTTACTGTCAGCCCTGTTTACTATGCATAAGCATGAATCAGCGCAGCGATTCTTTTCTCGTTTACATGAGCGGTCCATGGTTTCTTCCTCTTAAAACATGTAAAAAGAGATTCTCACCTGCTGACATTGTAGACATTGGCTTGACAATCGTCTTAGCTTGGATTCCTTTGACTTGTGTGTCAATGTTCCCAGCCGGAAACAAAAAGTTGGGCGCCTTAGCTGCCTTAGCAATTGACAACCTATGACAGCCCGTTCATTGCAAGTTGGTTACAAGCGTTCTCGTGTTCATGACAAAGTGGTAGTTAGCCATGAATTAACTAAACAACACATTTTACGTGCACAAACACGCATAAAATGGTTCGTAATAATTTTAAAGCTAAATGCTCGAATGAACACGTATAAGACAACATAAATATAATGAGCTGCTGAACAGGTTGACCTACGTTTTTAATACGCACCCATGAAGAAGCCGCCTCTAAAATTTTAGCGCTTGTTTTTATTTCATTTGTATAAGGAACGTCCTCAAAACGCCCCGCATTGGACGTTCTTAGGATAACCATTTGTCCTAGAAAAGTAATGAACGAGATGCTTTCAGGATGATCCAATGAATACCGTTTTGAGGACGATGTGAGGATGACCTCAGGACGTTGAGTGTTGTCTGCGATTGTCATGCAGACAACGGTACATAGGACAAACTGGCAGATGTCTTAACAATCAGATAATGGAGCACGCGGCATCGTTGTAAAGAACTCCCGCTGGACGTCTCAGCTTTCACAATCGCCAGTGTCAGTGCACCATCAAATTTCATGATATCGTGATCTTAGCAAGAAGTAAACAAGCTCACGCATGAAAGCTTAGAAGCCATGGCCATCAACAAGAGTGGACAATCGCGCATCAGTGCACGATCCATACTTTAACAGAAAAAGAAAAATGTTTCTTGCGCAGAAATGGTTGATAGAAGGGAATAATCAAAAGAAAGCGCAACCTGGTAACAAGTGAGGAGGCACTGCTACATGTGGTATAAATAGGAAAAAAAAACTTTCAATAAATGTTCAATTGCTAGTCCAGTGGTGTGTAGTCTTTCATGTCCATGTCAAAATACCATATTTACTCGATTCTACCGCGCCCTCAACTGTAATGCGCACCTGTTCCCCGCAAAAAAAAACCCAAAAAAGTGGAACATCGACTGTAATGCGCACCCATTTTTCGTGATATAGAGGAAAGAAAAAGTCCTTAGTAACCAACCTTCTCACATTCATAAAATCAAATGCCGTACTCACCTAATAAACACACTCGAATAATAAACGCACCACCAACTTTCAACCACTGCAGTCCCTCAAACAGCCATGCTGTGGCTTCTCCACTTCACTTTGTCTTAGGTGTCTCGAAGATGGTCGGTGCACCGGTTCATAACTTCTGCGTCCCGATAAAACTGCCGCACGTTGCCGGGCGTAGCGGCGCGTAAGCAGTGGCAACATCATTTACTCACAGAGCTGCATTCCTCCGTGCTGTCGCAGTCCCCTCACGCCTGCTGCCGCAGGCTGGCGCAGCTAAGCCTAGGCATGGTTGGGGCGTGGTTTCCGAGATTGCTGCGATACAGTTTCAAACGTCATGCAGCCCGCACGACTGAAAAGCTCAGGCTCAGCACAGATATGAAGAAGAAATGCAATGATGAGCCGTTTTGCGTGCAGTGATGAGAAGCAGCTATTCTCCCCTTACGGCCACCCGCGAGCGCTACCGCAGGCTGGTGCAGCTGGGCGTCATAGAGATTGCATCGGCAATGTAGCAGCCTTTGTTGCCTGCAAGATGGCCAAGCTAGTATGGCGAGTATCACCGGCCTATGCGTCATGCACATCGTGAAGTCGTTATGCATGGGACCGGCGGCAACATAGAAACTGCAGAAACAATGCATGCCAGAGATCACGGTGCCGCTAGTTCATTTCTTTGGCGGTGACCGTTCGACAGCACCCGAAGCACGTAGCAGGTGGCCATTTTAATGCCAACGGCGATATGGTGACGATGTTGTTCGTTCACACTTGGTTCTAGTGTGTATGCAATTTTTGGACCTGTTTTATGGGAAAAAAGGTGCACATTAGACTCTAGAAAATACAGTAGTTGGCTGAAACCCTCTTCCTTGTGTGGAAGGAATGCATGAGAGAAAAGTGTCAGTTTGAGCATGTTGGTATCTTGAAGAAAAGCGCACAGAGCACACGGACAAGAGAGGCACGAAAGCACCTGTGTGTGTGTATTTTTTGTGCCTCTCTTGTCCGTGTGCTCTGTGCATATTTTTTCTTCAGCATGATAGAAAAGACCCAGCAAAGCCTGCACCTCAGCTCTGTTCAGTGGCCGCAGTGCACTAAGGATGGCTTGCGTCTTGGCCATTGTGGCATGGATTCCCTCAGCATTGGTTCGGAAACCCAAAAATTCCATTTGAGTCACTCCTAACTGGAATATTTCCTACTTGACACCTGAAATGAGAACATCATCAAAATATGAAATGACATCTGGTAGTCAACGAAGTCAAACTCTGGAAGATGTCAGATGCAATGCTGACACTGAATTGTAATTGTCGCACATGGAAAGCACTCCGATGCGTCACAGTGGTCTATGCCTCCGCAGATTCATCAGTCACTGGCAGCCGTTGCTAGGCCTGTGCTAAGTCTAGCTTGGCAAAAGAAGTTCCACCAGAGAGGGATGCCAGCAGGTGGCTGACAGAGGCAACGTTCCCAAGTATGTTATGAAGTGAGGATGGTTGCTGATCGATGCGTCGCCCTTCCGTGATGTTGATGCCAAGTACCACAAACCATCCCAGCCCGAGAAGGCTTGGGCACTCGCCCTTGACAATGACCAGGCGCAACGGGCCGTCAGAATCTTTGAACTGCACTCGGACTGTACCAGCTCCCCGTACATCGATACGGTTGGCTTGATAGTCTCTTGTAATAATGTCATGTGGCTGTGGCGTCGGAGATAATGGAAAAGGTTGATCACGAATTTGTCTCCATCTGACACTGCGCCTTCAATTCTTATACTCACGTTTATCTTCTTGGACAGTTTAGACACTTTGTTGATAGCAGTAACTTCTAAGTTGTCGTAGTATGAAATACTTGTGCAAGTGGCCTTGAAATCTATCCGGTCTTCGGCTTTGGCACTGTGACGTGTGCTAAGCTGCCTCCGGGACTGGCAGACCTTAGCAATGTGCCCAGTTTTTCCGCATTCCCTGCCCATGGAACGGAGACAGGTGGCATTCGCGCGGGCTTCCACAGCAGGGGTTGCCCACATACACTGCCAGGGGCTTGCGCATAACCGAGCAACGTCTTCGGCATTGTCCTGCTCACCATCGTCCCTTGATGCATGGGCTAGGAACGCGGTGTGTTCATGGTTTGAAACGAGGGTAAGCTGGCTTCCCGGGCAATGGCCTCGGCAGCGACTGCTCCCTCGACAGATTTGGTAAAAGATATTTACCAGTAGTTGCCACTTCACCATGTGGCTTTCCAGTCTGAACACAAATCGGTCCCATAGCAAGGTGTTGGGGTCGTTGAAGTTGCATTGCTATGCCGTCATTTGAAGAGCAGCAAGGTAGGTGGCGGGAGACTCACATTGTGCCTGGTCGTGCCGATGGAATTCATATCGCCTGGCAAGCCCCAGTGGTTTCAGTGCTAGCCGAGTGCATAGAGCGGTAAGGATAGTTTCGAATGGTGTATACTTCAGCTCGGCCGGTGCCACGAGCACCTTGGCCAACTGGAAGGTGGCGGGACTGCAGCAGCTGAAGAATATCAACCTCTTCTTGCTGGCATCCGCAACGCCCTGCTCCTCGAGGAAGAAGTGGGAATGTTCAGCACGGTCCTCCCACTCATCAGGGTGAGCAATATTGAAAGGTTCGAGCTCCTCCTTTGTAGTGGCTGTCATTGTGAGCGAGTATGTACTGGGAGGAGCTAGCTTCCCATTGTGGCGGTCTCATTCGTAGTCCCACCCATCATCGCCAATGTTAGGCTGCCGCATAGGTCATATCATGAATCAGGCACCATCGCCATAAGGCGATATCAGCAACAATCCTTTATTGTTGCCACAATACAATGCGCACTGACAAACTCAATAACACAGGAAATATATATATAGTCGACTCTCGCTACAACGAAACTGACGGTGCGCGAGAAAAATTTCGTTGAAGCGAAAATTTCATTGTTGTGAAATCGAAAAAATATAACTGACCTGAGCTGCTAGAACAATGAAACCTTTATGCCTCAATCTTGCGCACTGCACGCGGCATCACGGTGGTAGTCAGAATGGTTCGAAAACCGCGAGTATTGAAACCGTACCTGCCAGGTTTGGGGAAATGGAATCCGGGAGATTTACGTATTTACCCAATTCTACCGCGCCCTCAATAGTAACGCGCACCCACGAAAAGAAAAAAGCCCTTAGTAATCAAACTTCGCACATTCATAAGAACAAATGCTGTACTCACGTAATGAACGCACTCGCATAATAAACGGACCGCCAACTTTGGACCCCTGCAGCCCCTCGAACGGCCACGCTGCGGCTTTCCCGCTTCACTTGATACGCGATGCCTCGAAGGCATTTGGTTGGCTGTATCATAATTCCTGCGTTCTGACGAAACTGCCATACATAGCTGGGCATAGCTGCATGCAAGCAGCGGTAACATCATTTACTCGCAGTGCTGCATTCCTCTGTGCTGTCGCAGTTCCCTCGCCCGCTGCCGCATGCTGCCATGCATGCTGCGCAGGGTGGCACAGCTAAGCTTAAGCATGATCAAGGTGTGGTTTCCGAGATTGCCGCGATACGATCTCGAATGTCATGCAGCGTGCACGTCTGAAAAGCTGAAGCTCAGCACAGATATGAGGAAGAAATGCGATGATGAGCCGTTTTGCATGCAGTGGTGAGAAACATCTATTCTTCTGTTACGGCCACCTGCGAATGCTGCCAAAAGCTGCTGCGTCTAGGCGTCTCAGCGATTGCATCGGCGACGTAGTGACTTTGATTGGCTGCAACACGGCCAAGCCGGCGCGGCGAGGATCATCGGCCTACGCATTGGCTACGCCATGACGCCGGTCCCGTGCGTCGTGGAGTCGTTACGTGCTGGACTGGCGGCGAAAAAAGTTGTCGACCGTGGGTTGGGGGAGTTATTGTAATAGCATTGATATGGACACTGTTAGCGGGTTTTTGCAGTCACTGTTTAAGTCCAATTCGATAACACCGCCCACGCATCGTATGTTTTATGCTGCGAGTAAAAGCGCACTAATGGTGGGGATGAACGCAGCTGAAGAAGAGATGAAACAACCCGGCCGTCTCCGCCGAACAAACTGAACAATGCAATAACATCGCACCTGCGTGTGATGGCTGTCGTCGTTTGCTTCTCAAGCAGAGAGGAAACGCTCAGCTCTTCTTTCGTCAGGTGAAGGACCAAAACGGGCGCCGGTGGGAGACGGGTGGTCGCGCGTGCTATCGCGACAGGCATCGGTAGACGGCATCCGTAAGCATCGGTAATCAACTACGCAGTCAACAGTGGCCATTTCTGGTGGTGCCACACAATTTCAACTTTGTAGACGTACTTTTATCTTCAGAAATGCACCAATATGTTTGGGATTGTGTTTACTGCAGAGCAAATCGAATTTTCGAGACTGGAATTGCATCGTCAAATTTCGTTGAAGTGAAACGGCACAAAAAAAAAAATGTGTTCAATATGGCGAGCATATTTATGCATTGACTCCTATGGACTGCTGATGGGGACCAAGAATTTTTCGTTGTACCGGAAATTTCATTGAAGCGGTGTTCGTTGTAATGGGGTTCGACTGTATGCACTACTGGGCCCAGAAGATGGTGTTCTTCATCATGAAACGTCATCTGCTCAGTGGCCAGGATAAATGCGCAACAGTTGCCGTGCGGGAAAGAGGATGTCATCCGCTGATGCAGTCGGGAGACCCAGGAGCTTGTACTGGTTGACCAGTCAGTGTCATTCGGCAGCCAGCGCAGGATAGGAGCAAATTATGTGCACCAGCATCCCGTCACCACCGCATCTGCTGCTTGCCGGAAAGTGCAGCGACCCTGCAGGTACATCCTGGCCGCTAGCCGGGCACTGCCAGTCTGCAGGCATAGTAGCAGCCACCGGTTCCTCCCCTCAAGCCATTCTCAGGGAGAGGTGGTGGTGGCTTGTTGCTGGCCACATGCTTGTCCGTGTGGATGGTCAGCAGAAGTTGCCAGAGCCGCTGTCTGCTGAAGTCGGCCGCTGCTGTGGCCATGGTGACCGAGGCGCTGCTGTGAGCTGCCCTGGCAGCAGCGTCTGCTACCACATGCTTGGATGAACGCCACATGCTTGGATGATGGTGAACATATCCAAGACTTATTTTGAGCGCAACCACACGACACATCCACACACACACCCAGGCATCAACCACGTACAGTGCTCACTTCCAACTGATTTATTCATCGCACGAAGGCTTGAATATATATATATGTGGCACATGCGCGCATTAACATTATATGAAGCCAACACACACAGTCAAGACATACATCTTCCTGCTCCTTCCATCTCATAGTCTAGATCTTATGAACTGCAATTCATTGGGAAACAGGGATAGCGACGGGGTGCTTACACAGTGGTCCTTGTCTTTTTCTATGTTAGAAAGCCTCTAACACTTCACGTGCAGTTTTTCTTTTGCTTCTGCCCAGAATGTTAGTCTCGGAGAATCCTGCGTCACAGCCACAAATTATACAATGCGCAACCAGGTGTGCATACTTGTCATCTCGTTTTATTAATTTTTGGGCGTGTTCCCTTAACCGGTCATTAACACACCTTTCAGTTTGACCGATGTACACCTTGCCGCAGGATAGGGGTATCGAGTACACGACCCCCATGGAACACTTTTTAACAAAAGGCCTCTCATGTTTCTTCTCGCAGTCGCGCTTTTTGCTAACGCAAATACGTTGGCACAACTTCCCCGATTTTCTCGGGCGCCGAAAAGACCATCGGTACCTCGTGCCTACCCGCGACTTTCTTGAAATTGTGCGAGAGCTTATGGATATATGGCACAACTTGTGGCCTAATCCTTGGGCGCTGGGTAGCAGTCGACGCTTCCCTTGTTCCACGTTTAAACTTCTGCAGCAGTGATTCAACAACGGCCGTGATGACTGATCGAGGGAAGCCTGCAGCCTCTAATCGGCTAACCTGATTGCAAAAACTACGTACCATGCTGTGTGGGCAGGACCTCCTCAGCGCCGATTCCAAGCAGAGAGAGGCTACGCCCCTCTTGACAATCTTTGAGTGGGCAGAGTCATATGGCAACAGCTCCTTCTTAACACGGGGATGAAAAAACCAGCAAAAGTGCTCATCGTTCCACGTGAGGCTCAAATCTAAAAATTGCAGACAAGCTTCTTGTGGTAATTCGACCGTGAAAGATAGGCCTCGTCCTAGTCTTTTAAGGACGTTTAATATAGCTTCAGGGGATGTAAGGCCTCCCTATAAAAGAATTAAAAAATCGTCGACGTATCTAAAAACTTTTACAACGTGCCCCCCTTTAAAAGCATTATCCATGCCCCCATCTACTTCAGCCAAAAAGATATCGCAGAGAACCGGCGCGACACACGAACCAATGCAGATTCCCTGTCGTTGAAGGTAGGGCTTTTCGTCAAACATTATAAAAGTAACATTGATGTAAAATTCTAAGCGATAAGAAATTGTCAACAGTAATTACTGAGTCATTGATAAAAGAAACGTCGCCATTCTTTTCGATGCAGGATTTTACAGATGCCAGAAGCTTGTCATACGGAACAGAATAATACAGATCTACTACATCCACTGAGAAGGCGTTGCAAGTACCATTACGATACCGCAAAAAATCGCACACATCACTAGTTGCCTTAGTTCGGAAAGGATCATTCACTGCAAGCTTTTTAAGCTTGCTCTGCAGAAATACACTAACACTAATTTGCCGGGATCCCCCTTCACTAACAATAGTACGAAAGGGTATATCAGGTTCATGGGTCTTCGCCGAGAAAAAAAACGTTAAGGTTGCTCCCCTTCCTATTCTCTTATTTCCCTGGCTAACACCGTAAGCCCCACATTCTTGCAGAAACCAACAAACTTCGACTTAACGCATGGCTCACCCTTCTAAACTGGACGGAAGTTCTTCTTAATAGCCCCTAGAGCTTTTTCATTAAACGCTCCCTCAGGTACAACAACAAAGCAACCTTCTTTGTCTGCTAGCATTAATTTTAATTTGTTGTCTTTGAAATACGACACAACGTTATTTAATCCTTTATCTTTAGGTTGACCTAGAGCCTGTGATGAAAACAGTCCATACCACGGGGAAACAAAGAATGAAATGGACTTTATAACGTGCGAACAACCAGGTATAATTCAAGACATAGAAGTAGTGGGGAAGATAAAATGCAGCGATCACAGATTAGTAAGGGCAAAGATTGTACTTAACCTAAAGAAAACAAGAACTAAATTATTTACTAGAAAAAAATGCAATGTAGAGGTAATCAGAGCGAAGGATGAAGAATTTAAAGTCACCCTAAGCAACAAGTTCGAGGCCTTAGACGTAAACGGTGACGATTTAGAAGAAATAAACAAAACCCTAACGAAAACAATCCTTGAAACTGCGATAGAAGTCGGGGGTAAAACAACAAAGCAAGCAACAAGTAAGTTGTCCCAATCTACCAAGGACTTAATAAAAAAACGCCAACAAATGAAAGTAACTTCATCGAAAGATAAGATAGAATTCGCAGAACTATCAAAATTGATCAGTAAAGCCAGGCAAAGAGATGTAAGAAACTTTAACATGAGAGAAATAGAGAAAGCAGTAGAAAAAAGCACCACCATTAAATCGGTCAAAAAGAAACTGCACTTAGGACAAAACAAAATGCATGCGCTAAAAGATAAACAAGGTAACGTTATCAACAGTTTCAACGAAATTGTAAAGGTAGCAGAAGATTTCAACTCGGAACTGTACAGCTCTCAGACAGACCATACAACCTTAATAGAAATAGAACCAGAGGAGGACAGCGAAATTCCATGTATAACCGCTGACGAAGTCAAGAAAGCTGCCAAAGGCATGTCCCACGGTAAAGCAGCTTGTGATGATGGTATAACAGCCGACTTGATCAAAGACGGAGGAGATATTGTACTTGAAAAACTTGCATCGCTCTTCACGAAATGTAACAAGACATGTAGTGTACCGCGCAGCTGGAAAAATGCTAATATAATCCTTATCCACAAGAAAGGTGACATAAAGGAGTTAAAGAATTACAGACCAGTCAGCCCACTCCCAGTAATATACAAGCTATTTACAAAGGTAATTTCTACGAGGATAAGAGAAACGCTCGACTTTAACCAACCGAGAGAGCAAGCTGGTTTTAGGAAAGGTTACTCGACAATGGACCACAGCCACGCTATCAACCTAGTAATTGAGAAGTACGTGGAATATAACAAACCTCTTTATATGGCGTTTATCGACTACGAGAAAGCATTTGACTCCATAGAAATACAAGCAGTTCTAGAAGCTCTATGTCGACAAGGGGTACCTGGCATATATGTGAAAACCATAAACAACATATACAAAGATTGCACAGACACACTACTCCTACGTGAGAGAAGCAGAGAAATCCCGATCAGGGGAGGTGTGAGACAGGGAGATACAATATCCCCTAGACTGGGAAGAAAAGGGCATTCGAGTAGACGGAGAATATCTAAACAATTTAAGATTTGCAGACAACATTGTTCTCTTTAGCAATGATGGTGATGAATTACAAAACATGATTCATGACCTGAACAGGGAAAGCGTTAAAATTGGATTAAAATGAATAGGCAAAAGACCAAGGTTATGCTCAATAGCTTAGCTAAGGAACAGGAATTTAAAATCAACAATGAACCCTTACAATGTGTAAACGAACATGTCCCCTACCCAGGAAAAAGAAATTCTTCGTAGAATAAGGATGGGCTGGAGCGCATTCGGAAGGCAGTACGAAATCATGACTGGAAACTTACCGCTCTCACTAAAGCGAAAAGTATTCAATCACTGCATTCTCCCAGTACTAACGCACGGTGCCAAAACGTGGAAAGAAAAATGATAGGGGTAACGCTAAGACATAAAAAAACGAGCAGGATGGATCAGAGAACAGACAGGAGTAGCCGATAGTATTATATCATTTAAAAGAAAGAAGTGGACCTGGGCGGGACATGTCATGAGGAGGAAGGATAATAGGTGGACAGTAAGAACGACGGAATGGATACCAAGAGAGGGAAAACGCCGCAGAGGTAAGCAAAAGGTTAGATGGAGCGATGAAATTGAAAAGTTTGCGGGCATAAAGTGGAACCAACTCGCTCAGGAAAGGGTGTATTGGAAATCGATGGGAGAGGCCTTTGTCCTGCAGTGGACCTAAACAGGCTGATGATGATGATGATGGAGTCGAGCCTGTGGTTCCTCACAAAGAGCAACTACTATTTGTAGAGAAAAACGCAATGTTCACAGGGCAGTCTGCTTTGCAACATGACTATGAAGTTACTCACCAGAAGTTTTCTGACCCTTAAAAGGTTGTTTCGGATTACTCATGATGAATCGCAGGGAAGGCTGCTAATGTTACCAATGATATTAAAGCATAGCGGTGTTACAGTGAGCATTGTTGAGCACCATGAGTTGGGCATAACACACTGATGTAACTGAGATGCTTAAAATCATTTATCTAACAAACACGAGGCTGATCTATCGGATGTACAATTGTCACATGTGACAGCGTCTATGAGTGAGCCAGCATTGAAAAAATTCACTACGCACTTCTGCAGCAGTTTTGTTACTATGTGCCCTGAAACACAAGTGCCAAGTGTTTGAGACTATCCACCAAGAAAAAGTCGAAACAAGGAAACCGGCACTCCGTCCTTTGAACAGATCTGACTGCAGTCTTGTATGCTCCCCAAAGTCAGCTCTGTCAAGTAGGACCATCTCTGATGTGGGCACTCTTTCTCAGTCATTTCATGAAACATCAAAACCCTTGCAAAAATGAAAATGAAAAAAAAAGAGCACTTGGTTGAACAGTGTGTCCACAGTGCAAACTTCTCTCCAAGTTGCATGGATCAAATTTGATCGAGCTGTCGTAGCGTCAAAATATTGTACCTTTGCATTCTCTTTAGGGCATTGCTTGAAGTGTTTGTTTGAATAATATACGAAATAAATTCTGATCAAAAGGAAATTCTGCTTTCAAGCTTCTCATGTAAGCATGCTGCAAGGGAAGATAACCATTCTCATGAAGTGTACAGATGTTGACTTTTATCTTCAACAGCAAGCAGTCGTACAACCATTCCTCTTTCTGCCTGATTGTGGGTTACGAATGCTTGAAATATTCCTGTAGATAAGTGCACATGAACCATACAGTTAGCTTAAGAAGCATACATTAGATAGTGTGGCGGCAGCCAAGCCAAGCCGACAGGCAGCGCCACCCTCCGCTGCTCTCCGGAACCACCAGAGAGAAGCTGAATAAAGTCAGTTGATGTTTGGGATTCACGCCGCGCGGTTGTGTCCGCTTCTACCGCGCGTAAACACGTCCCAACAGTGGTGACCCGGACGAGGCTTACCGCCTTTTTCAAGCGATCGACGCCATGGAGACCACCCTTGACGCACTGGCCATCTCCGCCGTCGACATCAGGCTCCCGCCGTTTTGGACAGCGGACCCGCAGCTGTGGTTCCTGCAGGTGGAGTCCCAATTCACCGCTCGTCGTATTACCGCTGAGCTAACAAAGTACCACCACGTGGTCACTAGCCTCCCACCGGCAATAGCGAGCGAAATACGCGATCTGCTGGTCGCTCCACCTGCAGAGAACGCGTACACAACGCTCAAACAGCTCCTCATCAGCCGCCTCACGCCGTCGGAGCCTCAGCGACTACAGCAGCTACTGCACGACACCGAGCTCGGGGACCGGACGCCCAGCCAATTGTTGCGCCACATGAGGCAGCTGTTGCACACGGCCGGCGCAACTACCACCGATGCCGACAGCAGACTGCTTCGCGAGCTGTTCCTACAGCGACTCCCGGTCAAAGTGCGCATGATCCTCGCCTCAACGCCGACAAACGCCTGTCTGAACTCGCCGAGCTCGCGGACTCGGTGCTGGCAGTCGCTCCGCCGTCCGTCGCGGCGCTACAGCTAGACATCGCCGGCCGCGCGCCTACGACCGCGCTGCACGACATCCAGGAGCAGATATCTCACCTCGCCGATACCGTCGCAGCGATGCAGTACTCCCGACGAGCGCCAGCGTCCAGCAGCGCAACAGAAAACCTGCTGGTACCACAGGAAGCATGGCAACGCTGCTCGCAAATGCATCCCTCCTTGCGACCATGCGGGAAACGGGAGCGGCCGGCACTGAGGACGACCAGTGTCCCGGATGCCCCCGAACGTCGTCCATCAGTGTTTTTCCTCACCGACTGCGACAGTGGCCTTCGATTCCTCGTGGACACCGGCACTGAGGTGAGCATGTTGCCTGTTGGGTCCACCTATTGCCGTGTCCCCAGCGCGTCCCCCCTTCAGGTAGTCAACAACACAACCATCGCCACCTACGGACATCGCTCGCTGCAACTATATTTAGGCTTGAACAGAACGTTCCAGTGGATTTTCATCGTGGCAGCAGTGAAGTTCGCCATCTTGGGTGCGGACTTTCTTCGGCACTTCGGCCTTCTCGTCGATGTGCGCAACCGGCGCCTTCACGATCCCGTGTCGCAGGCAACTGTGCAAGGCAATCCCTCGAAACACCCTCCGCTGAGCCCCACTCTGCTCGGGCCGTCCGGTGCAGAAACTTTTACTCGCATTCTGCATAAGTTTCCCGAGTTGACGAGGCAGCCGCGAGCCAGCGCAGTGGCGAAGCACAAGGTACGCCACTACATCGCCACCAGCGGCCCACCCCTGCACGCGCGGCCTCGCCGTTTGTCTCCGGAGAAGTTGAAGGTCGCCCGGCAAGAATTTGAACACACTGCTGGAACTAGGGATCATCACACTCTCGTCGAGCGCCTGGGCATCTCCACTCCATATGGTGCCCAAGTCAACACCGGGAGACTGGCGACCATGCGGGGACTACAGGGCGCTGAACCGGGTAACGACCCCAGACAGGTACCCGGTACCGCACATACACGATGTCACGACGACGCTTCACGGTGCCACTATCTTCTCGAAGATCGACCTGGTGCGGGCATACCATCAGATTCCCGTTGCCCCAGAGGACGTCCCGAAGACCGCCATCGCAACGCCTTTCGGACTTTTCGAATTTCTCCGAATGCCATTCGGACTCCGAAACGCGGGTCAGACATTCCAGCGGTTCATGGACGGTGCTATACGCGGTCTCAACTTCTGCCACGCCTATCTTGACGACTTGCTAGTCGCCAGCAGCACTCCGGAAGAGCACGTGAATCATCTGCGCATCGTCTTCCAGCGCTTAGTGGAGCATGGCGTGGTCGTGAACATGGCCAAATGCGAGCTCGGCGTGCGACAGCTCTCGTTTCTTGGACACGTCATCTCTGCCTCAGGAGTTCTTCCTCAACCCAATATGGTTGAAGCCGTGCAAGGATTTCCGCAGCCGACCGCCAAGCGCCAGCTTCGGGAATTTCTGGGTTTGGTAAACTTCTACCGCCGTTTTATTCCCCGCTGCGCCCAGATCCTTCAACCTCCACGATCTGCTGGCCACTTCACCAAATGGCTCAGACACCCTCTCCTGGTCTCAAGAAGCAAAAGAAGCCTTCTGCGAGGTCAAGGACGCCTTGGCAAACGCCGCACTGCTTGAATACCCCAGGTCCGGTGTCCCGCAGAGTGTAATGGTGGATGCCTCCGATACAGCCGTTGGGGCTGTATTACAGCAACTCGTTGGGGGAATCTGGCGCCCGATTTCCTTCTTTTCGAGGAAGCTAACGCCTACGGAGCTCCGCTACAGTACCTTCGGGAGAGAACTGCTGGCTGTGCATGCTGCCATACGACATAGTAGAAACAAAAAGACAGGACGCCGACCAAGAAGGTGTCAAAAATATAATAAAATGACAAAATGACGTTTCGGCTTCCACACGGAAGCCTTGTTCACAAAGCTGGGAGGCCCGAAGCCTCCAGCTTAAATCCGCAAAAATAATCGCATCTTGCATACGTAAGAGGCATCTTGCATACGTAAGCGGTAGATTGCCGTCGTTACGGTTAAGCGTGTTCCCTGTCGTTTGGATAGTCAAATATTCCAAATATTGCCATTTCATCCAGTTCTTTTCCCGGGCGATAACTGAAGCTTGGTCCCAATCAAAGCCGTGGTGCGTTTTTTCTGCATGCTCTGCGAGGGCACTGGAAACGACTTTTTTCTTCTTTACGTCATTCATGTGCTCCTTTAGACGTCGCTCGAAATTTCCGCTTTCACCCACGTAGACATAATTGCAATCAGCGCAAGGAATCTTATACACAACACCAGGGAACTTTTCCTTTTTTAGTTTGTCCTTGACGCTGACAAGCTCGTGACGTAGCTTGTGGCTCGGAATATGGGCGACTTGCACATTATATCCACGCAGGACGCGTGCCAATGCCTCTCTGATGCCGAGAACGTACGGAATGGAGGCGCGGCGCTGGCTGGGGGAATCACGTGGCTCAGTCGGGCGCAGGGCTCGTTTCTCGGATGAAGCGATAAAGCTTCTGGGGTACTTGCACGCGCCGAGTTCGCATCGGATGCACGCTAAGTCGGAGTCCAAGTCTTCTGGCTTGCTGCAAATTCTTTGGGCCCTTTTAATTAAAGAAAAAGCCACAGACCGTTTGTGGCTTACAGGGTTTACCGACGCGAAATGAAGGTAGCGCCCACTATGTGTGTCCTTTCTATGAACGTTGAACGACAGACGTTGTCGGTCCCTGCTGTACCACTACGTCAAGAAAAGGTAGACGTCCAGAGCCCTCCTCTTCCACGGTGAACTTTATAGCTTCCTCAATGCTATTCAAGTGTACGGTGAATGCGGCCAGGGCGTTTTTCTTTATGATGCAAAAGCAATCATCAACGTAGCGGAAGAATACTTTCGGAGGAGGTTCGAAGGAGGCCAGGGCCCGGCTTTCCACTGATTCCATAGCCAGGTTTGCCGCAGTTACGGAGATCGAAGCGCCCATTGGGGCTCCATGCAGTTGCTTGTAAATGACACTCAGGCTGCCGGGAGAGTTCTTTGCGCGCGGCTCCGAGGAGGCATCCATAGCTTGCAGTGACTATGCACTTCGCCTACGCAACGTCATGAGCAAACTGCGCGCGGTACCTCCACGGCCCCCAAGGTCGCGTGTGGTGCACGTCGACCCGCAGCTCACATCGTGCCCATATGTGTTTGTACGACATGACGCGGTTCGGCGACCTCTTCAGCCACCCTATGATGGGCCGTTTAAAGTCCTCCGCCGTGGCAACAAACAATTCACCATCAAGAGAAGTGGTCGTCAGGAGGTTGTGTCGCTGGACCGCATCAAGCCAGCACACATGGACCGTGACGATGCCGTGTTGCCTCCGCTAAGGGAATCATCGCCAGGACCCCCAGCTTCAATGCCAGCCCAAGCCCACGAGGTGCCCTCCCGGCTGACGCACAGCGGATGGCTATCAAGAGCACCCACTCTCCTGGACCTTTAACTCCGTTCGGCAACTCACTAAGGGGGGAGTGCTGTGGCGGCAGCCAAGCCAAGCCAAGCCGACAGGCAGCGCCACCCTCCGCTGCTCTCCGGAACCACCAAAGAGAGAACCTGAATAAAGTCAGTTGATGTTTGGGATTCACGCCGCGCGGTTGTGTCCGCTTCTACCGCGCGTACACGCGTTCCAACAATAGCATTGAGTAATACTTCAAATGCGCATCCTAAGGACATGATGCTTTGCCAAGAATATGCACTCTGCTATCCCATTTGCAACCTGTAACACAGCCTTCGACAACTTTGCATTCGTTTTCATGATGCATTGGTCAAGGCTCAGGTTTTCACGGTCAGAGAGCTTCCGAAACGTTTCTTCGAAGTGACTACTCCTATGTCTTATGCAATTTTGCTTTTGCCTGCCTCAGTGGCAGTTTTCAGGATGCTGCTGTACACGGTGGAGCTGTTTCACTTTCTGCAGTTCCGAAGTGCTGCACACAGGCTTTTCTGTTTGGCAGGCTTTGTCCTCGGTCTTGCTTACTGACTTCACACTTTCTGCACAGCAGCACGGGAAAAGAGGCACAATGGCCCAAGTCATGCAACACGTTTGTTCAACTTGTGATATCATTAGCACATTGAATAATCACCGAAAAAAAGATATGTAAAACTACAATACTTACCGTCCTTTGCCCCATCCAACTCGTTAGGGCAGCCATCGATACACGTCATCCCCACTGAAATGAGAACGCTTGATGAGTAGCTGCTACTTGTTCTTCGACAAGTAAGCCTTCAAACACTAAACGAACGGTGTTAGCCCTAGCTTTGCTCTTTCTTGCGGCAATCTTAAAATAGTGGCTGTATAATGCGCTCATCTTCATGAGTGATGTCCTTCTCATTGTTCGCATATATGAACATCTGGTGAGCTGAACAAGAACATTTCTTGATGCGGTATCACTCATCTCAAGGTAACTGAGCAATGCAAACACCTTTTTGAGTGTTCTATTGTAGCCGGAACGACAGTACGGCGCACAGCATGTCTTCAGCTTGTTGGTCAAGCTGCCGCTAACTATTCATTGCATTTGAAAACGGGAACAGTCGCAGAGAGCACTGCACATCTGCAGTAAGACACAACGCCCATAGACCACATCGTCGCCTTGCTGGCTGTCACAATATAGTGCCTATTTCGACGAGAAACCCGGCGTCGAACTGAAGGGAAAGGCAAAGAAAACAACAAGAAAAGTGACGTGCACAGAAGAGGCGCTCAAAGTCGCGCCGAATCTCCAATGGGGGAGAATTTTGTAGAAAGTGTCTTATCGCGGCGAGTGCGCATGCAAGACAGACGTAGGGAAAGAGAGGATGCGGAGAGTGCATACCGATGCTCCTCGCGCAGTGAGAGGGAGAAAGAGGTGCCAGCCAAGCGACGAAGGACTGAGAAAGGGCGAGAAGGTTCTCAACTTTGTGCGTGCTTGCATCATGTGGGCCGCACCGAAACTTCTAGAACGGCTTTCCAAAGCTATATAAACAGCCGACCACGGGGTGCGAGAAGAAGTATTAACAGTCGAAGTCGTATGTAACTCAGAAAGAAGAAGAAAGAAGACACTGCTCCACGAGCCAGCTGACGAGCCCTGCTTGCAAGTTTCAAGTCAAGAAGGCATCTCGAGTGACTTTGGTGAATAGGACTCTTTTTGTGTTTTATTCTTTGTTGTAGTGCATGAGCTTGTTCATGTTTGTTGGTTCCGTATAACGTTGTAAGCCATTTGTGTTTATATAGCGAAGAGCCGTGATTGTGCATGTTTTGTGTAAATGCCTGTTTGATGAGAATACACTTGTTTTGTTTGATCATCCTTGTCTCTGACTCGGTCTTTGAACCACTGCTGGCGTTTTACTAGTGTGCTGAAGGCAACCAAAACCTAATTGTCCAAGCTTTCGTGGGATTATTTCCGGGGGATTAATACGTTAGTCCTTGGGATCTTCTCCGATGATTGCGTCCCGTATCTCACAGTTCGAGATTGGTGACTCTGGCCTCACTGCTTTCCGAGTGCCCCCTTAGTACCAGTGGCGCCATCCTGCAGTCAAAGTTCGCAGCACATCACCCACAGAGTGAGAGGAGTTTCATGACCAGTAAAGTATCGAGGGACTATGACACAGGTCATAAGTGATGGAAAATCTGATTACCAACAGCTTGTACTTTACCCGAGTTGATAAATCTGTCCTGCTCAACTTGGTCCCTCTAATCTTCACTGGTGCAAAATACAGCCGGTGATGCACATGTAGGAACCAGCACAAAGAGACGACCACGTGAAGGAAAACAGGAACACACGAGCGCTGACTAGCAACTGGATTTATTGGCAAGGATAGCAGGTTTTATGAATGCCCCCGTGAAGCATGGGAAATGGAGGGCAATGACAGAACAGGGGCGAAATAGCATGCCAACAACACAAGCGCAACGCAGCCAAGGAACAGAGTGCAAACAGTTATTCTTCTTTGCCAACTGCCCCCAATAGCCGCATCCAGAAGATCAAACTCAGTGTCAAAGAGAGCAAGGGAAAGGGTGCACATGCCACCAAACTTTCTGATGTCGTAGGCTTCTAAACTGATGCATGCAGTCTTGTCACTGCTGTTTCCTAGAATCATCGTCTCTTTCAATCAGGCCACCACACAATCCGCACAACTACTGACGTATGCAACTAAACGTGTGTATGCTTATCATCTAGTTTGTTTGTTTATTTATTTAGTTCAATTTTGCCCCGCCATAGTGGTTGTGTGGCTATGGCACTCAGCTGCTTATCCGAAGGCCGTGGGATCCAATCCTGGTTGTGGCAGCTGCATTTCAGTGGAGGCGAAATGTTGAGGCCCGTGTACTGCAGTGCACGTTAAACAACTCCAGGTGGTCTCTCATAATCATAGTGTAATTTTGGGACATAAAACACCACAAATTATTGTTAGTTTCAATTTTTTAGCATGTTCCCCTAAACGTTCATTGACACAGCGACCAATTTCGCTGGCGTAAAGTGTCCCACGTGACATGGGAATGTAATGCGCCACTCCTGTGCAATATGTAACGAACAGCGGATGGTGGTTCTCCTGGCGTCCACGTTTGTTGCTGCTGCAGATACGTGGACACAACTTTCCCAGCTTATTTGGGGCGGAGAAACTAGTTGGCACCTCGTGCCTACTTGCTGCCTTCTTAAAATTGTGTTGAAGTTTACGAATGTATGACACCACTTCAGTCCTTTGAGCCTTCCAGTGATCCTCATGCTTTGTGCTTCCTGTTCCGCACTCGAATTTTTGAACAAGGTTTCAGAAACAGCAGTCAAGACCGAGAAGGGGAACCCTGCAGCCGAACGGCAGCTCACCTGGTTATCAAAATTAGGCTTCGCCTGATGAGGGCACTATTTCTGGAGAGCCAATTCCATGACCATCAACACTATTGCTCTGTTAATAGTCCTGGAATGTGCCGAGTCAAAAGGGCAGCAACTCCTCCTTAGCCCGTGGGTAGTAGCCCTAGCAGACCTGTCCATCACAGCATGTGATATCAAGATAAAAAAACTGTAGAACTGAAAGGTCAGTGTGAAGCGCAACCAGAATCCATGTTTGCTAAAAGGGGATAAAGCTTTACCTACTGTAAAGCAGTAGGTGAAGGTGGGTTGCTTTCTTAAAAGCACTAAGAAACCATCAACATACTCAAAAACTATTAAAACCGTCCCCCCCATTAAAACATGTTGCAGTGTCTTGTCACATTTTCCAGAAAAATATTGCCAAGAGTAGAGGCTACGCAAGGCCCTATGCAGATGCCATCGCGCTGTGTGAACTGCTCCTCATCAAATACAATAAAAGTAGAGTTCAAATCAAATCGAATCCGCTTTATTTCCAACTTGCTTGTTGGAAATACAACTGCATTAATGTGAGAAAATTACAAGCCTAGAGTGTTCTGGAACTACAATGTCCCCAAATCTTCAGTGCAATCTCTAGCACACTCCAGCAGTTGGTTCTGCCAGAGCAGAATAAAACAAGGTGACATAATTGCAGTGCAGAACTTGGAAAAAAGGCAAAAGAGGAAGAGAGGGGAAGTCAAAGAAGGCACCACACTTACAACTGGTTTATTAGGCTCAAAGTAGGCGCTTATATACACGTGCACACACTCTCGAAACAAGGGTGCATACCTGATATACACATGTTAATAATAATTAAATTAATAACTAAATTTCAGCCTATTATTAATGTTGCAGTTCACTTCTTGTACATACTACGTTTTTTACCAAAAAAAGGATGTTTTTCTCAAATAGTCAAGGCCTTTAGCAAGTGGGCCCCTCCCGAAAAAGATTCTTGCCTACAAGCCTGCCCTGCACCATCTACAGAAGGACCAAAACCAACATGTTCATTGCCCTCTAAAAACTGTGTGACAGCAAGTGATTTTTTTTCACAAGAAATGGATCGTTCACAACAAGCGCTTTGACCTTTTTGACAAAAAGTGGCTAACACATTTCTGGCAAGATGGCTCTTCACTAACAACGGTTCTATACGGAATTGCAGCCGTATGCTTCTTGGCCGTGAGGAATACTCTCAGGCTATTTTCTCTGCTATTAGAAATATCCCTGTCGAGCTTGTTCATGTTGAAATGTTGACAAAACTCGACGAACTTGCTGTTAACACGCACTTCACTTTTATTCATGAGGATAAAGTGAAGTAAACTACCTGGCCTATTTAATTAAACTCTCAGTTAGATGTTTGCTTTATGTAACTGCCTGAATGTGCAGTGAATGGCCATAAGTTTGTTGTGTTTATTATTTTTAGGTAGGTGTAATGCTAACTGAAACATGACCGCAAGTGCAGTGCACAGTTTGCCCTGATGTGCACATACATGTTAAGTGTAAGGAGTTGGGGAAGGGCCGGTCGACCTCATGCCTGTGTAACAGTTCAGTTTTAGCAAGCGTCCCATCTTTATCAAATTGTGCAATAGCCTGCACAGTGCATTTTGTGGTTTGCCTGTTGGCAGTAAACTGTCATCATTGTGAGTGCAGGTCGTGGAGGAGGGGAACCGCCACCTGGCCTGCCCAGTGGTCCCGACTACATCAACACGGCACACAAGGCAGCATCTCTGGAACGGCCCAATGGGCGCACCCCTCTGGTCAGAATCCTCAAACACTATTCTTCTTCATTAGTCACTGATAAAGGAGCAGTTAGTTCTTAGAGCAAGTAATGCTTTTAGAATGGTGCCAGAAGGTCACACGACACAAGCAGTTGTCATACACATCTCTTTGTTCAGGATATGCGTGAAGAGAGATGTGCAATGCTGCCCTGTTTTTACTATTACTTATTGCAATTTCGGTGCCCTAAAAGAACCATTAAAAGCCACTACGGTGCCTTTTGAGGGCCCTAGAAGGCCATTACACGGAAGAGTGGAGGCTGTCTGAAATTGGTGAAACGAGGTAACACCTGGCATGCATTACTATGGAAGAGAACGTAGGTACAGGAAATCCACACCACAGACAACTCACTTTACTCAAATTATTGCTGCATTTGAAATTGCTCCTACCTCAGCGCATGCATTCTTTGGCAATTGTACTCGAAGCGTACCAATCGCTTGCTCCGCTTAGTGCGTACTGCAGTGGAATCTAACATAAAGGGCTGCTGACACCAAAATTGAGCTGCTTAGCCTGCAGGATAGATTTTCATAGGAATGAACATACCTGCGAAATCTCAACAGCTCGGAAGGCAACTTAAGGTGGCGGTCTCAACTAAGCCATTTTATTCACTTGTTGAGCCGCCTCAATGGCTGTTCTGCTTGCTGTGCAAAGTTTACCTTATATGCCATTGAAAAGCTTGATGTACGTATATTTCAAATATATGTATATTAAAAATAAGTAAAGCGGAATAATTTAGAGATGCAGCCATGATTAGCACTACTGGAACGGGTTTGGCTGTCATTGTTCCAGTTGTGACCAAGGGCCTTAAACGGCAAATCTGCCAATTTTTCACTGTCCATTCATCTGAATGAAATTTTTACTGTGTGTTATCCTCAATAATGTAATAATATATTCCAAATCAGGTGGTTACAAGTGATTTAGATTTCCTAGAAATGGACTTTAAAATTTTTTAGCAGATTGCCCTGCGGGCCACCTTGTGTTTTTGACGTTATCACTTCTAACCCTGCCTACCCGAGCCTGCTGGCCTTCCAAAGCAAAATGGCAATACTTCAGTGCTCAAATCATGGCTCTCAAGTTCAGAAAAGCTAGCATAACTCAATATGTGATCGGATGACCTTGCCACTGGCACCAGCTCCATATTTCTGATGGCTGTGACATCACTGCATACGCTTCACGAAGCGTCTACCCATTTCAGTTTCGGTTTGAACATGCCTTTTGGTTGGTTATTTAAAATTATTGCTGCGCTTCTGAGGAAAGTGAACCACCCTGGCTGCCACAGGACTATCAGTACCATTCGAAAACATCGATATCAAAACGTGGGGAAAAAACCGCCAAAGTTGCCCTTTAAGCATACGTGCACAGAAAATTTTTATTTTATTTATTTATTTAAACATACTGCGGACCAACATCCTGGTCCAAGTAGGAGTGGCAAAAGAAAACATCAAGTGAATTGTTACAGCAAGAAATAAGAACACGTGACTTTGCTGCAAACAAAAGAACACAATCATCAGTACACTAAAAGAGGCATCACGTCTGTGAAACAAGATTAGAATATATAGGAACGCTAGACAGCAACAAGATAATTTTCCAGTGACGTAGAAAAAAAAAGAACACAAACATCAGTACGCTAAAAGAGGAATCACGTCTGTGAAACAACAGCATTACAACATATTGGAACGCTAGACACCAACAAGATAGTTTTCTAGCGACGTAGCAAAATTTTCAGTGTTGAAAATCTCCTGAGGAAGTGAATTGCAATCTGTGACTGTCCTGGGAAAGTAACTATGTTTGTAAGCATTAGTTCGTGCAAATATGGGCGCCAATGATCGGTCATGTTTACGATGGGTTGACCTAGCAGTAGCTGGTTGGACACGACATGGTACATTTATTGTAATTTTTCCTGACATAATTTTATGTAAAAACGTTAAACGGCTCAATTTTCTTCTTAGCAAAGGAATATTGTGTGACTGCATTAATGTACTAGGTGAGTCGAGTCTTCTATACTTATTAAAAGATTATTCTGATTGCCTTACGTTGCACTTTTTCACGAAGCATAATGTCCTTTTTTGTAAAAGGATCCCATATGACATCAGCGTATTCGAGCTTAGATAAAATAAAAGTTTTATATGCCAAAAGCTTTAAGCTTGAGGGAGCATGTATTAATTTTCTTTTTAAAAACCATAGTTTACGGATCGCTTTTGTGCAAATATCTTTTATGTGTGGTGTCCAAGTAAGGTTGCTGCTGAGAGTAATGCCTAAATATTTATATTTATCTACTTGTAACACTGGACAGTCATGAAGAATGTAGGGGAAGATGACGGGCTGTTTCTTCCTCGTAATGCGTAGCAGAACAGTTTTGTCAGAATCCAGCACCATACCCCACCTACTACACCAATCATCTATTGCCATCAGCGCTCTCTGTAAAACGTTTTGATCGGCTGTGGAGGATATATTTTTGAACAAAATACAGTCGTCTGCAAATAATCTAATGCCTACATCCTGGGGCACAACATCGACCAAGTCATTCACATAGATTAAAAATAAAAAGTGGACCCAGGACACTTCCTTGAGGAACACCAGAGCTGACATGGAGCACCGCTGAGTCGGAGTTTTTTATTGCAACAAACTGCACACGATTAGAGAGATAAGCAGCGACCCACTGGATAATAAACCTTGGTAGCCCTATTTGCTGCAGTTTGTACAACAGCTTTCCATGAGGCACCTTATCAAATGCCTTGCTGAAATCTAAGAACAGTACATCGACTTGTCCTACTAGATCCAAAACTCATGAAAAATCATGAACAGTTGTGATAAGCTGAGTAATCGTGGATAATCCTTTACGGAAACCATGTTGATGGCATGTGAGGATTTTTTTTTTTTTGCTAAAAATTGTTTATATATTTAGCTACTACATGTTCAAGCAGTTTACAGCAGGAACAGGTAATAGAAACTGGTCTGTAGTTCGAAACCAGTAACCGGTCACCTTTTTTGTGTATAGGAACAACCCTTGCTTTAAGCCAATCAGTGGGAACCTTACCAATACTAATAGACTGGCTGAAGAGGTTAGCTAATGGCTGTGATAACTGCTCAGCGTAACATCTAAGAAAAGCATTGGGAATTCCATCAGGCCCTATAGATTTTTTATTGCTCAAGTTAAGCAGCATGGTCGTTACACCCTCATGCGTTATTATTAAATCACACTCCGAGTCAGTAAAGCTCCCAGCAGGCCCTTCCCCAATGGACTCGGAGAAAACTGACTGGAAATATTTATTAAAGGTATCACAGGTAGCCCTGGGTTCTGTTATAAGGTCATTATTCACTTTTATTTTGTCAATTTCTTCATTTCTTTCAGAATTTTTTAGGTTCAGATTTAACGAACTCAGCGAGCCGATTATTAAAAAAGTGTTGTCTGGCTGCATTCAAATTCGTTGACAGCTTTTCTTTAAGTTCAACAAACTCAGGTAAATGGGTTTTATGCTTTTTCCTGTCTTTTAATCCTACGCTTCAAATGGATTATCTCACGATTAATCCACGGGTTTGCACGCTCCCTGCGAGCAAACGCGTGAATTGAGAATGAGAAACAAAAGCCATGATAACGGCAACAGACATCCGTTGATAGATGTTTCTGCAACGACTGATGTGGAAAAAGTAAGATCATAAAAAAAATTACACCATCTTCCCGAAGGGACCATGGGGTGATGCGGAGCATTGCTGGGAGTTTCAACAGTGTATTTAGCGGCGGTGTTTACAGGTTTGCAGTGTTTTCGGTGTTACCTTTGCGGTGAACCTTGCGTATTATTACGTTGTTAACTTGGTTCATTACCACGCATCGCACAACCGTTGTCAGAGTGTGGGTTTATGCTGATGCATACTTCCGTCAACCCACTCGCTGACGGAACTGTTGCTTCCGTCACACAGCACCACCAACTTCTTTCATCGGAGGAGGAGATACTACTGAAGCGAAGCGCGTGTGCGTGCTCTCTACCCGCTTTATTTATTGCAGCAGCTGTTGGAGAGAGAGAAGGGAGAGGAGAGCCGCGCATGCGCAGTGTGAGTGCGGACGGACGCCGCGCACGCGCGCTCGCTACCCGCTTTATTGCAGCAGCAATTAGAGAGAGGGAAGGGAGAGGAGAGTCGCGCATGCGTAGTGTGAGTGCGGACAGACGCCGCGCGCGCGCTCTCTCTACTCGCTTTATTTATTGCAGCAGCTGTTGGAGAGAGGGAAGGGAGAGGAGAGCCGCCCATGCGCAGTGTGAGTGCGGACGGACGCTGCGCGCGCGCACTCTCTACCCGCTTTATTTATTGCAGCAGCTGTTGGAGAGAGGGAAGGGAGAGGAGAGTCGCGCATGCATAGTGTGAGTGCGGACGGACGCTGCGCGCGCGCTCTCTCTACTCGCTTTATTATTGCAGCAGCAATTGGAGAGAGGGAAGGGAGAGGAGAGTCGCGCATGCGTAGTGTGAGTGCGGACAGACGCCGCGCGCGCGCTCTCTCTACTCGCTTTATTTATTGCAGCAGCTGTTGGAGAGAGGGAAGGGAGAGGAGAGCCGCGCAAGCGCAGTGTGAGTGCGGACGGACGCCGCGCGCGCGCTCTCTCTACCCGCTTTATTGCAGCAGCTGTTGGAGAGAGGGAAGGGAGAGGAGAGTCGCGCATGCGTAGTGTGAGTGCGGACAGACGCCGCGCGCACGCTCTCTCTACTCGCTTTATTTATTGCAGCAGCTGTTGGAGAGAGGGAAGGGAGAGGAGAGCCGCCCATGCGCAGTGTGAGTGCGGACGGACGCCGCGCGCGCGCGCTCTCTCTACTCGCTTTATTTATTGCAGCAGCTGTTGGAGAGAGGGAAGGGAGAGGAGAGTCGCGCATGCATAGTGTGAGTGCGGACAGACGCCGCGCGCGCGCTCTCTCTACTCGCTTTATTTATTGCAGCAGCTGTTGGAGAGAGGGAAGGGAGAGGAGAGCCGCCCATGCGCAGTGTGAGTGCGGACGGACGCCGCGCGCGCGCTCTCTCTACCCGCTTTATTTATTGCAGCAGCTGTTGGAGAGAGGGAAGGGAGAGGAGAGTCGCGCATGCATAGTGTGAGTGCGGACGGACGCCGCGCACGCCCTCTCTCTACTCGCTTTATTTATTGCAGCAGATGTTGGAGAGAGGGAAGGGAGAGGAGAGTCGTGCATGCGTATTGCGAGTGCGGACGCCGGACGCGTGACATACCCGCGAGCAAGAGATGCTCTGCATCTAAAATATGATCAACGCAGGATAAACTTCCAAAATACAGCACCATGCGAACACCTAAAGGGGCATGTGATGCCGAGGGAATATTTTTAGCGCCCTGAAGATGGCTGGCTGACACACATATTGCCCTTTCTTCTAATATGGAAACCTTCAATGATTTCTCTGGCTAAGTATTGTTTATGATAGGACCATTGTGTCACGAAAGAAAGGTGAGCAACTGCACTGATGACAATGGTCGGAAAGGAAACACGGCTTTGCCTTTGCCTGCGCGTTTGTGTTGTCTAAGATGGACGTTCACGCACCTTCCGGTTTGGCCAATTTAGGTTTTGCCGCAAGATAACGGTATCTGGTATACAATGGCCTCTTTACAATCTGTATACTCAAAAGTGTGACCAGAACCATAGTTAGCTAGGACATTGCCGTGTTGGTTGGCTTCTTTTTCTATAGCTTAATAATACTGCTTCTTGGGCTAGTTGGTTCATAATAGTGCATATGCTTACAGGGCGCAAAATCAACATACAACATGTCCCTCTCTTTTGTATGTTGATTTTGCGCCCTGTAAGCATATGCTCTTTTTCTATACTTTTGTGTACATTTGTGCACAGCCCGGTGAGCTTGTGGGGAGACGAAAAAGCCACCTCAACTCCTTACTGTTTGGCCATGCTTTCTTTAGGCTATGAACCATTCTGTGAGTGTACGGTATAACAGTGAACCGACTTGTGGGCGAGTGCTTTTTTCCTACTTTTGTGACGATGCTCGTTGTCGTTGATGATGATGCACAAGGCAAAATCCGGCGAGGCACTTCGACGGCTGTCCGTAGTATGGGCTCACTGTCAGTGGCGGTATGATCGCTTCATCCTCCCGTTCGATGAGCACATACCCGTGAGAGCACATCTGTATCATTACAACACCCCGGGGACAGACCGTTGCCATCCTGGCAACTCAAGGAGCTGAGAGAACAGGGGGTCATACTAAGGCTTTAGCCAGTTCACGTGCACTGTCTCGCGGCCACGACACCGCAGGTCTGGGGATTTTGTAAGTGGCTTAATGATGTAATTGACAGGCGAGGTGGCGTCAATGACACGGTACGGACTGTGATACCGCGCAAGAAATTTCGAAGAGAGATGGGGGCGTGAGGGAGTACCCAGAGCCATACAAGGGAATGCAGAGCAAACGTGGGCACAGGGGGACGATCGTCGTCGTAGCGCGTCTTCTGACGTGAGTTAGGGAGCGAGCCAGTTGATGGCAATCTTCGGCATAGCGGGCGACTTCGGAGAGCGTAGTGCATTCGGACGTATCTGGTCGGTACGGCAACAGGGTGTCCAGTGGGCATGAGGGCACGCGACCATGCAAGAAGAAAAAAGGGGAAAATCCAATTTTGGCATGCATCGTGGTGTTGTAAGCGAACGTAACGAAGGGAAGTACAGCATCCCAGTTCGTGTAGCCGGATGAAATGTACATCAGCAACATGTCGCCAAAAGTGTGGTTAAATCGTTCTGTCAGACCATTGGTTTGTGGGTGGTAGGCGGAGGTTTTGCGGTGAATGACATTACATTCAGCGACGAGTGCTTCTATCACCTCAGACATGAACAAACGACCCCTGTCACTCAGGAGCTTGCGGGGAGCACCATGATGAAGGACAGAGTTACAAAGAATGATGAAGAAAGTAACTTAGCAGGCCGTAGCTGCCGGAAGAGCGGCAGTTTTGTCGTAGCGGGTATGGTGATCCACGCCAACAATAATCCAGCGATTGCCAGACCCAGTACATGAAAGCGGACTGCAGAGGTCGATGCTGATGCCGTCAAATGGTTGAACAGTCCATCGTAATGGCTGCAATTCTCCAGTCATGCGCTGTGGGGGTATTTTGTTGTGTTGGCATGTAGTGCAGGACTGGACATATTTCTGGACAAAGCGGTACATTCGTCGCCAGTAATACCGTTGATGCGGCCTGGTGTAAGTCTTCAGCACACCAGCATGGGCACGCTGTGGGTCAGCATGGAAATGGGCACAGATGTTAGAGCGCATGTGCCGAGGAATGGCAAGCAGCCACCTTCTACCGTCAGGCAGATAGTTGCGGCCATATAGGATGTTGTCACGTATGAAAAACTGGGTTGCTTGGCGACGTAACGCTCATGTCGGTGGAACAACAGATGGGGTGTCGAGGTAGTCGAGCAACAAGGAAAGCGATGGGTCCTTGCGCTGCTCTAACAGCATGTTTGCAGTGCTCAGCAGTGACTGGATGGTTGAAGCAGCTGACAGGAAAGTAACACCAGGTGTCATGGGTGAGCGGAAGAGGGCATCGGCATCAGAGTGTTTGTGACCAGAGCAGTACAGAACTTAGATATCATATTCCTGCAATCAAAGCGCCCAGCGGCCAAGCGTCCCGACGGGTCTTTCAAGAAGGAAAGCCAACAAAGAGCATGATGGTCAGTAATAACGTTGAAGGGCCGACCGTATAGGTAAGGGCAAAACTTGCTAAGTGCCCAAATGATCACTAAGCACTCCTTCTCCATTACGGAGTACTTTAACTCGGCCTTCTTAAGTGTACGGCTCGCATAGGCAACAACATACTCGTCATAGCCATCTTTTCGCTGCGCCAAGACAGCTCCAAGTCCTATGATACTCGCATCAGTTTGAACTTCCGTGGGTGCGGTCGGATCGTAGTGTCACAGAATTGGCGGCTAAGTCAACAGGTGGTGCAACTTGCTGAAGGCTTCATCACATTCCGGTGACTACGCTGATATACCGTTTGCAGCAGTAAGTAAGCTCGTCAGCGGCGCGATGATGGATGCTGAAATTGCACACGAAATGACAAAAATAAAAACACAGGCCTGTGAAACATCTGAGTGCTTTGATAGACACAGGTTTTGGAAATTCGGCGATGGTGCGAAGCTTCTCTGGGTCCGGTAAGATGCCATCTTTTGAAACAGCATGACTCAGTATGATGAGCTCTTGGGCAGCAAAATGGCGCTTCTTGAGATTGAGCTGTAGGCCAGCTGAAGATAGGCAGGTCAGAACGTCATACAGGCGAGTAAGGCGTGTCTCAAAATCTGTGGAGAAGATGACTACGTCATCCAAATAGCATAAACAGGTTTTTCATTTGTTGCCTCGAAGGACTCGATCGTGCGCTCAAAAATAGCAGGCACATTACATAGCCTAAATTGCATTATGTTAAACTCGTAGAGGCCATCAGGAGTGACGAGAGCTGTTTTCGGGCGATCACATTCAGACATTGGGACTTGCCAATATCTGGAGCGCAGATCCAAGGATGCGAAGTACCGTATTTACTCGCGTAATTTGTGCACTTTTTTTCGCGATTTTAGAGCTCCGAAAAGGGGGTGCGCAAATTACATGGGTATTTCGCTAACACGTTTGAAATAACGTGTAATATAATGCAACTAGCGCGGTAACTCTTTTGGATACAATCTCGCGTAACACTGTAAAACGTTGGTGTAAGAGAATACGGCTGCTCCGGGGACACTTTTCGCAGTCCCTTCGCGTTGAGAGCGCAGCACGTAAAAGTGTTTACGAGCCGCCCGCTGATAGCTGCCGACATAGCACACGTGCCAAGCGCTATCTCGGCAGCCATGCGATCGCTTGACAGCCGAGCGACACCCCCCTCCCCCCCCCCCCCCGCATCGTGTCCTTTCATGCTCGTTAAAGATGGGCGGGGCCTTTCCTCCCCGCATCGACGGCAGGTGTCCTGATCAGCGTGATGTTATCACATCTGCCCTCCGAGCGACAGAGATAGGCCGGGCTTGTTTGTTCTCTGCTTCAGCCGTTGTCGTCGCCACACTGGCATGCTTTTATTCTAGCGACCGTACCTTGGGCTTCGGGGCTTCCAGAGAAAAGAACCGAAAAAAAAAAGGGGGGCATCGCACTCGCAGCTCCTCTTGCGTATGACTGCGCGCGCCGGCGAGCTGTAAACGGGGAGCGCAAAATATGCGAGGAATTTTTTTTTTTTTGCAAAGCTGGCTAAATATTAGGGGTGCGCAAATTAAGCGGGTAAATACGGTATTCTGCGCCTTGCAAGCAGTCGAGAGCATCATCTATTTGAGGTAGGTGGCAGAAGTCTTTCCCCATAATTTTGTTTAAGCGGAAATAGAGACGTGGTACGGGCGCTGCCGCAAAGGTTCACGTGAGCCTGTAAGAAACACTGGTGTTGCGACCCAACGATGATCGGTGGCACTCGAAAGAAGGGAGAAACTTGTGAAGGAGAGCAAGAAGTTGGTGGCGATGAGATGGTGGAAGATTTGCACCGATGGCAGAGTCAAAAACGGCTGGCGGCAATGGGTCACAAGAAGTGATGGCAGGAACATAACAAGTAGAAGTGTCATCAAGAACACAAAGATCACTGACGTCGTCGACATTTCGAACGTAGCCCAAAGTTTCACCACGGAGTAATGTGATAGGGCACCGGTTATGATTGGGAACCAGCATCATAGTTGACCCAGATGCAACATTGAGGACAGCGAATGGCAGCGCAATGCCCTTGCGGTGAGCAAATATGTCAGGTGCCGTAACATCACAGTCGCGTCAGGTTCAGCAGCACATGAGAGAGCTACAGCTACCGACGTCTCCGGGTGTATGGTTGTGTCCGCATGAACGATTAGTTTGGTAGCTGGTAGAGAAGTTTCGGCCGACAGAGAGCTAGAGAGTGGTAGAAGTGATATTTCCGCGCACGAGTAGTCAATGACGGCATTATGACGGGATAGGAAGTCCCAACTGAGGATGAGATCTTGAGAACAAGATGGCAGCATGAAGAACTCGATGATATACAAATCGTTTTGAATGAGGACACAAGCCGTACATACAGCTGAAGGATCAACGCGTTGCGCATTAGCAGTGGACAGTACTAAACCAGAAAGAACAGCAGTGACTTCTTTTAGTTTGCGGCAGAGGTTCTCGGGCATGACGGAAACGGCGTCTCCAGTATCGACAAGGGCAACGGCGGCGATTCCTTTGCCAGAAACATCAAGAATATTTTGCGGTGAAAGGTGAGGTCTTAGGAACTTTGACAATTCTGCAGCTCTTGCCTCTGAAACTGCACCGATCAGTTTCCCTCATCACTAGGTGCACGACAACGCACAGGCAAAGGTGGCCTGTGAAGGGGATAAGGGAAACGACGTGTGTCCGAGCTGTGATTGGTCTCAAAGATTTTTGGCGAAGTTGATGAGGTGGCGGCGTGTTGCGGCACATAGCTTGGCGTTCCGAAGTTGGTCGGAATAGCCAGAACTCGGTGATGGCAGAAACGTGCTACATGGCCTGTGATACAACAGTTGAAACAGATAAGGCGATTGTCTTGAGCTGTTTACGTAAATAAAGCCTCTTATTTCAATTCTTGCAGTGGACATGCCTATTGGACTGACTAAGTGCCCTCCAGCGGTACGTATCTGAGGTCCGTTATATTGAGTCACCACCTTTTTTAACTTATGAGCGAGTGCACCACTGAGTACTGAGTAATCTGCACCAGTGTCTATCAGAGCAATAACCAGTAGGTCATCGATGGCAACTTGCAATTCCAAGGTACTGCTACTATTGCTGCACTTGTTCGCCGTTACGTCGCTGTTGCTGTCTGGTCAGTTTAGTGGTGGACGGTCTTCAGTTTTACAGGGTTCAGCGGCCTTGCCTCCACAGGCCGCTGGCTCTAGTTTTCCTGTCGCAGGCTTGGTGAGCGATGCCTTGGCGAAATAGAAGAGGGACACGGACTCGGTGATCGGTAGTGCATTGGTGCGGTTGAATGAGATTCCCATTGCTTAGAATTCTGGGGGGCTTGACGCGATGACAGGAACTCTTCAATCTCGTAAGGGCGCTCACTTTCGAGGACAGGGTGCATTCACTGCAAAGCCACACAGTCCCACTCGGTGATAATGGCACGCACGATAAAGATGGCCCGCCTCTCCGCAGTGGTAGCATAGGGGCCGCCGGTCTGCAGTACACCATACGTCACTTTTACGGGGCCTCGCTTCCTGCACGGGTGGCGGCATACTGCGAGGAAATGTCTGGAGCGTAACGACAGTTTGGGCATAGCCGGGGCGTCCGAGGTCTTGTTGTACAACTTGCACGTAGGACAACTGCGGCTGGGCTGCCGGTCGTACATCGGGAAGTACCTGAGGCTGTGGTCCGCAAACCACTTGCCGGACTTCCTCACATACAACATTCGCAAGTGAGGACACTGTAGGAGGAAATTGTACAAGCTGCAGTTCCTCGCTTACAAGAGCCCTCACAATTTCCCACAGGATGCCGATGTCACTGGTTAGGGTTCGAGATATGGCGTTAACGGATGAGATGCCTTCGTCCCGGTTGTACTGTTGTGCACGCTGCTGCAGTGTCTTTTCCATCAGCGTAGCCTCCGACCTGAACTCAGCCACAGTGCAGGGCGGGTTACGAACAAGACCTGCGAAAAGTTCTTCCTTTACTCCGTGTAGCAGGTGCCGCAAGTTCTCGTCATCTGTGTTTGGATCGGCTTGGCGGAAGAGCCGGCACATGTCTTCGATGTACATGGCCGCGCTTTCATTGTTGCATTGGTTCCTTGCCTGCAGTGCATTCTCTGCCTTCTCCCTTTGGTCCGTTCACCTCTGCTCTGCACAGTGCTACATAATTTTCGAAAATTGATTGTGTTCGGGCATACCACCAAATCCTAGTGGCCGAAGAAGACATCCCCAAAACGGCCATAACGACTCCATTTGGACTTTTCGAATTGTTGTGAATGGCCTTCAAACCCCGAAATTCTGCACAAACATCACAGCGCTTCATTGACACCGTGATGGAGGACTTCTGGTATGGACGATCTGCTCGTGGCAAGCTCATCCTTCGAAGAGCACCTGCGACACCTTTGCCTTCTTTTTAAGCGGCTTGAAGCCAACAGAATCGTCATAAACAGCGGAAAAAGTGAGTTTGGAGTGCACGCTGTCTCATTTCTCGGCCATTAAGTCTACACCAGTGGCATCCACCCACTTCCTGACAAAGTAAAAGCAGTCATCGAGTTCCCCAAGCCAACTTCGCTTACCAAGCTCTGCCATTTTCTGGGTCTGGTAAATTTTTACCGTCGTTTCTTCACAAACTGTGCAGCGCTTCTGGAACCACTTGATCGCCTGTTCTGTGGCATACAGCAATCTGCCACGCTAGCCCGGGACAGTGATGCGGACGACACATTTCTTGCCATTAGACACGTCTTGGCCGAAGCAACTGTCCTCATTCACCAAATCCGGACTGCCCTCTGGCACTCATGACCGACACATCAAGCTCTGCGGTGGGAGCCGTTCCCCAACAGCAAGTTGTTGGCGAATGGCAGCCCCTTGCCTTCTCTAAATGCATCAATCCCACCCAAACCCGCCATAGTGTGTTCGGCCGTGAACTCCTCGCGATGTACCTGTCCGTGCGCCATTTCTGTCACCTGCTCAAAGGCCGATCATTCACCATCTACACCGATCACAAGCCCCTGACCTACTCCATCGGCCGTTCCAAGTCCCAATATATGCCACGAGAGGCATGTTAGCTTTCCTTAATATCAGGATTCACAAAGGACATTCGTCACATTAGTGGCTGTGATAACACCCCGGCGGATGCTCTCAGCCACGTGGACACCGTCACACGCAGCCACTCGAAGAACATTACAACCTCGCTTCCATTTGACATCCTCAACTCACGACAGCGCAAGAGAGCTGTCCTGACTTGATTAATATGCGCGAAGTGACCACGTCCCTACAGCTGCAGCTAATAACTTTTCAGACTGTACCTGTTGTATATGGTACCTCCACAGACACACCATGGCCGTATTTAGGGGTCACCTTTCGCAGGCTAGCCTTCAACTCCTTCCACAACCTGGCTCATCCTGGTATTCAAGCTACTCAAAAGCTCTTCGCAGCTCGATTCGTGTGGCCCCGCATGAACACAGAAATTCGCGATTGGGTACGCTCATGTGCACCTTGTCAGTGCGCTGCTACCCAGTACTGCCTCCCGCCACTTCATGCAACCTGACGAACGGTTTGCTGTAGTTCACATTGAAATAACTGTACCGCTTCCGCCTTGCCAAGGCCACTGGTATTTATTGACATGCATTGACCGTTTCACTCGGTGGCCTGAGGCGATACCAATGCCTGACATCACTGCAGCCACAGTCGCAGAGGCGTTCATCTCCACTTGGGTCTCACGGTTTGGCTACCTGACAACATTACCGTATTTTCCGGTGTATAAGACGCGGCTCTTTCCAAAATTTTCGGAGGTGCGTCCTATACAACGGTGCGTCTTATATGTACTTTTTTTGTAGTTCTTTTGGGAGAAACTCATGTTGATGCTGATGAGTCTTTTTTTTAACGACTAGAGCAGTCCGACGCGAATGATGCATCATAATTATAATAACGAACACTCAACGTGCCGGTACTACAGTTCCACAACAAAACCAAAGTACATAAAACGGAAAAATAAGAAAAGAAGTATGTCGTGTAATAACGTGTAATATAATGCAACTAGCACGGTAACTCTTTTGGATACGATCTAACATAACACTGCAAAACGTACGACTGCTCCAGGGAAGGCGCAGCACGTAGAAGTGTTTACGAGCCGCTGATGGCTGCCAAGATAGCGCTATCTCGACAGCCGAGCGAGCGACACTACCCCCCCCCCCCTCCCCCACGTCTTTTCATGCTCGTTAAAGACGGGCGGGGCCTTTCCTCCCTGCATCGACGGCAGGTGTCCCGATCGATCGGGGTGGTGTTATCACATCGGCCCTCGGAGCGACGGAGATAGGCCAGGCTCGTTTGATCTCTGCTTCAGCCGTTTTCTTCGCCCCCACTCGCATGCTTTTATTCTAGCGACCGTACTCTGGGCTTCGGGGCCTTCCGGAGAAAAGAATCGGAAAAAGGGGCATCGCACTCGCAGCCCCTATTTCGTATGACCGCGCTCGCCGGCGCAGCGAGGGGCGCGCCCGTGCGGCTGTTGGTCCGTGTGTGCGCGCCGGCGAGCTGGGAACGGGGAGCGCAAAATATGCGAGTTTTTTTTTTTTTTTTTTGCTAAGCTGGCTAAATATTAGGGGTGCACAAATTATGCGAGGGTAAATACGGTATTCCAAAGCGCGTCGGAGGACGAGGACTTTGAGGGCTTCGATGAATAAAATGTTTTTCCTGCAGTCATGCGGAACGTTTCAGTGGGTGTGCATTATTTTTTCTCGCAAGTTTGGTGTAGTAGAAGTTTTCTTACGGACTAGCACTCAGAAACGAAGTACGGCATTTTACTAGGCTCGCTCAACCCCACGTTATGAAGTTTCTTTGCGGGAAGTGAGTGAATATAGGTGCGTCTTATACACCGGTGCGTCTTATATATTAATTTTTGCATGCAAACTTGCGAGAACTGGGGGTTGCATCTTATACAAAGGTACGCCTTATACACCGGAAAATACGGTAATCACTGACCAGGGCCATCAGTTTGAGTCTTCACTTTTCGCAGAGCTTCTAAAACTCCTCGGAACGACCCTTCTGCGTACAGCTGCTTACCATCCCCAAACAAACAGCCTCGTCGAGCGCTTCCATCGGCATCTCAAAACAGCATTGACAGCATGCGGGTCCCGAACCAAATGGGTAGAAGCACTTCCCCTTGTTCTGCTGGCCATCCGATCCACATACAAAGAAGACCTCTCCTGCGCCACAGCAGAGCTTGTTTATGGCACCACACTGCGCCTCCCGGCTGACTTCTTTGAGGACACCGCCGCACACCCAAGCGCTCCGGCAGCCGGCGAATATGTGAGCCTCCTTCGAACTACTTTGCTCGACCTGCGGCTCCAAATGACATGACGGAACCCAGCCCGTGCAGCTTACATTGTGCCAGACATGGAAAAGGCTACACATGTGTTTGTGCGGTACGGCCCTGTGCGTGATTCACTGCAGCCCCATTACCTCAGACCCTTCTCCATGCTTGAGCACCTCCCCTCGAACTTTGTTGTGGATGTTAATGGATCCCGAGAAACTATTGCAGTCAAGCGCCTGAAGCCCGTTTACAGTGAAAAACACTGTCTCATCCGTATCGGCTTCTTTTCAAGCCGTGTCCCACCCAGTTCTGTGCTGTCCGCACTCTTCCCCATCTCCTGCGAGCAGTGTCCATTGGGAGTCACTTTGCCCGAGGCGGTTGTAATTGTTCATCGTATCAGTCTCCTCTGTTGGGGAGGAGCCCTGTAGTGGCACCTGCCACCGCCAAATGCACGCAGCAGAAAATCCGGAACCATGCGGCTCCCGTCATGCCTTTTTGTAAACCTGCTTGGTGACTTTCCCTCTCCCATCGCTTACCCGCGTCTCGCCTTCTGCAGTTTGCTCGTGGAGAAAATACAGTCGACTCCCGTTAATTCGAAGTTGACAAGGACCACGAAAAACTTCGAATAAACTAACTTCCAATTAACCGCACTGGGCAAAAACCGACATTCTTATTTTCATTTGGAAAAGAAAAATTATTTATGTCTGCTTCTGCTTGTGGCATCTTGCCGCGGGGAGCAAGTTCTGCTGTAGACGTGGCCGAGTGCTTCCTAGGTGTTGCTCTCTGCGGCAAAAAACCGCTGCGCAAGGGCAAGGCCTGCAGCTACAACAGCAGCCGTAGGTTGTGGCTCGCTTGAAACATCGTCGTCCAAGTCACTCATCAGCAGCCTCGATGGGCCGAACAATCTCGAGTATTTTGGTGTCCGTCGGCGTACCACACGTTTCAACTTGACCGTCAACAGCAATGTATTCTCTGAAAGGGACATGCACCGAGAGCTCGTTGAAGACTATCGTCGTCAAGTTTGGTTGTGTGCGCTTCCCAGGCTGGAGAAGACGAACCACCTCCATCTCTCGAGGCACTTGCACTAAAACCGCAGGCCCTGAAGCAGTCCGCAATCGTCTCCTCTTTAACGCGACCCCATGCTCGCACTGAGGAGCACTGAGGAGGCTCACCTCACACTGCGTGGAGTTATCCATGTACAATAGCATCCGCTCGAGAAGGCGCTTTCGGTACAGCCATCCATCACACAAAGATAAGTTTTCAATGCCTAACCTTGCTGCAAGCGATAAGGCTTTTGCTGCTATACAATATTGACACGTGCGGTTGTTTTGGCTTAAGTGGAAAGCCATTATCACTTCCCAGTGACACGCGCGCTCGTTTTGATTGTTTGTGGGGAGCCCTGTTATCACTTTCTGTTACGCGCAACGCAGGCCGCGTTTGTCTCGCATGCCACTTCTGGAACGATGACGACCATTCTTGAGACTTTGCATGCTTGACGCGCACATTTCACTGAATTCTGGAACTCCAGAGATAACGCGAGAACGCGTTGTGACGCATGTACAAAAGCCGGCGCATTACGCCGCTTGTGAGTCTTTCCATCGACCGACGACTGTTCACGCCGCTGTTGCTGTGCATTCTCATTGGCCTTGTTTTGCTGGGCACAAGTTCGCCCAATAAACAGTTCGCCTGACATCTCCTTGAGTCCTGCGTGCTTCGTCTGAAGTGCTGCGTGTGTCACCACCACGTGACAATATCGCCACTGAACGGAAGTTGGTTCCTCCAGGCCTCCAAATAAGCAATGCTTGCTTTAACTCCGGGTGGGCACCAGTGCGTGTTCTCTTGCGTGACATTTTAAATTGGTCGTTCTCAAATGCTTCGAGTATCGAGCACTTGTTTAAGTTCGAAAGAGTGTTAGGCTTGATGCCGTGCTTCCGTGCAATGTCCTGCTTGACGTTGCCTCCTTGCTTAACTTCTTTCAAAATCTTAACTTTCATCGCCAAGTCAAGCGTACGACAAGGTCCACGAGTTGCCATTGCCGCGACTGTGCAACGATGGCGGTGGGCCGATTCACTAACACTCGAGGAAGCGTACAGCTAGGCCTAGCACGTCAATGCGACCATGCGAGGCTGCAATTGCACTGGGCGGATGAGCTAAGCCTGCCGCCTCATCATTTTCGGCGCTGTCGTCAGCTGCGATGCCGATGCTGCCAGTACCCAACATTCACGCTTCATGAGCTGTGGCGATGTAGTCAGCTGCGATGCTAGCGATGTAAATTCAGCATGCAAAGTTGTTTTTCACTTTAATAATACGGAATTTCTCAAACATTACGATCATCTTGAGCTATGAGATTGGGAAATAACTTCTAATTAATCGAGACCTTAGACTTCTAACTTCGGATTACCGAGCATTTTTTTCTATTGGTTTGCATGCAAAACTGATGGGACCCCGACTTCACTTACAATTAACCGAAAATTCCGATTAAGCGACTTCGAATTATCGGGAGTTGACTGTAAAGGCAGTTGCACAGCAAATGTGGTCGTGTTTGGTTCCTCCTGCACAGTCTTGTCTTTTGATTTGGCCAAAATTGCCACTCTTAAGTTGCGCTTCGCTACCACAGCTTCTACAGTGGAAGTCAAGATGCCCACCATTCTTGCCTTCTACTGCTGCACTGTGTTCCTGCATTCGTAGATTAATTCACCTCCTCGTCTGCCCAATGTAAACGTTCCCACATGTTAAAGGTGTAATGAACGGACGCGTGAGTCGCAACGACACGGAGCACAAAAAGCCTTTATTACAAGAAGGACACTGCTTATATAGCTAAGGCGGTGATAGGTCCCACTTGGTGATAACAGAAAACAGGCACAAAACTGGCGCATGCTCTCTCGTTGCCCACTGACGTCACTTCGCGTGATTTCACAATCTATCACATCCCTTCCCCCTTAGTCATCAATGCCGTAACGTCGTACTGGGCGGCGTTGCCGAGTGGAATGCCTGAGAGGCTGCGGTGTCTCAGGCCCGGCAGGTCCCAGGGCGGGGCTTGGTGTATCTGGGAGTGCAAAAGAAGGCGACGTTTCATGGCCTCCGGGCTCACAGTGCCATGCTCGGCGCACGTGGTCCCGGTGGCGTCGGTGCACAGTACCGTCTGCAGTCCGCAGCTCGTACATGACGTGTCCCAAACGTCGCAACACACGACCAGGAACCCACTCGGGGCTGGGCCGGAAGTTTCTCGCGTACACAGTATCACCAGGCAGGAACCCACGTTGTGGAGGCGGCAGCATGCATCTTGCGTCGCTCTCGTCCCGTTGAAGGGTCGATATGGCGGTCCTGAAGTTCCGACCCAGCATGACTTCTGCAGGCGATTTGCTGGTTTCTGAGTGTGGCGTAGAGTGCTGTTTGAACAAAAAATGTGAAACCTTGCATAGTATGGTGCCCTGTGTCTGTTTCCCCAATGAACATTTCAGTTCTCGTACCATCCGCTCCGCCCTTCCGTTACTTGATGGGTGGTACGGTGCGGTATACATATAGCGAATACCATTTCGTTTAAGGAAATCTTGAGTTTCCCTGCTGGAAAAAGCGGTGCCATTATCAGGCACGACCAGGTCGGGTTGTCCATACACTGCGAACATCTTCCGGAACTTTTCAATTACCGTATCTGAATGAAGAAAAGGCATAAGTTCGACTTCAGCCCAGTTCGAGAGGGCGTCTACCGCCACCAGAAAATGCACGCCTTGGATCGGATCCTGTGAAATCCACGTGGATTCTACTCCAGGGTCGTTCTGGCTTAGTCCAGAAATGTGTTGGTGTCTTTGGTTCACTCGGTCTGTTTACCTGGCACGGCAGGCAGCATCTGACTAGCTCTTCTATCCTTCTGTCCATATGAGGCCACCACACGTACGACCTAGTAATTGCCTTCATGGCCGTCACTCCCGGATGGTTAGCGTGCATAAGACTTAACACTTCTTTCTGTAGTGCCTCAGGAATTACTACGCGGCTTCCCCAGAGCACACAGTCGCGATGCACGGACAACTCGTTTTGTCTCACCTCATACGCAGAATACTCCGGGGCTACTCGCTCGCGTGGCCAACCCTCCAGGATCCATTTCTTCACTTGGGACAGTTGGGGATCACTGCTGGTGTACGCTGCCACTTCTCGTGCGCTCACTGGAGGGTACTCCACAGCTTCCAGTAGGAGTATGTCACCCGGTACTTCAGTCTCCTGACGGGTTAGGGGAGCCGGCAACCTACTCAGGCAATCTGCGTTTCCATGGTCCTGGGTTTTCCTGTAATCGAGCACGTATTCGTAGGCTGATAGCATTAGAGTCCACCGTAACATGCGAGGCGAAAGAACCGCCGGAATTTGCGTTTTTCGCTGAAAGATTCCTAGTAAGGGCTTGTGATCCGTGAGAATAAGAAAATTTCGCCCACAAAGGTACTGGTGGAAATGTCGCACCCCAAAAACCACGGCAAGAGCTTCACGGTCGATCTGAGCATAATTACGCTCGGCCTTAGATAATGTTCTAGATGCATATGCACAGGCTGCTCATTTCCTTCGTTGGCGCGGTGACCCAAAACTGCCCCCCCTCCCACAGATGACGCGTCGCATGACAACACTAACGGAGCATCAGGTTTAAAATGCACCAGTAACGAGTTAGAGGTCAGCAACATCTTCAGGCTCTCGAACGCTTCCATGTGCTCTGAACCCCAGTTTCATGGTACGTTGTTATCCAACAAACGATACAATTTTTCAGCTACTTCTGTCCTGCCCTTCAAAAAACGATTATAGAAATTGATCATACCCAAAAAGGCTTGCAGTTCCTTTTTGTTCTTCGGAGTAGGAGCCTGGTGGATGGCCTCGACCTTGGCCTTCGAGGGGTAGATGCCCTTAGCATCAATTCGATGCCCCAGAAACTCAAGACTCTCCTTAAAAAATTCCCACTTCCCCACTTGAACTCTGAGCCTGGTTTTGGACAATTGGCTGAGGACCTCGGCCAGCACCATGTCCATGGTTCTTTGGAAAACCCCAGGAGCAACGGACACGCCGAACGGCAGCCGACAAACATTGTACAGCCCTTGCACGGTATTTATCGTGAGCAACTCCGCCGTTTCTTCATCCACTAATAGTGGCTGATAGGCCTGCGTCAGGTGGAGTTTGGAAAAAACACGCCCCCTTCCTAATCTGGCAAGCAGTTCTTTGCTTGTTGGTAACGGGTACACATTACTTTTTACGGACTGGTTCACCGTGCTTCTATAATCCCCGCATATTCGTAGGGAGCCGTCCTTCTTTCGCACTACGACGATTGGCGTTGCCCAGTCTGAATATTGGGTGGGTTTTAGAATTCCCATTTTCTCCAAGCGATTTAACTCAGCAACTACTTCATCCTTCATGGCAAATGGAATGCTGTGGCATTTCAGGAACCGGGCTTGGGCGGCCTCCTTTAGTTCGATGTGGATGCGTGGCAGATTTGCGCCTGGAAATGTTTCACTGAACACGTCTGCGAATTTTTTCACAATCGCTTGAGGTCCGACATTTATGCTATGAAGACCTGTTAGGCTGATTCCCAATGGCTGGAACCAATTTCAGCCCAGTAGAGTGTTCCCGTCGTCCTTAAGTACTAGTAGCGGCAGCTGAAATTCTCGGTCTTTGAACTTCACGGGCACAGACGCTTTTCCCAGCACGTCCAGACCTTCCTTTGTCCAGGTCACCAGTTGCGTGTCGCACTTGTCCAGCTTGATCTGCTTCGACACTTGCATCTTCCGAAATTCGTTCATACTGATAATCGACCGGGCAGCTCCAGAATCTACTTCCATCGGCACGTTTTCATTTCCAATCTCTACAGTGATGACGTACTTTGGCGTCCCGCTTTTTAATTGGCTGATACTGAACAAATCGTCGTACTCGCTCTTCGTGGATTTGTTTCTGTCCTCGAGCTGGGCTTCCACCTCTGCTGGCTTTCTTCAGCATGCTTTTGCTAAATGCCCCTTTCCGCCGCAGTTGAAACACACCGAATCTTTGTATCTGCAATGCCATCCTGCATGCGCTCCCAAACAGCGGAAACAACCCCTCTGCCTCTCTGGTTGCTTCTTGTTGGCTTCCATTTCTACTTTCGACGTCAACTGTTGCTGGAATTTGGGCTCCTGTGCATTGCTCCGTATTACTTTTTGCTGCTTGACAGCTGCTTCTGCCGTGATTGCCAATTCATATGCCGTGTCGAACGTCAGATTTTTTTCCGCCAACAGTCGTTGTTGAACCACATTGTCCGAGATTCGAAAAACCAACCGGTCGCGCAGCATTTCCTCTAATGGAAATTTCGTTCCGCCAAATCCACAGTTCTCGGATAACTTGCGCAGAGCAGTGATATAGTCGGCTATGCCCTCGCCCTCTTGCTGGTCTCGCTTTGAAAAGACGTACCTCACGTATAGTTCAGATGGCTTCGGGTTGACACGCTTCTTCACTGCATGAACGATGACTTGATAGTCCACGTTTGGCGGTCGCGACGGCTTCACGAGAGTGGCTATGAGGGAGTACGTCTCTGGGCAGCTGAGCAACACAGCTCGCTTGTCCTCATCCGTTGTGAGCTTGCTCGCTGCACAATACAACTCAATGCTCTTGACATACTCTACCCACGACGAATTTTCACTGAGGTTGAACTCTCGAATGCGACTACCGACTGCCATGCTGCCGGAAAACCCTGGCCCATGCACGGGTTAGACCGTGCCTCGTCGCCACTGTAATGAACGGACGCGTGAGTCGCAACGACACGGAACACAAAAAGCCTTTATTACAAGAAGGACACTGCTTATATAGCTAAGGCGGTGATAGGTATCAGCACACTTGGTGATAACAGAAAACAGGCGCAAAACTGGCGCATGCTCTCTCGTTGCCCACTGATGTCACTTCGTGTGATTTCACAATCTGTCACAAAAGGAATGCAGTAAACAACACTAGAAACGCACTTCATGATTCTTGTACTCCACTCCGACTTGTTTGTTCATTAGGGAACAAATCTTTCTTAGCTTGCAAGGTGCCGAGAACACACGTTCTTGTATCTGTATCTTGCTGCGAATTTTTAGCATTGTGGGGAATACCGTGCCAGTAGGGAATCTCACGGACCGGCCTTTTGTACCTTACTGTTACTTCCTCCTTTGTACCTCTGAAGAGTCTCACAAGCACTGGAAACTGTACCTGTAGCGGGCATGTGGCGGTGCAGAGACGATCCACCTTATGCCTTGAAGCTCTGCTGCATCTGGTGAGGACAGCACCTCTTGAGAGCTGCTGTGCAAGTCGACAACACAATCCCCCTTTCGATAATTTTTTAGTGGGCACTTGAGCGGCTTGTCAAACTCATTATCATTGTGTTTTTTTGTACTAGTAGAAGAGGCCTGTTTCACTATAGTCACAGTATGATGGTTTCCTTTTGGTATACACAAGGTTCTCTTATCGTTTTGTTTGTTCATGTCGACACTTGAGATTAGCGCTGTTAATGAGGTTTTGTGCACTTGCATGGCGCAGCCAATATGTTCGCCTAGATATAGGCTTGTTGGTCTCAGGGAACAAACAGTTGGAAGTCTGTGCTCTTTCCTGTTTCTTGCTTCCTTTCCACTCACACAGTATAATACCCGTTTGACATGAACCAACTAGCCTGCAAGAAGGTTTAATTGCTCCCTGCCTCTCTTCTCTTTTCCCCTATGCTATACTCTTCCTCGTTGTGCACGGTGTGCTGTTTGCGTGTGCACGCTTGTCACGTAACATTTGGAGGAGCACCCAGCAAAGAGATGGTACCAGCAGGCGGCCAGCATGTGGTGCAGGAAAGAGCGAAACAAGCACGTGCCGTGTTTTAGTAATCAAACACGTGTGACTTTGCTATTAAGGCACCATTCCGAAATATTCTTATGGCTACGTGTTCACTGTGGACACTGGCACAACAGCAACACATGAACTAGATTTTGACCTCTGGGTGGTTTAGGGGCTTTTTAACGCTGACACAGTGTTGGGTTTCTGGCCTTTGCATTTGCAGTGACGCAAACCGCTGGATTTTTTGTTCATTTACGTTGAGCCCATTGTGCTACTGTGCAAATTTTGACCCTTTCGACAAAAATATACATGCTTCCAGGCACACATAAGTTTCCACAGCTGTTACAAGACCAGATGAAAAAGTTTGAGTATCTCAGTAATTTGAGGTTTGCAGACAATATCTAGCTCTCCGATATTCATGGCGACAAACTACAGCAAATAACCAATGGTATAGCTTGAAAAAGTACCGAAGTAGATAAAAATTAAAACGAAAACCCAAATAATGCTCAGCAGCCTAGCTCAATAACGGGAGTTTAGAATTAGCAATCGGCCTTTAGAATGTGTGAACAAGTTTGTATGTCTGAGGCAGGTTACTACGCTAGTCATGAAAGGTAAATTCTCCATAGAATAAGGATGGGCTGGAGCGCATGCTGGATACGTTACCAGATCATGACCAGAAACTTGCCACTGTTTGTGAAGAGAAAAGCATATACAATTGAACACCACAATAGCGAACACAGTAGGGGAAACGAAATAACTCGCTGTTGTGAGAATTTCGTTGTACTGAAATACAGTACAAGGATGAAACCACTGCAGAGCACTGCAAACCACAGCACTGTAATGATCTTGTTTGCCTGCTTTGGTGAGCCTTCTGCAAGGCTGTCCAGGCCTTCATAACAAGTGTAGTAAGGATTGTTGGCAGGCTAGTTGGTGATGCATAACTTCATAAGTACAACAGCACAAACAAAAAAGGTATGGAGTAGGAACACACGGGACAGAGTGCTGCCGAAAAACTCTGTATCGTGTCTTCCTGGTTCATGTCTTTCATGTTTTTTCTGTTTACTTATAAAGTGTAGTAAATCGCAGTTGGGACAAGTCCACACAAGCCCTCATGCACAGAGCGGCACATATATCGCTTGCTGCATGGCATGCCAGCTGCGGCAATGGCTTTTACACCGCAAGGGTGACCGTAATTCTCAGATACTAACACATAACCAGTTTTCGAGCGTTCATAACAAAAACACCTGAATGTATCTTTAGTTGAACTGAATGAAATAGCGCGAAGAATGAAGGATAACAGATAGGTGGACGAGTTGGTTGAATATTATTGTGTTGATTTTTATTGAAAACATGCTTTAAAAAAAGCACGTTTTCAATAGAAATCTTCGGTTGAGAATACAGTGTCCTGCATTCCTTGGGTGTTTCTTGTGGATCCATTATTGAGCGCTGCTACGAAGCAACACCATGCAAAGAATGAAGACATAAAGGAACATAAAAGACATCTTGTGTTATTTATCTTTGTTTTAATTTCCATCGTAGCTATATGTTCAGCATAACTTTTCTTTGAGAAGAGCTTCATTACAGATGCGATACCATGTGGACCTAATGGAGAACAGATACAACGCACGCAGACCATAGTTGAGTGCGAAGTGCACCACCACGAACTTGTCGAAAATGTCCTCTGTCATCATTTTACAATGGTACTGCACAGGAGTGGTATGGAGGAAAGTTCTTTTTCGGTTTCAATTCTAATGTGTCATTTTCTCTGAGCAAAGCTATGGGTTAGAATTAAGTAAATATGGCATTGTGCTAAAATGTGCTTTTAGGGGGCATATTAGATAATGAAAAAACTAGAGATGAAACTAAGGAGCACGCAACATGCAATAGAAAGAAAAATGATAGGGGTAACGCTAAGAGATAAAAAACAAACGGAATAGATCAGAGAACAGACAGGAGTAGCCGATATTATTATATCAATTAAAAGAAAGAAGTGGACCTGGGCAGGACATGTCATGAGGAGGAAAGATAACAGATGGACAGTAAGAGCGACGAAATGGATACCAAGAGAGGGAAAACGCAACGGAGGCAGGCAAAAGGTTAGATGGAGCGATGAAATTAAAAAGTTTGTGAGCATAAAGTGGAAACAACTCACTCCAGAATAGGGTGGATTGGAAATCGTTGGGAGAGGCCTTCGTCCTGCAGTGGACCTAAACAGTCTGATGATCATGATGATTAGATTTAAAAGAAACGTTGGAGGCACAACAAGAAACGAGGACAAGAAGGATCATATCAGTGTCAACTATCAACCAATCTCTTCGGAAAAACGTGTATCAAAGGAAACTCCGAGCGCATGCATGAGTCACATTGGCTAGCCACGTTCTTCCCTTCTCCTCTCTTCCCTCTCTCGTGTTGTTTGGGTCATGCATATATATGCAATGACCGAATCAATGAAACCAGTTGATAGTTTGCGCTCTTTCCGTTTATTCTGCCTGTTCTTTCCTGTGTTCGTCCGTTGAATGCGCAACGATACCCAACAGATATGCACCAACTCACCCAAGAAGAGGTTCTTCTGAAACAGTATGACTAAGGACCCTCATTTGTCGAGAGGTGCCTCAAAAGGGCTGTTTGTGGTGATAGAGGGACAAGGACGGCGCATTGGCACACTATGCCCGTATTTTATTTATGTAAAAAGCAACTAGCATTGAAAAATTGCAAGTTCATACTGGTATACATTGTCGCAAACTGTGTGGAAGACGGTATAGAACAAGATACAGACAAGCGCAGACTCACAACTGATTTATTTAAAGGCTTGATCAACTTTAAATAGTGCCCAACAAAGACAACATGCCACTTTCAAAGTTTATCAACATAAAAAAAAACTGAGTGCACGTAGAATTCAAGTAAATTATCAGTAGTACATAGAGTGGAGTTAGGCATACTCCTTGTCAGATTTATAGAAGGGTGGTTAACACACTTCTCTCCCTTTCTCTTGATATGAAAAGCCTGTATTGTCCTGCCACCTATGTATCTGCAACAGCATGTTAGGCAGTGTGCTGGCAAATGCAAACCTGAGCTCTTAGAATGTGAACGCTCAGGTTCCCTTAATCTAACATCAAATCACTTTCCACTTTCACCAACATAATACCCCTGTCACACGGCACAACTTAAGTGCACTTTGAGAGAGCGCACTTCGCGGCTAGTGTCATTCGCACGCTGTCACATGGGAATGTTTAGTGACACTTGCTGCAAAACGCACTTGCAGGCGAGTGCGCTCGCCTAACTCAATTCGCGGCGACGGAGTGTGTAGCTTCTGTAGCAGTGGCTGGCAAACAAATACTGTAACGCATAACACGGAGCCCATAGTATTTTTAAAACATTGTTTTCGTTATTAGAAATATTGCTGTGGATTAAAGCAAATCATATTTCAACAAAAAACCTTGCTATTCTCGTCCTCGGGCAGTTTGCGGCCACGTCCACTAGGGGAATGCCATCATTTCCAAAGCGCACTTCTCTTTCTCGTGTAGCAGTGCGTGAGCGTAAGTTCACTTGCTCAAAGTACACTTAAATTGCCTCGTGTGACAAGGGTATAAGACTTCCCACATGTTAAAGGCCAACTCCAGTGATTTTTCGAGCATGTGAAGGTAATGGCAATTATATGTTCCAGAAGCCCTCCCGTCACACTCCCGATAGCAGAAATGCTCCGAGAATGCAAAAATAATTTTTAATGAGCAAGAAAGCACAAGAACGAAACTGAAATCCAACCCAGCAGTGACACCAAATCAGTCTACCAGCCTTTTGCATGGTGCGACAGTGCAAGCGTTCTTCCCCTGGCAGTAATGTCACAAAGGTTGGTGGCACGTGCACATCTCGAAGACCGTGATGTGTGGTACAGGTGCACTTTTGTCGCTTTGCCTAAAATGACGTGAGCACACAATGTCACCAGTAATTGTAGGAAGCCAGTGGGCGGTTTGAGGTAATCTGTAAAAAATGAATTGCAAGCAATCTGCACATCTCTCAAGCCTGTAATTTTGTACAAACGACAGAAGTGTGGCAAGGGATGTACCCAGCAAATTCTTTATCTATTGACCTTGAAAAATTGCCGGAGCTGGCCTTTAATCGCACCTGATAAACAACTCCCACTGCGCATGGAATGTTCTCATCCTTATGTTGAACATGACAGTGATTTCTAAGTGCCAGACTGCCAGATTCTTTCCTTCGACTCACCATTCGGCAAACGTTCAACAGCTTGTCTGGTGCTGAAAACACTACACATATGCCATACTTTGTTCCTATCTTTATTTTTCTTTTTATTTTGATGAACTTTGAAAGTGGCGCGTCTTTGCTGGGCACTGTTTAATGTCGATCAAGCCCTTAAATAGATCAGCTGTGAGTCTGCGCTTGTCTGTCTTTCATTCTATCCTGTCTACCACACAGTTTGTGAGAATGTGTAAAAAGCCTTCATCAGTTCTCTGGAAACCTGAGTGCGACTATTCCCTAGCAATCTAGTTTCGACAAACTGAGTAGCACATGCGTGAGATCGTGCAAGAACAAGTGCAAGCCAGCACCATTGTTTAGAGAAGCTTCATTTTCCACTAATCGGACATCGATACTGTGGGCTCAGAGCCATGTTTTCTGAGCTTCTGGCCAGCTGAGGATACAGCAAACAGACACCAAAACAGGGTGCATACGCCGCACAAGAAATGGCAACACAAAGGCACCATGATCACTACTGCAAGAATGTGAAAAGGCCAGCTTACCAGGACAGAAAGCTGAGCAGGTTGGTATAGGTTCATAATGCAAAGAAGAGGTGTGCAAAATATGAACACAAGGCAGGAGAAATGGACAGCATGAATGCCGACTATCAAATGAAGCAAAGCACTGAGGCGAAAAAGAAAGAAGACACATAACTTCTCTGAACATGCTCAGGAATGGTAGCGCCACCTGTCACATGGGTACACATGCCAGTCTACACGATAGACAACTGTTAAGCTAATCGACAACTGACTCACGCATGTGCTTCCACTGTTCTTGATATGCCAGGCCTCAACCATAAAACACGTCTCTTCACTCTTATATCTTTACAGGACCGCGCAACTTGGGGCGTGCATTTACAATCCCAGCAGTGCAACAAAAGATCTGGAGGCATTATTTCAACGGATAATGAGCTTCTGTGTTCAGTTAATCTCTGATTAGTGTAACACAGTCTTTGTCCAACATAGAATTGTCCGCAGCTAAAAGGAATCTTATGCACTGCACCCATGCGACAGTCGGTAAAATTAATGTTGCCAGTGTGCTTTACTGGACAAATGTCTCTTCACATTTTTCTTTGCAACTGCTCCTTTTCCTCAATAAACGATTGCAACGCAGTGGTCAACAGCGGATTCATCATGAGCAGTCAACAACCAAAATGATGGCCATGACGTTTCCAATATGACGTCGCCGATGCAAGCATCCTGGGGAGTTATTTGACGAATTTAAGGGGGGCAGAAAGCGCATTTGAGCACATTTTTGAAACTTAGTTTGAGTCACCACGGGGTCTGACGGTCTGGCAAATCTCATTAATGCGGGATCGCAGTTTAGAGACATTTCATTGTCTATACGTACAAAATGCAATCGAGCCAATGGGCTTTCATCGAGGGTTGTGAGATGAATTATTACAGTATTTAATTATGGCGGGGTTTACTGCAATCACTACATTCTCCCAGTACTAATGTGCGGTGTAGAAACCTGGAGGATAACGAAAAAACTTGAGATAGAATTAAGGAGCACGCAGCATGCAATGGAACGAAAGATCATAGGTGTAACATTAAGGGATTAGAAGTGAATACACTTGATCAGGAACAAGCAGGAGTAGCCAAAATTCATACAGTAATTGAAAGAAGTGGACCAGGACTGGACACATCATGTGGAGGAAAGGCAACAAATGGACAGTAAGAACAACAGAATGGATACCAAGAGAGGGAGGGTGCAGAAGAGACGAGCAGAATGTTAGATGGAAATTGAGAAATTCGCAGTGGAATGAACTCACTAAGGACAGGATAAATTGGGGATCGCTGGGAGAGGCCTAGAGGAGTTAATATAGACTGATGATGCACTATCCTTGCTTCCTCTCCACCCCATATTCTCTGCTGCAGAATAGCAAGTAGGCAAATATGCGCCAGCTAACCTTTCTGGTTTTCATTAAAGAGCTTTCTCTCAAAGATTTGAGCAGCTAGACACAAAATGACGGTCTCCTAGATTGCTTTGTGGCGATCTTGGACATCGTGCTTTACATGCACCACTGAGACACACACCTATGCATACACATGAGAAGGAAATGCTGCAGTGAGCCATTTTGCATGCAGTAATGCCTGGTCAGTCCACTTATCTTGTCACGGCCTCCTGGCATTTGTTGTTGAGAGACAGAAATGTACACATCTACTGTAGCTAGGTGTGTAGCCCAATTTGGCTACTTGTAGCCCAGTATGGAGCCAGCTTTTGCCTCATTAGCCTTGTCCTGTGGCACCCATTGTGCGATGCACCTCTGAACAGCACGCCCTCACCAAAAACAGTGGACTCAGCTGTAAGCTCAACTGAGATGCACTTTCCAATTGAGGCAGCACGTTGTAGTGTGTAGCGGCCGTGGCAGTGCTCGCCCCTGCCATGCAAAGATGCAAAGCAACAAGTACACATTGAATGAAGAAAAAACAGAAAAAGAAGGCACAAAAAGCAAAGCTGGACTAACAATTCTCCGTGCACCTTCTTTTTCTGTGTCCGTGTTTTACGGCTGGTTTTTTTGTTCAATCTTGCACCAACTGGCCTATCTCTTGACTCTCTTGCACATTGAATGTGGTAAATATTGATCCGGTGTCACTTGGCGCTATCATGCGCATACTATAAAACTTAAAAACTGAATTTAAATGTTCTGCCACTCTATGGTTGTATTCAATTCCTACTGCAGGTTGGCTATGAGGCCCCTGTTTACGATGCGTATGGACGGACGGTGCACGACCCCTACCGCTTCACTCGTAGCACAGCACAGCCACCTGCAACCCTGAGGCTGCCTGCAGCCCGTCCACCGCCCAGGTGAGCTATACGTGCCTGCTTCACTACTATAGCTCAGTTTTTAGTAATGCACAAACTCTGCATAATTTTACTAAGAAACTCGCATAGTTCCCAGTGGATTTTTCCAGAAGCCAAAAGGTGTGGATATGCATGAACTTGGTAAATGCACCATCAGTGTTTTAATAGAGCTAATGCATCCTTGGGGCAGATTTCTCCCACTGATTCGAGCCCCTGGCTATATCGCTTATTCCGAGCCACATCATTGTCACTGATCTCAAGCCGAGAAATATTTCAAGAACCGACATACCATGTCCCTGAAAATGACCCCGCGAAAGCTTGGACAATTAAGTTTAAGTCCCCTTGGTGCACAAGAAAATGCCGGCATTGGTTCAAAGACCGAGTCAGAGCCAAGGATGGTCAAAACAAAACATTGAACAGGCACTTACAAGAACGTGCACAAACATGGCAAATACATTCGCCAACCGATTTTTCCGACCTGGCGGGAACCGAAAAATAGCCCGAAAAATCAAACAGTCTGAAAAATTCATTATAGCCAAAAACATTAAACTTACTGGGCTTAAACTGGCTTATAAAAAAATCCCTGATGCAGCCTTGCTTCATATGTGAGCAGAAAATTCTTCATTCATCTTGTTCACCTGTATATAATAATTATCATCGTGAGCATCATCTTCGTGTAGTGCGAGGCTCGGCCAAATAAAGGCTTCAAGACGACGGCTGCACTCCTGCCTTACAAAGTGGTGGAAGGTGCTTTCGATCCCTTGATCCTCTACAACTACATGGTTCCCTGGTGCTCCGTTCAGGTCGCCATTTGCTCTGGTCGTCCACTGCCATGAGTAAAAAATTACAGCATGTCCACGGAGTGAATGATGATGAGTGGGCGAAGCTCGGGAGGTTCATCGTAGATCGTGCCGAGTTCCGGATTAATTTAGTTAACGAGCACGCTACGAATCCTCATGGTTCAACTATGCACAAGTGAAATCTCCCACCGGCACTTCATTGCAAGTCAAGATCCAGTGCCTATATGTATATATATATATGGGTTGCCGGTGAACGCTTCTCCAACGCGAGCACTCGGTATTTCTCAATCAAGAAACTCGCTAGGAGACGCTGCCTGCGCCAACGTTGTCTCTCGCGGGTGAGGGCGCGTTCTCCTTCTTTGAGAGCTGGTACAGCGTTCCTCTAAGAAAGAGCGTTTGATTGTGGTTGTGGTTCGGTTAGGAAAGGACGCTAATTTCTGCAGCCCATGTAGGGAGCACGGCTAAGCGTCCGTGGGGGTGGGGGAAAGGGAGTGAAAGAGATAGAGAGGAGAGAAAGGCCGTAATGGAGGGCTCCGGAAATTCAGACCACCTGGGGTTCTTTAACGTGCACTGACAACGCACAATACACGGGCCTCTGGCATTTTCGCCTCCATCAAAAATGCGACCGCCGCGGCCGGGATCAAACCCGCGTATTTTGGGTGGCAGCCTAGTACCTAACCACTGCACCACCGCGGCGGACAAGCGTTTCCATAGCCAACGCGTGCCTTTCGCTCTCTCTCTCTCCCTCGCAAGACAGCAGAGGCACGCGCCGGGAGAGAGAGAGGCACGCTCCGGGAAGCACGTGCCGAGGGCGAGCGCGTGCCTCCCGGCACGCGGGTGGTTACTACATACATACATACAGGCTACGACCGACCCACGCCTTAAGGAGCTTCGCCCCTAAAAACCGCAGCCTGGCCCCTTGGGCATCAACGCTCCCATGCACCTGGACGCCCCCCCATGGACCGTCACGGCTCTGCAGTGTGAACCCACCATCTTCTCTGGTCTCCCACGTGACGACGTAGTAGAATGGCCGAATTATTACGAAAGAGTGAGTGCATACAATCACTGCGATGACCCTCAGAAACTTTGTTACGTCGCCTTCTATGTGTCCGACATCGCTAAAACCTGGTTTTTCAACCACCAGGGCAGCTTCGCCGATTGGTCTAACTTCCACCAATAAGTTCACAGGATTTTCGGAATACCCGACGTCCATTCTGAAGTATCCAAGCGCAATGGGCGCGTGCAGGGGAGACGTACACTTCGTACATCGAAGACGTCCTTGCCTTGTGCAGCTGCATGGACTCGACCATGAAAGAATCGGAGCACGTCTGGCACATTGTGAAAGGGATAGGACACATTGCGTTCAACACTTTGGCAATCAAGAACCGCAGCACCATGGATCGCAACATGTCAGCATCGGATGATCTGCAAGCCACTCGGTTACAGCCAGATGCCTGTGACACCCGACCTTCTCCAGATGGTGACTTGCGTATGTTGATTCGTGCTTTGATCTGCGAAGAGCTACAAGCACAAGGACTCTCTCGTTCACCTGTTCCACAACCGTCATCCTCACCCAATGCTCTGCGTGACATCATCAAAGAGGAGCTGTCCACTTTGGCTTTCACTGTGGCCTTTGCGCTGCGTGCGCCGCCCGTTCCTGTGCAGAGCAACATAGCGGCATTTGCACCTTGTGCATCAGTCCCTGCATTTTATGCACCCTGGCGCCTGTCCCGGCCAGTATGTTACTACTGTGGCATTCGAGGCCACATCTCCAGGTTTTGTCTCAAACGCCAACAGAATGAATGCCGCAGCTATGATGTCTGCGAAAGGGACAGGGCATCGTCTCCAAGCCAATACCATCGCCGCCCATCGACACGTTCCTTCTCACCACCTTCTCCACCTGATGCACCTCAAATCTACCGTCCGAGCCGCCGAAGCTCTCCTTCCTCTTCGATGCTCAACATCGCCCCTGCAACCGGTCACCCACGCTTCTGACTACGCTCAGAAAACTAGACACTGCAGTTTTTGGAGGGAAAACTGCATGGCTTGGACAGCCCACAATACCTCCAGAGTGTCTGGCCAATTCTTTATTAGTGTATGCTGAAGGTGTGCCCGGACAAGTTCTAGTCGACACGGGACTGTTTCTGTCATTCACTCAGACTTGTGTTCTCGTCTACGCAAGGTTACTACACCTTATAGTGGAACTCCATTACGTAGTGCAAATAATGTTTCAATTCGACCGTCAGCGCCGTGTACTGTCTGAGTTTTTATCGATGGGATTCACCACCACATTCAGTTCATAATGCTACCTTTCTGCGCCTATATGCTCATTCTAGGATGGGACTTTCTTTCTGACACTCCCGCCTTCATCACTTGCCGACAGAGTCTTGTGCACATGCAGGAGACTCATGATATCGACAAAGAAATTCAGTCCCGCCACCCGCATGACTTGTATTGCAATGCAGTTGTTCCCGCATTACTTGTATGACTTGTATTGTATCAGTTGTTCCCGCATTAGTGGGAAGAAAACAGCACCCTGCGAAAAAAAGCATGAGAGGCCCTCCGGCAAACGCGCAGTCGGAGTGGTATACGAAATTCCACTTAGCTGCGGAAAGGTCAACATAGGCCAAATGGGACGCTGCATCAATGATAGAGCGAGGGAACATCGGCAAGATGTAAAGAGAAAAGAAAAAACTAATTTAGCTGAGCACTGTAATACCTGTATGTGTGATCCTCGATTGAGTGAGATTAAGATTAAAGGTAGAAGTGCAAATATGAATGCACGGTTGGTACTAGAAGCGTTTCTTATATGGCAGAAGGGAACCGATTGTGTTAGCGATCCTTCAATCAGCCTGTATGCTGGAGAGAGGGGCTTTCTGGCCACGCATGTGTAATTCTGGTGTTCATTCTTGGCGCGTGCACACGTGGTCTTGGTGTGACTTTCCTATTTATTCAGTGGCTCTGCTCATGAATAAAGCAGTGTGAGTTTGCGCTTGTCCCTGTACCTTCCCTTGTGAATGTCTTTCTTCGCACAACCTTTTTGTTTCAAATATGTCATACACACTAGGCCAAGAACGTGTCTTACTACGGTACACCATAAGAAGCAGGATGTGTGTTGCCCAACTGACAGTGCTGTGCAAGTGTTATATTTCACATATTTCACACCACTAGCTACGGCGCTTTGTGTCGTAGTTTGCCCAGTTCTCCGAATGTGCTGTTTCGGTCGTGCATATGATGTGGCACAATTGACGTGCGTCTTGCTGGATATTGTCAGTGACCGCAGGACAGCAGCTTGTTGTGACGAGTTATCATAGCCGGCTTGTGCGCAGACAAGGGAAAATCCCCGCCAGACTGGAACGAGTGCTTGACTGGCAGCACTGTGATGGCAGTTTTTCCTGGAAAAATACGACCATTTTCGCAACCGTGACGCCAGGTGATGCCAGGATGTTCCTGAAAGTGCATTAATTAAATACCACAACCGTATTCAGCTGTACGTGCATGTATTCAAATATTATTTGTAACAATGGGCACGCACTATACGCACATTTCCTAGCGTTTCAACAAAAGCTGACAAATTAACTGTCGACGGCATTGCACAGAAGTCCTCGCATGAAATGTTGCGTAGCCACACTTCACAGCGTGCACCATTTCCAAATACCACGAGGTATGTTGAGAGAGTGAAATAGTCTTCTGTTTTGTTACTACAGCAACCTGGCATTGTTAAAGAACTGGCAAGTAGCTGTTGAATTGATCATGAACCATGAAGCAAGCTTGGCTGACATAGCGCCAACTGGAACGCTTCTCTTGTACAGCTTATGTTCTGGCTAGAATTACATCTTTTGTCTCGGCAAGAATCCAACCAGAACCGTATACACATGCGCACTCGCTTTGAACCTTTTGCATAATAATAAATGTCACCACAAACCACTAATAACGTCACATGCAATGAGTTCACCAATCACAGATGATGGAGAAAAGGAGGAGTAGGCAAGAGAGTGAGGAGGACGGCACAGAGAACAATGAGTGTTGCCACCTTGAAAACTCTATCTAGGGATTTGGAAAAGAACCAGCCAAAATGGACACGCACGGGTTTTTTCCCAGATTGTAATGAACCAACTAGCTAGCCCAACAGCATGTCTTATCTAGAGAGTTTAAAGTGGAGCTCGGCAGAACGTGCTCCAGAGCGGATGACATAGTCCCACAAGTCATGCCAAAATCACTGTCATTCATAAAGATCTTCTTGTTTAAGCTCTTTTTCTAGGTCCAAAGCACCTTATGCACTTGTGTTGTCGGAGTCTCGTGTCGTGTTCATCATCGCGCGTCACTATATGCAAGAGAAGAAAGAAGCGTGCGTGCAAATGCTATACACTGTGCATTGCATACACGAAGTGCACATGCATTCTTGGGGACGGGTGCTAATGATGATGATCATTTGAGGTGCGAGCTCAGCCTGTCGTCATCACCGCCACGGTAAAGCAAGCAATCAAACTTCAATCAGATAAAGGGAACAATACATTAACTGGCATTAGCTATATTCGATGGCTGATTGTATAATAAAATGTACATATGTGTATAGTTGAAACAAATATAGCCTTCTGCCTCTCATTGCCGATTAGCTGCGATTGACACCCCCTCAGATCTTTCACATTAGTGTCACTGCATTACCGCCGGATTTGGAAAGAAAGATTTTTTTCGCCCAACAAACCTGGGACTGATGTTATCTGGGGTTGATCCAAGGTGCGGAGGCAGGAACGGCTCACACGCTCGATGGTGCGCATAGGGGAAAACAAACAGACCACACCAAATGCTAGAAAGTAAAGATAACATGTTAGTAGGCCCGTGCTTTGATATTAGGAAATTGGAGGCACTTAAGGAAAGGAAAATAATGAAGTGGTGCCCTGCGGGGTGATGGGATCCACCAACTGGCTTACAGCGTAGTGCGAAAACCGACACGGACAAAGGATCAAGAAACAGACGAACACCAACAAGCCCGAATTGGTACCCTTGATCCCCCAACGTTTGCCAGTCGACCCATGTGAGAAGGTCTCATGACGCACTTTTATTCGTGACACGTGACGAAATTAGCCCAAGGCGATCGCTTTTACTGCGGGATATCAACAGTTGTGTCCATAAATCAAAAGGCAATTCAGGTGAAATTATAACTTGGCAGCAGAGAGCGAGCGGTCTGTATAAAGCGAAGCAATGTTTGTACATCAGATCGGGTGTGAAGAGAATGTTATTTATGTGAACTTTTTTTTTTTAGTGCGGCAGACGGGAACCCAGGTTTTGTTAAAATCATATTGGAAGCTTAATTGAGAATTTTATGTGCTGTTGTGCAGGACACCTGACCGATCAGGCCAACTGCAGAGAGCTCCATACCAGCCCAGGTCAGTCATTTCCTTTGAGTACTTACTCTGCTGAGTGCGAACGGCTGACTGTCGTGCTAGCAGCGAGTGTCAACACTGCAGGTTGGATTGCGGTGGTTCCTCTGGTTATGCGGTTCAAGCGTGGCTAAGGCAAAGGAATTGCTGGTGACTGTCAGTGCCTCCTGGCATATTTCTTTGTTGTGGTACAACACAGTACAGCTCAGCAGAATGTATAGTTGTGCTACTGCCATGGCTAGGCAAGTCACCCTTCATGCAGCATCAAAAAATAGATAAATATCCAGAAATATCTTGTAGCAAAACTTTTAAGTTGGGCTAGGTGGGAGTACGACTGTTGCACTGTACCCCACGCACAATTGATAAAGATCCTTTGCACATATATTAATCCCATTTTGAAGTCAGCTGGTCTGAGGTCTCTTCCAAGAAATCTACCATACTGCATGAGTGTTATCATTTGGAAGCGCTTTTATCCTTGCTGTGCATTTTTTCATGTTCTTATCTCTAAGACCGCGCGTTGATCTATGCTATTCCCCACACCTTTTTGTTAAAGGGGTTGTGAAACGTTTTCTGAAGATTTTGTACTAAATGCGCATCTAGGATCCTGACCCTCCTCCAATCAACAGTATGCATTGTTATGTTGCGTCATGTGGGTCGATTTACAGCGATAAAAAACACGGTTTCGGTTTCACTGTGTGCATTCCCTTCAACTCGTCAGTTGACGTCATGTTAGTCGCCACCAGTCCTCTGAGACTGGTACGCCTTCGAAGGCCACGAGAAAGCAAACCGTGCTACAGCCTTGCTTCCGAATTTTAGAGCAAACGCGAGCTCACTAGACCTTTGCACATAAAAATATCTGATTGAAACATCACCGAATCATGCCGGCCCGCAGTGTCGCATGGTCGTTTCGCAAGCGCAAGAACGCTGTGGTTTCAAATGGGCATCATGAAATGTGCACTCAATATTTCACCGAAATATTTTGGAGTCAGCTTGTTGAATGCGTATTGAAGCAACGAAAATTACAACTGGGCCTCTCCATATTCTCACGACTCCATTAAACTGCACAAGTTCAGCTTCAATCAGCAAGTTTCCACACACCCATGAGCACCAGAAGCTTCATGTATTTGAGAGCCGATAAAACAAGCCATTTTATGCCAAAATCCACAAAGGTTGTTCACAAAATGTGTTAGTCACATACACTACAGCAATAGTTCACGCAATACTGTTTGGCTGCTATGTCATTCAATTCAAGATTGGTGCCAGGCATGATACATTACATAAGGACCGTCCTTGAAGGCACATTTTCCTCTGTCCTCAAATTTTCTGTGGTTTACCTTTTGTTTCTATTATTTTGTTTCACGAGTTTCTTGTGTAAACACAATTCTCTGTTCTGCATTATACAAAAGCTTCTGCTTTCCTCTTTTTTTTGTTCTGTAAATTCACTGAAATTTTCCATACTATTGTACAGAGATGTCATGTATAAGTGCCAGTTTTCTTTCCAGTCACAGAAATATGACTGTTTTTTGTTCGCATGGTTCATAGTGACACGAGCACTTGTTTTGGTTTGTTAACGGGGAATTACCGAATACTGTTCACCAGTTTGCTAACTGTTGTTCCTAGCAAAATAGTGAAAACGAAAGGGCTTGCAATGTATTATGCTAAGCACGTACTCTAGATCGCTAACACCTATGGTTTCGTGTTCTTGAATTTAAGTGTGAGTGTTCAAGCCGTCTTCTCCAAGGACTGCTGCTGCTGCAGGATAAAACTAGAAAAGAACATTTATTAAAGGAAACTATGAGGATATCGAATTAGCAATAATAAGGGTACAGACACAATACTCAATAGTCACGAGGGATTTCAATGCAAAAGTAGGAACAAAACAAAGTGGAGAACAGGCGTTTAGCAACTATGGCGTCGGCCGTAGGGATAACCGTGGGGAAATGCCAGTACAATTTGCCGAAAGAAACGGATTCCAAATAATGAATCCATTTTTTAAGAAGCACAAGAAGAGGAAGTGGGCGTAGAAAAACCTCAACGGGGAAGCAGAAAATGAAATTGACTTCATAATGTGCGAACAACCAGGTATAATTCAAGACATGGAAGTAGGGGGGAGATAAAATGCAGCAATCACGGATTAGTAAGGGCAAACATTGTAGTTAACCTAAAGAAAACAAAAACTAAATTATTTACTAGAAAAAATGCAAATCTAGAGGTAATCAGAGTGAAGAATGAAGAACTTAATGTCGCCCTAAACAGCAGATTTGAGGCCTTAGGCCGAAACAATGAAGGTTTAGAAGAAATAAACCAAACCATAACGAAAACAATCATTGAAGCAGTGATAGAAGTCAGGGGGTAAAGCATCAAAGCAAGTAACAACTAAGTTGTCCCAATCTACCAAAGACTTGATAAAAAAAAAAAGTCACAGTTTCTCCGTAAGGGCGAAGCAATGAATGCGATAGCAACGAAGGGGACCGCAACGCGAAGAGCATGGAGGCAGCTTGAAATTTCCAGCGCGTCCCTGGAGCTCAAAGGAGGCCGCTAAATGAACAAACAGAAGATGGACGTGAACTATCAAGTGAAGCACGCAAATGAACGCACAGATATACACGAACGAGCGCGAATAAGCTGTCACAATGGATACTCTCAGTTTGAACAGCGCTCCTGTTGCAAAGGCGGCCGTTGCGCTCCTCGCGCCATCTCGCTGGTAATGAAGAAACGCTTATAAGCGTCTGCCGTTTCTGAGTCCTGCCAGCGGTAAAAGGTGTGTATATAAGGCTCGCCGTTAGCTCTCTCAAGGAGCTGCTCTTTGTGGCGCAGTGGTTAGCGCCTCGCGCTGCGGAGCGAGAGGTTCCTGGTTCGATTCCGCGCTTCGGAAGCATTTATCTAAATTATTTTTCATTGGGATTTTTATATATATAGACATACTTATACATATACGGTTCATGACGGCGGCGACGGGGACGGCAAAAACCAGCCGAGACTGTCCATATAATTGCTATCGCAATAAAAATGCCAACAAATGAAAGTAACTTCATCAAAAGATAATATAGAATTCGCAGAACTATCAAAAGTGATCAGTAAATACAAGCAAAGAGCTGTAAGAAACTTGAGAGAAATAGAGAAAGGCCCCAGCATTAAATCAGTGCACTTAGGACACAACAAAATGCATGCGATAAAAGATAAACATGGTAACATTATCAACAATTTCATTGAAATAGTTGACTTACCGACGCTAACAGTGTGCAGCACCCCTGGGTCAGGGCCCCCCTTCTGAGAAGGCAATACGCAAGGCACTGGAGGACGTATGCCACCCACATGCTCTGAAGACAACTAAACTTGCTCAACCCAAATGCACGAGGTGATTGACCCGCATTCCAAGACTGGGATTTCCCGGCTGTCGAGGGCCCTCCACCTGACGTTCCATAGAAGTCACAGCCCATGATAGGCAGCCGGCAAGGGCCCTCTAATCTCTGCCCCTCCTTCTTCCCTTAAGCTGACCTCCGCCGTAACATTGAGACTCTTCGGGTACAAAATGCTCAGCTCAGATTCAAAACAGTCCCGTCCTCTCCGCCGTCTGCCTAGGTGGCTTCGGAACCTGTGCAAGTGCCACTGGCACCGACACCTTCTCAGTCTGCAGCACTCTTACCAAATTAAGGACCCACAGCTTCTCCGCCGAATGATACCCCTCAATGACGCGAACCACTCACCAAAATTTAAACGACCAGTCGATGCAACCAAACTCTTGAAGGAGCTGCGATTGCTCCCACTGCAGGTGACGGAACCTGTGCCGGACACCCAAGGCGATCTCCTTTCAATTCAGCGCGACTGCATCCCAGCACATCCTCTAGAGAGTGCCAACACCACAAAGAGAGCAAGCACCCACTAAAGGAGGGGATACATTGAGCACCTCTAACAGACCGCTGCAGTCTTTGCATTGCAAGAAACCGGAGCAGCAGTTAAGCTCTCCGGCTATAACGCTTTCAAGCAAGACTCATCCACCTGTCTCCTAGTCCATAAGGGCTCAGGAGGTTGATCTTGAACTGAACCTGCAGTATTCATACATGATGGCTTCTGTGCTACCTCTGCAGCACATATACTTAATATCTACTGCATTAGCTCCAGAGCTCTAGAGCATCACTTTTTCTAACATCCTTAGCACAGTGCTAGGGATCATGGGTGGTCACCCGCTCATGATAGTGGGCAATTTTAACACCCCCTGTCTTTTGTAGGGCTCTAGCAAGCAAGAACTGCATGGGCATAAGTTGGCAGAACTGCTGGGTATCATTCTCCTGTCCAACACAGTACACCCAACACGCTTAGGAAATTCTCTAACTAGGGACGCCAGCCCTGACCTTACCCTCACGAAACACATCCGACATGCAGATTGGATCAACATCGAGGATAATCTCGGTAGCGACCACTGTATACTCAACGCTGTCATTTACACTTCACTCTTATGTTGCCCCCTAGTGCAAGCCAATCTTCCCGGCCAGAACGCCTTCAGCCAGGCTGTAACTTCTCTCTGGGAACAAGACCACTCCACTTGGGCACACAGACTCGTGCAAACAGAAAAGCAGGTACAGCTTACGGAGCATGCATCGGATTTGGATAACCACCTGATATGCCTCTGGGAAGCTCACCACAGTCTATCTAAACTATGGCAGTGGCAGAAATACAATCGTAAACTTTGCGTTCGCATCTCTTACCTTACCCAGCAAGCAATGCCCAGCTCACCGACACCAACTGGGTAGATAAATGTAGCAAGACAGACGTCGAGCCGCAACACACAGTGGGCCTTTAGGAGTGTGATAGACCTTACACAAACACATGCGGGAACCCAGAAACACCTCACTCACGTGAAACACAACTTCCAAGGAAACACAGTGCAGCTAGTGAATGCTTCACATTCACAATTCCTTAATCAGGGTGGAGAACAGCGAGAGCAGGATTATTCGTGTGAAGGCTGCGATAATCCGGCACTGTATCAGCCTTTCCAGCTTCATGACCTTCACGCGGCTCTTGCCACAATGCACAGGAGTACGGGGGGGGGGGTCAAACTACAGTGTAGACCGCTTATAACGTAAGTCACGGGAGTCGGAAAATTCGCGCTATAAGCGGTACCTACGCGTTATAACCAAAGCACACTTTTTTCGGCCTTTGCCTATGCCATAAGGGCGGCCCACCTTTTAAAAGCACTTCATTGCACTTCTCACTCGCAGACACCTTCAGCACAATCACAACACAGCATGTAAACCAACCAAGTTCTCCATCAGCAGAAGCATGCTGTTATTTTTGTCTGGCGATGCTTGTGAACAGCGCTTTGAACAATTTCATCCTCCACAAAGCTTAAGCACTGAAGCGATTTCTCGCTCAAACTGTTCTTCATGCAGTATGCTTTCACTTTCGTGAAGTATTCCAACGCGTCTCAGCACGAAAAATCTGGTTCTGGCGTCGAGTCGACATCGTCCTCGCCATCCGAGTCATCGTCGATTGCAACCTCTGCACTACCACGCAATCCGTGCTTGCTTCCTCGCAGACAGCAAGCTCCGACTCCCCGGCAACTTCCCGGAATCATCTGAACAGCGGTGCATCCACATCTTCATATTTTGACGTACGTATTCTCTTCCGTGACAGGAAGACGAATCTTGCTGCAGTTGCTGCCGCAAGTTGTCCTTGTTCTTATAGATAGTCAACATGGTAGTGTCCGAAATGCCGTATTTAGCCGCCACCGACGCCTTCTTCAGTCCATTCTCTATGACCCTCATAACGCATTCCTTGGTCTCCAGCGATAAGGCGCGGCGTTTTTTCACACCGCTTGAAGATGCCGCCGACGCCATGGCGATAAGAGCTCGACAGCACATGTGCTCAGGGCACTCAGACGACACGGTGAAGTGCACACAACAAATGCAACAAGGCAAAAGAATGAGATCGAAAAAGAAAAAAAGAGCACGCTACTGCTTCTGTCCCACACTCCGTGCAGCACGCACCTGGATTGGATGCTGCCATGGTGACTAAACATGCTCCCTCCTTCTTCCAAGGTCTCCCTCCCTATCGTTCCCTCCCTTCTCCTCCACTTTGCCTTTTCACAGCTGGTCTCCACGCGTGCACCTTTGCTCCCACTCCCAATGTGCCGGTGTGCCGGGAAACCGTGCTCCGTTCACCAATTTCATGGTCGCACGCTTAAAAAATCCGCGCTATAACCGGTATTCCCCTTTGTGCGCCTACACAATAAATGGGCCATCGAGTTCTATGGACGACATATCGGTGGTAAAAAAAAATCACGTTATAACCGGTCCCACGCTAAAAGTGGTTACGTTATAAGTGGTCTGCACTGTATTGGCAAACCTTCCTGATCGGGCATACAAAACACTACTCGAATACATCAATGCCATTTGGACCGGCGACACTGCGTTGCCACCCAAATGAAAGATCATTAGTAACCTTTATCCTGAAGGCAGGGAAACCAGTGAACAAAGACAACCTCCAACCCATCTCCCTCACCTCATGCGTAGGGAAATTCTTGGGAATGAGGGTCTGTGACCGCTCTCTGAATATCTTAAGGATGAGAACACCTTTGCTTACACATTGTTTGGTTTTCAACCCCATCAGTCACGCAAGACATCCCTTTACAGCTTCAGCACAAAATCCTCGAACCCACTTACAGAACATTCACACAACAAAAAATAGGCTTCACACCCGATCTGAAGGGTGTATTTGGCACTGTCAAGCACAGCCTCATACTCAAGCATCTAAATGATACCAACTGTGGTCGCTGTACATTCAACTATATTGCAACGAAGCTCTGCAGTGGGGAATGAAGCAGGCGTAACTGACGAAGACAACGCTCGCTGATAGTCTTGCGCTTGGGCTCCATCTTGTATGCCCACCTTTGGCTTGTTGTACATAGCCTGTAAATATATTGCCAAGCGTCTTTTCTCTCGTAACATTTTGGTGGAGGTGCTTGGTACAGTTCTTAACACTTTCTTTCTTAACAGTTCTTTACAGACTGCATAACCTTTACTGAGTGTGACCCATTTGAGATGGGAATGCGGGGCACACCACAAGGCACTGTGCTGCCCCTGCATCTTTTAACATTGCCGTGCTGCATCTCCCAACACAGCTGGCTGGTGATGACGGTGTTCAGTACGCGCTGTATGCCGACGGCATCACCATCTTGGCCACTACAGGCGACTTATAGGAAAGATGGAGGAATGGCTAGCTGCAAGCAGCGGCGAACAAAGTAGACCACGTACTGCGGCCTCCAGTGCACCCCTAGCAAAATTTCTAATAGAAAAACTAATATCCTATGAGGTTATTGACACCAGTACAATTTATTAGACTAATAGCTTGTGCTAGATTAATAGGAAAACATAATACGATTGTTCCAATAACCTGAACGTACCAGGCTAATATACGCTCTAAAATTTTAACTCCCTTAAGGGTGTAAATGACCTATCCAATGGGCACGGAGTAAGCTCATGGATGACACCCTTTTTTTGTGAGAGCAAAAATGGAGGATGTGCTCTGCAATCATACTGAGTTACGCAGCATTTGATTTCATCAGCATTTATCATTACACATTACATACAGTCAAGACACCGCAGGAACATCACACATGCAAACACACACGCGACCATTTCAAACTAATACACATCATAAAACTTTACATTATTTCACACATGTACACAGCCAGTCCCATATATTGTAGGCACTGATTCGGACTTCTGTACAAATACCATCATCAGTCATCGTCTCAAGTGTCTTCTTCGTGGGTGCCATCTTGGTTTTCACGGAATAAAGTGTTCCCTGAACCGTGGTATTTCAAGTGGTGGAAGCGCTTTAAGATCCCTTCACCCTCTCGCCTTTTCAACATCTCTCCTGGAGCTACGTTCAGAATGCCACTTACGCCAGCAGCCCACGATGTCGCAAGACGAGCCCAAAGCGTCCTCCCGCTCGGCCCAAGCCCCAACCGCCCCTCCTACCAGCACTGCCAACAACCGTCACCGCGATCCGGAAATCTTCTCCGGCCTGCCTGGTGAGGACGTCGAAGACTGGCTTGACAACTATGACCGGGTGAGCGCATACAACAACTGGAATGAGCCGTCGAAACTAACCAACGTGCCGTTCTATGTGTCAAGTAGCCAAGACATGGTTCCTAAATCATGAGAGCGACTTCCATGACTGGCCTTCTTTCAAGGAACAGCTACAGCGGATTTTTGGCACACCCACGGTTCGCTCGGAGGTCGCGAAAAAAAAGCTGTCTGAGCGCGTCCAACATTACGGCGAGTCGTACACCTCGTATATTGAGGACATTCTTGCGCTTTGCCGCCGTGTCGACAACGCCATGCCCGAAAGTGACCGCGTGCGACATCTCCTTAAAGGTTCCATGACACCAAAATTTCAAACGCGAGATGCTTGCGTTAATTGGTTTTCCTGCATACGAAGGCAATCTTGACCAAGTATTAGCGGCGAACGTCGCCTCTAAGTAATTTTAATATGATTTCAAAGTAAGCGGGAATGCTCATCCAAGCTTGCAGCACCTCGCGACATCGCCACTAGTGTGATGCAGTTAGTGGGCCATCTGTGACGTTTCACTTTTGTAAGTTGATATCGTGACGTCACAGAGAGACACGGGCACGCCGTGCTATGGCCTCCGAGCGTGGCCTCCAAGATCGGCTCTCGCAGCCGATCGCGGAGGCCACGCCAAAAGCTGTATTTTTCTGCTTCCGCTCCGCGTTGGTCGCTCAAGCGTACATTCTACACACGCTATGATGCAAAGCAAGTGTGGCGAGGTGGTCTGGTGCTCGCGCTCTCCGCAACGTCACCGAATCTTGAGCTCAAGTGATCAGTGCATGCGCTCACTTCCGACAGCCACCGCGCTAGCCCCGCGGTGCTAGTTTCTTGCAGTTCTTGGCGCGCGTTTCGAAGCTTCATTAAAACTGAACAAAACTAACGATGCTGTGACTAATTAAACTTCACGCTGGAGAATTTGCCACTCCATGCCGTGATTACAAGACACTGTTCTACTCATTAGAACATAAAAGTCTCCAACAAAAAAATAGCTGTCCTGGGCCCTTTAAAGGCATAGGGCCTACTGCTTTCAATGCCCTCACTGCGCAGAACACGTCGACGGTGTCGGAAGTCATCTCCGTGTGTCAACGCCTCGATGCCCTGCAGTCTGTTCGCTTGCAATCGGACTTTTCAGACAACCCCTTGGCAAACAGCATGGAGCTCCAATCCATCATACGAGCAATAATCCGTGACGAATTGCAAGCCTACGGCTCGCCACCTTGCAACAGTGCTCACGTCCAACCCGTGTATACCGACTTGCGCGGCATTATTAAAGAAGAGTTGTCATCCCTTCACAGCCCCCACCATTCTAGCGCCTCTCTTTGTGCACAACCGGCCTCGTACACACAGGTTACTGCAATGCCTCCTGCACCATCTTCAAGTCCAGCTCCTATGCCTGTTCACGACCACCTGGCACCCTTATCCGCCCGAGCACCGAATCCACCTTACTATTCCGCCTGGTGTTCCTCGCAGCCCACATGTTATTACTGTGGCTTTCGAGGCCACATCTCCCGGTTTTGCCGTCGCCGTCAGCAAGACGAACGTTGTGGCTCATCGCCTTTGAACGCGATGAGCCACCACCTCGCTTTTACAACCGTTCTGTCGACAATGCTGCACCTCGCCGATCTCCATCTCCGCCCGACTTCTCCAACAACCGTGCCTCGAGACGCCGCTCCCCATCACCACTCCGGCGCTCTGTTTCTCCACTCCGGCCTGTGTCGCAACTCCCTGTGCAATGATCGGAAAACTAACCAATGCAGTTTTTGGAGGGAAAGCTGCATCGCCGCAATATGTTTCAAGTCCTCCTGAACGCCCGTCGAACATGTTATTGGTGTCTGTGGAAGGTGTGCAGTTATTGGCTTTGGTAGGCACGGGTGCTTCTATTTCTGTTATGCGTGCAGACCTGTGTACTCGTTTGCGAAAAGTGAAGATGCCTTATATGGGATCGTCATTTATTGGAGCTAACGGAGCAAGCATTCGACCTTCCGCCCAATGCACAGCGCATCTTCATTGATGGTATCCGTCATCACATAACGTTCGCAGTTTTATTTCCGTACGCTCATGAACTCATTTTGGGCTGGGACTTCCTCTCGTCAGCGTCCGCTCCTGTCGCCAGCGTGTAGTCCATATCACAGAGACCGATCATTGCAACGGAGGTATCGACGAGCAACGATTGCGTTTTTTTACAGCTGCAGATTCGGTAATTCCTCCCGGCCAAGAACAGCTCATCACACTGTCTTCTACAAACATTTTGAATGGCGACGTGTTTATTACTCCTTACGGTCGCTGTCTTGCCCGTGGAATTGCCTTCGTTTCCAGCCTTGTACGCTTCCAGGAAAACTCTGCAGCAATCATTGGTTTGAATACGACCACTGAGACCATGCTCCTACCTCATGGATCAGTAGGGGTGCTTCAGTAGGGGTGCTTAGATCAAGTCAGTAGGGGTGCTTAGATCGTCCTTTGCAATAAGAAAGTTGTAAACGTCTTCTGCTATGCCTTTTAGCAGATGTCCAACTTTGTCTTCGTCGGACATATCTGCGTTTACGATTCCATAAAGTTTTAAAATCTCTTCGATGTACATCATACATCACCAGGTAACTGAGCACGGCGCGATAGCGTTTGTTCCGCCCTCTTTCTTTTAGAACAGGAATCTCCAAAGCAGGTTCTGAATTCCTCAACAAACGTTTCCCATGTGGTCAGCATACGTTCATGATTGTCAAACCAAAGTAGAGCGGTACCGGCGAGAAAAATGCCACATTAATGAGTTTAGCGGATGTATTCCAGTTGTGGTAACGGCTTACTCTTTCGTTGTGCCTTAGCCAGTCGTCAACATCTTCATCTGGTTTGCCAGAAAATATCCGTGGTTCCAGTGCCCAGTAGATAGGTTACGGCCTTGGTCTGCGAATTCGTTGCTCCACGTCGATAGCGATGGTCAATGCTGCGTCACGGCTCGTCGGATCCCCTGTTCCGTTGTCGGTCATGCTTGTTGGTTCTGGTGGTAGTCCGGCAAGTCGCCTGCTTCTTCGAACTTTTGCGGCGGGATGGTCCAGGGCGTTGAGTACCCAGCACTTCCACCAAAGCTGTTACGGATGTGACGATGGATTTATTTACAAAGCGAATGGTGAGAGCAGATGAGCAAAGACATGGGCGATCAGAAACTGCCGATCCCTCAAACACCTCGCGCGCTAACTTCTTTGTCGTCCTTCACGCTCCTCCAGCGCTACGTTGTTACAATATGTATTACCCCAAGCGATTACTCCATAGTTGATATGAGAATGGATAAATGAAAAGTAAAGTGAAAGCAATGCAGGAGGTGAAAAATACTGGCGTACCTTGATGAGCGCACGGATACCAAAGGCCGACTTCTTTTTAATTTGATTGATGTGAAGATGAAACTTCAGATGGTTGTCCAATGTCACACTTAAAAATGCCGCAGAGTCATTCATGGGAATAAGATGGATTTCCTAATGATAAGGAAGGAAAATCAATTAAGGGCTTTTAATCTGGATCGAAAACCAAAAATTTAGTTTTAGATGGATTAATAAGTAGTTCGTTACTGTTACACCATTTAATTAGGTGATGAAGTGACATATTTAGCTTATTTAGTAATGAATGCATACATTTATCAGCTACAGATATGGTTGTATCATCAGCATACAATAAATAGTGGCATAAATCAGTGACGTCCGGCAAATCATTAATATAAAGCGAAAAAAGCAGTGGCCCCAAAATTGAACCCTGTGGCACACCTTGGTTAGTTATTTTAGGAGGAGAAAATATTTCACGAGCGTACACCACAAACTCTCGGTCGCTTAAATAATGCTTTAAATACATTAGAGCAGCACCAGTGATCCCATATGCTTCTAGTTTACGATACAGAATGGTGTGATTAATGGTGTCAAAAGCTTTAGTAAGGTCTAGGAAGATGGAACTGACGAATTCACTCCTATCAAGACTGTTCTTAATGAAATCTGTTAGACGAAGTGAGGCTAACTTGGCAGAACTTTCTGCCCGAAAACCAAACTGGCAGGATTTCATTATGTGGAACTTATCTAAGTACTTTGTTAGTCTGGACACAAATAACTTTTCAATTATTTTACTTAGGGAGGGAAGGATTGAAATGGGATGGTAATTTGACAGCAGCTCTTTGTTACCTTTCTTGATAACCGGGATAACCTTAGCACGTTTTGATACTTGCGGAAATTTGCCAGTTTTGAAGATTAAATTAATTATTGCACTTAGGGGTTCGCAAACAATGTCAGCAACCAGTTTTAAATGGCGCATTGAAATACCATCCAATCCAGGGCTCGTGTTGCGAGCGTTGCAGATAGTAGATGCCACCTCACTTGGCGTAACCAGAAAAAGATAAAATGAATGGCAGAGGCGACTTATTTTAGGTTGAAAAGTTGACGGCTGACTGCTCTGAGATAATGCAAAATGATAGGAAAATGCGCCAGCAGTCTCAGCAGGCTGGCTAAAAGTAATGCTCTTGTGTTTAATTGTAGAGATAATTGTTGGTGACTTATGGTTAAAAAAAATCATTCAGCAATTGCCATTGCTTTTTAGGGTTACCTTTATTCCTCACAAATTCTGTTTTGTAGTGTCGCCTTTTCACTTCCCGGAGAGTGCTACTGAGAATCTTACAATACTTCTTGTACCTATTAAGCAGAGAACTATTGAATGGCTGTCTTTTGGTTTTCTTATACAAATTATCTTTTTTCCTCAAGCTCTTTAGTAAACCATCGTTCATCCAAGGGTTTTTCGGATATTTGAATTTATTTTTACAGCGCACAATTCTAGAGGCAGTAGAAACTGCCTTCGTGAATGCATCACAAAAAAACTGAAAAGCCTCCGTAGGCTCATGAATTGAATTGTGAGGAGACCAGTCAGTGGAGCTAATTGCTGAAAGGAATTCATCTGTATCGAACATTGCGGTGAAGTATGATGTGCCAACATTAGTGAAATGAGCATCGAAAACTGCAAAAATCGAAGTGATCCATGAGGTCAGTGTTAATAACGCCTGCAGTAATTGGTAGGTTGATGTTAGTTAGAACATGATCGATAAGAGAATCAGAGCATCCATCAGAGCATCGTGTTGGTGATGTGATGAGACATTCAAGACTATACCCACTAAAGCAGTCAGTGTAAGCTGTGGACACTCTAGAATTAACATCCAGGAGATTAATGTTTATGTCACCAACTATGATCACACTCTTATTTTCGGATAACAGCTTGTTAAGCACGTTATTTAGAGTGAGAAGGAAGTCAGATACGTTGGAGGTGGGTAATCTGTAAACACAGCCAAGGACAAGGCCTTTAGAATTGGAAGTCTGGAGGGGATCATTAGTCTCCACCCACATCGTTTCACAGCAATCGATTTGGAAGTTTAAATCATTCCTTCGAGTATAACTGATATAGGAGGATACAAATATAGCAGCACCACCGTGCCTATTGTTTAAATGGTGACAATATTCGGGAGTGTAAGAAACGAAGCCATGCATGTTACAGTCATCGCTAGAAAGCCATGTTTCAGATATACAAATGAAAGAAAAAGCATGATCAAGGGAAGATAGGAAGTCTTTCAAGCCTTGTTGATTCCTTCTTAAACTTTGGGCATTGAAATCCACCAAAGAATGACAGTTGGAATTCAGTAATGGATGAATTTCACACGGATGCAGGAGAGATATAGCAATGAAGACGCACAACAGCATGTGTCCCGAATAATCAGTCCAACAAGGCCCTTATGTGAATATGCGCAGATCAGACTCAGCTACGATTCGGAACACCCTACTATCACTGGTTTTTCGAGCTTTGATTTGACAGTTCTCAGTCCAAAGATACTGCCACTTCTTTGCTTTCTTCAAAGCAAGCGCATTTGCAAACAGCATTTTGTTGCTGATTGTAAGGTGGTCGTTCTTATACACTGCCGTGTCGTTAGTTCCAGAAAAACCAAGGTGGCTCGCACGAAGGCGCGCCTTTTGGGCTTTCCTTACAAATTCATTCTTCTTGTCCCTTGAGACAAAGCGAGCAATTAAATTTTGCTCAGATGATTTGGACGGCACACGAGCAGTCTCAGTGTCAGACTCGGATACAGGACATTTGATGACATCAGCCATACGCTTCAAAATGGCACGGCAATCCTCGCCTTTTGTAAGGGCGACACCTTTCACTTCAACATTGGTTAGTCTTGAGTACTGCTTAAGATCAGCTACACGTTTTTCAAGCATTTCGTTTCGTACCAATAACGCCTTGTTCAGTGCCATGAGTTCGTCCTGCTGGGCTCTGAATTTCTCGGACTGGCTGTTCAAGAAGTCAATGCTTTTACTGAGTGAGGCATTATGAGATAGACCGAAGTCAGTTAATCTCAGTTTGATTTTAGAGCCGATTTCTAAGATCAGGGAGTCCATTTTTGCATTGAAATGTTGTTCAAATTGTTCAATTTTTTTTAGCAAGTTCATTGCACGAAGGCGGCATGACGTAGCACAGATGTGGACATGCAAGGCAGAAATGAGCAATAAATTGGCAGCAGTTGCGGCTAATGTAGCTTGAATCAAGCAAAGAAGAAGGTACAGGTGACAAACCTGAAATTAAAAGCACACAGTCTTAGGTGATGCACGCCAGCTGCAACAGCTACTGCCAAATGGTTCGGGACGGTGCTGAAGGCGCCCTTGCATGCTTTGCCAGGTAGATAACAGCTGTAGTGCGCTGCAGTCGCATCCGTGGATCGATGAGTCAGCAGCATGTGTTCACAGCAGGTCACGTCCGTAGGTCAGCAGCAGGTGATCCAATGAGCCGCGTAACTACTGTGCCTGAAAGTACAAGCACACAGTCTTAGGTGATGCATGCCAACCGCAACAGCTACTGCCAAATGGTCTTTAGCAGAACATTCCTCCATAATTTGATATGGCATTAGAAAATTATTCAAGAAATATACGATTCGATTCACACTTGAACATAAATATTCGAATTCACTTCACACTCAAAATTTTGCTATTCGCACAGCTCTGTAATAAAGTAAACATTACTCCATCGTGACTTAGTCTTTCGAGGTTCTTATCGCTTATGCAACAGCATCTGCTTCACGTTATATATGTTGTTCAAGACACAAGTTTTCCACAGCATGCAGTGGCTTTTTTTGAGGCTCCAAAAAGGCATGGCAGCTGAAATGCAAGCATTTTAGCACACACACATGCTCTTGTACATCGCCCTGAAGAAAGCCTTGTTGTCAATGCAATGATCCATGGTATCAACGTTCAAGCCACTAACATCGCGTTGCAGTATTTCTACGTACGGAATGCAGAGCAGCTTGCACTCGAAACATAAGCAGTATAATTACCTTCAAATGGGCCACATCGTCATCACAGAGGAAAGCAGTGAAGATTGCACAGTGGATCCAAAATCTGTGTTGTCATGGGTGAAAACAGTTGTCATGTGGGGACTTGAAGTCATAAATTCTTCCCAGGGTGAGAATGCTGAACACAATCAGCATAAATTAAGAAGACGATTTTCCCTCGATTATACACTTAAAAAAACATTGCAAATGCATAGCACACGTTGCGTGCGCATGCAGCTCGTACAACCAGTGGCCATAGCAGCTACTATGGCTTGACTTGTTTTGGCTCGCCCAATGTACTATCACATGTGCCCGGAAAAACTTCACGTTGTTTTTCAACTCTGCTTTTCGACATTTTTGCCTAGATCACTCGGCTTTCAAATGTATCATTTACGCAAGGTATGCACCTCTATTTTTATTTTATTTTTGTATATATGTTTATTAGTTTACTGCTTTATGTATCTGTTTCGAGCGTGTCGAGATTGAAACTAATGATGGTCGCCAAGGAGTGGTTGGGCTGGTCGAGCTCGCTCGTGTGAGGAGGCTGAGGAACACTCGGGCACGTGTATTGCCCAAGTGTTCTGCTGTCTTTCTTTTCTCCAGTACTTTTTATTGTAATGAGGTGCGTCTGAGAACGTTCAGCACAGGCACCTCGTTTTGTTTGAAACAAGGACGAACGCAGTCCACTTGATCCCACGCTTTCCATCCTTTCAATCAAGCTTTTGTTGAAGCACCATGCGCAAACCACACTGTCATAGATCTTTTCGAGAAAGCCTGCGTCAGGCTTGGTTCTCATACTGCACAGCAGTTGTGAGCTCTTTCTCTGAACATTTAATATTACGGGCCCATTTCTCGCTGCCTGTGACACCACTTCTGGCTTTCAACATGGAAGGCTCCTGCGAACATCACCTAGACTCAATTGCCTTAGTAGACAGATAAAAAACACATACTTTAGCTTTTCAGACGGCAGACACGAAACATCCAATTGGCAGGGAACATGTCCATCGCAAGCACAAGCAAGGCACCTGTTACCACAGCAGTGGACAAAATTGGCATCGCATTTCATGCACCCCTCGTGCATGGCACAGACGCGGTGCCCGTCACACTACCCCCACCAACCACCATATCAATGCTATGAAATCCGGCTCTTGCATTACGCGTTAAGCACCACAAAGTGCACGTTAGCGCAATAAACATGTGAACAGTGCGGGCCATTTCTTACAGTACAGAGGCCTTATAGTGGTGTCACACGGGCGTTTCGAAGGCCTTCGAACCCATCGACTCAAAGGTTTGAGCTGCTACACGGGCGGTTTCGATGTCCGTCGAGTCGATAGTCTATCGAGTCAACGGAGCACCCCACAACTCCTTGGAGACTTCAAAGGCCGTTGAAGGACGGAAGCGGAAGCGGCGCAAACTCCGAGACTTGGCAAACCAGCACCTCCCGCGCGCGTTAGGTTCTGAGGCCATGGCCCTATTTATGTCGTTGTGTCAATAAGTAGAATCCTACACCTGTGAAAAATATCGTAAACGTGCCGAGAGGCCAACACTCTCACTTTATTGTATTAGTTCTAGAAGGAATACGCCGTCACTTGTATAAAAAACAAATGCCATGCAGCTGGTGGGAAACACCGCGTGTCGCGCCATCTGGTATGTACAAATCAAACCAATTTCTGGGGCTCACACTAGGCACTTAGGCTTAGCAGTGTAAAAATCGGCAAGTTTTCTGCATAACGACTGCAAAACGTCGCGCATACTTTGTCCCTTTTGGTACGTGAGATTAAGAGAAGGCCCAATTTAAAGTTTGTTTCTTGCCCTCGGTGCTAATAGCAAGCAACTAGTGTGAATTAGAATTGGAGCGGGTGCCTTGGTTGCCGCCATGTTGTTGCAAAATCACTCGGCGACTCAACGGCCGTTGAAAACTGCCATGTAGCAGCGCCAGAATGCATTTTGAGTCTATAGAGTTGTGGGCTTTTCGAAGGTCATCGACTCGAAGGCCTTCCACTGTGCCCGTGTGGCACAGGTATTATACCCCTGTCACACGGGCACTTTCAAGGTTTTTTGAACTAAGCAGAATTTTGACTTGGGCTAGTTGGTTCATACTCTTCATACGCTGCAATTTGAAGGGTTTTTGAACTAAAGCTTCTTTACTTGAAAGGAGCGGATGCACGGAGGGAGGATTAGTTGGAAGGAGCTTCAAGCTGAGTGAGTGCGTTTTGCAGCGTAAGCTGTTATGAGATCACAACAGCTGTTTTGGTGCCGTAGTTCCGTCACCGCCAGTGTGCGCAACCACTATTGCGCACATTTTAGAAAAAAATACCAGGGCCGAGGAGGAATCGAACCCACGTCCTCTGCGTGGCAGTAGAGCATTCTACCACTCAGCGACGCCTGTGTTTGAAAAATCATTGCTAAAAGACCTAAACAGGTATAAAGACTGCCGAGGAATTGCATCAACAAATGTAATGTTACGGGGCAGAACAGTAATACGCCACTGCACATGCGTTATGCATGCGGAAAGTGCATTGCATGACGAGTGCGAGGAATAATTTGAAAGAACACAGGGGTGCATGCTTTGCAGCTCTGCATCCATTACAGAGGCATCATCAACATCACCATTATGAAACGATCGTTAACTTTTCCATCATCATTATTACGAAAAGCTGCCTCACGAAGCAGTTTTGTCGCGTTGTGCCATGCGTCACGCGACAGGCGATGTGCGCAGCCCCGACAGCAACCTGGCTTGGCTCTTGGATATATCTCATGGCACCTCCTCGCAAGGTGCAGACCACTGCTGAAGAAGTGAATCACAGATCTACGCACGCGGCTGCAGCAAGGCAACGTCAGGCACAACAGACCACTGCGCAGAGGGAAGCCCAAACGGCAGAGTTATTGCGCAGGGGATACCTGCCACCTATACTTGCACTAGTTTTCCCAAGCATTTACAATGGCCTCTGAGAAGGTCACTCCTCCAGCTTATGCTGTCATTGTCCCACGATTCCATTCGGGCCTGGCTCTTTTAGGGGCGAAGCTCCTTAGGGCGTGGGTCTGTACATCCCATGGTGTTCGTTGGTGATGTACGTAGCCACCTCTACTTTTATGAAAAAAAAAATTCCGAAAGTTGTGTCCTCTGCCTGGATTCGAACACAGGCTCTCGGCGTGGCAGTCGAGCGTTCTACCACTGAGCTACGCCTGTGGTTGAAAAATTATCGCTAAAAGACCTAAACAGGTATAATGTCTCCCGCGGAATCGCATTAACAAACGTAATGTTACGTTGAAAAATAGTAATACACCGCTACACGACGCGAAAATGGATTGTATAACGAGGTCGAGGCATCATTTGAAAGAACACAGAGCTGCGTGCTTTGTAGCTTTGAACCCATTACGGAGGCACTGGTAATTATGGCGTAGTGGGTACTTCCCTACTTGGCAAAATGATAGGTTATGGCGCAGGAGATACCTACCACTTCTACTTGCACTAGTTTCCTCAAGCGTTTAAAGTGGCCTCTAAGAAAGTAGCTCCTCCTGCTTACGCTGTCACTGTCCTGCAGTTCCGCGCAGGCCTGGCTCTAGCACAGCATATCCCCCTTAAACGCGAGATCCCAGCGTACGAATACAGTGTTTCTCATGCCTTTACATGATGATCGACTGGGCGATTTACGCGAAAGATTCACGGTTTACCGATGATTCCCTCCGGAGCTTCGCCCACTCATCATCATTCACCCCGTGGATATGCTGTGATTTTTTTTCCCTTAAGACTCTAGGGGACTACCCTCGTTTGCAGGTGGTAGATGGCAGAGAAAAAAATGCTTTACCTTTGAGCCAGTACAATAGGCTCTTGTTTAATAAAAAACACATTTCATGGTATCTGAGTAGTTATAAACCCTAAAAGCTCCACTGATAGATACAGTCTGTCATATGTCGCCAGATAATTGCACAACTTGAGGGCAGGTGCACTGAAGCAGCAGCTTTGTGGTCAGCTGCTTGGGTAGTGTTGGTGGCGTCTGGCTAGCTGTGCCTGGGTTTAAAGATTTTGTCTGCTGCAGGCCGAGGTGTCCCTGTCGCATCTTTTTTGCATCAGCGCGACACATTTTTGTACTGTCACACATTCGAGAACATGCGTCTACCTGTGCATTTCCAGCTGTTAAGCAAACATGTGTTTTGTTCATTGTTGATCTGCCGCAACACTGCTGGCCAAGAGCACTATAAGTCGTCTGATTATGTGCCGTGAAAGTGTACAACATTTTATTTTTGTTGTTGTTGCCCCTCCTGCTAGGGCCTAAGTATAGGCCTGCAGAACCTGTAAATAAATAATAAATAAAATAAAATCAGCTAAGTACAGAACATTGTTTTCAGCATAACATGATATCAAAGAGCATTTTTTTCTTCGGAAGATCCAGCACATGGCGCCGAAATAGGAACCTTGATGAATGTTTGTTCCTCACACGTTCGGTACCTTCTCGTGCCTTTGGAGATGACGTGATTGAAAAGCAGTCAAGAACGGCAACACAGATGGAAGCAAAGCACGCATAGCTGGCAAAAAACAGTGCACACAGCGGCGCACTGCTACTAGTACATCCATGTTTGGCGAATCAATCCTTTACGTTTAAATGTTCGCTTTGCTTTCATCATCATCATCATCAGCCTGTTTAGGTCCACTGCAGGACGAAGGCCTCTCCTAACTATTTCCAATCCACCCTATCCTGAGCGAGTTGGTTCCACTTTATGCACGAAAACTTTTTAATTTCGTCGCTCCATCTAGCCTTTTGCCTGCCTCTGTTGCGTTTTCCCTCTCTTGGCATCCATTCCATCGCTCTTACTGTCCATCTGTTATCCTTCCTCCTCATGACATGTCCTGCCCAGGTCCACTTCTTTCTTTTAATTGATATAATAATATTGGCTACTCCTGTCTGTTCTCTGATCCATTCTGCTCGTTTTTTTATCTCTTAGCATTAACCCTATCATTTTTCTTTCCATTGCACGTTGCGCGCTCCTTAGTTTCATCTCTAGTTTTTTTCGTTATCCTCCACGTTTCTGCACCGTACATTAGTACTGGAAGAATGCAGTGATTGAATACTTTTCGCTTTAGTGAGAGCGGTAAGTTTCCAGTCATGATTTCGTAATTCCTTCCGAATGCGCTCCAGCCCATCCTTATTCTACGGAGAATTTCTTTTTCATGGTTAGGAGTTCCTGTTATTAACTGTCCCAGATATACGTATTCGTTTACACATTGTAAGGGTTCATTGTCGATTTTAAATTCCTGTTCCTTAGCTAGGCTATTGAGCATAACTTTGGTCTTTTGACTATTCATTTTTAACCCAATTTTAATACTTTCCCTGTAGAGGTCATCAATCATGTTTTGTAGTTCGTCTCCGTCATTGCTCAAGAGTACAATGTCGTCTGCAAATCTTAAATTGCTGAGATATTCTCCGTCTATTCGAATTCCCTTGTCTTCCCAGTCTAGATGTTTAAAGATTTCCTCTAAACATGCAGTGAATAGCATCGGGGATATCGTATCTCCCTGTCTCACACCTCTCCCGATCGGGATTTCTCTGCTTCTCTCATGTAGGAGTAGTGTGGCTGTGCAATCTTTGTATATGTTGTTTATGGTTTTCACTTATACGCCAGGTACCCCTTGTCGTCATAGAGCTTCTAGAACTGCTTGTATTTCTATGGAGTCAAATGCTTTCTCGTAGACGATAAACGCCATATAAAGAGGTTTGTTATATTCCGCGTACTTCTCAATTACTAGGTTGATAGCGTGGCTGTGGTCCATTGTCGAGTAACCTTGCCTAAAACCAGCTTGTTCTCTCGGTTGGTTAAAGTCGAGGGTTTCTCTTATCCTCGTAGAAATTACTTTTGTAAATAGCTTGTATATTACTGGGAGTAGGCTAATTGGTGTGTAATTCTTTAACTCCTTTATGTCACCTTTCTTGTGGATAAGGATCAGATTAGCATTCTTCCAACTGCGCGGTACACTACATGTCTTGACACATTTCGTGAAGAGCGATGCAAGTTTTTCAAGTAAAATATCTCCTCCGTCTTTGATGAAGTCGGCTGTTATACCATCTTCACCAGCTGCTTTACCGCAGGACATGCCTTTGGCAGCTTTTTTGACTTCGTCAGCGGTTATACATAGAATTTCAATGTCTTCCTCTGATTCTATTTCTAATAAGGTTGTATGGTATGGTTGAGAACTGTACAGTTCCGAGTAGAAATCTTCTGCTACCTTTACTATTTCGTTGAAACTGTTGATAACGTTACCTTGTTTATCTTTTAGCGCATGCATTTTGTTTTGTCCTAAGTGCAGTTTCTTTTTGACCGATTCAATGCTGGTGCCTTTTTTTGCTGCTTTCTCTATTTCTCTCGTGTTAAAGTTTCTTACATCTCTTTGCCTGTCTTTACTGATCAACTTTGTAAGTTCTGCGAATTCAATCTTATCTTTTGGCGAAGTTACTTTCATTTGTTGGCGTTTTTTTATTAAGTCCTTGGTAGATTGGGACAACTTACTTGTTGTTTGCTTTGCTGTTTTACCCCCGAGTTCTATCGCTGTTTCAAGGATTGTTTTCGTTATGGTTTTGTTTATTTCTTCTACATCGTCACTGTTTTCGCCTAAGGCCTCGAACTTGTTGCTTAGGGCGACGTTAATTTCTTCGTTCTGATTACCTCTAGATTGCATTTTTTTCTAGTAAATAATTTAGTTCTTGTTTTCTTTAGGTTAAGTACAATCTTTGCCCTTACTAATCTGTGATCGCTGCATTTTATCTTCCCCACTACTTCTATGTCTTGAATTATACCTGGTTGTTCGCACATTATGAAGTCGATTTCATTCTTTGTTTCCCCGTTAGGGCTTTTCCACGTCCACTTCCCATTCTTGTGTTTCTTGAAAAACGTGTTCATTATTCGGAGTCGGTTTCTTTCGGCAAATTGTACTAGTATTTCCCCACGGTTATTCCTACGGCCGACGCCATAGTTGCCAATTGCCTGCTCTCCAGTTTGTTTTGGCCCTACTTTTGCGTTGAAATCCCCCATGACTACTGTGTATTGTGTCCGTACCTTCGTTATTGCTAATTCGATATCCTCGTAGAACTGCTCCACTTGTTCGTCGTCGTAGCTTGTTGTTGGCACATATCCCTGGACAGTGCCTCCTCTATTTTTTTCAGTGCCTGGGCGATGGAGTGCGGAGCAATGGGAATCGGCCGTCGGCGTTAGTACGGCTTTCGGCCGCCACGCGCCGCCACCAGAGTAGAGTTACCGTCACGCTGTCGCACACGGAAACGCAGGCCGCGGCTGCATTCGCAGCTGTTATATTTTTGAGTTTTCGGATGTATTTCACATTGTTTGAAGTATAATCAACACTTCTGTAAACGGAGATAGTGACACTTGTCGCTCATGGAAAGAATCCTTTTTTGTGAGCCGTTCGCGGCTAGTTGGCGGCGCATCGAGACGCTTGCGCGTCGTCTGCTGAGCCGATATGACAGAGCGGTTGAGTGATGCGCGGAATTTTTTTTTTTTTTTTTTCACCATCATGTTCACAAGTCTGAGAGTCGATTTTTCACTGTCTGAGGATCGATTTTTGAAAGCACTTTGTGCCACGAATGACAGAGAGCTGAGCTAGTCAGTAAGTATTCATTCTGAAATGCAGGGAGTGCGAACACGGACACAAGGAGTGAGGACACCACAAACACGTCTTGAGTTGGCGTTTGTGATGTCATCACTTCTGGTGTCTGCGTTCGCACTCCCTGTTTTTTTAGAATGAAGTTTGTGCCAGCAGCTATACTGATACTTGATTGTGCCAGTAGCTAATACTGGGCACTTCGAGAGCTGCAATGCATGCTAACACCTACTGGTGTAGCTGACTACACGCAAGCCTGGAGTGCATGCGCTAAGTAGCCTAAAGCTACTTAGCGCATGCACTCCAGGCTTGCGTGTAGTCGCTGTGTTGAGTCTTGAGGTAATGTTACTCGCGTGGAAAATGCGGCCTGCCTTGAGTGCTGTCAATTATTAACGAGAGCCTTTGCAAACATGTACGTAGATATCACTGCAAAAACAGAGAGGTCATTAAAGCTAAAGCATTAGATGCCTCATCAAATGTGCGAATTGACCGCCTGCGTCGGCGGCGTGAACAGGAGCGATAGAAAAAATATCACGTGTTGACGTCACCGTATGACGTCAACATTCACCCAACTTTGAAACTTCACTATAACGTCACGTGATGACGTCATCACATGACATCGTCGGTTCGCACTGCCTCCTTGATCGACCGGCCACCGACGGAGGCAGTGCAAAAGCACGTTAGGTCGAGAAAGGTGATGGTGGGGGGGGGGGGGAGGAACAATACATCAACTTAAAAAAAAAGATGGCTTTCGCCTTCGAGTCGTCTTAGCGAAAGGCATAAGAGAACCTACGAGTTTCATTTTCAAGACGAATGCGTTGCGACTCATGGCTTACAATGATAGCATTATTTCAACGCGGCGGAATATAACACATTTTTTGCTGAGGCACACTCCCCCATGTCATACAAGCGTATGCCGCTCTCACAATTTCGCATACTTTCGCGAAAGGGGCTTTTTTGCCTAATGTTTAGCTGTGTCGTTATCCCGCCTACTCACTGCGAGCCACTTCTCCCGTATACCAACGGCCGCTGGTATTTCATGGAACGTAAGCCCATCAGTGCTTTTCTTTCCGCTCGATCTCCACAGTGGTACTCAGCAATACGACATACCGACGCATACGGAGCACGTGATTGCGAAAGCCTGAAACGGAAAATCAAACACAAATACTACCAAATTTAAATGCAATTTTCACACCGGCATGACTGCTAGTGAGACTGCATGCGGTATAGGTACCTGGGAAAGCTTGCACGAAGCACGAAAGCAATGAAACTCGGGTGTAAACATGAATTTGGGAGCTTCTTAGTGTGCGCGGCCGTTCAGCACCAGCTTCTCGTAGTGTACTCGCACAGCGCCGCCACGCGGTAGCAGCGAGCAGAGGCGGAGCGCGCGCTCGACGGCCTCAGGAGCGCATTCGCCCAGGCACTGATAAAATAGAGGAGGCACTGCCCTGGATTATCTTAAGCTTATACCGCTTATTTAGTTTTACTACGACGCATGCTACCCTTTCGTTAATGCTGTAGAATTCATCTACGTTGCCCGCTATATCTTTGTGAATTAGGAACCCAACGCCATATTCTCTCTTTTCAGGTAATCCTCTATAGCAGAGAACATGTCCTTTGTTTAAGACTATGTAAGCTTGACCTGCTCTCCTAACTTCGCTAAGGCCAATGACGTCCCAACTAACTCCCTCTAGTTCCTTGAGTCGTTCCGCTAATCTAGCTTCGCTGGAGAAGGACCTCGCGTTAAACGTTCCAATGTTTAGTTTCGAGTGCCGGCCTGCCCGGGTGCAGTGATTATTACCGCCTTCTGCTGCTTCACAAAGCTAACTGCCGCCATGGTCAGATGTTCTGCAGCTGCTGGACACTGAGGGCGAGGGTTTAATTGTCGACATCGTGTGGGAGGTGGTGGCCAAGTACTTCACCAGGGAGGCCAATTCCTGTTCTGGTGTAGGAGTGAGTCGTAAACAGCAGTTGAACGACTGAAAGCCTTTCAGGTACCCAACCGTCGCCAGGCCCCCCTTCCGACGTGATCTCGAGCAGTATAATAAACATCCGTAAAAAAAAGGGGGGGGGGGGGGGTTGGGCATCGAACCTGTGACCCTTGGCGGCCCCGGTTGCAGCGCCTCTGCATCGTTAAATGTACATTCTTTCAAAGCCTTTCATGGGCGATAATTTCTATCCGAATTACTATTTCGTAGAGTATTTGGTCTCAAAATGTCCGCGATTATCTAGTTTTGCTGATCGAGACATCGAGGACGTCATGGTTCTTAAAATCGCTCTGATGGTAGATTGACGCGCGTGGAAAATCGTGTTTTAGCGAATTGTTTTAATTTCTCGGTTGTCGATAAGCAGACATGTTTTCGCGTGCCGAGTTCTGCGCGTTGACGAGCGTAGTAGAAGTTAGGGTAAAAGAAATTATTGAAAACCGTCCATGTGGTCCCGTATACACAAATTTTTTTTTTTTTTTTGCGACGTACGTGAATATGAAAAAAACAAATTGCTGGTTGTTACAAATCGCGGTTGCATGATGTGCAATGAGTAATGAGATCTATAATTTCTTATGCCGGAAGGGATGTGTGGAGACGAAATGGAAATAGACAGGTATCAGGGAGGTAACAGGCACACAGATACATACACACATATCTATAAACACGCAAGCATACACCCCATCAAACACACGCAAACTATCTATTGTGGTGGTGAAGGCAAAGTATCGTGTTCATTCTTATGAGAAGTGGGTTCAAAGTGTTAATGCATCATCCAGTTTACACCGACCAGCTAAAAGATTTGTGTGAAGGTTAGTAGTGTACGGCTTGCGTCTTACGGCAAGGAGAAATCAAGGAGTAATGTATATTCCTTATTGCGCTTGTGATGTTATTTTGTCATCTATCTATCTATCTGTCTGTCTATCTATCTATCTATCTATCTATCTATCTATCTATCTATCTATCTATCTATCTATCTATCTAATTTTCTTCGTTTCTTATGAGTTGCTACTATCGGAGACCATCAGTCGGTTATATCCAGCGTCGCATCGGTTTTGTTTGTGCGGAATATTGTGAGAACATGTAGCTGCGTTAGTAACTAACAGATCCTACTATCTGTTATGAGAAAGCTTTCAAGTATCAGTCTACAAAAAAAATCTGATAAGAAATGTGGTTGATCCCTCTCATAAAAATCGGTAGAACACAAAATTGAAACCTGTCTTAGCACATAAGCGGCAATCTGGCAAATTGAGGGGCGGGAGATGTTCTGGACATGTGAACCCCTTGCAAGTACGCATCGGCGGCACCTCGACCCTGCACAGGGATTCTCGACAGTTGCACACGAGCGAAAGTTCTCGAACGACTCACATTTCTCCGGACACACAGCATTGAACGTGCCAGCGCCCTGAGCAAACCTCCCCATAAACCCAAAGCGTCCACAACCAGTGAAATTTTGCGAGCGAAACCGAACAGTCAGCGGATCGTTTTGTGAATGCACATTTCACTGTGCGAAAGACTTATCAGTTGCTTGTCGGCAGCCATCTTTGCGTTCCTGGAGTAGAGCATGTCGCAGCGTAGCTGGCTATCATAGATGTCAAGCAAGACAAATTATGTAGCAGCCGTGGCTGAAGCAATGCACCGCCATGACTCCGAAACCTGCGCGACGATAGGGGCATCCAGACTACTGAAGCACCAACTGCTGATATTGTAGCGACTTCCCTCCATCGTTTCTAAGTGGCGGTACCACCGCTCAGAACCAAGAGTGCAGGGACAGGGTGGCGATGTTAATTTAAGAGCAATTTTGCTTGCTAAACCGCTTTGCTTAACCTGACATCAATTAGATGCAAATTGTAAAGTGGTGTAGTTAACATATATGGCCCGTTTTTTCCTCCGTGTTGCAAGTCTGGCAGTGGTGTGGTCGGTAGCGCTTCCAGCTGCTACCGTTGCACGCTGGCTGGTTGTGGGTTCGAATCCCAGAGAATGGTACTTTTTCTATCTTAAATGCATGTTTATTTTTTTTTTCTGACATCTACGTCCGTTACAGAAGTATGTCATAAATTTCTTGGTGAACCCCGGCATAAAACACTTTTGTGTTAAAAAAGAAAGCAGAACATGCACATATAATTTATAGGAGCATCGGAGCCCAGTTATTTTTCTCATCTCAGAGCAATAGGAGTACCAATCGTACATTGGGGTTTTTGTGAAAAGTTTCAACGAAAACCGTGTAGCACTGACTCAGCTCCCTTGAGCGAAGTCGCTGTGCTCCTTTACTTCAGAAGAGCTTTGGTATGCCTATGTGACTGGGGCATTACTGAGCAGTAGTTAAGAATTTTTTTTTGCTAAAAGCTTTTATTGAGTGCCCTCCTCCAGATCGATCAGCGTCTGCATTAAAACACGTGATTGAAGGAAACTGCTCATGCATGTGCGTGCAAGGCCTGTGCAGAAGCAAAGAATGGAAGGAAGCAGTAAAATAGCTTCCTTGCGTAAGCTCTGGAACTGGAAACAGCCGCAATGGGTGGTGCTACTTGAAGAGAGCAGCAGTAGACGCAGTGGAAGAACTTTAGATCAGGTTACATTTCCACGAGTCATACTAGTGTAAGGTAATAAAAGGAGTATGTATAGGCTGGTGACGCATCGCCTAACCTTTCTCATTCAGCCGTCGACCACAAAACAAAGTTTAAGACGCACATCTTGTACCGCAGGTTGTCCGACGGGCGGCCCGTGCCTCCACCAAAGCCATCCCGTCCACGGCCATGGTCGGGGTCATCGGAGGAGCCACCACCCTATGGTGGCCCTTACCTAAACCTGCCACCACGTTCAGCACTTGACCTGTCCAATCGAGAGCACAGGGGCTCGGCCTTTGAACTATACCGAAAACCGGAGCCACCCCGACCCCCGCCTCCTCCAGCTCTCTAGCGGCCCAACCATATCTTCTGTGCTATCATGTGTGCAAGACGAGGTCTAAGGGTGCCCCAAAACAATGCAATGGTGTCCCAGGGCCAGCGCGGCGACATTCTCTGCTTACAGCGAAAGCTCAGGGCGGACTCTCGTGAAATGCATACCTGATGCCGAAATTACCTCCGTAGGCTGCTGCCCCTGAACTAAGTAGATAATAATTGCTGAAACCCAAAAGTAAAATTGACAAGAAATCTCAACTATTAAGCTTGCGATTCTAATTCTACCTTAAATGTACAGCTAAGCCGATCGGGTATAGTGTTGCGCAAGTAGAAACGAAGCAAAGAAGACAGGAAGGAGCGCAGGTACTGCGCTCATTGCTTCCCTTCTACTCGCGCAGTGCTATACCCGATCGGCATGAACCAACTAGAACTGCAAGAAGGTTTTATTGGTACAGTTCAGGGCCACTCACCTGGTGGCCCATGCCTTATAGGCATGGCTGTGTTTCATTTGAAGTTCACAAGTGTTTCAGGTGTGCTTTACTTAAGGATTTTTGTTAGTTTAATTTATTATTGGAGGAGTTAAATGAAACTGATATAATCTTGTTGCTTCTCCACCAGGAGAAATTCTTAACAGACGCTGTCACCTTTTGCCTCAACTGGACACTCACTCGCTGCATTCTGTGCTTCTCCTTGCCAAGTGTCTGCACTCGATGACCAGTAATGTCAAAAGCAGGTCGTGGCTCCCTCAAGATAGGTGCATAGTTGGGTGCTTAATATTTCGGCCCTTCTAGTGCCAAGCAGAAATTTATACTTTTGCAGACATAATTTTCACTGCATGATCTACATGCTAGTTCATATGCCGCACTTTGTGTACGGAAATTTAAACTTTTAGTCATATTCAGTGCACTTGCAAGGCAAGGGATGAGAGATTGCGAAGGTCAACATTTTGATCTGAACTGCTGCTACAGTAGAACCTCGTTATAACGAACCCAAATATGACAAACTATTGGATATAACGAAGCAATCGCAATTCCCCTTGAAATTGCCATAGGCGACATGTATATTGGCTATAACGAACTAATCATTATAACGAAGTAATTACGGCTCCCCCTTCGACTTCGTTATAACGAGGTTTTACTGTACTTGCTTTGAAGCTTGGTTGGCTTTTTCCTCTGACTTATTGTTCTTGTTACCTGTATATATTAGCGAAACCAGGAAGACGTCAACCAAGGTTAAATGCTATTTTGGGTGTTCTGGCCCCCACACACAAGCTTTGTTCAAAATGAATCAACAAATTGTGTGTTTCTGTGTGTGTGCGTGTGTGTGTGTTCATGCACAGCTATTGAATAAACCTCAGTTTCAAGCTGGCTGTCAAGTTTGATTTCAGCATTCTGTATTTGGCTGGTTCACTTCCACTCCAAGGAAATAAAAATTCATGCTGCTTCAAACTTGAGTTTACAACATGCAACTGGTTTGGCACAGTAAACATTACTTTCACCATGCTGCAAAGCGTTCTTGATTTATATGTGCTAAGATGAAACACTCCAGATGCTACAGTGACTGCACTTCACCAGGGCTTGTTCCATTTCATTTCCTATTTGCATCAAATCATGCATTGTGCATAGAGCATGGGAACATCAGCAGGTTTTGCCACATGGTGGAAAAAATTGACCCATTGGCAGAAAGTTATAAACAGAAGTAAGCACATAGATACCATTCAAGTTTAGTAAAAACAGCTATAGCAGGCATGCTCATTAATGCAGCTATCTTTATTTATTTCAATGTACTGCAGCACGAAATGGATGTTGCAGCGGTTGAGGAATTTAATACACTGCAAAGCACAACAATTAAAGTGCAGTGAACATCTCAGATTAGTAATATACCAAAAAAACTTGCTGAGTTGTAAATATGTTGCATAACCAGGGATCCTATTCCGCAATCCTTGAGAATGGACAAAAAAACTGCGTTTAAGTGGATCAGTGAGATGTTGACAAGTGGACATATTCAACTCACGGCTATGTCTGGTGGTGGTAGGTCTAGCGGGTGCGATGTATATGCTAGGTAGGGGCAATCTTGGGGAGTTAGAGTATAAAAAAACTTGAAGGATTCCATGTGATGACGAGAAGAGAGACTGGTTAGATGAAGAATAAGAAGATAGTAATTGGATGAAAAATATCTGCCAAGGCGACGATAAATAGCGCATACAGCTTTCTTCTTGAGTGACCGACGCCTGATCTTCCAGTCTTGGTTTCAGTTAAAGTGACCAGCTCTGTGATTTTGATTATTACTTCATGAAAAATGCACTAAAAACATTCCTCATACAATTATTAATAACTCTGTCGTAATGGGTGCGAACGCCTTTGACAGAGTACTACCAGTACAATATCTAATTACGCATGAGCGCATCTGTCGCTTTTCTCTCTTTCTGTTCCTTTTTCCCAATCCCCCGGTGCAGGGGAGCCAACCGGACGCTTTCTGGTTCCTCCTCCTGTCATCGAGACGAGTTGGCCAAACTGCCATTTTTAAAGACAAGGAGCAAAAACAATGGCCGCATATCTGCTTGCTTCGCTGCAAATGACGTCCAAAGGCAATAGTCTTCGGCCGCCCCTGATATGTGACACCCTGTGTTCTCCCCTCACCACCCCTCACGCTCTCCACTCACACTCCTCCGCTAAAGGATGCAACAAAAGTTTTGCGTAATTCAGTTCAAATTTCCACAACTGCCTTGCTCTCGCACCATCTGTAATGCACCACAGAGACCGACCACTCACCTCGCACAACCGTACATCGACAATCTGGTATGTATATCTAGACGTATGACCTGCCACGTAGTGCTGGTGCCAAGTTCCTGTTCAGTGCAATTACAGAATAAATTTTCACTGCACAGGTGTGAGGTTAGCGTACATTGGCTCTTAGATATCCCTGCATCATACAGATCTGTTATGGCAGCGGCGGCGCAATAGTCTATGCTTGTCAGATGTGTTCTGCGGAAACTCGCAAGGTGGAGTAACGTTTATGAAAAGGAAAATTAGCATCCACCCGTATTGGAGCACGAGGCTACAAGGAAATCCATACGGATTTCTCATAAATGAGAAGTCTGTATGGATTTCCTTGTAGCCTTGTGCTACAAAACAGGTGGATGCTAATTTTCCCTTTCAATAGTCTATGCTGTAGTAAATCGTTTCGTAATTTCCACCCAGCCGCACTGCTGAACGGACACTCCATGCCCTTTCCTTCAGAACACGGAGGTGATTCTTAAAGGGGTCCTGAACCACCCCTCGCGCTTGGTTTTGAAAACTGCTGGTGTGTATTGAAGCTTGACAGAAATACAGATTCGAAAGAATTTTCCAAAAAGGTGCGATAGGAGGAAAGATATTGCGACCGGAAAATCTCCCTTTCACACTGCGTCTCAACTCAGCGGAGCCGACGGAGCATGGCTGTGGTGGGTGGCGCCAGAGGAGGTGTCCTGCCCAGTGTTACATCACCCGGACTTAATGTTGTGTTGTTCTCATTTCGCCCTACTTGGCGGGGCTGGCCGGTGGTGTTGGCAACTCACATTTCCGGTTGCCTGCTCGGTGTGCGCCCCAACCGTGCGCAATTTTTCTCCATCTTCCTCCACTGTTTCTGAGCCCCGATCCGCTGTTTATTTCCCTTCATCACACGCATGCGAAAGCAGAAACATGCACCCTTGCATCCTCAGCACGCTACTTTCGACCTTGCTCATACGTCAGCACCGGACAAAACAGTGCGCGATGAATCCTGCGCTCTGAGCTCGGATCGAACGTGTCACTGAAGCGATGGGCTTCGACCCTTACGGTGACACACCAAGAAAGCGGTGTGTCACCGTAAGGGTCGAAAACTCGGGCACCGGACGAGCCAGAACCCCCAGGACCTCCTCAACGGGGTGGCGATGAAATGAATTGGTACGTGAAAGCTTGCAGTACTGCACCTTTTCTTTACCGCACAACAATATGTTCACAGCTCCCATTTATGATTAATTTTCTCGCGTGAATTGCAGCATCTGTAATAATTGCCTCGAACATTCAGTTACAATTTTGTCTGCTTCTCTATACTACACTCAAAAAGACAGCATCTATCGCGACTGAGCCCAACCTTGACTGAAATCTGCATTGTTTGATCCATATTGGTTTGGGCTATTTCTTCTGCACCATGACCGGCCCAAAGCAGCATTTCAATTTGTCTGTTATGCTGTTAGAAGTGCAACTATAACCCTTTCATTTTTCAGAACTGCATTAATCCATGTGCTAATGTGATTCAAGGTGTTCTCTAATTGGCTGTAAATGTATGCATGACTTCTATTCAGGTCGAAACGGATCACAACGAAAGGTTATGTTACATCACTCGATCTAGAGTGGGCTCCATTGCAACCTGCTTTCATGAATTTCGGGGAAAGTTCATCGTGTGCTAGCTACAGGAGGACTCGTGTGAGATCACTATACTTTCTTGTACACCACAGCAGCGCTGAATGGCAGTGTTCTGCGATTGCGATAACTTAAAATGAACCGAGCATCTTCGGAGTGTTCGTCGAAAGCGACGTGCACAGCGTGTCAGTGCAGCCATGTCATTCTAGCTTCCAAACTGCGTACTAGCTGATACACATGGCCACCTAGCAAAGCTGGGATAGTGGGGACAGTAACAGCATAAAATGAATGCGAGAATGCTGCATTGCTTGCCTTCAGGAAATATCATCCTGCGCAATTATGCATGCAGGTGCACCTGTGGGCTGTGCGTGGCAAGTGAAAATGCCTTGGAGAACGTATGCTGCAGGGATATCCCCAACGTCACTGCAAAGGGCAATGATGACTGCATAACGTGCCACCCTCACTTTGCAAGTGTGTCTCAACCCGGCCGTTTTGGAAGCAGTGAGGTTACAGAAAGCGGCACTAACGTCGAAGGAGAAATACACAAGTACATGCACTCGCAAAGTGTATATATAATGTGGCCTTCACATGCTTTCTTCTCGCTCACAGAAAATACTGATTTGTGGCATACAGAATGTGCACAAGGTAGATTTGGAGAAGGCTTGGCAGGTACAATAGAGTTGTACTGCCTGCTTGCGTGGTAGCCTGGATTAGGAACGAGTTCCCGTCAGCCTCTTATGTCGCTTCCAGTACCCCACGCTATGAATTGTGCAAGAGTAAGTACAGCTACCTTTACATGAGTCACAAGAAAGCATTTGAATAGTGCGATCAACTCATAAAAGTAATTATCGGCACCCTATGCATGCAGTCTAAGGAGTCTATAGTGAAGTGCTAAGGAGTTTCTCTGAGTGTTTTCCTTTTTTCTTTTCTTTTTTTATGATGCTGTCTGATTTTGTGTAGTACTGTGCTGGTGTGAAGAATGAGACTGTAACGACATGACAAAGTGTGGTTTGGTTTATTTCCTTCAATTCCATCAAGGCCTAAACACTGTTTCGAGAGACGGGTCCAAAGAGTATAAAAATTGCACTGTCAAAGAATATCAATAGTTGGGTTACAATGTAAGTTTGTGGGATGCCTGGTCTGTCGAAGCACGAATTCCATATAATAACATAACAATGGGTTTATTCAGTAAGCAACTGCCACGGACGAGCATACTGAGGCTACGCTCGTCCAGGTAGCGAAAGGTAAGAAGAAGAGAGTTTCCAATCCGGGCAGCCTGCTTATGTAGCCACAGTCGGTGACGCCCACCTCCAGTGACGCTGCGGTAGCACTGCATTTTATCGGACATGCGGTGCTGCGTGTAGCCGGGTTCCACGGGGCTGGATGACACAGCTGCGCGGAAAGAGGCGCAGAGTGTGTCGCCACAAGTTTAAAGATTTATTTACTTATTTGTTTATTTATTTATTCATTTAATGATACTACACAGCAACATTTTTGGCCCTTGCATCAGAGGCTTTCAATGCATGAAAGAACAGTGTAACGATGTAATACAAGAAGTAGTAGAACAAAATATTGAACGAATCAACCAAAATTGTAGACACATGTAATTCACTCATGGGAATGTCTGCTAAAGGTTCCAGAAAGCTAGAGGACAGGAAAGAGGCCTTAGGAAGAAAATTCCAGTCAGAAATGGTCCATGGGAAAACTGTGTTTGAAGTTGCAGTTCTTGCAAAAATTGGTTCGAGTTGATGGCTTCCAGTGCGTCGTGAGTAAAGGGGCCAAACGCATGCGCCACATGATGAAAACGGGAGATGGCGTGCGGAATAACGGAGGGGCGCCAGAATGCACGCACCGTTTACACACACACACACACACATATATATATATATATATATATATATATATATATATATATATATATATATATATATATTGAGTGGAAGTGAGTGCGAGTGAATGTGAGTGGAAGTCAGTGCGAATGCAAGTGAGTGCCAGTGAGCGTGAGTGAAGGTGAGTGCAAGTGAATGTGAGTGGAGGTGACTGCGAGTTTCGAGTTTGTGCCAGTGAGTGTGAGTGAGTGCCAATGAGTGTGATTGGAAGTGAGTGTGAGTGAATGGCAATGAGTGTGAGTGGAAGTGAGTGCCAGTGAGTGTGAGTGAGTGCCAGTGAACGTTAGTGGAACTGAGTGCGAGTGAGTGCCAGTGAGTGTGAATGGAAGTGAGTGCGAGTGACTGGCAATGAGCATGAGTTGAAGCGAGTGCGAGTGAGTGCGGCTGCTGGAGAAATTAGGGTGAGTGAGTGTTCTCCAATACTGCCGACCTATGGTATTAGCTCACAGCAGGCATTTCCAGGGCGCGAAAATCCCTAAATTTTATGACAAAGACGCCGAATCCCCAACTGACACTAAATACCCTAGATCTAGCGATAAATCCCTAAAGTTGGCATCACTGTGCAGACGACAGTTTTCTTACACCGGAAATGCGTCATCCACATCAAAACAAGTTGACAAAGTTGTTTACTTCATTTCTTATTTAACTGCAAAAGATATTATACACAGCGACAACATAATCAAGTTCATTAGATTCAAACATCGCTCTTAATTTATGCCAGTTACCAGCCAATAGCAGCAATCTGCTTCATTTGGTCATAAAGAATATTAAAAAAGAGTTAGAACCGGCCTTTTTTTGAAGCAAGAGTGCCTGAGTAAGGGACAACTTTGTGCTGGCCCTGTTAACTCTACGCTTCGCGCACAACTGTAGAGCTTGGGTGAGCCTACACTTTCGATAGAATGTCTTTTCGCGAAGTCCGAGGGGTGTTTCAGGACCCCTTTAAATGAAGGAAGTGAGGGTGCACGTGAGTGCATGCACGATAACTGCAGTCTCTCCACGGAGGCAAGCACACACGAAAGCTAGCAGCCGAGAAAGGGCAGGTGAGATGGAACGGCATTGTGGCTGTTTCGCCATATGCTTCTCTTCGACACCAGTTTAACACGTTGATTTTTCATTTGCTAACATAAAAACCAGTCGAATAAGTAACGCTGTGAATCACGGTTACGTACATCGCCTCAAATCGACCTGAGGTTTCCTTTGCACTATATCATGTTGGCGTGCATGACCTCATCCACCAGGGCTTGTTTTGTGGTTCATTTGCAAGGCCCATTTGAATCGGCCCGGCGGATGAATCATGTGACCGACAGACATACAGACGGACTAAATTTCTTTTAGTCTGTCGTCTGTAATAAACGATAGCATACAATAAAACGCGTGGGCAGTGTCGAGAACGCAAGGCGCACTGTACACGTGCGAGTGCATGAGTGCCAATTAATGCGCTGTGCGCAGCACGCGCGCATCCAAGAAAAACAACAGACGCACAGCGTATACAGACGTAAAAAAAAATTACGCCCGCATCTTCCCACGGGGAGAACTCGAGTAAATGCGTCGCAGAGTGGGGGGGGGGGGGGTATTGCGTGAATGTTGCGTAATTGGGTATGGTTTGGGAATGCTTAATTGTTATTTCGTCTTTATTATTCTTGAGCAAAGCGTCAAGTCAAGCGAAAGCCAAGTAAAGACGCCCTTGACTGAATACCGAACGCGCGCTCCGCCGCTTATATACACACCGCCCGCGTACGAGGGAGAGGAGTACGGGGGAGAGGTCCGCACCCCCACTGCGCAAAAGCCAAGACGCCCTTGACTGAATTCCGAACGCGCGCTCCGCCGCTTATATACACACCGCCCGCGTTCGAGGGAGAGGAGTACGGAGGAGAGGTCCGCACCCCCACTGCGCATGCTCGGCTTGCTGAACGCCCGCCTGGAGCGACAGTTTTGCGGGTGTCTTCCTGGGCCGGCACGAGACGAGCCGAGCATGCGCAGTGGGGGTGTGGACGGCGGCGCCGACGCCGAAGCGCGACATCGTGCGACTAAGAAATGCTCCGCATTTAAAACAGTGTGGTGCCACAGTTCACGACATGAAAGATCTCATTGCCGCTGCACCACAGAACATTACGCACTTCATCATTCACTGCGGAACTAATGACTTGACACATCACACGGGTGACGACACTGTGCAGGCCATAAAAACACTCATAAACGATTTCCAGACCAACAGGCCAAACACTAAACAGTGTTCCCAAGGATCGCAAACAAGCACAAACCGCTGATCGTACAAACACACACACTCCTAGCTCACGCACAGGGTACGCGCAAAGTTAATGGTTTTCTTCTCGACACTGAACACGGCCACGAAAACGTTGACGTCATCCATCACGCTGAAATCCATCCGGACCCTGACGTTCTCCTAGCTCGGGACGGACTACACCCGAATTATACAGGCGTCGCAGTGATCAGCAAAAATATTAAGTACAGATATCAGGAATGAATTTAAGGAGACGCAACCAAGGACACGCTCTAACGAAACGTCCCATACAGAACAAGACGCAACACACTCTACCAACAGTAGCAACACCACGCGATCCACCAAAGTTAAATCACAGGATGCCTCTACCCAGACGGTGGACGTGAAGCCAACACCACCAACAAAACACATACAACAAGCAGAGGTGACAGAGACACGCACTATTTTTACACAGACAGCTACATGTGTTAGCAAACACACAGATACACAGACAGACATCGTGGCAGACCTCACCACCAAAACTAGAAGCAGCAAGCAAAGACTACCCCTAAACTCTAGCCCCCGGCCGGAGGTCTGCTCGAAACAAACACAGATGACTAACAAACAGAGAACAGCTTAGATAATCACAAATCTCATTCTTTCCTACAATCACGGAAACTCGCCGCCAAACAAACAAACTACAGATTTCATTTAGCTAAATACTCTAGCTACACCAAAGAGAATAAAATTCCGAAAGGTTTAAGTATTAAGGTCAGATGTGCGCTTGGTGTACTTCCTCCTAGCCTATTGAAAAAATGGAATGGCGTCCTAGAAAGTGCTTCATTATCTCTAATAGATATTTTAAAAGAGCATTGCCACAATCAGCTTATTGTAATAACCGACCAGCTGAATAACATTAAACTAACTGGTAAAGAAATAGAAGAACTAGCCGAATTTGTCGAAAGGAAAGAATAAAAGCTATGCAAAAGCGCAAAAGCACCCACGTGACGAAGTGCGTCCAAAATAATTCTATAAGCGCAATAGAAACAGTATGTCCCTCGGTGCAGCGCCGAGAACTCACTAACAAGGTAGTAGATATTTCACAGAGCCTAAGTGCAGTTGAAATAGGTCTTCTAGAACGCGGTCTAACATTCTGCCCGACAAATAATGCGGTTAACGAATTCGAGCTACACAAAGACATAACAGAGTTTTCAAGGCGTCTGCGGATCAGAGAATTCTTTATTGATAAAGTAGAAGCAGGAAACACAAATACTGACGCGCTCCGACCGCCAAGCACGTGGACACCAGATTCTGAGCAATGCCAAGAGCTAGATCGGTACATAAAGCTAGTCACAAGAGACATCCTGAATACAACAAGACAGAGTCGCAAACCAAAGAACCTATCCCGCGAAGAACACGATTCCCTGAATCAACTCGCGGACGGAAACGACATCATAATAAAACCAGCAGACAAGGGCGGTAGTATTGGCAATGGATGGATGGATGGATGCTATGAGCTTCCCCTTTGTAACGGGGCGGTGACATGTGCGCCACCAGGCTCGTAAGAAGATTTAAGAACTTTTTTTTTTCTCTCTTTTAATTTTCCTCATGCCTTTTAAATTTACTTCAATCAAATCGATCATGCCATATCAAAAACGGAATTTCATATCCCAGTTCCCTGCCCCTTATGGCAGAAATTCCATATTTTTCCCTATAATTATTTTTGTCCGTTCTCTCTAGTTTTCTGCCACCAGTATTCTAACCGTCTCTTACTTATTTCAATCGCGGCTATGTTCAGCTTCCCGTTGTTCGCCCTAAAACCCAAGGCTTCATGTAGGGTGGTGCCCAAACGTACACCTGGGTGGATATTTCCGCATTCAATCAGAACATATGCTCTGTCGTTTCCCTATCTTCCTCACAGCATGTGCATTTTTCTTCTTCTTTACTGAATTTCGCTTTATAAACACGCGTTCTAAGGCAGCCCGATCTCGCTTCAAACAATAAAGCGCTTCCTCTTGAATTATCATAAAATTCCTCCCTCTTTATTTCGTTTTTGCCCTCTCGGTAGTTATTCAGAGTCGGTTTTTTTTCCATCGCTGTCCTCCAGTAAATCTTCTCCGCCTCTCTGACTTTTCCCTTTACGCTCTTTGTTGTCAGTTCTCTTAGAGCCGTATATTTACTGGTGAGCCTCCTAGTTCTCTTTCTCCACTGCGTGTCAACGCTCTTTCTATATAAATAGCGGAACACCTTCACTGCCCACCTAACCTCTTTCATATTCCTTAGCCTTTCTTCAAACCTTATTTTGCTCTGCGCTTCCCTTGCCTCAAAACTCGCCCATCCCATATCGCCCTTTACAGCCTCGTTTGTAGTTTTCCCGTGAGCACCCAACGCGAGGCGTCCCACAGTTCTTTGATTCACATCCATTCCCGATTGTATCTCTGGCCTCATGCACACCACTGAGTTCCCAAATGTAAGCCCCGGTACCATTACCCCTTTCCACAGACCCCTAAGCACCTCGTACCTATTGCGTCCCCATAACGCTCTGTGCTTCATTATTCCTGCGTTCCTCTTTCCCTTTGCTGCCAATATGCTTTTTCCTGTACCTTCATGTATCTATCGCCCTCATTTACCCATACGCCAAGGTACTTGTATTCGCTTACTCTCGGTATTTCTTGGCCCTGTATGGATACCGCCTGGTCGTTGGGATCATTGAAATCATTGAATACCATCAATCCGCATTTCAATCCGCATTGAATACCATCAATCCGCAATGCCCGTAGACTGTCACGCCATCAAGCGGATTGGAGGAGAAGCCTCCGGAGGAGAACCCTCCGGAGGAGGGTTAGCAGACGACAAAATGGCCGCCCTGGCCGCCGCTGCCCTGTTCGCGTGTGCTAGCCCGATTGTTAGCGCGTTGGCAACGAAAAAGAACACGACAACCTCGAATGTTTTGTGCAGCAGTGAATAAATCTGGGCCCCGTGACGGGATAAACCTTATTCTTTCTTGCGAGACGCGAAGCTTTCGTGAAGATACATGGTGAAGCTCGGGCTAGCCGCGCTGCCAACGAAAGCCCACACCGTACATATGTTCCAGCTCCGCGAGTTTTTTTCAAGCTACATAGTAAGTGAGGTACTGTTGCCTGAACTTTTCTGTAGAAATTCACGCTGTTTCGCTTGTACGTATTATCCGTTGATGTTTTTTTATTGCGCGATCGAAGCCCATAACATTGCATGCGGCGGAGTCGCGTAAGCTCGCGATCTCGCGTGTTTGATAACTAAGCAGTATGAGGGCCTTCGTAATGGAAAGTCTCGCATTAAAATGGGGCGCTTTATCATTCAGGAAAGCACTGTTATGAATCTTTATGGTGAGTGTTCAGTCATCCGCGGGGCCGCGTTCGTCCCATGTACTGGGACCCAAGTACAGATCGACTGTGTCGCGGGGTGTCCAGCAATCGCATTCCGTTGGAGATTAAGCGTGATTGACCGATGTCATTCGCTTATATCCATGTTAATAAAACCCAGCTGGGCGAACTTGATTCATAGTCATGCTCAGTACATCGTCTTTTCTTACATGTGCGTCGCTTTAAAATAGCGAAACGTGCAGTCGCGGCAAGCCGGGCCGCTGTGTTTCTAAACTTCACCAATTTCATCCGAACGGCGTTATTGTTGAGAAATTCTTCGATGCTGTGAAAAGTATGTATATGCACGCTTAAATTTCGAGATTCATTTTTCTGCGTGCTGAACGTGGAACGCCCAAGAGACAACTGTGCATGGCTATGTCTGAGCACTGCTGTTCGATTGGCATATATCGTCGCAGTTTTTCCCAAATGCGGACATTCACGATAAGAAGGCTGCTGGCACCTGCTAATATCTGTGGCAGCTGCATCCGCGGCGTAATGTCGCAGATTAGTTGTGCAAAGGCGGTTCAACAGCTGCAACAGTGCAGTAACATCTGTAAGGAAATCTCACGGTATATATATTACTAACTTCAGAAAGTAATATGGTTAAACTCTGTGGATGTGTTCATGACTAGAATGTGTATCGTGTATGTAAATTAATACATAAAATCTGCAGCCTTCCTTTTATTCTTTATATATGTACACATGCTTTCATTTAATAAAGAAGAGAGCTGGAAGATTGTCCTGAATATCTAGCATGAAAGCACACAAGCTTGCCTACAGTCCTTATTCAGGCACATATATTCAAAGCTTTATCAATAAAGTCATTGGCTTCCCTAAACTTATCACTTGGCTTTTCTTTTGCTTTATTTCACACAGTCTCTCAGGAGAGCAGGCTTTGAAAACTGTAAAGTTGCACCATCTCCCCGCTTTTTGTAATTACTTGTATAATGTTCAAATCACTGAGTGACCAAGAAGTACAACAGTCCTGGCTAACGACTGTAGAAAGAACACATGTGTAGTTTCCCTACCAGCAAAATTTGCTAGGACCAAGCATGGCAAAGCATCAGTGGCCAAGCTGTCCATGATTGGAAAGTCACTGGAGGCCAAGTGAGGAATGTGCTTGGGAAACGTGACAAGCCTACCATTGGCCAAGCATAGGAAGGCGATGCTTGGAAAACGATTGGAAACAGCCTCCTTCCACAATTGGAACTGCTGTGGAATTACATGCATGCCAAGCATGTTCTGTATATGGGGGCCAAGCATTTTGGCCAATGCAATTTCTAGTACATTTATTTTACGTTTTTGTTTTGGCAACAATTTCACGCCCAGCTAAATTTGTTGTAGTTTTTTTTTTTTATGGAATACCGTACAAATAGCTATTAAGCCTGTCGTCCGATATGGGGTCCAAGCATTCTGTTCAATGCAATTTTTAGTACTTTTATTTAGTTTTTCATCTTGGTCAATTTCACGCCCAGCGTTTTGCTAGGTTTTGGTCAGTCCCACCCAGATAGTCATAAGGCAAACATTTTTAATACTTCATGTTTATTTACACCATACAATACACCAGTGGTCCATTCCTCCTCCAGAGTAAGTGGTGTTCCTTGAGCTTATTCTTTACTCATGGCGGCATGCTGGTTTTGTGTGCTTCCACCTTCCTCATGAGCTGCAAACATCAGCCACCTTTTTGTAGAGTCCGCAACAGCAGCATCAGTAGTACTGAACAACCATGTGTGTGTTGCACCTGTGAAATACAGGTACACAAAATACTGTGAGCCCAATTTTTCTTTCAAGTTGAATGTTGAAAGCAAGTGCTCAGGCACTTGCTTTCAATATTCCTTCAACAAAATGCTCAGAAGAAATATTTTCTGAAATGCTAGTTGGTTATGCATGGTCACGAGGATAACAGCACATGTACTGCACATGAAGGAAACAAGAGTTGATAGAGCAGAGTGTTACATTGCTTCATTATTTCCCACTACCAGTTTATTACTAGGGGTAGCTTCCACATTTATGTGGGAACCTCATCCATATGAAAGAAAACATGACACAAAATATGAAGAAAAACAACAACAAATGAGCCACTTAAAGGGGCCCTTCAACACTTCTTCAGCATGGTCAGAAAACGCTGCCGATTGGTAGTCGAGAGTCCTGAGAACACGCGAGTCAAACGCCAGCACGCGGCCTGGAATTTACAATTAATTCTCAAAGTTAGCCAGAAATCATTCCCTCTTCTTTCGGCAAATGGTGCCATAAAAATGACCGCGTCATAGACTTTAATATATCACTTCTTGAAGCCTTTGGAAGATGGCTCCGGGCTCAATGTAAACCTGAAAACCGGAGCCGGTATTAAAAATAAAAGCCTAGGTGCACCAACAAGCAACCTGCAGATCGTCTGCTGTTCTCGAGTCCTTTCATCGGTAAAAGCCATGATGTGCTCGAGAAGAATGTGGCTCTTCGATTTTCGCACTTCTGGCAGCCCGCGGGCTAGCTGGTTCCGGCTCTGACAGGAAATCACGTGTGCTCAGTAACCCGAGACAACCCGAAGCTGCCCGAAGACATGTAAAATCGAACGCCTGTCCGGCTTGAATAAATGTAAACAAACATGGCGCACGCCACTTTGCGCCATGCGATCTAATCGGTCCCTTCTAGGTTTCCCGCTTGATATCAACATGTGGCTAGGTTTGCCGAAGAGCTGACGGGATATTCTCGAGCGACTGTGCTTTGCTGTACGATCATTTTCTTTCTTTTCTCCTTGTTATTTGGCTCTTGCCCACTACGGGGGATTGGCCATGAAGCCGGCGGTTAATATAAAAAAGGAAGAAAAAAGTGAGCTAAAACAAAGGAAGAGTAAGAAATCGGTAATGTAAGGAAGAATGAAATGTTAGAGTGATAGACTATTTATAATACAAATGAACCATAATAAATAATTTGAGGTTTAATAAACTAGTGGCGGCAATTTCGAGGTACGAAGTTTTGGTTGGAAAGATGATTAGCAACGAATTCTTCTTGTGTCACGAAGGAAATTGCACATGGCTAAGCAGACGTTCCTGTTGCTGTAACCTAGTGAGGACGCTCCAAAGGAAAGAATATTCTGAGAATTCAGGGGAATTTTTAAATTCCTGAATGAAATTTCCAAATGTCATGTAAGTTCGCAAGACCTCGCGCGAAACGGCGTTGAACCTGTCTTGCATTAATCGTTGCCTTCAGCGGACAAAACCACCGGCTCGAGGTAAGCTGCCACGTCGCTAACGTGGACAAGGCAAGCTCACATTTGCAGAACGCAGAAATCGCTACTGTCCGACATGTCCAGCGCCTTGACGCGAGGTCTCGCGAACGTCATCGTGTTTCCGAAAGCGACGGTACATCGCCCGCCGGCACTGATTAGTTCGCTTTCTTCCTTCACTTGACTATCAAGACACAAATAATTGACACATTACGCGCACTTGTGCAAGAAATGAAGTTCTGTATTGCACGTATTCGACTCGTTTGAGCCGGTGGTGCCTCTTTGCCAGCAGACGAGTCGATACCTTCAGTCGAATTAGGGGCGGGGCACTCAACTAATGTAGCACTCTCGTACGAGCTAGTAGGTTTCCGCAGGCGCGCTGCATGATATAAATACTGCAGCGTGAAAAGCACACACACACACACGCACACCCCACAAGAAATAAGCATTTCTCTTCGTCTCTATTTTTGCACACCTTGCATGCGCTAGCACGCGTGTGCACGCCATCAGAGACCTACGAAAAACACACAAACAGCACTGTGGCACGTTTATTATCCATGTCCGCGCATATGTCTATCAACGTTGCAGATCTAGTTGAAAGTTGAAACACATCGGTTCGATCACAATCACACCCTAGAACTTCCGACGAAGCGGAATGTACGTGCAACTTACCGTCTTTGCAAACTGCACAAGCATGACATATAACACCGCACAAACGGCACAAACGCTAAAAAGACAAAACGGGCACCACCACACGAAGGCGCGCCGCTGCGTGTGCGTACGATGTCCTCAACCTTTGAGACACGAAACATCTGCAAGTTCGTCATGTTGAACTAAGGAAGTTCGCATGACATTATCAAAAAAAAAGTAAATAAATAAAAGCTCCAACTGTTCGCCGCACCGCGTGAATGAACCATCTTGCACGGCGGAACGAGCTTCGCGACACAACGTCAAACGTAATTACAGCAGCACTCCGAAGGAGACGTCCTCAAGCACCCGCGATGCAATCCGCCGAGTCCCTGCAAACATAGCGGCACGCGTGCGCGACCATCACATTTTGGCGTATATTAGCCAGAGATCAGCCAGAAAGCAGCCAGACCCCTGGCTTCGCCAGAACCAGCCCGCCAGAGAAAAACGAACGCCAACCGGAAGTGCGCCGCGCGGTGGGCGGAGCAACCCGAGAAAAACGAACGCGCGCCGGCGGGCTCTGGCAGCCAGAAGTGCAAAATCGAAGAGCCCTAATGTGTGGAGTCTCAGCGTTTCCACCTGCAAAAGGCCGCGGTACAGTTCACTACGCTTCCGAACCCGTCTTACGCGGAACTGACCTGAAAAAAGTTCGACAATCCCTAATCATGTTCTTATAAGAACGCGAAAGCGTTTCTTTTGGCTAGATTGTTGTTCCGCAGGGGTGCTCTGGTGTTGTCGAGTTTGTTATAAAGAATGAGGCAATATGGGAGGCCGGATTGTGTTTATTTACATGATTTGATGCCATAAGTGTCGACACTTCACATGTCCTGTTCTATTTTATCGTCCAGGCAATATAGACCTTTCCATCGGCACTCTCGCACCGGCGAGCAGGAACCTGTTTTTGTCGTCTGTTAGCGCGCGGGAGAGAGCTCTCCGCACCACGCCCCCCCTTCGTTGGGCTGTTTATTGCGCAGAGTCGTCCGTACGTTTTGCCGTGCTTTCACGGTGCGCGCGCTGTTTTAGATGCGAAGCAGCTCTTTGACTAGCCTGTGTAACGTTGTCCCTCCGTGCGTCCGTACGAACGCGCCCCAACGCGCTCCCCTCGCCGCAGGTGTTGGAGCGGTGCCAAGTAGGTCACGCCGCAGCTGCGCGTTGACGTCACGCTCCCCTCGCAGTGCGCGCTTACGTCACTCTCTCCCTCGCCTGCCGCGCGCTCGCCGCAGCTGCCGCCTCGTTCGTTCGCCCGCAACACCTGCCGCTACCGCCGCTCGCTACACCGCCGACTCGTCGGTTCACGCGCAATAAACCTGACGCGCGCCTAACGTACGCGTTGAAACATGTCTGCACGTTTCAACTTCGACGTCGAACGTCTGCAGGAACCTCTCAGCGTGCCCTTCACCGATCACAAAGCCGTGGTAGTCAAGGCGAAACGCGCGCCAGCTCCGGTCCAGCGCCCGTGTCCACTCTGAAGAAACGACAAGACCTACGCCAGCCATCGCTTTAAAGGAATCTTCCAGCGCTCACCGCAGCACCCGCGTTAGCGCCGTTCAACTCGTGACGCCACCCGTGCGCAACGCTGCTGCTTCGCATCTCATCAGGGTTCCCTTTGGGAAGATGGTGTTACTTTTTCGCTCACTAGAGCGATTTAAAATGTCCTCTAAGAACAGTCTATCGACAGGCCACCACTGCACTGTTTACGGTTGCACGTGCAACCAGAAGAAACGCTGCACGGAGACAGCTGTGCAGTAAGCACAACGTTGCGCAGGAGGACTGCGGCTGCGCACTCACTGACGTACTCGTGCCAAAACGCCACACCGCTCATGTTCCCACGTTGTCTAACGCTGATCTCGCCAACAACCCCTCAACCCTAGTCAGTGAAGTTCTTAGCATAAGGTGCGAATGTCCCAGATTTCTTCTTTCATTCTCTCCCTACTCGATTAGCTTCAACCATGAGCTAAACGCTACTACCAAAGCAAGGGGTTTTAGTACGGACATTCCTTTTTCTTTTTTGTTGCTCTTGTCCTTGCTGCTGTATGCCTCCGGCCTGTGCAGTGCAAACCAGATGGGCATGTTTTGTTGAACGGCAAACGTGCTTCAGCACGCCTTATGTGACGCGGACACTTCCTTCAAAAGAAAAAAAAAATGTGGAGTGCTCGACGGAAGTCGATAATGAACTAGGTCGCGAGAACGGTGCCGAATGATTACTTCTTGACCATGAGTGCGATAAATGGGAAACCCGATTAGAACAAAAAAAAAAAAAAATCCACGTCTCACGCACCGTGGGAGCCAACGTTATTCATAAAAGAGAAAGTCAGCACACAATAGCCGACAGTTGAAGGAACTCTAGCCAAGAGTAGCTGTCTAGCGCTGGTTTTGAGCAAATGCCGCACATATGCCATGGCTTATACATCATGCCACATTTTTACGATGCTATGCACACAGATATACGTGTGGCATTTACTGACTGACTGTCACACCTTGTTTACGTTTACTTGCGTTTTTTACGTTTACGCCGTTGCACTACTTATTGAGTTTTATCGTTATGTTGAGTAATGACCATATCGAGCCACGATCATGTCGTGTCATGAACATGATTATAAAATACCACATCTCTCGATCTGTACCTTTAGTTTGACACCCATTTCAACCCCCTTAAAGCTTTCATGTTGTCTTAATCATGCCGTGCCTTGACCATATCCGTGTCATGAAACTGACTACAACTCATACCACATCTCCTCCTGTGCCTTTCGTTTTTCAGCCGGTGTCGAAACCCCCTTTGCATAATGATGTTCATGTCAATTCATGTAAGCGATGTCATGAACATGATTATATCTTACATCACATCCCTCGAGGTTTACTTTTCCTTTGACACCCATCTTCACCCCCTTCCGTTAATTTTCGCTCTGTCATGCTCATGTCATATTACGTATTTCATGTCATGAACATGACTAACTCGTATCGCCTCTCTAGATCTATACCTTTCGTTTGGCACCGAACTTGACCCCTTACTGTTAATTTTTGCTTCGTCATGCTCATATGTATTTCATGTCATGAACTCGACTAACTCGTGTATCTGGACCTTTATCTTTCATTTGACACCCATCTTGACCTCCTTCCTTTACATTTGTTTTTGCAGTCATGCTCATGACATGAGCACATCATGTCATGAACGTAACTACGACCAATATTACATTCTTCGACATGCACCTTTTGTTTGACACCCATATCGATCCCCTTCCAATAGTATTATGTTTCCAGACTCATATGATCATGTCATAGCATGACATGAGAACATTATGTTATGAACGTGACTAACTCGCGTCTCTGGACCTGTGTCTTTCGTTTGACACCCATCGTGACCCCCTTCCTTTACATTTGTTTTTGCAGAGTCATGCTCATGACATGAGCACATCATGTCATGAACGTGACTATGACCAATATTCATTCTTCGACATGCACTTTTTGTTTGACACCCATATCGATCCCCTTCGTCTTGTGTTTGCAGAGTCATGCTCATGTCATAGCATGACCTGAGCACATCCACTCATGCCATGAACGTAACTACGACCAATATTACATTCTGCGACGTGCACCTTTTGTTTCACACCCATATCAATCCCCTTCCAATAGTATTATGTTTCCAGAGTCATGCTCATGTCATATAGCATGACATGAGATCATGAACGTGACTATAACTCGCGTCTCTGGACCTGTATCTTTGACACCCATCGTGACCTCCTTCCTTTACATTTGTTTTTGCAGTCATGCTCATGACATGAGCAGATCCTTTCATGTCATGAACGTGACTACGACCAATATTACATTCTTCGACATGCACCTTTTGTTTGACACCCATATCGATCCCTTTGCAATAGTATTGTTTCCAGAGTCATGCTCGTGTCATAGCACGACATGAGAACATCATGTCAAGTCATGGACGTGACTATGACCAATATCACATCCTTCGGGATTCACCTTTCGTTTGACACCCATCTCGGCCGCCTCTTACAGTTTCGAACTTTTCCTTGTATCATGAGTCAATAATAACATGCTCTGCAAAATCAGGTCATTCTTTAATCGTGATTTGGTAATTATCACGGTGCGCTCTCATTATCGTAACCAGTCTAGCCTAGCTACCGTGTGACTTACAAATATTAGCGATTTTCAATTGTTGATTTCTGGACATGCTCACTTTCATAGTTATGGTCATGAGCATGACTTAAAGCCTGGCCATCATGCTGATTATGCCCGAGTCATGTCCGCTTTGAATTAAGGGTTCCTTTGACATATCGTGTTACGTGATTAGTCGTTTATTTCTCAAGGCACCGTTTCTTGTGATAATTTTCCATAATTTTGGAACCACCTTCTTTTCCCTGAAACGTTTTTTTTTTGACATTGCGTCACTGATTAGGCAACACGATTGTGAAATCATTCACACCATAAATAAAGCGAAGCACCATGCGCTAAGGCAGCTATCGGCTTATTTCTGCCGCCTTCCTCCTTACCACTGATGTTTCTCCTCAACTCGATCTGCTGCGGAGTGCGCGCTAGCGACGACAGCGCCTCCCACGTCAGCCACTCTGCCGAGCCTTCCGTCGCGACATAGCGCCCCGATATCCTCACTGAGGTCGCCCGCCTCGGCAGTGCTAGCCTCTGTAATAGAGCGCCGGCGACTCGTGTGTACGCTGCCAGATGCCGCGACGATACCGTTGGCTGAAACGGTGAAACGAAGGAGTACGTTGTAGAAGCACGTTGTTCGCAGCTAGGTTTTGAAAGTATGACTGGTTCGGGGCTAATCAGGGAACTCCCATTCGTAGTTCGATTGGCGGGGGCGCTCGAAAACGCATTTTGGCGAGCCGCTGCGACCTTTTGCGATACGCGTGTTCAAAACGTTATTATAAATTACACACTTTACGCACAGCGCTGAAATCTGTCCCGTAATGGTCCTAATGGCCCGCTCTACCGGATCACTATGTTTGCACAAAATCGTCAAAACCGTTTCAGGGTCCCTTTAAGGTGACTGAAACATTAAAGGGACAGACAACCACCCAAAACTTGAATTGAGATGACCCCACTGGCGGAAACCTTGTGTGTTGCATTGGCTCAAACGACGCCACCAGAGAACACCTATATACGCGTTTTAGAGAACGGAAACTGTACCTTCCACTGTAGAACACAAATAAGAGTAGCGGCGGCGTAGTGAAGTGCATTAGGGCGAACGGAGATGGCGCTGCAAGTACTATCATCATCATCGGGAAAAGCCTTGTTTTTGCTGGTTCGCGTCCTGCTGTAGCCTCCCCCCCACCCCCCCCCCCTTGGCTGTAGTATTTTGCTTGTTCCTCTCGCTAAACCGCAGCTCGCGTGTGTACTTTTCGTACACAGGTACTGTAGCTTATCGCCAGGTGACCATACAGGCCTCGACTGGCAAAAACAACGCCAATCAAGTAAGGTTTGCATCGTTTATTGCGGCACCACAGCTGGTACAAACAACGTACAGTACAGTGCACACATGGGCCAACACTTTGCAGTCGCGTCCAAACAAAACACATACATACTGAGTGCGCTCCAACTTGTGCATAACCACGCTAAACGCTGACAAAATATGCATGGATAAACGGGATACCAGAGTGATCGAACGAATGTTGCTCTCTCATTGCGTTGCGCCGTCCCATTCTGTCAGCGTTGATTTTCAGACAGCGAGCGCGGGTAAATCCACGATGCAGAATCAGAAACGTGCGCAACGTTGGCAGATGTCACAGTAACACCGATTTAGCTTCGCTTAGTTAACGTTACCTAAACGATCGCGGATGCACCGTCTCTGTATAAAGATAAATGAATTAGTTACAAACAAGAAACGTCGCGCTGTGCCGAATAGGATAGGCACGAATTTCAACTATCAGCTGTGAACCCATACCGTAGGTGTGTAGGTAATGGGCGAAAAAAACATCCACTTTTGTTTCAAGCGCTAACTGCGATAAAGCGTCTATGAATGCACCAAATCTTCACACACAATTTTCGCAGCACTGCACATTCAATAGCAAGAAAAAAAAAACTCGGTTATGTGTTGAAATGTTTGTTACCCAGTAAATAAATGTAATTAGAGCATAATTCAATGTAAGTTTCTTCTAAGGCCAGTCAGCTTTTATCTTTGTCATAAAATTAATCAGAAGCAGACTTGAAATGCGAGTGCAGTTTGTTATTGGCTAAGTTCATTATGAGCCAACGAAAATCATATTTTTGATGTCGCTCCCCGAACATCCCACGTCAAACCACTTTTAAAATATCGTAATGCCTTCACAAAATTGACTGCAGGAATACACAGCGCACTGTAGCAAACTGATGACACACTGAATACATCAATTCATCCAAAGCTGTCTTTCTTGCACTTTCTTAGTCGCTTGTCCACTGAACTGCCAAAGAACAAGTTGCCGAAAACAAGTGCACAATTGTGTATGCTGTCGCTAAATGGGTTATTATGGTTCAGTTATGCAGTTCGTGTAGAGTAAGAATGCTATGGCACGAATAACTGCACCAATAAGCTGAAGTGTGCTGTGAAGGCGGTATAATTGACAGCAGATATTCTACAATGCATGAACAAAATATGAATACTATAGAAAAACAGAGATGCTAGGATAATGCAGGCTGATTATAGAGGCACAATTATGGGCAGATTAGCTTTAGGAATACATTACACTTCTAGGTTGGTGTATGCGGCAAAGAATCGCTCAGCCATGAGCATGTCTGTGATGCATGGACATGCCAACAGAAATTATGCACTTTCGTACAAACACACACATGCACACAAATTGAACTGGAGGAACATTACATGAATGGTGACAGTGCCAGAAGAAATAAAGGTCATGCTTATTGTACATGTGCTTGTTGTTGTTGGATTATTCACTTTTTAAGCTTGTGCTTCCAAAATAAACCGTATTCTTGCTAATTGTAGAACCTCGACATCAAAGTATCGATAATGTTGCACTGTAGCTGCACATGTGTTGTACGTACACTCAACAGCAAAAGTTTGTGGGATAAAAAACTTCGTAAGCGCCTATATTACCGCTTAGCCTCTGATCATAGCCTCAAATTAAATGTTTCAATGGGTAGAGGTTGCTGCAATGTACAGACAAACAAATTAGACGCTATGTTATGAGGCTAAGCCATAATGTACATTTTTTGCGACTTTTGCATCCAGCAAAGTTTTGCTGTTGATTGTGCCCCTTTAATATCTTCAATATCCTAGGCTTTGTTTGCGGCAACATTGTGAAGTCTTTTCATAGACAGTGCAGTATGACAGTGCAAAGCACAAAAAAAAAAAAAGGAAAAGGGGTGGCATGTTAATGGGATCACAGCCACCTGAAGTAGGCATGCTCAGCCACAAATTATGGATATTTCTGTGCTATATAAAAAGAAAATGAGCAAATCCCTTGAACACAATTTGGCCTATAACATAAATATCCTTTACACTCGTATGCTGCAACTAGTGCTTGCAAAACTTAATATCTGTTGTTTTTTAGCTGTTTACAACTTAATAAAATGTGTTGTATATATATTCAAAGGGTAATTGAACTGACTAGCTTGTCGAAGCTACGGCATTCTTTGTTTTTTGTAGACTGTTACAATTCAATGCATTAAGAAAAAAGAACGTTTCGGACAAACTTTGTTAACCCTCTCATAAAGTATGACTAAATGCCGGAGTCCGTTCACTGCCCTGATGTTTGTTTGGCTGTAATATGACTAATAATACCTGGAACGTTACGTGCCCAAACTTTTTGGATTGATGTTGATAATGTGGGACACAACTAAGTAGCGTAGGAACCACTCATGCAGTCCCTTGTGTTGCCTGTGGTTTCTTTGCGCTAATTAGTTGTGCCTCAAATCAGTATGTATCAACTAGCCCAACTGTCATCCTTAATGGTGCAGTCTGGGGCCTTTTGAGACGTACATAAACCTAAATACATGGGGTGATGTTGCATTTAGCCGCCATAGAAATGCGACCACCATGGCCTTAAATCAAATGCATATTGTCAAACTTAGAAGTCTGACGTGATGTAACTATTGTATAGAGCTTGTGTTAAATTTCACCATTATTGTACTGTAGATTATATAACACAATGGACACCTGACACCTATGGACAACAACTATCGGTAACATATTTCCATGGCATGCCTACCAAGTACAAATTACAGCATCACAAAGATGGAGTTTGAGGTGACCTGCTGTAGTAGATGTTCAACTGTTCCACTGTGCTTGCAGGTTGTGTTTTCGAGGGCAGTTAACCTGATGTTGCATGGCAGCCCTGAAAAAAAAGAAAGAAAAGAAAAGAGAAAGTTAAGAAATCATCATGCATTCAGAAACATAATGTATGAAGACAAAATGTTGTAGCACTATACAAAGTGAGCGAGTAAACTGCAGCATGTTATGCATGTATGAATATATACCTTGTAAGGCTTGTGCTCTAACGTAGCATGTGCCTTGCCCATGGTGTCGAGGTGCGTCAACAAGGAATGTTGACTGCAGGCGTCAGCCAGGAGGCTGTGATAGAAAAAGAATATATCCATGATTAAAATGCTTCTGTGTGACACTAAATGAAAGTAAGCCTATAAGTGAAACTGCTGTCACAGGATAAACAACAAGGCAACAAGGAGATCCCCAGCTTTGCTGTTTACTCAGATTTCACAACATGGAACTAGCTTTAGCTTTTTTCTCTCTCTCTCTCTCTCAGGCACTTTTTTTTAAATTTTTTAATGTGAATGTAGCAAACTTGATAACACACTTTGTACTAATACATGGTGAGTTACGGACGTGCGTGCGGGGGCGATAAAAGTGTATTCGAACACGTCCAGGCTGCATTATAAACTTCAGAAATGCATTTCTATTGACTAGCAGCTCACTCCTGCGTGAAGCCACGTCGCTCAAGAGAACGCGGATTCCGTCGGTGGAGGGATATGAGACGTTGAAAATTTTCGAGTTGCTGTGTGTCGCTTGACTGTCGCAAAAACAAAACCAACCGTAATAAACAAAAGCAATGGGTTTGTACTTACCGGTCATGCACGCTGGGGCTTGAAACGAACTTCGTTGCTTTGAAGGACGAGGCGCAGGGGAAAGCGCTCTGTGGAAGCATTTCAACGTGCTTTGAACGAACAAGAACAGCAAGCCGAGATCACCGACTACAAGAGCAATCCTTAGTTTCACGAAGTATTTACAGCAAAACGAAACACCGCGAGCTTGCATCGCTGCCCGAACGCATTGCAAACGGTTAACGTGACTCCGGCCGCCGCGTAGTTTGAATTAAAAAAAAAACGAGCACGACTTAGTATCGATGTCGGTAGACTGCTGAATCAGCCGAAGCAAAAAATATTTAGTGAAATGAGGATGGCGTAGTATCTCAAAGGTACGCTCACTATAAGCAGCAGTTTGTTGTATGCAAGTGTAATATCAGGCAAAGAAAAAGTATTCGCCTTGTTCAAAATATTCTGCATCGAAATTAGGCACCGATGCGGGCGCCCCTACATAAAAGTGCAATAGGGCGAATGGCGGCCTCCATAGCGCGAGCTAAGAGAGGGGTCAGTAGATCCACTCCCCGCGGTTGAAGCTGGAACGCGCCGCGGTTGATTTTTTCGCCATCTATGGCGATTTCTAGCATATCGAGCTTTCACCCCCCTGACGCCACTTTACATCAATAAACACGGGTTTATGTTTTTATTCCTTCATGAAAAGTCGCGAAAACTGACGTTTGGTAACTCAAGCGGCAAACATACGAACTAAAGTTAGAGTGCGGTCACGTGACCTTCTACAAGTTTACTCAATATTTTATCTGTTTATTAGTATCGGACCGCATGAAATTTTTGATATTATAAGTTTTTTGTCACTTACAATGTGCAGATAACCCTTCGTTTGTAGCGCGCGTTGCTACTGCACGCTTCTGCAGCCACGTGCGAAAGCGTGGTTTCGGAACTAGCTGGCCTGGCTTGGCTCGGCTATGGCCAGAGTGGCAGCGCCGGAGCCCGGCCATTCATGACGTAGGCGCGGACATGCGAAAGAACGCCTTACAAATACAAGATCGGCCTGGCAAACAATGCCAGCTCGTCGCACCGTCTTTTTATATCAAAAAGTAGTTGAACAGGTCAAAGTGTGAGTAGTTAATCACAGCTACGCTCACTCCTGCGAAAGCGGAACGATGTCCGGAAACGAGGCGGATTATCGGCATCGCGATCACTTTTCAACGTTGCTAGAGTGCGCACTCTGCCTTTTTTAAGAGGCTTCTCACATCGAAAAATTCCGCGTGCGAAATATTCACGCGCTTTTGGAAGTAACCGCTGCAGGTGAAAACAGTACAGAGGGCGAGCTTTCGATTGCGCCATAAAAAGAAGGGTCCTTAAAAATCGGTTGTCAGTCCCTTTAAGGTTACTCTAATAGAGACATTAAGGCTCTCGCCTTAATGAGCGGCACCATTGTTAGCAAAAGCAACAGTATTTTTATTATGAGACGAGTAATCTTACAACAGTAACTCAAACAAAGAAGAGGCGACAATGTTCCCGGTTTCCCAGTTTTACTGCTACCGACCTGCCCCGCTGATCCCGCCTTTGCCCGCGCAATAACACGCGATACAATGCCGATGGCAACTGTCCTGCTAATCAGTCAGATCCCACATACTCACCAATGAACCTACCTAACGATTCCTCGATGTTTACAAAGAGCGAAAGCAAGATCTTGCTGAAACACAACGAATGCAAGCGCCCGCACGGAGAGCCCGGCGAGCGAACAGCCCAAGAAGGCGCCACCGCTAGCGGCACTTCATGGCGGCGTACAGGTAGAGTGTACTAGAATATTTTGAGTGGCGCGACCGCCGGCCGGAGAGGGGCCCTCTCCGCATGGAACGCAGCGGCGGCGCTGCAGTCGTCAGACATTGGTTGCTCCGGCCGGCCGGCACGGCCGGCCCGCCTCGCGGGCGTCTGCTTGCCGGCGCGCTCACAAAAATGTTCGCAAGAGTGGCGCGAGTTTATATGAAAGGAACGTAAAAACGAACCGTTTCATCACACCTGAACTGCATTACCACCCTGATGGCAATTAATTTGCGCCGGGAGAGCGCCTGGCAGGTGTAGATAGGTTTATTTTGGTTTTATAATGAAGCGCGAATGGATCACTTGAGCAGCGATGCGCCACATGCAGCTTCATCAACTTTTTACTAGGCGATCGATGTCTTTTCATATTGCTTGCCTGCTTACTTCCAAGGTTTCTGCTCAAACCGCAATGTTATTACCTATGAACACGGCGAGCGTGCGAGCGTTGCAATCATCAAATATAGTTTTAAATCAGCCGGCAGTTCTACTGCACGCTATATATCGGTGCTAATTTTTGGTATGGGCATTTTTACTCAAGCACAAAGAAGGTTCTACCTATCGCCTACTTGTGAAAAGTGAGATATTGTTTTGCTGCGTGTCAACATCACCCCTTCGGTGTGACGTACCTGATATAAACATGCTGTACCAAGCATAATTATTCACACTGTTACTTTCGTTTCCCATAAATATAGGTAAACTGAAGAAACCATACACTCACTCCTATATAGCTCAGAAATCTTAGAATGAAAAGGGTGTAGTGTGACAATGTTACGTTTAGGTACTAACGTTCAAGTGTGGTGAAGAAACTTTAAGGATCAATTAAGGTATTCTATAAAAAATTAGGTCCGTGCTGTGCGAAGTCGTGAGAGATAAACTATTCCATTCAGAGATGATGCGAGGGAAAAATAGATATTCCGAAGAACTTGTTTTGGTACTAAAAGGGATTAAAGATTTAGTAAGGTGATGTCTCCTCAGCTGCGACCGCAGTGGTAAAGCATACAGCTCAGGGAAAGACATCTTAATTAGTCTGGGTTTTACGGCACACTCAAAATCTTCATACATTGTGCTCTTTAATTAGGTCTGAAAGGTCAGTTCCGCTGCTACTTAGAATATAAGTAGCGAACGGCGTTGCGCTTTGAATCTTCTCCGGTCTTTGTTCTACGATTTATGTAGGAGTCCAAACTGCGCATGCATGTCCAGGTCCTGGTCTGAAAAACGATATGTATTCTGACAAATTAAATTTTGCAAATGTTTCTTTTAGTTATTGCCTAATGGAACCAAGGTTACGGACTGATGACGCTCTGGTGAGAATAGTGTGACCTTTCCAAATGAGAGAGTGAGTAATGCGACGAAGTACTTGCATTCAAATATATCAGGGAGCGATTGCGATTGAAAACCGTAAGGAAAGAAGAGCTTGTATCGTGTTCCTTTTTTTTTTGTTGTTGTTGTTGTAGTCCTTATAAACACTGGTTTATCTCCATTCAGCTACATGCCGTAATGAGAGCACCAAGGAGAAATGTGTCCATTCCTCATAGTTGTTGATTTCGTTAAGATGGACATCATCATCATCATCATCAGCCAATTTTATGTCCACTGCAGGACGAAGGCCTCTCCCAATCCTCTCCATTCTTGTCTGTCCTCCGTGAGCTGATTCCATTTGATGCCTGCGAATTTCTTGATTTCGTCCCCCCATCTTACTCTCTGTCGCCCACGGCTGCGCTTACCCTCTCTTGGTATCCATTCCGTCGTTCTAACTGTCCATCGGTTATCTAGCCTTCTCATCACGTGGCCTGCCCATGTCCATTTTTTCTTCTTAATATCGTTCATTATGTCGGCGACCCCCGTTTGTTCTCTGACCCACTCGGCTGTCTTCCTATCCCTTAGTGTAACGCCTATCATTTTCCGTTCCATCGCCCGCTGCGCGGTTCTTAACTTCCTCTCTAGCTTCTTTACGTAATAGTCTGCTAATAATTCGATCTCAAATGGTGCCCTAATAAGTTATAACTTCCATCAATATGTCGTTAATATGTATTAAAAATAACAGCGGATTTCGAACGCTTGTCCAAAGTACTCAGAAGTAACGAGTAGCTCACGAGAACAATCACTGTAATGCTGTCAATACGTAGAAGGTCATCTATTAAGAAGAAAGTAGGTAGACGGGTTGAGACCCTATGAATTAGTATTATACATGTACCAGTTCAGTAGCGCACCCAGGATCTCTGCCAAGGGGGGGGGGGGGGGGGGGTTCAATCTTTCACGAAGGGCCGGGCATGCGATTACACAGTTGTTGCGTGTGTAAAAAAAGAAAATGAAATGCCAAAAAATAATAACATCAATGATGATGATTATTTTATTATTTTTTTCGGCGTTTTGCTGAGACATTAGCGCCACATTCTTCTAGGACACAGGTGCAGTTACGGAGTGGGAGGGGGTTAGGTCGGTCTCAGGGGGGTTACAGTTAGCACCATATGGGGGGTTACAACCCCCATAACCCCCCTCCCCCCCTCCCCGTCGGTGCGCTACTGAACCAGTTAAACTGCTCTCTTAAAATATAAAAAATGACGTCGACTTCGCCTGACATAACGAGAGCAATTACGGCAGCAAAAATATACAAAAACAGAAATTACAGAGGTATTTAAGTTGGGTCATTTTCAAGAAACCTTCACGAAGGATATGGCTGCGATATGAACATAACTATCGGTAACGAACTAGCTGAATAATTGTGAGACGTATTCAATAATTTTACAGGATGAGAATAAGGAAGTTGGTAATTCCGGGCAGTAACTTGTAACAGTTCAGTATTAGCCAAACGGGACCCTGTACTCAGCATAAAACAGACCTAGAAGGTCTTGCCGTTTTCGACATTGGCCTGCTAGAGCAGATTGAAACTAATGTTGCTCATTTCGAGCTCTCTTCCCGTACTCTCCACATCTTTATGTATAACATCGGGAATGACGGACATCAGTGCCTCCACTCTTACGACGTTTTCCTTGTTTATTTTTCTTATTCTTCTTATTTTGTGCAGGCTGCGTTTTTGCGATGTTATCCCCATCCTAAAATATGTGCCGTCGTCACCTATGCCAGATTTTTTAAATATATCCCACAAAGTAATTCACTGCCTGACGTTTTCCTGCACGCCAATCATGTATAAGGAAGTTCTGATTAAAAACTGCTTTATTTTCAATAAAATTAACGCCTCCATCGCGCCCCGCGAGAGGGGTTCGTGAAACGAAGCTGCGAGCGCATCAGATGCTTGCAAGGCGCACCGAACGGATCTTTATTTTATTTTATTAGATGTATCTGTGAAAACGCCGGCCAGCGTGACTGTGCTGCCGGTACCTATGTTTATACAATATTTATTGCAATGTGCATGGCACAGCACGCACGCACACGCGAAAAAAAAAAAAAGAATTAGAATGAGCACCACAGCTCGGGCCACGCTGGCCGTGCCCGCCGCGCGCCCGCTGCCCAATGGTTAGGCACGCCAGCGCCACCGCTGCTTTCCATGCGAGAGGGGACACCGGTTTGCACGGCGCGCCCGCTCCGGTCGCGCCACTCAAAATATTCTAGTACACTCTAGTACAGGAAGGCTCTATTGTGGCCATGTGATCAGAGTAGTACGTGGAGACCCCGCTGCAGATAGCTGCAGCGGAGCGAAGCGCGCGCAGACTGGCGCTGCAGCGAGTGGTGGGGTGCGACTCCCGGTGGCGTCCTTTGCATTGCCCCGGATATGTAGTGAAATTACGCCTCCCCGGTGGGAAAGGTCACGCGCTTTCCGGGCACGGCTTTTGCAGACGCTTTTTGCGGACGGCAGCTGGGCGCGCGCTATCGCCAACCTAGCCAAGAAGCGCTTTCGCGTTAAAACTCGGGTGGCGGAGCTTGTGACGCGCTGGACTTTTGCGTTGCAAGCGCTTGGTTTCAGCTCAATAAAGACTTACCCTTTCCATGTTCTACTCTAGTAAACGAATCAAGAGCTAAGAATATATGCATCTGTCCATAATTATTGCCACCCCTGCTTTATTTTCGTAGCATGGAAAGTTCAAGGAATGAATTATTTAAGGCTTCGCGGCGGTGCAGTGGGTGGTCGTTATAAGGGCGTGGGAGGTGCTTCACCGCGTACTTGAGTTGTGTCGGACTATAGTGAGAGTCTGTTTAATGAAAGTCCGGCTAGTTAAGAACAACGGCAAGGAGACATCTGTAAAGCCACATTTCAGACATTGCTCCTTCCTATATTAGCATTCAATTGTTCTTATTTAAACAGAGCTTTTTAGCCAGATGGACTAACAACGCACAGACAAAACTCACCACGTGTAGCTTGAACAACTGTCTCGCTGCTGTGCTAACTGCCATAATCCCTGGAGGTGTGCGAGTATCCGAAGACCGAACAGTAATAACTGCGTTCTGTTGCTGGTGGTTTGCAGATGAGCATGGCACATGTACACGCATGTTATAAAGGAGGCAGACAGAGACGTTACGGGCTACACATTGATAATTTGCACTTTCCAAGCAGTTCTGTGTCATAAATTTACGTTAATTGTAAGAAGGGCTCCTTCGCAGCAGAAAATCATTGAATTCAACACTTGGTTTCATTCATGTCACTTCTGTCACTGTTTGGCTTACCCTGAGGAATCATTATTTGCACACTGCTTAATTACTACAACTTCTTTAAAAGGTGCAAACAGCACATACCATCAAAATGAACAAGACACACAACAGTTTGTACTCATGTTCTCTGTGTGGTGTTTGCGTGTCCAGCTATTATACACGAAAAGCAGTTTGCAAGCTGGTGGTTTGCGGATGAGCATGGCACATGTACACACATGTTATAAAGGAGGCAGACAGAAGACAACGGGAATTCATTTCTTTACTATACATTAGAGAATATCAGATCTGCATGTTACACTGCAAGTAGCAAGAAAGGACATTGCCACTGACACACACAGCAAGCCTTGTGACATGATTAACATCAGTGTGAGGTGCTTAGTGCTTTGAAAAACGAAATTAACCGAATTCAGAGGAGGTAGTGGAAATGAGGTACAGCATGGGGCCGCATAAGAGTAATGACAGAGATGCTGTCCGACCGATGTGGTGCGGCTTGCTTACAATGCCGGCGCATGTTCGTGTGGTCTGCAGAACAATACAGGACAGAACAGAGCAGTCCAGGCTTTCATTACCGATAATGCCTGTCCTGTAATCTCGCCGTTCTACTTGAAGAATTTGTTGCAGTAAAATGGTGCAAGGACGAAGCAGCAAAGGTGACATCCTACATGCCAGAAGAACTGAGCGAGTTGACAAAAAGCAAAACGGGGAAAATGAAGGCACACAACACACCTTTCACCCTTGATCCAAGGCATTAGAAGAATGGCAGCTTAGAAATTTGCTGCTGGTGAACATATGCAGCGCATCTGTGGCAGTTGTGCCGCAGAGTACTTGCACTTGGGAAGACGAAAAGACCTGCTCATGAACTTGGTTTGAAGGCTGCCAGGAGGCATCGTCTCTCAACCAGCCGACAATGGCGTGCAAAATTTTGGCAGTGGGTGAACAACGTTGAGAAAATAGTGCTGTCTCTGAGACTAGCATCACACGTATTCTGGCAAAGGACGTCCAGAAGGGCTGTTCAGAGGGAGGCAATCACAACGAAATGCATCCGTGATCTTGGCACTTGGAACAGAGCATGGATGCCCAGCAAATGTGTCAAAAGATGGGAGTCGGTAGCATACTGACTCCTATGGACGGAAGACTGGGATCGTCGTATAGTGAAGCTGCCTCACAGGGAAGATAGACTGCAACTCTTGGCTTAGTGGAACTCACTGATAATGGTTATCTACAGGGAAAAGTACATAATTTTTAGCAACCTGATGAAGCAAGGAATCTTAGTGAACACACAAATGCATCAGGAACTAGAGGAAGAATAAACATACTAAATGAAACGTTCTGGTCTCCAAGAAAAGGAATAAAAGGAATAAATAACTGCGCAGTAAGAATGTGAGGTTCCCAAGTTCATTACATGGTTATGAGAAAATTAGACAATGTGACTACAGTGAAATTCTGTGAAGCACTTGCACACATTATGGGAAGACCAGATCAAGACGGAGGTCTCTTCGGCCGCACCACTACTGCTCTCTGAGGGCACAACAACACTGTAGCCGAGCACGGGAAATGCCCAACCAGATGTGAGCCAGCGGAGGTGTGCATGACTCGGACAAACAGTCCAGCACAAATGGAAGTGCACGTGTTATTCAAAGGCCACTGTGTTCTCACTGGAATGAACACACGGATAACTTCTAGTACAGCGTAATTTCTACTGGATTAAATGCGTCCTCAAATCATGTTCCCACATTATCTGCGGGAACACCATTTTCTTTTACCACAATGGACACTTCCAAGCAAAACAGCACGTTGTGAGCGGCAAACCGCCCGTGAAGTTTCGAGTCAAGGAGCAGATCTGCAACGGCGGCGGCCCACTCAAAGGCTCAAATGGGCCGTGTGAAGTTTGCCGGAAAGAGGCCCTTTTCACCTGTCGATTCCTTGATGCCCATGAGCCAGCCCTCCTCCTGCATGGTAGTAAAGGACAACCCTGAGGAACCGCCGCAACCGAGTGCTGGCCATCTCTCACCTGTTCTTCAGGGTCGTCATACTCGATCACTCGGATGATCTCGCCGCTCTCGAAGTTCAGCTCATCCACGTCTTCCGCTGTGTACTTGTACGTTGCACGAACCTGAAAAAGAATGCGTCATGAGGGGCACCAGTGGAGGAGCACTAAGCTCTCACCCTGTAGAGGACCCCGGCTGGCAGATCAGTGGTTGTGGCTCCTACGGGAATGTCGTACAGCTCGTCACCCACTGGTCTGTTACCATCGCTGTTCATCTGCAAGAAAGCGCAGCTTTGGTTGACATGCCACGCTGTCCCCATATCTGCTAAATGATCTTATCAAAACCAGAACGATTACGTGAGGAGTTCTTCAAGAATTGCATGACTCAACACCGCCAATGTGAGGCTGAATAGAAAGCTCTCTAGAGGAGCAGACAGGAAAGTGCATTCAACACTAGAGAGTGTTGACTCTGTCACCTGAAATTGATTTAAGTCGCCGATGCTGAACATAAGCAAAAGTCGCTTCATGCCCCAGTCCATTCCATACTTGGTGCCCCAAGACTACAGTACCTTACACGCTGCCAGATCCGTGGCGTATGCGAGTGTCACCAATACGCCCCATCCATTTAATGACCCCTTCCAAGGCGTTCACCGTCCTCCAGCCTGTGCGCCGCTCGTCAGCAACCGCTGTCTGCCAATGAGGGAAACCAAGCAATACAGTTCCACAAGCAAGAAATCCAGGGTCTTCACTGTCATCACAAAATGTTACGGCCAAAGAATTTTTGCCTATGACGAGGATGACCTACACTGAGGGCCGCAGTCTCGTCGGTGACTATCGCAACACAGCCACCCAAGGAGTCATCAACATTCCACAGACCACCCTATGAGGACCCAGAAGGCTGGCTGGAGAAGTACAAGTGATACTCCGCCTATAAACTGCGCCATGGATAGTATGTATTTCTACATGGAAGATGCTGCAGGGACCTGATTCGAACATGGAGAGTCAATGCTTGGAAACTGGGACCTCTTATAATCCACAGTCTTGGACATCTTTGTGAGCGCTGTGCCTAAAGGCTGCATCGTTGCATCGGTATGGAGACAAGGCACCGATTTTTACTGCAATGAGCAAGTTTTCCCTTCATGTTGACATGTCTGAGACTGAGCAGAAGGCTCACTTGCTCATGCGACGAGTAAAGCAGGTGCTCTTTGCTGGACTAATCGGGAATTGGCCGAAAACGAATTCCTCTTAGAGATGACGGCCAATTGAGAAGGCTAGAACAGCACACCCAAAACTACAATCTGCACTTGCAGTCAGACTATGGAGAAATCCAAGGACTCAGCCCTGACGACCTGCGCAAAATCATAAGGGCTAGTGTTCGTGAGGAATTGCGTCGAATGCTTCGTCATCCTCCACACAAGTGACCTCACTCTAAGACCTTGTCTGCAAGAAAGTCCAGTGCTCGCTGCCACTTCCCGAAGCAAAAACAGTAGACGACGGACTGCACCGCTTGCAAATGTGCTGTTGGTGTATCATGCCCGATGAAGACAAGTGCATCATGTTAACATCTTTCAACTTATCGTTCTTGACATGCCCCACTAAGCATGAAATCAACACCCCTTCCTGCCCACAATGCATAAATAGCTGAACAAGCAAACCAACGTTGTTCTGTGCTGACTGACACTTGGCTCGATCATGTTCTCTGTGTGAACGGCATGAAACATGGTGCCAGAGGTGCGGCCAGACTACTTCCACAACTGAGTGCTACATGGCCACCCGTGATGGAACTCTTAATGCCTCCTGAACCGTTACACCTAGGTGGTGACATTGCCAAACAAATGGAATATTTTTAATGAAATATTCGAGCTTTTTATAGCAGCCCCGGCTCCAACAGACAAACCTCAGGATGAGAGCATGAAAACTGCCCTACTGCTTGGTTTGGGAGGCGACGATGTGTTGGAAATCTGCAACTTCACTTTCACTCAAGAGGCTTAAAGAGAGGACTATGTGACTGTTATCAAGAAATTTGATGAATACTGCATGAGCGGTGCCTATTTTGATGTTTGGTCTAAGCAAAACGTGAGCCCTTTGAACCATTCGCAAGGGACCTGAAGCCCCTGGTGAAATCATGTAACTTCGGCGTAATGGAAAGTTCACGGATCCGTGACCGAATTGTATTTGGAATGGGTGTGACGACAAAGTATGCCAGAAGCTGCAACGGGACAAGGAATTGACACCGACAAAAGCTGGGCATGTGTGCAAAGCCGCTGAGTTGCCAGATGCACAAAATCAACATTGGGCATGCTAAGTGGACTGTATCCAAGCAAGACCAAAGGAAACTGGTGCATCCACAGTATTTCAATGCAGTAAGTGTGGTCGGGAGCACAGCTGGAGGAATTGTCCGGCATATGGATGCACCTGTTGACGATGCGGAGGCAAGAACCATTTTGCTGTGTTATGCAAGAGCAACAGGCAAGTGGCCAAAGTCGGTGCTGACGAAGACCTCACGATTCTTGGCATATCGGTTGATACTGTCCGAAGCCATCGTGACTGGGTAGTGGAAGTACAATCGGCAGTGAGCACATTAACTTAAGGTAGACACCAGTGCCTAAGCCAACCTTCAGCCATATAGGCACTAGAGCCAGCGGCACAAACAACAGAAAGGAACTCAGTGCTACGGTCCTAAGGGGGAGGAATTAAGCACTTCGGCGTAGCCAGACTGAACATCACAGTTAGCAAGACAGTGATTCAAGTTGGCTTCTTCCTCGTAAAGAAGGGACGAGCTACTGTTGCTCTTGAAGCAAGCGAACGCTCGGGGCTCTTCATCAGGTCAGTTGATGCAATGACAACAAAGGGAACTACACAGTGCTTGCAGGAATTCAACAATGTCATCACTGGCAACGGATGCCTTCAGCAGTCGCACAAAATGACATTGCGGTGAAATGCTGTACCTATGGTCCAGGTGGCTAGATGAGCACCTCTGGTGCTGCTGAAACCACTGCGGGCTGAACTCGGCCAGATGCTCACGACAGGCATCAGTGCCGAGGTCAAAGAGCCAACGCACTGGCGTTAGTTAACGTCAAGTACGGTTAGCTATGGATATATACTAGAAAAATTAATGAAGGTCTCAAGCGGGAGCACTTACAGATACTTCATCGGGGTGGCATAGAAGCCAAGCTTGCGAGAGCGTGGCATTTTTTGCAACTCATCATCATCAAGCGAGAGTGTTGCATTTTTAGCAATTTTATCAAACACTGTTACATAGAGAAACATCCAGGATCTGTACGTTTTTCACTCCATCTGGACGTTATCACTTCCTCGGGCTTACTTTCGACATAGCATCAGTATCCGAAGTAGTTCAAAGGTACATGAATGAGACCTTTGATGGGATTCCAAGTGTATGTGTATACATTGATGACTTTCTAGTGTGGGAATCTTCAAGAAAAGGGCATGATGAAAGGCTACAAGCAATCCTTCAATCTGCGCGCAAGGCGCGATTAACATTCCATGCTTCGATATGCGAAATTGGTCTGTCAGAAATTTCTTTTCTTGGAGCTATCATTCCGAAAACTGCATACAGCCAAGCCCCGAGTCGGTCAAATGAGTTTTACATCTACCGCCATCGAGAGGCAAGAAAGGAGTTCATAGAAAGCTAGGTGTCAATTATTTCGCTACGTTTGTACCTTAGGGATGCACCGTTGCGGGTGCACCGAGAACCACTGCGGTTTGTTCGCTGCTGCTCTGAGGGCGGCCACAGCCCCTTGTACGCAGTCCTTAGCTGGCAGAACAACTTTTGTCGACCGGTGCCATGCAGAGAATGCCAGCTCGGAGTTCTCGATCTTCGATTGCGGCTCGGGCCGCACGCCACAAGCCACCAAGTACGTGCACGGACAGGTCCACAGTGTGTGCTTTCTCGTGTTTCTCACCTCATCGCTCTTTTTCGCCATGTGGCCTGTGCCTTGGGCCCCTTTACTCATGACACTAAATATAAACTTAGCGAATTTAGCGAGTAAATACAAAAATATTCGAATTTCAGGTACAATGCTAACAATATTTTTATGCTTGAAGTCACTAAGTGTATGGGGCTTTACATATCAAATGATCTATGCTGAAACAAACACATAACACACATAGCGACACATGCAACTTGCAAACTGTTTTTTTCTTTGTTGTGCTCTCAACCTTTCTACTCCTTCATTTTCATTGCATTTTATTGTACCCTCAAGACCGAAGTATTACAGAGGGGAGTGGGTAACAAACAAACAAAAAATACAAAAAGCAAACAAAACAGCAAACGTCACTAGTAACACAGACACTGATTGTTTAATTAAGTCCAGGAGTGATGATGTCTGATAAGGCAGGATGAAACTTTGAGTTGTCCTGGATAGCGACAACAGTGCTGGGAACGTGGTTCCATTTCTGGTATGGCATTGCATTATTCTGTGGCGGCAGCCAAGCCAAGCCGCCAGGCAGCGCCACCCTCCGCTGCTCTCCGGAACCACCAGAGAGAGAACCTGAATAAAGTCAGTTGATGTTTGGGATCCACGCCGCGCGGTTGTGTCCGCTTCTACCGCGCGTACACGCGTCCCAACAGTGGTCACCCGGACGAGGCTTACCGCCTTTTTCAAGCGATCGACGCCATGGAGACCACCCTTGACGCACTGGCCATCTCCACCGCCGACATCAGGCTCCTGCCGTTTTGGATAGCGGACCCGCAGCTGTGGTTCCTGCAGGTGGAGTCCCAATTCACCGCTCGTCGTGTTACCGCTGGGCTAACAAAGTACCACCACGTGGTCGCTAGCCTCCCACCGGCAATAGCGAGCGAAATACGCGATCTGCTGGTCGCTCCACCTGCAGAGAACGCGTACATAGCGCTCAAACAGCTCCTCATCTGCCACCTCACGCCGTCGGAGCCTCAGCGACTACAGCAGCTACTGCACAACACCGAGCTCGGGGACCGGACGCCCAGCCAATTGTCGCACCACATGAGGCAGCTGTTGCATACGGACGGCGCAACTACCACCGATGCCGACAGCAGACTGCTTCGCGAGCTGTTCCTACAGCGACTCCCTGTCAACGTGCGCATGATCCTCGCCTCAACGCCGACAAACGCCTGTCTGAACTCGCCGAGCTCGCGGACTCGGTGCTGGCAGTCGCTCCGCTGTCCGTTGCGGCGCTACAGCCAGACATCGCCGGCCGCGCGCCTAAGACCGCACTGCACGACATCCACCTCACCTGCAGATATCTCACCTCGCCGATACCGTCGCAGCGATGCAGTACTCCCGAGGAGCGCCAGCGTCCAGCAGCGCAACAGAAAACCTGCTGGTATCACAGGAAGCATGGCAACACTGCTCGCAAATGCATCCCTCCTTGCGACCATGCGGGAAACGGGAGCGACCGGCACTGAGGACGACCAGTGTCCCGGATGCCCCCGAACGTCGTCCATCAGTGTTTTTCCTCACCGACCGCGACAGTGGCCTTCGATTCCTCGTGGACACCGGCACTGAGGTGAGCATGTTGCCTGTTGGGTCCACCTATCGCCGTGTCCCCAGCGCGTCCCCCCTTCAGGCGGTCAACAACACAACCATCGCGCCAGCTAAGTACGAGTACGGCCCCGCTCGCAGTGGGTGACGTGTCGCGCTGGTGAATTTCTGCTGGCCGACCTTCGAAGGGGGAGTGTTGGCGGCGCGTCCGGAACCCTCAGCTGCAGCACCTCCGCGGAGCCTCGCTCGAATCTTGGCCGAGGTCTACAGCTACGCCCCGGAGTACCAGCGTCTCGGGCTCCCGAGCTGAACGCCCGCCGTTCCCGTCGACAGAGCGAAGCTGCCGATGCGTCCTTCTTCGGCCGTAGCCAAGCAGACAATCCCCCTTGCTCAGCGCTGCTGCGCCCTTTTCATGCCTCATTTCACGCGCCACGAGCGCACGTGCTGCTTCATCGGCGGACGGTCTTCGCCGTCGTCGTCGTCTGCTCTGCGCCGCCTCCCTTTGACTCATGACATGGGCCCATCTTTTCAGGAGTTTTTTCCCTGAAAAAACTCCCACTGCCGATCCTTTGCGGGTGGTGACTGTGACTCGGCTGTGGCATGGGTGCTGCTTATGTCGACATAGTATGTACCTCACTACACACTTGTTTTCGCACTTCACACGACACGTTACCCCGCACAACACTTCACCACACATAACACTGATACATCGTCACTGCCCACAATGTTCACCTTTCACGATAGTCATCAATGTTCACCAAGTTCACTTGCGGTCTACTAAACATTACTCCCATTCGCTATCAACACACCTACATACATAGCTATACCTATTCGTCACTACATCAGTATGTAACACTATCAACTCCATCCCTACACACACAAAACTACCCATAACTAGGCTTCACCACATTAGCACTCTTTGCTCTGCAGACATACTCCATAACACACATCAATCCTTTTCGCAACACTAGCTAAGAACCCAGATCTAATCTTTCTTTTCTCTCTCTCTCTTATCGATCCAGTCTATGCGGATGTCCTTGCCCCTATCTTCATTTGCTATTTTGCCTTCTCCACTACCTATATACACCAGCTTGAAAATCACATTCTTTTGTTTCCCTTTCCTTTAGCTGGTAAAATGCGCTATCCAGTCTCATTTCTCTATCTGTGCCCTTTCACTACTGATCCTTCTGCCATATTCCTATACCGATGCTTTGTTGCCACACCAAACCCTTTCCATTCACTTGACCTTTGAATCAACAAATGCTCTGTCTGCATCTCTCTTACTTAACCATTATACAGTACTTGCTATGGTAATACCTCTGCTCTATTTTTCCCGTCCATATATATATTTCCTTGAGCATGTCCCTGTTCATTTCCGTCAAAAGCCATCATTCCCTAAACCCGCCTTCTTTTCTTTAGTGGCCACAGAAAAAACCTCTCAGCTTTACTTCTGGTTTTTGGTCCATTCCGTGTCTCACTCAGCAATCGCGTGCACCTTCTTGCCACTGCACTTTCTCTCGAGCGCTCGCTATGATTGCTGCGTTTATTACCACTGTCCAATCCTACCACGCGTTTCTTCTTTCTGCACTTTGCACGTCTCCTCCGAGCAACTCTCGAGCGTCTTTTCATCATTACACGCTCTCGAGAACGCCTGGCGCAGCTAAAGCTTACGCCCTCTCTCAGTGTCCAACGTGCCTTCGACACACCCTTTCTCGCGCGTCCACCCCCTGCACGCGCTCGCGAACCCCTTGTGTGGGTGCTGCGTTTGCGCTCTTTCCGACACAAACGCCTCTTCTGAACCGCTTCTCTTATGCATGTACTAAACGCATGCTGTCTCCGACGCAGTCCCCTGCGTATTCTCATCTTAATGCTCGTGGAACGATTCTTGCGAACGACCTTTCTACGGCGTCTACTTGCTCGACGCACCTTAACCTCGCCGCGTTCGCTCGCGTTTTGCTTCTTTCGAGCTCGCATTCTTTGACGCTCCTTAGCGTCACGTCCGTTGGCAGCGTACGCGTCTGCCTCTTCCTCCCCTGTGACCTCCTCACTTCTGCTTGTACCGCTCCGATCGCGGACTTCACCTTCGCTGTGCTCACTCTCGAGCACGGCACCATTTTCGCACGGATCGTGACTCAATGTCACGTCCCTCACTGTGGGGCACACATCCGAATGGACCCCGTCAAAACTCAATTTGCAGCAACCTGCAATACGCCCTCCGTCAACTATGTGCTTGCAGCGACCTGCAATGCACTCTCGATCAAGTACATGCTTGCAGCAGCCTGCAATACACTCTTGATTCTCCTGCACCGGCGGTGGGTGCTCTTCCTCCTCCCCCGCTGCGCTAAACAGCTCTTGGGCGCCTGCGCCCGCATCCTCAATCTTTGACTCCATCTCCTCTATACTTGCGGTAACCGCGTCGCAGATCTCTGACTCTACTAAGACGATTTCCTCGCTCGTCTGAATTTTCTTAAGTTGGCTTACTTCCACCTCATGTTCCCTAAATTCCACGGACGGCAGCGCGGGCAAATCTAGACATGACGTCTCCTCCTTATTCCGGTGAATCACCTTTGCTTCGGCCTCAGCTATCTGTTGCTTTAGTATAGCTACGGTTCTTTCATGTTGCTCTTTTTCCCGCTCATATTGTTGTTTTTCCCGCTCATATTGTTCATCGCGTTCTCGTGCACATTCCTCAAAAAACCTCAGAGCCTCCTTTCCTGATAGGTTCCTGCTCTTCGCTATTGCCGCCAAACGTTCCCAATCCATCCCGGCACTCTCCCGACGATCATTCGTGACTGGGCCTGGAGATGTTAATCCTGGCAAAGGCTCGCCAATTTATGTCACGAATTACCGCCGGAGAAGATCTCGGAGGGTTGTACTACCGAGCGTGGGAGAGGGAGTGAGAGACGCTTGACGACAGTAGCGTTTTGTCACAGCAAACCAAACTTTTATAACACGGCAAACGCAAACCCAAAAGTGAACAAAAGTGAACAAAATATATACATGCCGAAAAATACAATCAACACTGAGATTCCTCCTAATCTAAAGTACTGATTGGTTTAAGTCTCAAATTGGCGCAGTGCTTAGATCTGAGTCTGGCCACTGTGGCCTCGCCGACGCCGTCGCGATGAACACACGGAAAGTTCTTACGTTGCGGGCGCGGTCCTCACTCGTCGTCACCAAGTGCGCTGCCGGTGTAGAGACTGGTCGGGCGGAAGTCGTCGCTGTCCTTTACGACGGCTAGAAGAGACCGCTTGCTTCCGAAGCCGTCGCCCCGTCTCCACTGATGACGTGGCCTGACCAAGGGTTAGGCCTAGCCGCCAGGCTAAGTACGAGTACGGTCCCCCGCTCGCAGTGGTGACGTGTCGCGCTGGTGAATTTCTGCTGGCCGACCTTCGAAGGGGGAGTGTTGGCGGCGCGTCCGGAACCCTCAGCTGCAGCACCTCCGCGGAGCCTCGCTCGAATCTTGGCCGAGGTCTACAGCTACGCCCCGGAGTACCAGCGTCTCGGGCTCCCGAGCTGAACGCCCGCCGTTCCCGTCGACAGAGCGAAGCTGCCGATGCGTCCTTCTTCGGCCGTAGCCAAGCAGACAATCCCCCTTGCTCAGCGCTGCTGCGCCCTTTTCATGCCTCATTTCACGCGCCACGAGCGCACGTGCTGCTTCATCGGCGGACGGTCTTCGCCGTCGTCGTCGTCTGCTCTGCGCCGCCTCCCTTTGACTCATGACAGCCATGGAGACCACCCTTGACGCACTGGCCATCTCCACCGCCGACATCAGGCTCCTGCCGTTTTGGACAGCGGACCCGCAGCTGTGGTTCCTGCAGGTGGAGTCCCAATTCACCGCTCGTCGTGTTACCGCTGGGCTAACAAAGTACCACCACGTGGTCGCTAGCCTCCCACCGGCAATAGCGAGCGAAATACGCGATCTGCTGGTCGCTCCACCTGCAGAGAACGCGTACACAGCGCTCAAACAGCTCCTCATCTGCCGCCTCACGCCGTCGGAGCCTCAGCGACTACAGCAGCTACTGCACAACACCGAGCTCGGGGACCGGACGCCCAGCCAATTGTCGCACCACATGAGGCAGCTGTTGCACACGGACGGCGCAACTACCACCGATGCCGACAGCAGACTGCTTCGCGAGCTGTTCCTACAGCGACTCCCTGTCAACGTGCGCATGATCCTCGCCTCAACGCCGACAAACGCCTGTCTGAACTCGCCGAGCTCGCGGACTCGGTGCTGGCAGTCGCTCCGCTGTCCGTTGCGGCGCTACAGCCAGACATCGCCGGCCGCGTGCCTAAGACCGCACTGCACGACATCCACCTCACCTGCAGATATCTCACTTCGCCGATACCGTCGCAGCGATGCAGTACTCCCGAGGAGCGCCAGCGTCCAGAAGCGCAACAGAAAACCTGCTGGTATCACAGGAAGCATGGCAACACTGCTCGCAAATGCATCCCTCCTTGCGACCATGCGGGAAACGGGAGCGGCCGGCACTGAGGACGACCAGTGTCCCGGATGCCCCCGAACGTCGTCCATCAGTGTTTTTCCTCACCGACCGCGACAGTGGCCTTCGATTCCTCGTGGACACCGGCACTGAGGTGAGCATGTTGCCTGTTGGGTCCACCTATCGCCGTGTCCCCAGCGCGTCCCCCCTTCAGGCGGTCAACAACACAACCATCGCCACCTACGGACATCGCTCGCTGCAACTAAATTTAGGCTTGAACAGAACGTTCGGTGGATTTCATCGTGGCAGCAGTGAAGTTCGCCATCTTGGGTGCGGACTTTCTTCGGCATTTCGGCCTTCTCGTCGATGTGCGCAACCGGCGCCTTCACGATCCCATGTCGCAGGCAACTGTGCAAGGCAATCCCTCGAAACACCCTCCGCTGAGCCCCACTCTGCTCGGGCCGTCCGGTGCAGAACGTTTTACTCGAATTCTGCATGAGTTTCCCGAGTTGACGAGGCAGCCGCCAGCCAGCGCCGCGGCGAAGTACGAGGTACGCCACTACATCGCCACCCGTGCACGCGCGGCCTCGCCGTTTGTCTCCGGAGAAGTTGAAGGTCGCCCGGCAAGAATTTGAACACATGCTGGAACTAGGGATCATCAGACCCTCGTCGAGCGCCTGGGCATCTCCACTCCATATGGTGCCCAAGTCAACACCGGGAGACTGGCGACCATGCGGGGACTACAGGGCGCTGAACCGGGTAACGACCCCAGACAGGTACCCGGTACCGCACATACACGATGTCACGACGAGGCTTCACGGTGCCACTATCTTCTCGAAGATCGACCTGGTGCGGGCATACCATCAGATTCCCGTTGCCCCGGAGGACGTCCCGAAGACCGCCATCGCAACGCCTTTCGGACTTTTCGAATTTCTCCGAATGCCATTCGGACTCCGAAACGCAGGTCAGACATTCCAGCGGTTCATGGACGGTGCTATACGCGGTCTCAACTTCTGCCACGCCTACCTTGACGACTTGCTAGTCACCAGCAGCACTCCGGAAGAGCACGTGAATCATCTGCGCATCGTCTTCCAGCGCTTAGTGGAGCATGGCGTGGTCGTGAACATGGCCAAATGCCAGCTCGGCGTGCGACAGCTCTCGTTTCTTGGACACGTCATCTCTGCCTCAGGAGTTCTTCCTCAGCCCAACAAGGTTGAAGCCGTGCAAGGATTTCCGCAGCCGACCGCCAAGCGCCAGCTTCGGGAATTTCTGGGTTTGGTAAACTTCTACCGCCGTTTCATTCCCCGCTGCACCCAGATCCTTCAACCTCTCCACGATCTGCTGGCCACTTCACCAAATGGCTCAGACACCCTCTCCTGGTCTCAAGAAGCAAAAGAAGCCTTCTGCGAGGTCAGGGACGCCTTGGCAAACGCCGCACTGCTGGAATACCCCAGGTCCGGTGTCCCGCAGAGTGTAATGGTGGATGCCTTCGATACAGCCATTGGGGCTGTATTACGGCAACTCGTTGGGGGAATCTGGCGCCCGATTTCCTTCTTTTCGAGGAAGCTAACGCCTACCGAGCGCCGCTACAGTACCTTCGGGAGAGAACTGCTGGCCGTGTACGCTGCCATACGACATTTTCGCCATTTCCTGGAAGGTGTAGAGTTTTTCGTCCTCACCGACCACAAGCCGCTTACTTACGCATTGCGCTCGTTAAGCTCCGACGGGGGAACGCACACAGCACATGAACGGCGCCAAATGTCCTATATATCAGAGTTCACGACTGACATCCGCCACGTCAAAGGCGGCGACAATGAGGTAGCGGACGCCCTCTCTCGGAATCCGGTCAACGCCATCATGCCCACACTACAGGTTGATTTTCCCGCTTTGGCAGCCGCTCAACGTGAAGATGAAGAACTGAAACACCTGTTGACTGCGACCACTGCCCTGAATCTTGAGTGGATCACAATTCCCGGATCCGAGGACAAGGTTTGCTGTGACACAAGCGTCAGTAGAACTCGCCCGTTCGTGCCTGCAAGCCTCCGTCGCCATGTGTTCGAGTCCTTGCACAGACTGTCTCATCCGGGGATTAGAGCCACCCAAAGACTGGTGACGGCAAGATTTGTCTGGCCAGGCGTAAATCGGGACGTCCGACGCTGGGCACGTGAATGTGTAGCTTGCCAGCGTTCTAAGATACAACGCCATACCTCGACAACACTGGGAATACTCCCCACTTCGGATTCTCGCTTTGATCATGTCCACCTGGACATCGTCGGCCCACTGCCACCCTGCCACGGAAAGGTTTACCTGCTGACCTGTGTCGACAGGTTCACCCGCTGGGCGGAGGCCATCCCTATCGCGGACATCACTGCCGAGACGGTTGCGAGTGCTTTCCTGTACCACTGGGTAGCCCATTTCGGGGTGCCCTCCACGATAACAACAGACCGCGGCCGACAGTTCGAATCAGCCCTTTTCACTGCCATCAGTCAGCTCATGGGCACCTCACGCATACGTACGACGGCGTACCACCCCATGAGCAATGGCATGGTGGAGCGCTTTCACCGCAAGCTGAAGGCTGCGCTCACGGCAATGGAGGAACACAACTGGGTGGAGGCCCTCGCATTCGTTCTTTTGGGTATAAGGTCCACCTTGAAAGAGTGTGATGTGTGAAGTGCGCGACCAGAGTGGTTTCGAAAAGTGCGCGCGAAAAGCAAAAGAAGGGACGCAATTAAAAAAGAAGACGACGTGAGAAGACGCTCGCGGACCGGGAGGACGGCACATGAAAACGACAACGAATGAGAAAGGCGTGGCCACTGGCTGAATAACACGGTGGCATAGCGGTGGCCTATCAGAGAGGAACAACTAAGCAGAAAGGAAAGAAAAGCGAGCGGCAGGGGATTCTTCGGGGGTTCCACGAAAGAGAGTTCCGGGAGAGTTCCGGGCAGGAGAGTTCGAGGAAGGCAGCGGATCGTCCACCGGGCCGGGTGTTGAAGACGGCAGTCGGGTTCCGGACCCGAGCCACAAGGGCTTCACCCGTCCGGGACCTTCTGCTGACCTGATCCCAGCCATCGGAACCCCAGCGACTCGCTAGCTCCAGGCAAGGACCTGTTGAATCCTGTGTCCGTAGCCATAGCGGGAACAGTCGGGCTGCGGGCCCGAGTTCCACGCCGAGACGCCTGGACAAGAGGCCGCTACCACCCGATCGAGCCGCCTAGCTGCCCACGTCCTCCGTCGCCACCAAACATCTGGCATGGTGACTTTCGCAAGCCTTCTGCACGTCCCTAACTCGTTCTTCACGAAGCTAATCGACAATTTGGTGAGCCGTCCGATTCTCCCGCGTCACCTTCACACATCTCTCTCGGACCCTTAGTTATTAAATCGCCAGGACTCCCGTAGCGCCTATAGAGACTTATTAGAACTTTACTCAATTCTGTTATGCTTTCGTTTCTCTTTCAAGTGTTTATCGTTTAGTGTTTCTCTATTTCCAACAGTTTAATTAAAAGGTTGTGTGTGTGTGTCGTGTTCTGTGAAAAAACGGCTTTGTCCTCAACTAGGCTCTCGGAGGCTTCGCCTGAGAGAGTCGTCCGAAAACGAGTCTGTAAAAGAACCTGCTTAAAATATCATCACAAGTTGGCTTCCGCTACGACAGGACAGGACAAAGCTGTTTATTTTTCGCAGAAATTCTATCTTCCACAACCATGAGTTCGGAATTAAGGGAAGTCTTAGAGAAGTTGGCACGGCGCATGGGCCTTGAGGGCGATGAGTTAAAGGCGTGGTGTGACGAACGCGAAGCAGCAGAACTAGAGGAGGAAAGAGTGCAGATGGAATTTGAAAGGGAAATGGAAAAGAAGGAAAGGGAACTTGAAGAATTGATGTTAGGAACGCTTCAGTTGCGGCTTCAGCTGGCAGAGCAGACGAGGCTCTTGGGAGAGAGGCGCGAATGGTCGTTAGGCGGGAGCTCCAGCGAGCCGGTATTTGATGTGCTATCCAAGAGCGTTGCTCAGGAGAATATACCGTTATTGAGCGGTGATAGTGAAGATTTCCATAGCTCTTCGCGAGAGGTTAAGTTGATGGCACATATGGAGAAGCAAAGCAGCTTCGAGACTATGGAAGGCGGAAATTCCGCACAGAATGAATTCTGTTGTAAAGCCTCTAGGAGCCCTATCACATTTGAGGAGGCAAGAGAACCTCCAAAGCATGACGGTCAGTGCCATCCAGAAATCTCCGAATCGTTTGTCGCCACTTGTTCGGGTGAACCGCTGGCTGAGGTTACACTCGTCAACGGCATGGTACAGGACCATTTGAGTGACCCCGTTGTAATTGGAGGAAGGTTGAGCTCTGAGGACAGCAAAGATGTGATCTGTTCGAGAACAGTCGGAGACGTTGAGCAAGGGCTTATTAAGGCAGGGACAATAGAATCCCTAGGAGAACCAGCACTATGCGATAGCGTAAGCTGGCAAAATGATCCTGATGGGCAGATCTATGAAGTGCAAGAATGCAGTACAAAATCTGTTGGAAATGCACTAGAACTATGTAGCGTTCTAGAGGAAAATGAAGAGGCCACTGTTCAAATACTCTCTAGGCAGAGTCAGGGTACAGAGACAAAGACGCCTGAACCGGGTCCTTTCAGTGAAACCCCAAGCTGTGCCGCAATATTTATACACGGCTCTATCAGCAAGAACGCTGATGCACCTTTTGGGGCGTTCATGAATTCAAAAAGTATTCCGTCAGTTGATAGACATAGCCTGTGCGTTGACGTGGCAGAAGGGACCGTTCGAGCGCGTCTGGTGCAGTGCACGTGGAGGGAATGTAGGCAGTTGTGTCATTGCTGGGTTCTGACTACTAGCTCGACAGAGCGTCCGAGTCTTCTCTGGAGCAAGAGAAGACGCGCGTCTCAGTGGGATCATCTACCAGCGTTTGCTGTGCTTTTGTTTAAGTGTGTGAAATGTGCCATACATCTTGTTTGGGACGCAATTACGTAGGGGCACTATGACAGCCGGAGGCTCCCTTGGTTTTGAATATTGGACTGTTTAATGGACCTTTTGCTCATAATTTTGTATGTATTCTAGTACACTATAACCTTGTAGCTGTGAATGGCTTTGTTGACAGATATGTGTCAGTATAAAATATGGGTCTTTGGCCGTTCAGTGTGAAAGTGTGCAAGGTATATCGTAGTCTGAAGGCACACCTAGTGTTTTTTTTTGTGGACTCTGTTGAACTAAGCTTTAAGATTTTTGTTAATGGGTGATGTATATGTCAGTATGGATGTGTTTAGATTGGGTGTGGACTGTGAAAGTATGTGGAATGTATCAGTGTACATTAAGTGTATTTGTGTAAACTCTCGGTGTGTGGTGGACATGTGCGTGATGCGACGCGCACTTCTCTGCAGTTTTTTTTTTCTCCTAAAAAAAAACTTATTCGAAAGGGGGCTTCTTGTGATGTGTGAAGTGCGCGACCAGAGTGGTTTCGA